>CM062567.1:102129691-102872998 GCA_031468815.1 Morus bassanus
GGAATAGTCCATACAAGGAACAAAGATGCTTCATGCCAGTATACCACTTTTTACAATTAATGAACAATGCTAAGTGGTTTTTAACTCTTAAAAATGCAAAAAAATCTGGTATATGTATGCTGGTTTGAGTAATTTCTTCAAGTTACTGGGCGGAATTTATTTTTGTTGTACACATAATGTTACTCCTATCTCCTGCAGCTAGGTCTTTGCTGAGGGCTTTAAGTGTTCATTTTACAGTTAGGCAAGTGATTTTCAACCTTTCAGTTTGAAGGCCTAGAAAATGTGCAGTGATGGAAGGAATACCTGTTAGAGCAAATTTAAGCCTGTGAGAGTTGTCTTTGTGGTTTTTTGGTCCCTGAGCCTGCCAATGTTTTGGGGGTCTCCAGAACTTCAAACAACTTATTTAGACTCTTTAAATTCTGTATATAAAATAAATAAATAACTAACCCAAAGCCATTCTCTGCATGGAAGCTAACAATTTATCCCGAGTATGTTGCTGGCTTTGCCAATAGCTTGCTCTGCACATTTATTCATGCATCGACTAGAGTTTTTCTTTCAAGAAACTGGCTAGCATATATTTGATCAAATTTAATTATGCTGGACCAATAGAATCCATTTAAGTCTTCCTTCCTGCAATGCTAAGGAAGTTATGAGCTGGTAAGAAGGCTGGTGTTCTGTTGAAATATTACTTGATGAGTCACCAATTCTTCATTATTAAAACAGACGAACTATCTCTGTATTTTCTCCTTTCTTTCTTTCTTTCTTTCTTTCTTTCTCTTTCTTTCTTTCTTTCTTTCTTTCTTTCTTTCTTTCTTTCTTTCTTTCTTTCTTTCTTTCTTTCTTTCTTTCTTTCTTTCTTTCTTTCTTTCTTTCTTTCTTTCTTTCTTTCTTTCTTTCTTTCTTTCTTTCTTTCTTTCTTCCTTTTCAGTTTGGTCTTTTAAGAATTCAGTCAATTTTCTTCTACTAGTAGCTTTTACTGGTTCAGTCAGTAGGGAGGTCAGAGGTACTGGTCTTTGGCTCCTAGGATCCCTCTTCAAGCCATTAAAAATTTTTCGTGTTTAGTATCTCGCATTTCCAGAAGATGAAATGGATTGAAATTGGATGTAACATGACAGACATGATAGTTCGGTGATTTGGGGGAAAGTTCCTTTACATTTTTGGTTTTGTCCTGACCTGTTATAATACAGGATTCATCTGTCTCTAGGTTTCTGTCCTAGCATTCAAATTCTGCTGGCCTTATAAACAGCTTCATCCCTGATAACAGTGACTTCTGACAATAGCTGTATTACACTGTAGTTAAAATAGTGTAAAAAATGCACATTCCGAACCAACAAACAAATCCAAAAGGTAGGGAGTTCAAGAGAAAAGACCGAGGTCCCTTTTCATAGAGCTCATTCTGGTAGTCAGCCTGTCAAGGAAGGAGAATGCTTATTAACCTCTCGGCATTCTGTACTTGCCTGTAAAATGGATTTCTTTAATAAAAATTGCCTTTGCTCATCCTTCACATGCAACTCGACCACTCTTTTTTTTTTTGAAAATCTGAAACACAAAGGACTATGAAGTTGCTGAGTCCTTTCTGCAGGGGCAAAGGATCAAAGATGCAACACGTGCACTTGACATCCATGTTCATAACACTTCCTCTTTGGTCTGCTTGCTTCTTTACTTTTTTTTCCAATTCTGAGTGGGAATCAAGAGGGCAGGAAGGTGGAAGAGGAATGTGCTCAGCAGAATTGGTTTTCCCTGATACTTTCTTTAACAGGACCTCTGGAAGAGGAACCTTCTGCCTCAGGACTCTGATGCATCAAGAGTGTGATGTCCTGCCTGTGCGTTTGGAGGATACCCATTTGGCTCTGTGGTTTCTGCGGGGAGCTTTTGTATGGAAACGACTTGCCCAGTGAAGTAGTATCTCTCACCGTGTGTAAAACTAAACTGGGCCAAATAGAGAAATTTTGCCAGCTAGGTGGAGCTCCCCCACTAAGTTTATTCTTGTCTTCATTTTGTGCAGCCTTAGTCACTATCACCGAATCTGTAAGTTCATTTAATAGATGGCCATTTAACAAAGACAAATAAAATAAAAATGTAGTCCATAAAAATGGACTTTGCCACAGGCATCAGCGAGCACACAGTAAGCTGGGGTTGTATGAATCCACGCTGCTGTTGAGCCTGTATCTGTCCGTGGTGTTTTCATTCAGTGCAAACCTGGAAGTGCTGGCAACACTTTAAGTAGTGTTCTTCCTGGGTAATAGAATTTAAAAAATATCTTGCGATGACTCAAACGTAGCCCACGGCTTCCTGTAAGATAAACTTACCACTTAGCTGTAATAAACACCTGTTCATAGCAAAACTTATTCTTCCGCCTTCCCTCCAAGAGTGATTCTCTAAGCCTGGCATCCTTTGTTTCCATACTTGCTGGGTCTCTAGAGAGCACTGTATCAAGTGATTTCTGTCTATGTGTGACAAGGATGAGCCTTCCCACTGGAGCCTGAGCTGTGAGGATCAGATGAGATTCATCATGCATTTTTATGCTGTCTCCACAGTAAAGAATCTGCAGGACATTTTAGGCATTGATGCAACCACATCATTTTTCTATTAGGCCTTTAGTGATGCTGAAGACACTTAGCCTTCAGTAGTTTTCAGTAAATACATGAAGTGCAGCTTAGTACATGGTTTTGTTGGTAGTTCAGGAAGAAATACAGAACCTAGATTGCTGTCTTACAGGGAATTCGTATTTTGGAATAACACATTTGCTTTGTTGTGGCTTTGAGGAGACCCTAATGTATATCCTCATCAGTGTTCAGAATAATGGGTCTGATTTTGCTAAAAGCACGCATGCGGTCAGTTACTGTTGCTCAGCTGCTGAACAGTAATTCATTATGCTACAGTAATGTGTTTATTGTTTGCTGTGATACCCATGTGCTTGAGTAAAAAGTTATGGTTCTGGATTTGAAACGTAATAAAATAGATCTAGTAAGAAGCTAGTTTCTTTTTTCACAGAGCTACTTTTCGAAGTAAAAGTGAACTTTTTAAGGACCATAGTGACGTATAATTAAATAAAGCTTTTGGGAAAAAAAAGAGAGGAAATAGTGAACAAATAACTCCCTACACCAGTAATCAAAGACATTTGTTTGAAACCAAATCTCTTCAAAAGTACATATATGTGTTTCTATTGTAATATGACACTAGTCTGTAGACTTCTGTGTGATCATGGATGGAATATATTCAACCACTAGCAATCATTGTTTCAATTTGCCAAATAATCAGTTAAAAGGAGAGAATCAGTACCATGTTGTAGCATTAATAATGGCAGTAGAAGAGTTTTAGATTGAGGCAAGTCCTTTTTCTTCTGAGGATATGCATACATTAGTCTAATGGGAAAATGTCTTTAATTCTACCCTTAACAGTGTGGGAAAAGTTTAGAGTTTGGAATCTCATTTTAGTTTAGATATTGAATGAAGGCAATCTCTTGAGATACCTGCGGACTGATACCTGCTGACTGATTTCTGAAGAACAGTGCTCTCGGGAGTAGCACCTTTACATCAGTTAATGTCTCATGTTTTAATAAATAATGGTGGCACATATACACATTTTATCGCAGCTTACATAGAATATGGAAGATGAAACACCAGAAGGAAAAGGGAGGAGTTTGGAGGAATCATCAGAAAGTCATTTTCACAAGCCTGACTGGAGTGGTAACTACATTTATGATGTTGTGGAAGGAAGGATATTTGGATGCAATGCTAATTTGATTTTTTAAATACAGAGTTGTTTTATCATGAAACCAAATCTATTTTTATATATTCGCTATTCCAATCATATCAGAAAATTGTTGACCCTAAAACCTGTGTAATTGTTAAAGCTTAGCAGCCTGTGTATTTATTTACAATTGTACTTCCATTCACTTATTAACTGAAGATTCTTTAGTATAGTATAGAGTGACCATATTAAGTATTCTGTGCATTCCCATGACACTGTAGACCTAAGCCATGCAATGATGACTTTTTCTTGTTTCTTATGAGCACATCTAAATTTTGGAGGAAGATGAGGGTTTGGGGCCTCATTCTCAAGCAACAGATTCAGTCCTCTCTGCAATCCTAAGCGCACCTTTCCACCTGATGATTTTGAGCTAAGCAGTGACCTGAGATTTGCTGAGTACCATTGACTATTGGTTTGAGGCAAATATTCGAAGCATGACCTGCATCAGTGACTCAGTACTTAATGCCAGTCCTATAGAAAAAGTTTCGATTACAATGGTGCATTCACCATCAGGATTACCACTTGAAAAAAAAAAAATTGACTTCTTCCTCAGCAGAGCTATGCAAGAAGACCTTCATGTTCTGGACATAGTCACCAGAATATGTCAATACAAGTGTTCTACTTTCCATAGAATCATGCACAGAACCATAGAGTGGTTTGGCTTGGAAGGGACCTTTAAAGACCATCTAGTCCAACCCCCCTGCCATGGGCAGGGACGTCTTTCACTAGATCAGGTTGTTCAAAACTGCATCTGACCTGACCTTGAACACTTCTAAGGATGGGGCATCCACAACTTCTCTAGGCAACCTGTTCCAGTGTCTCATCACTCTCACTGTAAAAAATTTTTTCCTATGTCCAGTCTAAATCTACCTTTGTTTCAGTTCAAAGGCATTGCCCCTTGCCCCGTCACTACAGGCCTTGGTAAAAAGTATCTCTTTTAACTCAAAGTATTAGGCTGTGCAATGTAGTGCCTCATTATACCCTACAATACTGTAAAAAGTTGTACCTAAGATTTGCCATCAGTGGTAATGAGTGCCACGATATTATATGATTAGGGGGAGAATCATTAGGTTAAAAACACAATGGCAAAGATGTAAAATTGATATATCAGAGCAGCTTATTTTTTCTATAAGTGTCACTTAATGAGCTTCTCTACTTCTGAAGCCAACACAGTGTTAGCCAGTGATTTTGTATTTGTGTAGACACACATCAGAGAATTTAAATGACATCATACAAGCTATTAATGTTTCAAAACAAACAACGGGGCCATACATTTGACTGGAGAAGAAATTTGTGACTAAATAGTCTTGTGGAAACCTTGTAAACCAACGTCATGGTTTAACCCCAGCCAGCAACTAAGCACCACTCAGCTGCTCACTCAGTCCCCCCTGGGTGGGATGGGGGAGAGAATCAGAAGAGTAAAAGTGAGAAAACTCATGGGTTGAGATAAAGACAGTTTAATAAGTAAAGCAAAAGCCACGCACACAAGCAAAGCAAAACAAGGAATGCATTCACTCCTTCCCATGGGCAGGCAGGCGTTCAGCCATCTCCAGGAAAGCAGAGCTCCATCACCTGTAACGGTTACTTGGGAAGACAAACGCCATCACCCCAAACATTCCCCCTTTCCTTCTTCTTCCCCAGCTTTATATGCTGAGCATGACATTGTATGGTATGGAATATCCCTTGGGTCAGTTGGGGTCAGCTGTCCAAAACAAATCCAAAACATAGCCCCATACTAGCTACTGTGAAGAAAATTACCTCTATCCCAGTCAAAAACCAGCACATTGTCCACACCTTATTCCATACCCTTTATGTCATGCTCAGGTCCCACACTATCCAATGCCTCCTCATTTATGACCACTCCCCTTCCAATCCTTGGATATAATACAGAGATATCATTTGCTTAGTCTATGGACTGCTGCTGTGAAATGTCCATAAAATGCCCATAAAATGTCCACAAAATGTCCATTGAATTCATTTAGTCCATGACTTTGGGCTCCATCTGTTACGGTGGTCACTCAGGACAGGAGAGGTGGTGTGTTGCATGGAGTTACCGAGCACCAAAGCCAGCTCAGATCAAGTCACTGCTGCACTTGCACTGCTTCTTGTAAGACTTGTCCTCCATTGGTTCATGTGGTTCCTGCTATAGTAATTCCTACAACATGGAACTCAAGTCATGGGTTACATCAATTTAAAGGTATTTCCATTACAATCTCCTCCCCTGGTCCCTTTGGACCAGACCATTGGGTTTAATATTGCAATGAACCTTGCCCCTGCTCCGGCTGGGACTTATCTGCAGACTGCAGTCCCTTAGGGGTGTATTTGCTCCAAGTGGAGCCTTATCTGTGAGCCACAGTCTCTCCAGGGGTACACCTGCTGCAGCATAGACTTATCCATGGCCACAGTCACTTTGAGGTGCACCTGTTCCAGCGTGGCCTTCTCCATGGGCCACAATGCCTTCAGAGATATACCTGCTCCAGTGTGGCCTTACCCACAGCCACAGTCCCTTCAGAAGTAAACCTGATCCAACGTGGCCTTGCCCATGGCTGCAGTCCCTCCAAGGGCGTACCTGCTCTGTCATGGGCTTACCCATGGCCACACGCTTTGAGGTGCTCCAGTATGACCTCATGCACAGCCACTGATACTTCAAGGTGTACCTGCTGCAGCATGGACTTATCCACAGCCACAGATGCTTTGAGGTGTGCCTTCTCCAGTGAGGACTTATCCTTGGGCCACAGTCCCTTCAGAGGTACACCTGCTGCAGCACAGACAACCATGGCCACAGACGCTTCAAGATGTTCCTGCTTTGGTGTGGACTTATCCATGGCCACAGATGTTCAGGGTCTCCTGCTCCCACGTGGATCCATCCACAGGTCACAGTCCCTTTGATTCGAGTTCACACTGGAGTTCCAGCCTGACCAGTACAGCAGTACTGAAACAGCAGCGATGCCCTGGCCATTGGCCAGCCCAGGCGCATGGCCATTGCTGTTATCAAAATGTTCCCAGGCACAGCAGAGTAAGATGATAAGCAGTATGGCAATACAGGAAGCAGCGAAAGCAAAAAGCAGCCACTAATGAGCACTAGACTAATATACAGTAAGGCAAGCAAGCCCCATGGCAAGCACAGAAGCCTGCTGATTAATAGCTAAACAGCAATAACAGCAATAAATGTGATCTAGCACATTCCAATCAAACATGTCATTATCTCATACCTTTCGAGCCCCACACTGGGTGCCAAAAAGGACTATTATAATTTAACCCGAGCCAGCAACTAAGCACTGCTCAGCCGCTCACTCAGTCCCCCCTGGGTGGGATGGGGGAGAGAATCAGAAGAGGAAAAGTGAGAAAACTCATGGGTTGAGATAAAGACAGTTTAATAAGTAAAGCAAAAGCCATGTGCACAAGCAAAGCAAAACAAGGAATTGATTCACTCCTTCCCGTCAGCAGGCAGGCATTCAGCCATCCCCAGGAAAGCAGAGCTCCATCACCTGTAACGGTTACTTGGGAAGACAAACGGCATCACTCCGAATGTCTCCTCCTTCCTTCTTCTTCCCCCAGCTTTATATGCTGAGCATGACATCATATGGCATGGGATATCCCTTGGGTCAGTTGGGGTCAGCTGTCCTGGCTGTGTCCCCTCCCAATTCCTTGTGCACCCCCAGCCTGCTCGCTGGTGGGGTGAGAAGCAGAAAAGGCCTTGACTCTGTGTAAGCACTGCTCAGCAGTAACTAAAACATCCCTGTGTTATCAACACTGTTTCCAGCACAAATCCAAACCACAGCCCCATACTAGCTACTACGGGAAAAATTAACTCTATCCCAGCCAAAATCAGCACAAATGAAGATGATGGTATTTTTCAGGTTTATCACTGATGCAACTGAATGGTTTCTTCTCTGTTTGTAGATGATGTTGCTTTCATACTGGGGTACTATAATGTGGTTAATAATATATATATAATATATATTAATATTAATATATTATAATGGACCAAAATATTCAAGCTTTCACTGATGCCCTCTGATTTTTTTCAGACCATTACCACAGAATGTGATTGCATATTTTGGTCCTTGTAAGAAGATGGAATAACAGCGTGCCCCTGTTGGAGTCAGGAGCCAGATTTCCATCAGTGATGCAAATAGTGATTTTTATATATCTATATATTAATGGCAGGGGAGTCCCCATCCTTGAGGCAGTATGTAGGTATGAGGTTATCAGTCAGTATCTTCAGACCTTAATAGTTCAGCCTGGAGTGGATGCCTTGCAGGCTGAGCAGGGCTAAATTCTGGATCCCAACAGTCATTGTTTTCTTCTGAGTCATAGTCACTTTGGGCTGTGGTGACAGCTGCTGACTTCGCAAATAGCTGGGCTGGTTGGGGATGTTAAAATATCATCTCTTCGTTACTGATCTTGCCGCTGAAGAGTATCACCCTGCTAAATCTTGTAATGGAAATAAGTGTGCTTACTTTATCCACTACAGGCCCAGGTAGAAGGTTTGATTAAAACAGCTGATAACCTTGCAGACTGGACCAATGTGAACAAGGAAGGGCTCATACTATGTCTTTTGTTAGCAGGGCTCTGCAAGCGGTAACCTGCAACTAATGGGCTATGAGGAGCAACTAGGAGTGGTAGCAACTTCATTTTACACAGCTAGATTTGAAAGAGGATACAGGTATGCAGAAAAGCTTGTTCTTACTCAGAGTGCTACTGCTTCAATTTATATTGGTATGGGAAAAGGAATACAACTTCCCCTTCTCCAAACACAATTATTACTAGTACAATTTTGTATTTTAGCTATAAGCTGTGCTGGTATAACGAATTTTAATATCCGGATTGGTATCTCTGTGCTAGGAGGTCTGTATTCACCTGATAGTTTTGCTAAAAACATCACACCCTTTACTGAAATCGTTATGTGGCTAGAAAAAAACCAAGCCTTAAAAAGTTATATGCGTAAGCATTCATGTGGTTTCTCAATAATGTTGCTGTAGATAGTTAATTTAAAAAGTTAAGTCAGAATATCTTCTTTTTTTGAGTAGTGTAGACTGTTCATAATAAATGTAGTAGAATAAATAGGACAGATATTTGTTTTTACGTTTGCTGCAGAGTACAAATATTTAAATGTGTCTTAATCCTTTGTTGACTGTGTATTGGTTTTGTTTCTGGCCTGCAATTTGCAGAAAGAGGCTCAGAAAAGGAAGTGAAAAGTATTTTACAACTTGAACTAGTTTTAATATCTAGCAGGCTTGTTGCAATATCTGTACAGGAGCCTGCAGGGAACAATAGTATTCTGAAGAGAAAAGTTTCATGCCTGCTTAAATGCTGTTGTAGGTTTACTTGTTTAGCATCAGCAAATGGAGTAGTCTGGCACCTCAAGACTCATGACTAGAAGAATGGTGTCCTTCAGAATGACTTTAGTTTACAGACATTTTTTCTTATTTCTGTATACTATTTGATTCATTAATACATATATTTTTTTTCCTTTCAGAGTACATTGCAAAAATGGCATGATACATATATATATTGCATAACACTTGCTGAAAAGATTACACCTCCTTGGGGGTAGAAGGGGATTTCAGAAGCATTTCAGTATAAAGAGACTATTTCGAATCACAACATCTTGCTTCAAAGGAAATTCCCCTGTGAAATGTATGAGCACAATGACGACTGTTGCTGTCTGTATCACATATTTAAATTAACTCCTCAGCCATAAATGAAAGGTTATAATGGTAGCAAACAATAAAACAAAGAAGAAACTGTACTTTATGTATTTGTCAGGTGAGGAAAATATACAAATACTATGATGATGAGATTAATATGGCTAGGTGTGGATAGGGTTTATACTATCATGCTCTGTGCAAGTTGAAGGGGGTTTTGAAGGAATGAGGAGCTACCAGCAGGTGTAGTTTTTTATTTGTAATGATGGGTCTGTTAAGTGAAGAAAAATACATACATAGCATAGTTTCTGTGATATTAGCAGCGCGCTGTGCTTGCTTACACCTGCAGATTGTCCTGCACTTCTGGATACAGTGATAGTGTCAGCTGGATAAGACGAATTATGTACACGTTTCTCCACAGTCTTTACAACACTAATTGCAACTGCTTCTGCTTCTCTGCTGTCCTCTGTTGTCTACACTGATGAGCGCTACTCATGTTACTAATATTCCCCAAAGCAGTATTTATGGGAGTCTTACGCTATGCTAGGGAAAGAGGCTGTTCTAAGTGTGTTCAGGACCTCTGATGGAGTAGTTTTCAACAATGACAGATCTTTTGAAAGTATTGACAATTCACAGAATATAGGTCCAGTGCTTCACAATGTTTTTGCTTTTTGCTGGCAGTTTTCCATCCTGTGTCTGCAAAGAAATGTCATTCATCCTGGGGAGTACAGAAAAAGACAGAAAGGTGAAAATAGTAGTGCCAAGGACAGGAAAAGGATAGGAAACTGAAACTCTGTTAAGAAAAACTAAGGCTTTTTGACATTTCAAAACACAGTCAATGATTTAGCTTCTCAATACATTATTTGTCCCCAGCTTTCCCAAATTAGTAAGTTTCTAATGTGTTCCTTATCATATTTTATGAGTACTAGGGCAGAATTTCTAATGAGTGAGGAAGTGTAGTAGACAGCAAGTCTAATCTGGGTTATGATGATAACTTTCAGAGAAGTAGCAAAACTAATTCTAATACTAACTCCAGGAGCAGCTTTGCTTTGATTTGTTTCTAAACTGGAGATACTTGGAGACATGTTCAAGGCCAGATTTAAGTGTTGTATTGACCAAGGAGACATTAGAAGGTGGTACATTCTCCAGCTGTGCATTGGGAGAGAGTTTTACATAGTTAGGTTTTTGAAAGATGTTAATGACATGTATAGTAGAATTGGTAAAACCATGAGACAGGCATCAAACATGCATCCAAATTTGACCCTAGCTGTTGCACAAAAAATATAATCTGTAGCATCTCCATCTCAAAAAATACCCAAAATGAACATGAAAAGAGTTGTAGGTCCTACATGTCCTGTCAGTCACCTCATGCAGCATTCATAATTCCATAATCACATTTTTTCATTTAATGAGTGAATCAACTATGTAAAGAGTCCCCATATTGGTTGCAGTACAAGAAGTGGATAGAATATACGGCAGGATGTGGTAGGAAGAAATATGGCCTTTATGGGAATAGGTTTTGGGCTCATCTGTAAGTGAAAGCTAGGTTGAGAGCAGAGGTTAGAATAATACCACCTTTGGGATGTGCCCTCAAATTTGAGCACTAGCTGCTGAATGGCACTACATTTCTGTGACTTACCTGTGTTGCAACTACCAGCTGATCTAAATTTGTAGAAATATTTCTTCTGTCTTAAAACCACAATGAATGGATCTTAGAAAGGTGTCTTTTCTCTTTTGGTACATGGAAGGAATAGCCATGATTAAGAGCAGTTTCTTAGGTCTGTAATGCTCCAGGCATTATGGAAACCACAGCGTGGTTTCAAGCACACAACATCCTGGTCAATTCCTCCACGAGGGAGAAGACTGGTAAGAGAGAGCAGGACAGATGTCTGTAGCAACATTAGCTGGTGTGAGCTCCTCTTGGTTAAAGGACAGTCTTCTAGTCAGGCATGCTGCGTAGTCAGCAGCTGGGAACACCACCACTTTCATTTCGAGTGGCCTTGTATAAATGACAGGAGACTTGTAGGTGAGAAAATCCATCGTTCCCTTCCTTAGCCACAGAAATCTTGTGCAAGATGAAATCAGACAATCTAGATGTGATAAAACTAAGTAGGGAAAATGTTGGGCAATACCTGCTGACATCACTATTGCTAGACATAGACCATATGTGACTGCTGTCGACTGAAGCATGTAAACTTTACTGAGCTGTGGTGTGCTGCAAAGGTTAAGGTTAGTCATGCTGGAACCCTAGCTAAAGGTCTCTTGAAGGAGGTCCACCTCTATGGCGTTCAATATGCAAAAGAACTGACAAGGCAGAAGTTTTCTCTAGGCGGGGATGTCCACATTGGCAGGGTGGTCATCAAGCTGAGCATTGGTGCAGCCCTGGAACCTGCTGCTCTTCAGAAGAGCCAGAGCCTCGATGGAGAAGGGGAACCCTGGTGAGGGTGCACACATGCTGTGGCTTTAAATCTGTAAAGGAACGCCTGGCAGAAGGGGGCTGAAAAACTCTGTCAGGAATACAAGGATGGGGGGAAAAGCAGTTTAGGGTAATGGTTCGCAAAGTTTCTGAGTGATGGATGCCTGTTAGCCTCATTCTTTCTCTGATGCTGCCACTGAGCTGTTTCGTCAAACCTTTAAAAGAGACACTGTTGAAAACAGTGCTTTAATAGACTTTTGCGGGCCAGCCTTAGAGTGTTTAGCCTGGCCTGGTGGACCATACTTTGGGAGTGCCTTCTTAAGGGGAATTCTGGTCTACTTATTGTAATAAAGTTCTCAATTCATTGTCAGAAGACTGAAACTCTTTGGGGGATTCTACACTATTGTCATTTGACATGGTGGCTGTCGGGGATTGTGGATGTTTTAGAGGCATATGGGGGGTATTGGCCTATCACAGATTCCCTGGGAGCTGCTGTGTGCCATGGGGGGCCTTGGAGTCTATTCTCTCTTGCAGAAGGGGCATGCTCTGCCACCCCCAAGGAACAATAACGTTCAGACAAAGAACATTTTTTCCAGATCTCTTTTGCAAACATGGAGCTGAGTGTAGAACCCTTTCTGAGCCAAGAGGGAGCTGCAGAATTTTGTATATCTGCTCTACTGTGAAGCCAGGACAAATATTGGGCAGAGGCTTCTTTGGAGGGTGATGTTTTGGGACCATCTGAGTGCAGATGGTTCTTACTGCTCTAAAACCAGAAAAAGAGCTTCTGAACCTTAGACAGAAGGCTTTCTATCCTTGTCATTAAAAATGGCTCCACTGAATTATGGAGACATGGGTAGTAAAAGCCAAAGCACTTAGAAAAGCAGAATGGAGTGCTCTGAAGCCATAGGAGGAAGTCTGATTCCTGAGTAAATAAACTACTTTCAATGGAATTCCAGGGTAGCTACGGCATCACTGAGATCAGCTGTGGGTCTACACCAAGTGTGGCATTTGTGGGACAAAGATGCAGACATATTCTTCTAAGTGCTATTTTTTTAGGGGATGGTCAAATGAGTCAGAATGAGCAGACGTACCGGTTCACCACTACCAAAAAGATGAGATCCTCTACCCTTCTCTCCCTTTCTTTTCCCATCATATACTTTTTGTTTTCTCTGACACTTGTATCTCTCCAGGAACAGATTTAATTCACTTAAATGGCAGACCATTTTTGCCATTTATGTTGTGGGTAGTTTTCTGAAATTTCAGTCAATTTAATCAGGCTATAAAAGAGACAGATGCTACAGCCATAAAATGTGACAGTGGATTACGCGGCTTTGAGCAGGGGACAAGGAAGATAGGAGCTGGGGCATAGAAAAAGAGAAGCAGGAGAAGAAAGTGGAAACAGACCTCATACTTTCAGCTGCAGGGAACTATTTGTTGGGTTTATCTGCCCATCAAACTTATGCTGTGGCTTTATGCCGCTAAAAATGTTGAGTTTTCCTTACTAATTTTTGTAAATGCCTTTTTTTCCTTTTTTTGCTCGCATGAGGAACTGATAGTTAAACGGCATTTTTAGCTCTTCACATGCCTGAATTTTTCTGAACTTTGCTGAAGTTTGTGACCTAGATGATGGTCTTCTCTTGTTTAATGAGGTATGTTCCATGTCTTCTGTAATTCTTTTTTTTTCTACATGAATGATTTAATCTCTAATAAAAATCTTCAACTAAAGAAAAAATAGATAAGTAGAAGTCAAACAGCAACAAAATGCTGAGTATCAGCCATATGGGACTCATTTAAAATGTGGAGTGAACTTCACTGCTTCACTGCATGCAGTAGTTCCTGTGGACATTCAGATTAGAGCAAGAAGAGATAGGCCATAAACACAATGGTCTTTAGAAGCAACGATTAATAGGGAAAAGTGGGTCAAATATCAACCAACAATTTTAACCTCAGTCCTATGAGGGTTTTACACAAACAGCTAAATATAGGAGCATTCTCCTAAAGTCAGACAAATTAAGGCCAGAGAGAATTTTATGTGATTCAGAGCCCACTACAAAAAAGCAAAGTCATATAATTTCATAAGTCTGATTTCTTGTTCTCAGTGAACAAATTGACTTGAATGACTGGTAACTTCAACACTCTGTTGATCAGAACAAAAACTTGTCCCTTTCACTGAAGACTGTAGACTTTTCTTCACTGCTGAAGGTCCTTCTCTCTCTAATAGAACCTTGGGAAAACCTAGATTTTAAATTTTGTAGCTTTAGACTTCATATGTACTCTGCTCTTTTAAAAATTGTATTCCTCAAATGATAACAAAATCCACCAACAGCTAGACCACTTTTTAGTGGTACAGGCATTAGCGATGCAGGGATCCTGCACTTAGACTTTAGAACTTCTGTTGCTGGCACTGAGTAAGAAGACAGAGATTGAAAAAAAATCTTTAAGAATCACATATCTTTGCAGCCAGCTCAGACCTTTGGCTGTGCATCATCACCACTGGCCCTCAGTAGCCTTTTGCATACAACTTTGATGCAGCTATTTCAGGGTTCCTTTTCCCTCTACATGCCAACTTGTAACTATGCTTGCTCTTTGGAAGGGGCTAGGCTCTGGGGTTTTTGTCTTTAAATTGTTGTTACTTATAATTAACAGTAAATTGAAATTTTCAGTGGACACTGAAACAGCTGGCAGTGAGAAGGGACTAGGGGCAGACAGACCCAATGTCAGGGAAGGGGCTAGAGCACTGTGACTTGGGGGCAGTGAAGTTATGACCTGCAGAGTCAAAGACCCTGGGAAAAGGGTGACAAAGATGGGGTCACACAGAACAGTAACCAGAGAGGAAGAATGGGAAATGCTGTTATGAGGTGCACATGGAAAATGAGGAGCATGAGGAAAAGGGGGGAGTGGGAATGTGCAATTATACTGCTTTAATCTGTCAGTGTGGTGTGACAGGGAATGAACAAGATCCACATTTCTGCTGTTTCTTACACATTCTTGTCATATTGGTTGGTTTGCAGGCATATATCAGAGCATTAATTTAAATTTTTTTATTTATATCTGAAATCTGCTCTAGAGGAATTTGTAGGTCCTTCGGCGTAGACATTTTCTTCCTTTGTCTTTGTAAAAGCAAAGATCAACCCACAACCTTTCATATTTCTTAACTAATTTTGTATTGAGATGTTTATGACATCTTTTTTGCCTGGGGAAAATCCCATTTGTCTCGAGCGCACAGTAGTTTCTTCTGTTTCCTGTGAAAAGCTGTTCTTCTCAGTAGGCTGTGCTTCAAAGATATTTGCTCTAAAATGCAGGCTCAACAAAAGCCATGCAGTTTGCTCTATCCTATCTGCTTTAAGCAACCACATAGTAAGAGCTTCTCCTAAAACAAACAAACAATACATTCTAAAAGCTGAGTATCTTTATAAAGGTGTTAATGGAGAAGTGTAAATGGAAAGAAATCAAGTTGATGATACATTTTAACCTACTTTTTAAACTTATTTTAAACTTAAGCTTCAAGTAAATAGAAGGATTGGAAAGGGAGGGTGAGGAAAAGGATCTCTCGCTTTTTCTTTTTTTCTTTCCAGCTTGTTTACTCTGTCCATGTGCCAGCACAGTGTGGGTATTTAGTTTCACTCTTTTCGTAAGAGTTTTATACTGACATGCACCATGTCTTTATTTTATTTCTGTGATTATTGCATATGTTAGTAGGGAATGTGAAACCTGTTAAAAAACTAGAGGAACCATACTCTAAAGCCACAGAAAATATCCCAGGAAATTTAGGGACAGATGTGAAATTTGCCCCATTTCAAACCAGCTTTAGATTGGTTAGATTTCAGTGTGACGTAGTCCCTTTGAAGAGAAGGCTGCAACAGCCAGTACATCTATTAACTGCTCTAAGGGTGACTCCAGGGCATGTGATAAACTACTTTTGGCTGATACTAGGAGTAGGTATACAACTTGTAAGTGCAGCAGCACACACACCCTTCTTGTCATATATGCTGGGTAACATATGATGGGGGAACAGAGTAATGATTCTCTAGATATCTGATCAATCACAGGAAATAGCCGGCACACAGTTGTTGCTAATCTTTAATCTGAGATCACTTGCATGGGAGAATTTTCTTACTTCTTCACTCCATGGTTATAATCTGGCATTGAGTTTTTTTTACTCTAGATAACATCTGATAAGAGATTAAGAACATGATAAGAAGCTGTTTTATATGAAATTTAAGAGGCTGTTAACATTCCATTGAATGGTAAAATTGTCAAGCTAAAAACAGTTCTCCTGGTGTTCTGCACAGATGCAATAGCAAATCACTGAGTCACAGGAAATGATTCAGTCAACATTTCTAAACTTTCAATGTGTGTTTTATGGAAGAAACTTGATGTAAATGTTTAGACAGTTATGGTTTTGGAGATAAATATTGCAATTTTATGGAGTTTGGGGTTTGACGTACCAGAATTGTGGTGCATACTTGTCAATTTACTGAACATCTAAAGCTGTTCAATTATTGTATTTGGTTCCAATGTGGGATGTATTTTCTTTGGCTAATGAAATGTGGTGTCATATTTGGGCATAACAGATTACACATCAGAAAATCAGAGGAAAACTAATTTTTAATGACCTGGGATTTCCTCTGCACTGCTGCAGGAGAGAATTTGCATAGGCCTCCAGACAGTTCTCCTTAATTTCTTTTCTCCTCACCCTGTAAATACGGCGCTTCAGTGACATGACCTCTCATGACAGGTTATCCTCTGCCCTAAATGATCTCCCTGGGATAAGCTGCTTTGAAAGGTTAAGTTAAAATGTTTCCTCGCTCCTCATTTTAATTTCATTAATTGCAACAGACAGTGCTGACAATGCAAAATTAACTTTTTCTTATCTCAGTTGCTTGCAGTGAAAGTGTTTCTTGTAATTTTCAAATATTTTATTTCACTAGGTTTTTCTTAAATGTTTTACTTAGTAAGAATTTGAATGGACCTGCAGTGTGCTATGGCTTAAAGGACATGAAATCAGTATTATGGTTACTGTACAAAACTATTACACCTAGGTATACTTTTGTGAATCCAAAGTAACACTAATTAAGCCAATGTAGCTTTTTTGGATTTACACTGATTTAACTGAGACCAGTTCAGGCCTAATTATTAATATTCACGATTAAAATATAAGCAGTGAGGCAGGAACTTAGAGTTCGTATTACTTCTTGACATTAAATATCCCGTGGCAGGACTTCTAAAAAAGACTTGCTAGCACCAACACGATAGACAAATTCTAGCTTCAGCCATGTAATTTCCACGTGCCTAACTTGTCCTTACAGGAAAGTAATCCCAGGAGACAACTTCTGCGGGTGAGCAAGTGTCTGCTAGTGTGTGGGAATCGATATTTGGACCTGAGACAGTGGAAGAACTATAGGGTGTCTAATGTTTCTGGCTGTAACAGGTGAGGACAGGTATCTCAAAACCAGTAATGTCTTTGTGGTTCTAGATTTCCACCTGGAGGTGGGCTAGGCTAGTCCAAAGTGGAAAAGGGGACCCCTTTGAATGTCCCTGTCATGTTGAACGATCAGGATGAATTGGTCTCCCTAGACAATGGAGAGTGAAGTGAATATAGTGACCGAAGAGTTTGGTTCAGTCTGAGCGATGCTGTACTGGGCGCAGGTACCCAGGGGCTGGCAGTGGGGCTGCCGGGGCAGCCTCTGTGAGGAGAGGCTGGGGCTGCCCCATGCTGGACATGGCTGGTTCCAGCCATCTCTAGCCAACTCCAATGACCCCACTGTGGGGCACAGATGAACCCCGCAGCCAAAACGGTGGTGCCTCAGGGAAAGTCTGTGTAAGAAAGGGTAAAATGCTGCCTGATAGTGAGGGGTAAGGAAAAAAATTGTGATAAGCAGCCCTGTGAGCCCTGAGTGGAGGGCAGCAGGAGGGGAGCAGCTGCTCCAGGCGCCCCAGCAGAGATTCCCCTGCAGCCCCTGGAGAAGACCATGGTGATGCAGGTTGTCCCCCTGCAGCCCATGGAGAACCACAGTGGAGCAGATATCCACCTGCAGCCCATGCTGCAGCAGTCTTATCCTGAAGAAACTGCAGCCCAGGCGAAGGGCCCAAGCTGGAGCAGTGCATGAAGGACTGCAACCTGTGGAGAGGACCTAGGCTGGAGCAGGGAACAGCGTGAGGAAGAAAGAGCAGCAGAAAGGAGCTGTTATGGATTGACTGCAGCCCCCATTCCCCATCCCCCTGGGCCGCTTGGGGTGGGAGGAGGTAGAGGAGTCAGGGATAAGGAGTGAAGGTGAGCCTCGGAAGAAGGGAGGGCTGAGGAGAAGGTGTTTTTACTTTTGTCTTTGTTTCTCAACATCGTATCCTATTCTTAATTGGCAATAAATTAAATTAATTTTCCCCAAGTTGAGTCTGTTTTGCTTATGACGGTAATTGGTGAGTGATATCCCAGTCCTTATCTCGACCTATGAACTTTCTCATCTTATTTTCTCTCCCTGTCCTGCTGAGGAAGGGGAGTAAGAGAGCAGCTGGGTGGGCATCTGGCAGCTGGCCAAGGTCAACCCATCACAAATGCATTTTATTGTGTGTGGGGACTGTGAATGTTCTGATTCAACCAAATAGCTGCTATGTAATTCCTGATGATGAGGTCTTTGATGTCAGATTGTTTTCAAGGGAGGTGTAAAAAGAAAGAGAGAAGGGAAGCAGGGGGGTTGGACAAGATGATCTCCAGAGGTCCCTTCCAACCCCTGCCATTCTGTGATTCTGTGATTCTGTGAAGCAGACGTAATATTGAATGGATGCTCAAATGGCAAACCAAGCACAAGTAGCTGTCACTGAAAATTGTCTTGAAAGGTTTGTAATGACAATGTTTCTTGATTTTTTTTTCCTTAATCTCTAGGGTGAATTCTTTAAGTAAAAGGCAATAAACAGTTAAAAAAATCACAATGACAGTAACATGTAGCAAAAAAATCAAAGCTTTAAAAATGAAAATAAGTTTCCTTTGTTCAACAACCTGTAATAGCTAGCTTTGAAACTTCAATCCTGAAGCTTTTGCATTTCCTTTTAAAAAGTTTAAACTAAGTATTAATGTGGCCACTTGGGATTGCATGCAGTCTCCTTGAAAGGACAGAGAAACGTATCCTTCTAGGGCTTATACTATGTATGCAGTTTTGTAACTTATAGCATCTCTTTTTGAAAACCACAGTATTCTCTGTGAAATTTCACAGGCAACAGTTGGGCAAAACCAAGTTATTTTTACATCAAAACAAATATTCCGTAAGATTCACTGATAAATACAATTAATTGAAACTTAATGAAGCTACATTTAATTAACTTGTCAAACTTGCATTCCTCACTCACCTATAAATCCTTTTCAACATACCTATTTCCAACTAATGTTCACTTTTCCTGCAGAGTACTTATTACTATTAATACCAAATTGGCTTAAAGTAAATAACTGAAGGATTGTCATAGCGAAGGTTTAATATTGAAATTGTTGAAAATGTATACACATAGAAAGTACTGTGACTCATGGTTTATCAGACTAGGTCAAGAGACAAAAAGTTGATCTTTTTAGTATACAGCTTCTGTAAATTCTTATGGGTCTGTGAAAGCCAAAGTAGTTACAGCAGCAAATGTAAAAATATGTATGGCAAGTGGAAGACAGTGAAAAAGAAATTCTGCATGAAAAAAAGGACAGAGTTCTTTATCTCTCTTTTTAATCTAATCAGATTTTAAATGTATCCTGAATTACATAATCCATGTCTTTAAGCTAAATTGTAGTAAAATGAGTCTGCAATAGTAGAGCAAAGCAGGAGGAGGAAAATGTTAAGCTCCTATTTAAGAACCATTCATGGAATTATTTGTTGTAATGAAGTTAACAGAAATTCGGCAAGGATGAATGCCAAACCCTGTGCCTGGGAAGGAGGGACCCCATGGAGGAACACAGGCTGGGGATAGAGTGAGCAGCTCTGTGGAAGGGACTGGGAGGGCTTGTGGATATCAGGTTGGGCAGGATCCAGCAATGTGTCCTGGCATCAAGGGAGGCCAACAGCATCCTGGGCTGTAGCGACAGGAGTGCAGCCAGTAGGTGGAGGGAAGTGATTATTCCCATTTACTCAGCACCTGTTAGACCAGTTTGGATACTGTGTTCAGTTTTGGGCCCTTGAAAACAAGAAAGACAGTGGTAAACTGGCATGAGTTCAGTGGAGGGCCACGGTCAGGGGGCTGAAGCACGTGCCCAGTGGAGGGAGCCTGAGGGAGCAGGGCTTGTTCAGCCTCAGGAGGAGCCTGTGTTGGGGGGCCCTAATAGCAGCATTCCCCTACCTGTGACAAGGTCATCAAGAAGATGGAGCCTGGCACTTCTCGGTGGCGCAATGTGGGAGAACAAGAGGCAACAAGCAGAAGTTGAAACAAGAGAGGTTCACACTGGGTGTGAGGAGAAACCTTTTGACCACGAGGAGACTCAGATACTGGAACAGGTTATCCAGAGGAGGTCATGTGCTCTCCATCCTTGGAGGACTCTGAGGCCAGATTGAATGAAGCCCTGAGTAACCTTAAGGTTCATCCTGCTTTAAGCAAGACATTGGACTAGGTGACCTCTTAAGATCCCCTCTAACTTGAATTATCCTTTGATTCTGTGTGATTTTATTATTGTTATTGTTATCTTCTTTTCTGTAAGAGTGTCCTGGTTTTGGCTGTGGGGTGTTTAGCTGCCTGCTGGGTTAAACCACAACAAAGAGGTTGAAAGACTGTTGTAGAAAGTGTCCTTTCCAGAGTTTACATTTAGTCTCATTTCAGTCTTAAGTACTTTTCACTTGCGCTAAATGTGACTTGATATACATGAAACAAATTGTGTCTGACACAGAAGACTTCAAAGTTTTTCATTCTATGATCTCAAGGCATTTAGATAATTACATATTTTTCCTCAAATAAAAATACTCCCCTGCTCATTTTGGCAAATATTTATTCATCTCCCCTGTTTTAATTGGTAATTAAATGAATGGAGCACAAATTCTTTATCAAATAAATGCTTATTTTAGAAATTAAGGCTATAATTTGAAAATAAAAGGTAATTTTTGAGTTGAACAGATTACTTGTATTCAACCACTATTCATTATCTATTTTCACTTTATGTTTTGGCTGTTTAAAAGCACTTAAGAATATATTCCTACGCTCAGTGTTAGATGCAGTAATTACATTTTCTGTTTGGAAAGTTAAGTTCTTGAGCAGACCTTACAATAGGCTCAAGTGAGCTAAAAATAAACTCCAGGCAGTTCGTACTAACTGGCTAATAACAGGCAACAGCAAAAAGCAGTATCCAGCTATGATGAAAACAGGAAGTTCATTACACAAGCTGGCCTTTCCAGATAGGTATGAATTCTTAAAGGCTTAACTAAAATAATAATCCCTCGAAGTTTTTAATAAAAGCAGAGAGTGCCTATTGTTCATAGCTCAGTGGAGACGAAAAACATGCACCCCAGTACATTGTGAAAGATCTGCTGTGTTCTGGGAAACAACACTATTTCCATTTAGTTATTGGTAACTCTGATTTAAATTTTAAGTCACTACGGACCTGATCCTGCAAAGGGCTGAGCATCTGAGCCCTATCCAGCAAAGCTGCATAGTGCCGTTAAGCCTGGGAGCGTGGTGAGATTGAAATGCAGAAGTTGCCCCTGATTGACTGGGGTCACAACTGAATGCTGAGCTCTTGTCATTGATGCTGAAGCTACCTGTGCTCCAGCATCTCCCAGGAAACCACATTTCTCCACTGAAGCAGTAGTGTCCTCTCCACCTTCTCTTGGCTGGCGGAGGGGGCAACAGGGTCCTTTCCTTAGAAGTGACGAGTGAAGCATTAGCTAGGTCTAGACCACTCCTAGAGAGGTTTTGCTAGAGACTTGCTACTCATTTTATTTCTGTGGTAAGAGGCAGATAAAAGAAATAGCCCTGCTGCTGCCAACCCAAGGTATCTGGAGAAGATCTGCATTTTCTCAGCCCCTCATTCTGCTTGTGCGGTGGTGAAGAGTAGTTGTGTGCACAACCAAATACCCAGCATATGCAGCTTCCCATTGCCTGCGTGTGTCAAATGCTGATCTGAGTATACAAGTAGGGTGTTTCTGATGCAGGACCATCTTATTTGCATTTGGGGAGGGTTAGCACTTTCTCTGATGTGTTAACTGGACAAATTACAGCACCTTAAGTATGCCGTGTTTCAGAAGTGCCATATGCTAGGGACCCAAGCCAGGCTGCAGTGATAGAGGGTGTCGCCTACCTGCGAAGGGGCATGCCTCAGCCTGGCTATGGCCTTTCTTCTGTCCCGTAGTGCTGGCTTATCCCTGCTGCCCTTTCACCACTCTTTGCCCTGCACCTCTGGGATGCCTCTGCAGGGAAGCTTTCACCCACCTTTCAGGGGACTGCTTTTCCACAGTGTGGTTCTGCCTCTGAGGTCTGTAATAGGAATCCATGTGTATACGGTAAACATGAAGCAACACAACTCTCACTCTCTCTCACCCTGTGTGTTCAGCATGCATTTGCATGACAAAAGAAATGTCAGTTTGTATTTCTCTTGCCAAATGAAATCATGTTAGACTTTTATGTTTGCTCTGAGATTTGGGCGCTTTTTATCTAATGCTGCTCATCCAATAAAATGACCTCTGAAATTAAGATGTTTGAAAGTCAGAATTGACTATTTCCACCCAGCAGGATAGAACGCAGCCATGTTATTAAATAATGACAATGTTGATTTACTGTTAACAAATTCTTCATAGAAACTAACCACATTAGACAGTCTATGTACATAATACTGGTATTAAACCCAGACCCGTGGATGAACTATTGCCATTATTCTCCTATCACACAGTTTTGGTTCTCAAACTGGAAAAAGCTGGTACTTCGTATATTAATTAAATGACTATATAGTCTGCAAAGGCTCCTTATCGTGTTTCAGAAATACATAACCATAATAATTCTTGTGATATACAACAGGAGAAAGCTTCTCTGTAAACTTAAGATAAGGTTTCCCGTGGAATCTCCTCAGGTTTAAAAATTGGAAGTCACGTCATTCCCTACTTAATTTGTCTATGTTTAGCTTGTGGATTACAATAAGTACTTCCACTTTTAACCACATCTTGCTCCAGCATATTTCTTTTTGCTGCTGCTCTTGCTGTGCTAAGTCCAGCTTGGATTGCTGTGCCAGGTACAAACACATGGGAGGATGCAGTTCTCTCAAGCTTGAAGCCTAAAATGGAAAGCCTCCAAATGAGGGGAATGAGGAGAAGATGGTGACATCTGTGCAAAATTATCACAGTGACCTGTTGATCTGACATGTTTTTGGTGTGTGGCACTTTATTTGCATTAAAAACATTTAAGTTTAACATTTTGTCAAGGAAGATTTCGTGATAGTGATGTGGAAAAGAGGATTGTTGGGTTTTGCTATGGGAGAGAAAAAAGCGCAAAACTAGGAAAACTTGAAGGGATGAGAAAGTGTGTGTTGCACTGGGGACAGTATGGACACGCAGACAGTAAAACTGAATGGCTGATGTGTCACACAGATGAAGGAGGAGGAGATGAAGGCAATCGGCAGTGACACAGTTCAGTGGCAGATCTGAACGTCTGGCCCAGATCTTTCTGCTCCCATCTGAAGTAAGGGAAAAAGGCTGCTAGATTTCTTGCCCTGGGATTTCTCTTTCGTTTTTTGTCTTCTTTGTTTGCAGTCTATTAAGTCATTTTTTCCTAACAGATAATTCTTAAGCATCCCTTTTATTTCATTAAACTGTCAAAACCTGTGGTAACACTGAATAGCAATGCTTGTGATGTTGAGTTCTTTGCATTTTTATACCATTCAGATTCAGATTACCCTGGGTGCTATTTAGGTGAGAGTGTGTGGTGACACAGCTGCTGAATGTTTCTTTGAAGGAGCTTTTTTTAAGTCCTGAGGAAGTTGGGATGTGACTGGCAAAGGAACTTCCCTAGGTCTCTTTATCTTCTTCTTGCCTTCTTGTGAAGGATTCCCTTTTCAAATTGTGGTTGGATTTTGAAGGCATGGAGAGTTCTCCGCTCCCCCATCTGCCTTCAAAAACTGTAATTAAGCTGCAGACTTAAGGCCTGACACTGAGATGGCTCAATGGTTTGGACAGATAAACATGGAGAAATGCCAAATAAGAACATTGTGGGTGAGGTCCTGTCTCTGAAGGGCTGTTTTGGTGTCTCCTGCTGGCTGAGAATACTGAGCAGGGAGAGGCAAGGAGGCCTTTCTGACTGCAGACACTTCACCTTTGCAGAGTGCCTGTGTAAGACAGTGCTGCAGTGGATTGTGGTAGAAGGGACACAAAACCCCTCAGCTGCTGCTGGGAGGCAATGGGCAACAACAGAAAGGTGAGCACCTAAAAAAAGGCGTGGGATGGGGAAAGAGCACATCTGGAAGGAGAAGAGCTGAAAATAAAATTGTAACTGTAAATGACAGCAATAATTAGAATTTTAGCATGTTAGGGTCGAGATGGGGCAATAGTTATTATTTTCCAAGATAACTTTTGGAAGGACTGAAACAATTACTTACGTTCTCTGTACACTTTTCTGTATACTTTATAGATACAACCCTTGATATACTTTACTAAAATTTAAAAAAAAATCCTTAAAACAATGCAGTCTGAAATGCCAAAATGAGAATGAATATTTTAAATGAAACGATGATTTCGTGAAAAAATTATCGAGTTTGTTGGAAATTTTTTTTCCAAAATTGCTGATCAAAAAACCTTGTAGAAACCTCCTTTTATTGTATTCCCTAGTTTTGCCTGCTGCAGTGCAGGATCATTCCCAAATTAATGTAGATTTTAGTGTTTATCTAATCTACTATTATGCCAATTAATTCAATTTCAGGGACCGATTAAAGTTTTCCCTGCTATTGAACTTCAGTGTTCATCACTTAATTTTTCCTTGATATTTGTGTAATACTCTCTTGTATCTCTCTAAATTATTCTGCTAATGAACCAGTGTAGAGTTTGCACATTTTAAATATTTGTTGTAGATGTAATCATAACTTAGCTGTCATTTAGCCAGCACTATGCATGTATTTCTCTTTTCATCTTTTCTTTTAGTTTAGTCTCCCCTAATTATTTTTGTAGCTTTTCTTTGAACTTAATCCAATTTGTCTACGTTTTTCTGGTAATTAGGTGCTGATAACAGAAAAGCATTTGGACAAATTCCACCTGTTATGTGAAGAGTCATCTCCTTTTATTTCTTTCAACCTGTCTCCTACTAGCTTTTGCTAATGGCCCCTACTTCTTGCGTTTGAAAAAACAGCAAGTGCTTGATATCTAGCCACCTTCCCACACGTAGCGTGATCCATTTTGCATTCTGTAACTCTTTAAGGTTCATTTCTTTTGACTTCCAAAATTACTTGCCCTGTTGTTTTTGTATGGGAAAGAAGTTAGGTTTCTTCTGCTAGTGATTGCTGGAGCAGTATGGTTTTCTTTCTTCAGCAGTAGAACTGACTCTGGTTTTCTCTAAACTTCTGCTATTTATTTTGTTATAAATTCTTTACCTGGTAACTTTAGCAGTTTCTAATGAGTATGCACACAGCTAATCTGTTAAAATAATATTAGTGTGACAAAGTGAAGATCTCAAAGGAAAAACAGAGTTCCAGTTGCTCAGGCAATATTAATTTTGACACCTCCTTCACTTGTATGATGTATCTTTAATTTATGATTATACTCGTTTTTTCTTTTACATAGGATTCTGTCTCACCAAATGCAAGGATGGATAACAGAGAGTGACAAAAATCTTCCACATGTCTTCCTTATCCTTTAGCTGTAGCATCCTTATTTTACAGGCAAGGAAAATATGTGAGAAGGAACTTTATATGAGATGACATAACAGACTTTTGCTGACATTAGGACAATGTCTGTCAGTGTGGAGACTGAGCTCTGTTTTGGTCTTCAGAGCTGGCCATGAACATGCCTGGGAGTGCACACTTCGCAGTGACCTTGCTACAGAACTAAGTCCCTGAAACTTAGCACTTCGAACAAGACGTACCAAAAATGAGGTCTGCAAAGTATTTTCTTCTTGGGGGCAGGGAGGGAAATCTGGAGATTTCTGTGAAATCTGTAAGAGTCAGGAATGGAAGGGAGTGAGTTCACCTGACTGAATTTCTGCTTCCTAAACTGTACATCTGCTCTCACCTTGAAGTCCCCCAGCCAGCCTGCTGTAATGCTTGAAGCCTTGTAGAAATTGAGGCAGGGACAGAATCAAGAATATTAAGTGCCCTGGTCTGTGTGTAGGTACCATTCTTTCTGTGAGCTGTGTCAGGCAAGGGGGATATTGGAAAAACCAGGATGTGAATGTATAATTTAAACCAAATTGTTTTTCTTGTGGATGGGGATTGATTGGGCAGTCTTAATTCTGGAATTCCCAAGATTTGAGCGCTAGAACCTAGAAATTATTCTTCAAATACTAGTTTAGGGAAAGAAGGATGGAAAGAAATGAAATTTATCACTTTGTTAGAAGAGAGAAGTTGGGCTTCTTCTCATTCCTTTTATGTATAATTCTAACACCCTTGGTTTGTTGAATTGGTTTCTGCCAATTCATTTAATGAAATGAAGGTTAATTCCTTCAGTATCTCTCTGCTATGGTTTGCAGGCCAAGCAGTGGAAAATGATGTGACACACTGATCAACCCTATGATAAGAACTTCTCTGTCTGTACAAAAACATAGTAATTTTTATTGTGTTGATTTTAGGGCTCATCCTGAGGTTGTCTACAAAATCAGCACTGCTCTCTGTTGGCAAGGAGCCTGCAAGGGTGGCTTGAGGTGAGGCCAGCTGGTGTCGTGCATGATGTGCAGATTTCTCTGATATGAGTAGTGTGTGTAGCTGTCACATTGGACTGGCAGCGTGTAACTGCTTTCTGTATGTTCTTTCTTTCTTAATATACCTAAGTAATGCTATGCTCTCAATCTGTTTAATACACATTTGCCACTTTAAAAAAAATCTTTCCTCTTCTTATCAAGAGGAACACTTATTGCAAGTAGGACAATGTTATGACGTGAGATACACTTTGTTATTCCCTTTCCTGCCACCAGACCTTTCATTTCTCATTCTGCCATTCTGTGGCAATTATATGCTCGGTCTGTGCATGACTTTGCACGTGCTTACACATCAGTTTTACAGCACTGCTCCCCCTTGCCCATAAACCAGTGCCTGCAAAGTGCTTCATGCCCTCTTGCCTGCCTTCCATGAGTGCCTGTAGAGCTGTGTCCAGACTGCTGGAAAGAACCATGTGGCAAGAGGAACAGGGAAGGGCAAAACCAGGCAGTAGGTGAGTACCAGCCAGTGCAACGATCAAGATGCCTGTCTGTATAAATTGTGTAGTTGTTTTTTTCAGTATTTTTGCAAAAATAGCAGACACCATAGTAGCAGAATGTACAAATTTGTAAATAAAGCCTGGTTCAGTTCTGGTTAGAGAGCGATTCCCTAAGTGGTAGGGATTTCCTTCATCTCACAGTGGATTATTGCATAATAGCCCATGTTTTAGCAAATGGGAGACAAGTACCTTAAAATTTTGCTTTAAGATGATAAGCTTTTCTCTCAATGGAAGGTTATAAAGGTTCCAGGCAGAGTGACAGAAATTAACAGGTGATTTGGAAGCATTCAGAAATCAGATATTGAGGACTGGTCTGTCACAGAGTAGTTGGACAAAGAAACAAAACCTGTAACTCCTGTAGACTATCATAGATGTTCTATGTTATGATTTAAAGTGAAATAATTTAAAGAAGTCTCTGATAAAGATTATTCCTTCCAGATAGTAGCCAAAGAAGGATGCCAGGAAAACTGAGGAAACTTGGTACTCAGTGAGGTTTGTAAAAACAAACAGAAAAGACCCTTTCTTTATTTTGTGAACTTTTCATTAACAAGTATTTGTGAACACTGGGGATTTCTGCAAATTGTTTTTAGCAAAGTAGATTTGGCCATGCTAAATAGTTCCACTAATACATTTATTTAATTTTTAATTGCTCATGGTTCTGCTACGACAAAAGAACTTGATCTTTTGGCATCCAGTAATATTTTTGCTTTGATCCTGTAACCAAATGATGCTAGCCACAAAATTATTTTAATTTTGTCATGATTGCATTTGGGATACTTACTATTCATTTTGGTTTTGGCACTCACAGCATCGAAATTTAACCCAAATAACCAATAATGTGTTTGCAATAATGTCAAACAATATTTGGCAATTATTTCACTGTATGATTTAGGAAGGTGTTTGACACTGGCCTGATTGCATCTGGGAATAATTGTGAGTTTATGAAACCAAGAGTGGAATTATAAGCTAAACAGCTAGTCGTCTCTGACAGGAACATAGCAATTATACTCTTTCAATTATATGGAGTTTTAACTGGAAATCAATACATAACAGGTAAGGGGTGACTAGTAGGCCAAATAATTCCTACCAAAGAGGCTAAGAGGGTAGCTAGGCAAGACTTTGTGCTTTGAGCTTTACATTTCAGCTTAATTGTTTCATGTTAGTGTTCATAACTGCTTTTTACAGCATCCTTGAAGTCATTCAACCTGCTGTGGAATTAAAAAAAGAAAGGTTAATTGATGTGTGTTGCTCTATTTAAGACCACTGATATACTGGGTGTTCAAATAGTGATTGCAAAGAGAGAGAAAGAGTTATATGAAACCTTGAGTTTTGTATAACCAGGAATTTTTAAAATCAGTTTTAGGTCTTTGTCTTGCTAAATGAAGAAAAGAGAGATTATTCCAAAGCATAGGCATTGTGGAAGTACAGGTAAGTCTAATAGTTAGGTAAGCAAACAATACATTGCTTATGAAGAATAGTTGATACTACCTGACTGAGGCCACAACCTGGGGAAAAATTATGAAGTAATGTAATTTATCTGATCATTCCTATTGATCTTGATAGGAGGTCTGTAACTGGTAATGTTATTGACGTGTAAGAGTTAGCAAAGTCTGGGACAGAGTCAAAGGTATTTGGTAAGGAGCAATGATAATTGGCACAGGGGTTTTAGTCTGGTTAGATTGTATTTAAAATCTCAAATCCTTACTTCATCTTAGGACTAGTTTACATGTCTTTACCAATTGTAAGAACCAGGTAATATTGTTTATTTTTTAAAACTTACAGGTAGAATGAATATGGCATAAAAGGATATTTGCTGAAAAGATTCATAATATCAACACAGAAGTAACTAGGTGATGGTTTTAGTGTCATTAGTATGGTGGTAGATGATGATATTATTATTGTTGTTGTTATTATTATTATCATCATCATCATTATCATAATCTCAGATTTTCACAAGATCTCCAGCCAAACTTGTTGAAGCTGGATTTAGGTGCTGATACTTTCTGCCAGCTCCTAGTGATTAAGCATAGGGGGATAGGTACATACATTAAATTTCAGTGGCATTTTCCCATGGATAAATATACTTGAAGTTTTATTTCACATAGAAGAGTCCCAAATCTGCCAAGAAATAACTCTTATTAGGTAATTTTCTGTTTCCCATTGAATTCTATGATAACCTGAGAAGAAATTGCCTGGGTTGTGTTCTTTTCACATAATTAAAACTCAGAAGCAGAGTGGCATTTCCACAAATAAATATACAGCTTCAACATAAAAGAAAATTGCTGAAAAATCTGAAAAATAATTTGGCAGAGATAAAGTATCAGATGCTAAAAGTACTGTTTTGGGTTTGTTCCTCAAGTCCAGGTCTATTTCAGATGCAAGAAGAAGAGTTCAGTTTTAACAGGATGGTTCCAACCATGAAACTAAACAGAGTCTATGAATTATTGGTTAGTTTAAGATACCATATATAATAAATCTTTATGTCTGGCCAGACATATTTAAAATCAATTACAAGTAGCTGTTATTAACAAGTTTTCAGGATGAATGGGCCTTTCTGATTTGCTTTGTAGAGGAAAATGCTATCATATTAGCCAATAAAGCACTTATCATGGTTACTACTGATTGCCCTAACCTCTCCATTTTACTTGGCAGAAAGCAGCATGGAGCATTGCTACTCTTTCCCTTGCTCCTGAACCTCCATAAGAATGTCTAGCCAAGGTGGCTAGATTACATTTTGGCATACAACACATCACATTTTCTCCCGCCAAATCCAGATAGTTCATATATGTAGGTGAAATGTTGCTCTCACTGGTTTTTGGGATATCATTCTCAGCCTCCTATCAGCCACCTACATTAAGAAAATGGGAAAAACTTGAAGTGTCATTCTTAACAGGTGCAGATATTTATTTGTGTCGCCCCCTGGCATATTGATATTCTGGCTTGCAATATAAAGGACACTACTTTACTATGACATTTAACTTGACACTCAAAAGTTGCAGCCTCTGCTTTCTCATAGATGAATCCTAAAGAGGAATTATGGACAAGTTAAAATCTATTGTAATTTTCTCCAAGCATTCTTTCTGTGCAGAAGGGATAGATAAACAAGTTTCACTAATAATCTCAGAGTCACATAATATATTAATTATAGTGAATTGTAACAAAAAAAACTTCTAAATATTTTTGATTCATAACTGCCATTCTTTGCCATAAGTAAGCACTTTTGACTTATACTTAGAGCCACTCCTATCTTGCCTTTTCCCTAGCTCAAAAACTTGCCTTTGAAGGTGGAAAAAATACAGTTGTTGGAGACTGATTTCTAGAAGTGCAAATTACTTTTTGATGCTCTTTCAAATTTGTTTTGCCCAGCCTTTATGAAAGCTAAATTTCCTTCAGTAAAGTCTACAGGACGTTATTTAAATTACAGACACTGAATCTCACACAGTTGTATGGTGAAGGGATACATGCTTTGCTGGAAGAAAATAGTCTTTAGAAGGAGTTTCCTATTTAAACATATACTCGAATACTTACAGTTTTGAATACTGTAATTTCCGTATGACAGAAGCACATTCATTATGTTAAAATATTATGAGGTGCAAAATGAATCTACCATCCCTAGAACTTTTCACGACTTCCTGATTCTTGTCTTTCTTTTCTTTGTCTGCAGTACATCATTCTGAAGAACAGAAATTGATGGCTGTCTTGGCAGACTTTTGCTTTCTTCAGATCCTCCTAGAGGATGTTGCAGTTGTCAAATATGGGAATTGCCCATAGCGGAACTAGTAAAGGAGGTGATTTAGAGATCAAAGACATTGCTGTGCAGTGTCATGAAGTGGCCTGTCACTTATGTAGAACCTATTTTTTAATGACTTTTTTTAGTTCTTAAATGGGACTTGGCCACAAAAAAACTTTTGGGATAGTCTTCTACGGAACGGTAGATATCCTTCTCCATTTTTCCATTTCTTCTTTAAATTTCCTAAGGTTGTTTTGTTTCCTCCTTCATGCTTTGTGAGGCTCAGGGTGAATGCAGTATTCAGCTATTCTGACATCCAAACATTTCAAACAGTATCTCTGTGCTCAAGAAGTCTTATTTTTCAGTGAGGTGTATTTGTTCTTTTATTAATCCCTTGTTTAATATCATCCTACCATTCAAATTCAAGTTGATGAATATTCAGATAATAATTGCACAGAAAAACTTCCATTTTTATCTCCTCCTGGTGGAGGAATCCTAACATTAAGCAAATCTCTTTTCTTTTAACCCTCCTCCAGTCTGGTGAAAGTCAACAGGCTGATGATGTTGCAGTGACTGCTTTTCTTGCTGCCAGGCTGAGAAAAGGTCTATCTACAAAAGCATTCTCCTGCCTACAGTTACTTGCATGTGCTCTCACCTCTCTTTCTCCCTGAACTGAGACAGACTTCTTCAGAAAAGAGGCCCATCTTGGCCACTTACCGGTCTCTAAAAATGCCCTGTGCTGAGATATATTCAAGTTCTGTTCAGACTGATTGCTTGAATTTTGTGGCTGGCCTGAGTTGCAGTAGGAAGTGTTTGAATGTATTTGGTAATCCAGAGAGAGCTTGGAGCTTGGGTTGTGGAATTTAATAGCTGCTGTTCTAATTAAAATTGCTGCATCAAAAAACTCTTTGTGAGCAAGCATAGTTGCCTGATGAATGCTGAACTGAGGTGCTTCCTTTGTTAAGATATTGTCATGCAATATCCTAAATAGAAGTTTCTAGTCAAAAAGCAGGTATTACAGATGTTTATAACTGGGCTTGGTACAAAAAAATTATTAAGTTGCCACATTTTGAATGTAAAGATTCAGAATTATGCTTTATCTTGAAGACAGAAATGTATTTCTTTTACAGTTTACAAACAAGAAAATCATGACACAGTATGTAAAACCAAGATAAATTCCTAAATGAGACATATTAACATATTCCCCAAGGGATTGTCTGCATTGCGTTAGTTCTGCTGTGGTAACTTTTAAGTGTTATTTTTACCTGCTACTCTAAACATTTTAGAAGAAACTTTCCCCCAACATATTTCAATACAAAGATCAGTTGTCTGGAAAGTTACAGGACAGGTGGGCTTCTTTTGATCAGTACTTTTGATAGGTATTTTTCATAACTCTTGGCTCTGGGGTCAGTCCTAAAAAGTGGAAAAGAAACACGCCATTGTTAAATGACAGATGTTAAAAACCCAAGCAATCAACTGCAAGCATTGGGCATCCAATTCAGCTGGCTTTTTTACTTTGTTTATGTGTAACCTGCAAGAAGTTTTTCATAGATACGAAACTGCTGCTATACAGGCAATATTTGTCTATGACCTGTAAGCTTGACAGATACAAGAATTAAAAAAAAGTCTCCCATGTTGTGTGAAAAAACTTGGGCAACGCTTGCAAAGATGTATGCTTGCAAAACAATTGATTCTGCTGCTATGAACAGTGTAGTTCCCAGTCTGCTCGCAGGTCAGTTCATTGACTTATGTAGACCTTTGGATGGTCTTGAGCAACTTCATTACACAGGAAAGATGATACTGGTGGGTAAGAGGCTATAGTAAATATCTTTGTTTCCTGCAAACTTAAGCAAACTCACAAGCAGCAACATAGATAAAGCTTTCCTAGCCTCGGTCTTCAAAATTGATGGTGGGCTCAGGGACCCCCAGAGCCCTGGGCTAGAGAACCAATACTGTGGGAATGATAAACTCCTAATAAACCGTGAACTTGTGCAGGACTTGCTGCTGCAGCTAGATCCATATAAGTCAATGGGGCCTGATGGGATTCATCCAAGGGTACTTAAAGAGCTGGCTGATGTCATAGCGAGACCTCTCTCAATGATTTTTCAATGCTCTTGGGAATCTGGAGAGGTCCCAGTTGACTGGAAGCTGGCAGATGTTGCCCCTATCTTCAAGTAGGGCAACAGGGATGACCCTGGTAACTATAGGCCCGTTAGTCTCACTTCCATGCCTGGTAAAATTATGGAGAAGGTTATTCTGGGAGTTATTGAAAAACACCTGAAAGACAATACAGTCATTGGTCCTAGCCAGCACAGGTTCACGCGGTGAAAGTCTGGCCTAACAAACTTGATTTCCTTCTATGACAAGGTTACCCACCTAGTTGACCAAGGGAAGCCAGTCGATGTGATCTTTTTGGATTTCAGTAAAGCTTTCGATACTGTCTCTCACAGTATCCTCCTGGACAAAATGTCCAGCATACAGCTGGATAAACACATAATGCAATGGGAGAGCAATTGGCTGATGGGTTGGGCTCAAAGGGTTATAGTAAATGAGGTTACATTGGGCTGGCGGCCAGTCACTAGCGGGGTTCCACAGGGATCCATCTTGGGGCCAGTACTCTTTAATCTCTTCATAAATGACCTGGATGCAGGACTTGAAGGATTACTAATTAAGTTTGCTGATGACACAAAATTGGGAGGAGCTGTTGACACTCTCAAGGGCAGAGAGGCTCTGCAGAGATATCTAGACAAATTAGAGAGCTGGGCAATCACCAACGGTACGAAGTTTAACATGAGCAAGCGCCGGATCTTATACCTGGGGCACGGCAACCCTGGATATACATACAGACTGGGGAACGAGAGGCTGGAGAGCAGCTCTGCAGAGAGGGACCTGGGGTTCTGGTCGATGGCAAGTTGAACACGAGCCAACAGTGTGCCCTGGCAGCCAAAGAGCGCCAACCGTGTCCTGGGGTGCATCAAGCACTGCATTGCTAGCCAGTCAAGGGGAGTGATTGTCCCGTTCTACTCTGCGCTGGTGTGGCCTCACCTCGAGTACTGTGTGCAGTTGTGGGCGCCACAGTACATCAAGGATATAAAGCCACTAGAGAGTGTCCAGAGGAGGGCCACAAAGCTAGTGAAGGGTTTAGAGGAGAAACCGTACGAGGAGTGGCTAAAGTTGCTTGGTTTGTTCAGCCTAGAGAAGAGGAGACTAAGGGGAGACCTCATTGCGGTCTGCAGCTTCCTCACAAGGGGAAGAGGAGGGACAGGCGCGGATCTCTTCTCTCTAGTGACCAATGATATAACCCGAGGGAATAGCAGGAAGATGTGCCAGGGGAGGCTTAGGTTGGATATTAGGAGAAGGTTCTTCACCCAGAGGGTGTTGGAGCGCTGGAACAGGCTCCCCAGGGAGGTAGTCACAGCACCAAGCCTGGTGATATTCAAGAAGCACTTGGACAACACCCCCAGATACATGGTGTGAATTTGGGGTTGTCCTGTGCAGGGAAATGAGTGGACTCGATGATCCTTGTGGGTCCCTTCCAACTTAGGACATTCTGTGATTCTATGAAACTTAAGGTTCCCTAAATGTCAAATGACTAAATTATATGTTACTTAGAATTCATGGTCTCGTTACCTTCTTATGCCCATTCCCTCACTTTTTTGCATTTCAAGAAATGTTAAAGCATCTGACAATTATTAACTGACATTTTGGAAATGTTTAGACAAGAGTGCCTGGGTTCCATAGTCTAGTACTGATACTCAGAAAGATGGCTCTTCTACCCAAAGATGGAGAAATGTTACAGAGAAATTATATTGTTTTTGCTGAATAGTGGGATTTTACAAGAAAAAAAGACTCTGGAGTTGATAGCAAAATTCTTATAACTGTCAAAAGGACTGAGATTTCATGAGCTTTCAGAGTACTTTTGATGTTTTTAATAACCAACAAGAAATTTTGGAATCACTCCATGGTGAAAGTTATAATTACTTTTAGAACACTGAAACCTCAGGTAGTAATTCTAGTTGAATGGACTACTTAAGAGAAGTTATTTTTTAACTTGATTTCAAGATTTTTGGAAGACACTTATGCTGTGACATTGTCGGTCCATCTGCCTGTTCTACACTAATATATTTTGAATTCCTTGGTCAAATTCAACCAAATCTGAATTACCTGTAAGAGTTCTAGTTTACTTTATGTTCCTTCAAGCCATGTGAAAAATTTGGGGCTGCATGGAAGAAAGAGACTCAAATTAGTGTACTGCTGAGGAGAAGGCAGGCAGAAAGCAAACACTATATATTTTACTAGGCAGCAGTGGGCTAAGTCTAACTTTAGACTACCCACATTGCATGTGCTCTCTTGCCTGGATGGGGTGGCATGATGAGAAATGGTGGTGTCGATTAGGTTTATGGGATGAAGGGAACCATCTTTCATTAGTTCTACTACTCACAGAAGAGCTCATTTGACTGGCATTGCTATAGCTTTCTTAGTTCAAAAAGAGAAGATTTTGAAAACCAATATCATATGCTTTATTAAACTCAAGTCTTAAGTAAGGCTATATATAATCATTTTAATTTCTGAGACTTCACAAGTAATCTTACCTAAATATACAGAGAAGATTTATCATAAGATGTTAGTGCCATTTTTCTTGATTATCACTTACTGAGGCTTCAAAGTACTCACTTCAAAGTGCTTAAAAGCCAAATGTTTTGTTTTTTTTTCTTGCTACAGCATCCAGTAACCTAATAAAAGGCAGATTATACTGATTTACTGTGAAGCACAAGGGATAACTAAAATGTAAGTTTTTTTACATGTCTACCCCATAGGACTGTGAGTTATTCCAGGACTACAGGCAATGTAGATAATTTTGTATTACAGGTACAGAACAATCATGTTTTTAAAAAATAATATTTTGCTTCAGTATGACAAAGGACATGCCAGAAAGAAAGCTTTGCCTTCAAACTTAAAGCCACAGGGACTCATGCTCATTTGGCATTTCTGCTAGAGTAATCTCTCTAAAGACAGTCACTGGTGAAGCACTGTCCTGCATGGCCTTTGGTAAGCAGACACAAATATGCTGCACAGCAGAATCTTTTGCCCTCTGAACCTAACACTGGCTTGCAGGCCATCTACCGCTGGCCACTCTTGTTGTGCCTGGTGTACCAGCAGGCTGCCTTATGCCACTCTAAGCCCCTGGGCATTCTTGGATGCATGTGTGGTGTTCCTCTGTAGGAACAGAGACTTCTCAAGGCGCGTCAAGGCACCCTTCAAAAGTCAATCTAGTCCTGTTCTTTGGCTTCCCAGCACATTTTAGGTCACTACTGAAGCTGTGAATTTCACTGTTTGAGAAAGTTTCAGTGGCAAATAATTTTCCTTTAGGAGAGATCCTTTTAGGTAGCCCATGGAGGGCTCTGAAAGGAAAAGCAGAGTGATTTCATTCTGATGTAACCTGTCAGAGTCAGGGTAGTGGGTGCTGAGTGACTGGTGTGGCTGAGAGAGTTGGACTGATGTACTTCGAACTTGCTGAAGCAATCTCAGGGATCAGTGAAAAATGGCAAATCTGTCTTACAATAGCCAAACCTGGAAGCTATGCTTAGAAGAAAGAACCATGGCTATGTCATAATATATAAAAATGGTAATTTTAGTGGCATCTCGATTTGCACCTAAAAACTGTTGACCTCATCTTGGAGTCAAACCACCAGTGCAGGTATCTCAGCCCTCAAGATTTTTGTTCTCAGCTTCACAAGTTTTCCACCTTGTTAGGGTTTAGTTCTCTCTTGGCAAAGCACTGGAACAGCTGGGCTATAGGACTGATTTTACCACACCAAGAAGACGCATGCAACTGGCTTTCCTCAACACGCCCTGGATGTTCAATCTGCAGTGTCTTCTGAATTCTGCCAGCACTTCCAGGTATCTGTTCAGTGAAGATGAGAGGGAGACTGGACCTGCAAGGACATGAATAGAAATTGCTGAGACATTACTGCAGTAGAACCCTCTGGGACCAGACCACAGTTTGTGTTTGCCTAGTGTTCTGTTTCAGTTTGTGACTAGAGCCGGCTGGTAAGATAGTACTGAAAGTTTACCAGTTCTGGCATAAAATCCTTATCCCCAGACTATCAAAAAGAAGGATGAGAAAATAACATTTGTGTTATAAGCTACATTTTAACTCTTACTTAGATACAATGAAAGAAACTAATTATCCAATTAAACTTTGCCTAGCACTAAAGTTGGTTGTCAGTGAGTTTAACAGTAACGTGTTGTTCTCTGCTGCAGGGAGTGGAAATGTGCCTGACTATACTGGATCATGTCGGAGCACGGCTTGTATACTACTATCCACCCTACATAAATTTTGAAGCTCTTGCCTATGAAGCTGCCAGAACCTGGTTGTGGGACTGTAAGACACTAGCTGCATTCATGGGGAGAAATCCTTTCTGCCAAGAATTAACCAGAGCCTCTCTAGCAAGCAGTAAGCCAGAGTTTTGGCAATCCCTTATTCAGAGGGACTTGATCCCCTAGACCAAGTTAGGGAGTCCTCTGAATTCAATCAGAATGAACATACATGAGTTTTGAAGTTCTGAATATTGAAGTCCTTCTGACAGAAATTAATAACTGGGCCCAAAACTATATTTTATATAGTTGTTGGTCAAGTGACTTTAAGCCTTAAACAACAACTGATGACCCCAGAGAAGAGCAGCCTTTCCTGAGCATCCCACATATAGCAAGCCATTTTTGGGGAGTAAGAACTCTGTTGATATCTGCTGAAGCGTGAGATGCTTTGAATAGATGGTCCAGGTTTCATTTACATGTAAACTTTGAGACAGCTGACATCCCACTTTGACAACTATTACTAAACTTCAAAATGAGAGAAAATGTAACATCAATATTTGTGCTTGCTGAGGACTGCCCAGACTGCTTTGCAATCTGTAGTGCTGGGGCAATGGAGCCATAGGTCAGGCATGAATCTGGAAATGTTTCCCTGTTGTCAGGACTCATTGGAGTTCATTTTGAGTAATGACTGTCGGAGAAGGAGGAAAGAAGGAGTGGCCAGGGTGCATTGGCACGATGGAGCTGATAGGTCACTAAATTGGCTAGTGGGTATGGCAGCTACTTGTGGTGTCTGGCAGACTTGTATGTACCAGCAACAGACTAGTCGTGGAGTAGACCAGCTAGATGTTGTCACTGAGTACAAAAGCCATGAGCAGGAGCTCTGCTCTGGGCAGAGCTGGGGTAGCTAGAAGAGCCTTTGGAAGCAGCTCCTCCCTTTGCAACAACAGATCAACCATCTGCTGAAGTTATCTGAGAAGTATAATGTGGATGGCCATTCCCAGTGGAGGAGGGCAATAGCAGTTACTTCAGTGGCCACTTATACCTATGGGAAGGGGAATGGATCAGGGCATTTGCTGGAATACCCTAAGAAAGGGCGGCAGCTCGCTGATGGTAGTTTTGCTTACTGTAACTCAGGTCTCCCAAACTCAGCTTTGGTTATGTTGTCATCTCCAAAACCACTGAAGTTCTGCTTGTTTATAAACTTTTTGAGTGATCTGCTGCATGTGAGTGTGGATGTTTTCTCAGTTTCGGGCATAAATTATGCTTCCTATACCATAACATAATTCCCTAGGCTTTTGGGTTGGGACTCAAGATGGTATTTAAGAATTTTACTAGAAAGGTCTAGAAACTGAACACGTCCTTTAATTACAGCAAATAAGTATGGGACAGAAAGGTTACACAGTGACTGAAATTATAGGAAATATTACACTGTAGTATTCTGATTTCAGTAGCACAGCTGCACCATTTTGCACCCTTAAATTCTTTCTTGCTCCTTAGCAAGGATTAGAAAGCACCTGTTCTTTCAGTTATGCTGGAGCTATGGAAATAATTATGGGTTCTCAACGTACCAGAAGTGAAGCATTAATTTAGGGAAGTCATCAGCAACTGAAAATAATGTGAGTATTGTATCAGACTAGACTGATATCCTTATTATGTAAGGATAATTCTCATTATATGTTTGGATTGCTGCAACAGCTTACAACCATAGTCTTCAAAATACGTCACTACATATTATGATTTTGAATACCTCTGTAAGATATTCTTTTTGTCATTTCTGTTGTGGACCTTTTGCATCTGAATAGCCCTGGAAAAATAAAAAACCTCCTCCACTCTCAATGGGAGGAATGGTTGAATGATGAAGACATCATGCAGTCCAGCCTGTTTTTCCAAAGAAAATGATGCATAGCTAAGTTGAGTAATTGCTGATGCAGGTATCTGTGGCAAAATTTGGAATGAAACTCAGGTATGAGTCCTGGTTCTCACTATCATTGCTGGACATTATATACAGTGGATTTACAGGTCCACTGTACGATATTACTTATGAAATGTAATGGATTAAATTTGGTGATGTTTAAACTTGACTGGCATAAACAAAATAAAAGACTATAGGTGGTGTCACCCATAACTGGCATCCTTGGATACGTTTCATCATAAGGACTCTCTTTCCAAAAGGCTGTTTGGCTGTAACAAACAGCTCCTTGGGTCTAAATCTTGTGTGCTGGATGACTGTCTCCAGCTAAAATGACTACTTTTTTAAAGTTCAGCTATTGTGAACCCAAGCTGTTTACAAGAATGTTGTTCCATCCATTAAAATATAGCTGCATAATATTTGAAACATGGTGGAGGTGGGGCTGGTGACAAATATACACCTTTTTTAGTCTCTATGGAAGCCTCACAGTGTGGGCAAGGTACAGAATCCAATCACACCTTAAGTTACATATGCAAATAAGGGGATAAACTTGTCATCCAGCTTATCTGAAGATGTTACATACTTGATCTCCAATATCCTGGTGGTTTGGAAGGCCATGATAAGTTTTCTGAAGCAGAGCTGCAGAACTGTGTGGAAATACAATGTTTATGAACTAATCAGTGCTGTATTGTAGATGTTGTATTCTACCATCAGTATCTTCTGCTGCAATGCTTCTCCCTTTCTGTGTGACCTCACATGACCACTGACTCCCCAGCATGTGACAAGTCCCACATGGATGGTCCACAGTGCTCTGGAGAGGTTTGGGAACATTGATTTATCCTGTAGATAGAAGAAGATTATCAAAGTTTTCCACTGTTTTTCTCTCCTGTTAGTTGCTGATGATATTTGTGGAAGAATAGGATCACTGTCTTTTCTGTGCGATCAAACGCTTCTGCAGCTGGAGATGAGGCTAAAGGGAAGAGAAGAATGAAACAACACTCTTCTTACTTTTTTTTTCCTATCAGCAATATATTTCTTTTTATTTTCAATGCATTTTTCAAATTTATAAAGAAAGCTGGGATTGGATCTGTAGAAAAACTCCACAACTTTCTTCCTTTGTCTGCAAAATTAAGATTACATCTCTGCTCAGAAGACTGCAAAATGTGAAGGTTTAGTTATATCTCATGGTATTACCTTCCGTTTTTTGGTACTTCCTTCCCCCAGTGATGCTGAAAAATTTTTATTAAACTTAGGGAAATAATAAATGTTCTGTAGCATATTTAAAGGACTGGATATGTTATTTAAAGGACTAGACATGTTAGTCCTAGTTATATACTAACATGCTTCCTTCTTTCTAACCAAGATGTTTGTATTGCCTTGTCCTGTCATTGGTCTGTCATGGTGTAGAGTGAACAATATGATGTCAACCACTGAAAATCATAGTACGCACACTTGTAGGCTTTTGGAATTCTTCAGAAGCAAGTGACATACACAAGGGTACTGGTAACAAATAAGGCAAATAGCCTGGAACTGGAGACTAAAGCCCTACCTCAGAAGGTTCTCCCTTGCAAAGCTCTTTCCTCTCATACTTTCTGTACAGTGCCAGTGGGCAGTCAGCAGTATGGATTCTGCTTGTCTCAGCTAACAGGAGGGAATGTAAGGGGCTGAACATGAGGACATTTGTTGCTGATTGTCTTGAGCTATTGCTCTGAAACTGCCTGGCTGGCAGGAGCTGCAGACTGATAACACAAGCGACAGCTTTCACAGAGTCACAGAATAGCTGATGCTGGAAGGGGCCTCTGGAGATTGTCTGGTTCAACCATCCTGCTCAAAGCAGGGTCATCTAGAGCAGGTTGCTTAGGACTGTGTCCAGTCAGGTTTTGAATACTTTCAAGGATTAAGACTCCCCAGCTGGCTTGGGCAACCTGTTCCAGTGTTCCACCATTAACAATAAAAATATTTTCCTTGTGTTTTAACTGAATTTCCTGAATTTTGGTCTGTGCCCTTTTCCTCTTGTCCTTTCACTGGCATCACTGATAAAAGTTTGGCTCTGTCTTCTCTGCTGCCTCCCATGAGGTATTTATACATGCTGATAAGATGTGTTCCCCACCCCCAGCCTTTTCTTATCCAGGCAAAATCAGTCCCTGCTCTCCCAGCCTATCTTCTTACGTCAGACACTCCAAACACTTCATCATTGTCATGGCCCTTTGCTGGACTCAAACCAGTAACTCCATGCCTGTCTTACACAGCACTCCAGATGTGGTCTCATCAGACCTGAACCGTGTGGAATAATCACCTTCATCAACCTGCTGGAGATGCTCTTCCTAATGCAGCAGGGTGCTGCTGGCTGCCTTTCCTGCAAGAGTGACTTGCTGGCTCATTTTCCACTTGGCAACCAGGACCTCCAGGTCCTTTTTAGCAATGCTTCTTTCTAGTAAGTCAGCCCACCGCATGTACTGGTAGGTGCAGGACTTTGCATTTCACTTTGTTGTATTTCCTAACATTTCTGTTTGCCCATTTCTCCAGCCTGTTACGGTCCCTCTGGGTGGCAGCACACTCGCTGGACCTATCACCCATTATTACCAGTTTTATATCAACTGCAAACATGCTGATGGTGCACTCTGTCCCATCATCTAGGTCATTAATGAAGATGCTAAACAGTATTGGACCCAGTATCAACCTGTGGGGTACACTGCTGGTGACTGGTATCCAGCTGGACTTCATACAGATCAGGACATGACAACCCTTTGAGCCCAACATGTCAGCCAGTTTTCAATCCACCTCACTATCCATCTATCTTGTTCCTACTTCATCAGTTTGTCTATGAGGATGTTATGCAAGACAGTGTCAAAATCCTTGCTCCAGGCAAGATGAAAAACATCCACTGTGCTTTCCTCACACCAAGCCAGTTTTCTATCACGGAAGGCTATCAAGTTGGTCAGGTGTAAGTTCACCCTTTCTAAATCTGTGCTGACTATCCCCAGTCACCTTCTTGTCATTCATATGTTTGGAAATGGTTCCCAGAAGGATTTGCTCCATCACATTCCCACGGATTGAAGTGAGGCTGACAAACCATGGTTCCCTGTATTCTCCTTCTTGCTCTTCTTGAAGACAGCAGTGACATCTGCTTTCTTCCAGTTCTGAGGAACTTCACCTGGCCCCCATGACCTTTCAAAAATTATTGAGCGGGGCCTTGCAATGACGTTGCTGAGCTTCCTCTGTCCTTGTGGATGCATTCCTTCAGGACCCATGAACTTGTGTATGTCCAATTGTTTTAAATGTTCCCTAACTTGATCGTCCCTGATGGAGGAGAAATCTTCATTGCTCTAGGCTTTCCCACTGGTATCAGGGGCCTGGGATTCCTCAGGGCAATTCTTACCAGTAAAGACAAAGGCAAAGAAGGCATTGAGTGTCTTGAACTTTCCCATGTTGTTTGTCATGAGGTACCCTGCCCCATTCAGCAGCAGGCCCACATTTTCCCTTCCTTTTGCTACTCATATACTTGTAGAAGCCCTTCTCATTGCCTTTCATGTCCCTCACCAGATCCAGATGGCCTTCAGCCTTTTTTATCCCATCTCTTCATGCTCAGACATTGTTTGCCTTACTCTGCTTCCACCTCTTGTAAGCTTCATTTTTGTGTTTTAGTTAGAGCTACTTGTTTATCCATACCGGCCTCCTGCCACTTTTGCTTGTTTTCCAGCTCACTGGGATGGACCTTTCTTGAAATTGGAGGAGGTGATCCTTGAAAATCACCCACCTCTGCTGGACCCTTCTTCTCTCCAGAATGGTTACCCACTGGGATTCATCCAAGCAGATCCCTGAACAGGCCAAAGTCTGTTCTCCTGCAGCCCACGATTGTGATCCTGCTTTTTTGGTTTTTCCCTCCTCTCAACACCCTGAACGCCACCATCTCTTGGTCACTGCAGCCAAGGCTGTCCCTGATCTTCACATCTTTGATCAATTCTTCCTTGTTTTTAAATATAAGGTCCAGCAAAGACCTTGTGTCCTCATTCACCTGTGTCAGGAATTTATCATTAATGCACTTCAGAAATGCCCTGAGTTGCTTGTGCCCTCCTGTATTGCCCTTCTAGCAGGTATCAGGGTAGTTAAAAGTCCCTTCATTTACCTATAATTTTCTAGTAGCAGAAATTTGGTAAAATACAGAATGTAGGAGTATATATTGTTAAGTACATTGCAGTTAGCTATCCTCCCCCTCCTTGCTTGCACACCTGTGTATGAACAGCTAAAGGCAGGCACAGACCTCTCTGTGTCATGTTTACAGGTGCTCCATGTATGTGAACATTTTAAGTGATGTGTATTTGTATTTTCAAAAGTCCCTTACCAGGTACCACAGAGCTCTAAAGGCTGCTGCCATATTTCTGAAGAATGAAAAGCTCTGGAGAAGTACCAGTTAGGTCGAGATACAGAGTCAAAACCTTGTAAGACATTTGTGCTGGCCACATTCCAGTTATTTAGTGAAAAGACAGCTGTTATCTATTTATAATTGCTGATAACCTAAGAATATATCACCTGTATAATCGAACTAGTGTAGAGTTTCCAGGGGACAGGGAAATCACTGTTATCAGTTGTTACTCTATATCTGTAAGAAGTTCACAGGGTCCTGAGGATGAAATCCTTATTACGGTGTTGAAATGTTCTCAGATGATTAGACTTCAGTGGAATCAGAGTGAAGTCAATGCTGAACACTTCTCATAGTCCTACTTTGAATATTCAAATGTGTATTTGGAATGTAAATTTGCCTCTTCTCCATATCAGAATCTCCGTTCTTTCAAGAAATCCCCCGATGTTGAGCTCTTTTTGAGTTTTCTGCCTCATGTGTTCAAACAGCTGCTGGATTAGGCTCTGCTTAAGTCTGTTTTCTTTGTGTATTTCCTTGAACACAAAGGTTTGAAAGGCCTCATATATAGGCTGTTTCACTGTCTTGGTGATGGGTCTGTGGCAGGATGTGCACAGATTAAAAGGAAGATTAGCTTTACACTTGAAAACTATCAATTTTATGCATGTGAGGTACAAGTGGAAGTTTGGCTGAAGCTCAGCGATGGATGGTGCTTTATTTTTACTCTGCTGCTATGTTGTTTTGCTCCTTTGTAAAAAGAGAGTGATAAAGTCAAGCAGAGACCTCTGGAGGAAGGGGCAAATCACTCCTTAGGATCATCTGAGCATGTAGAGGAGAAAAAGCTTTGATATATGCTGGTCAGGCAGAGGAGGAACATCTGTCTGAGACTGAAAGCTAGCTGAGGAGCTAGGAGATGGCTAAGGAGAGGAGGGAGCAAACACACAACTAGGCCTGAGTGATTTCTCAGGATCAGGAGGGCACTGCATAGAGTTGAGCTGCAACCTCAAGACAACAAGCTGTTAGGTTGCCAGAGAGCCTAAAAGAAAGGGTGTACATCAGAAAGATAAAATAAGCAGAGGACCTTCCATTGCAAACCATTTTAAAATTTCATTTCTGTCTTACCTAATCACTTGATTTAGATCTATTATAAAAAGTTAAATCTTCTTGTTTATATTTTAATAGAATCTGACTTTTCACTTGAAAAGTCCTTCAATTTTTTAGGAGCAAGGGAAGTTCATTTTACAAGCTTTAAGCAAATGTACCTCACAGTTCCTATCCATTTTGAAGTTTAGTCCTTGGCTCACCTGAAAAAGTGATTTTTAGATTTTTCAGAAACTGCTTCTAACTTTCCATTTTTTTAACCACATGTAGACTGCATCACCACAGTGCAGGTTTAATTCTGAGGCTTAATAATGGCATATAAAATCTGGATTTTTTTGTCTCGTATGAGATATGTGGGCTGGATGTTGACTAGATGTCAAACTTTCCAAAAATAGTTCCGCTTTTGGGGAAGATGACCAACCTTTCCATGTTTTAAAGGAGATTCCTTATTTCATTAGTATGTCACGTGAATCAAACATTTCCAGAATGATGCTAAAACATATACTGTTGATTAAACCTTGTTTTCAGTGTGGAACTCATCCTGAAGAAATATTGGTACTATCCAGAGCCATTCATATGTGACAAAAGATTTAAAATGTGCTCTCTTCCAAGGTTTATCCACAACTAAAGTAATACTTCTTGGTAGAACTAGAATTTTATGTACATACTAACAGTAATTCCTCTTTGAGTTGAGAAAACAATTGAACCATTAGGTTGGAAAGGGCATATATTTTCTTTCTGGCCACCATCTCAAATTGTGAAAATATCAATGTTTCTGATAGCTGTTTGTTATCACAACTCCGAAAGGAGAACAAACCTCTGTCTCTCAGTCAATTAAAACACAAGTAATAAAACTGCATTAGGAATATTTGCAAATGGGAAAAGTACAGTGCATTCAGATGACTTGGCTTTTGAAAACATATAATTGTTTATACTTATAAAGCTAACACTGACTTTCCAGAAACACTAGTAGGTTCCTGGCTCTCTTATTCCCTAACACAGCAAAGTACACTGTACATAAATACTCAGTTTTAAAAAAATGTGCAATCATGTTTATAGTCACCTTTCTTCAATTGCCAAAAGAGTTCCAGAGTTACGGGAGATATTTCATTTTATCAGCCTTGAATATTTGGAACTACTGAAGCATATCTCTACAAAAATATTATCTCCACTGTTAACTTAAGATAACTGTGTTTTCTTAACTGTGCAGTTGAAGGGATCTTGAAGTTTCCTCACTATTAGAAGTTAGTTTTCTACATTAGGTGAAGATCGCCTAATTGCAATTTCTAATTTCTTTAAAGATGATGAGGATAGGAGTGATGCTTTCAATGACTAAATAACTACTTAAAAGGGTTCTTTAATGACACACTTAAAAATCATAACAGCCTGCTTTTCTGTATGCTGCAGTTAAAGATGTAATGCTTTCTGTGAAAGGTAAGCTAGGAAAAAGAATTGACAACTGATTCATGCATCAAGTCTAATTCTTAAAAACGCTTCACATCAAAGCAGAAAAACACCGAGCATTTCATTCACCTTTCAAGTACCTGAATTTGTATTAAATCTGCAACAAACAAAACTAAATTTAAACTGAGCCAGTTGGTTTCTCTGGAAAAAGCATTGGCCGTTCAGGAAATCACACTTGTTTGTGACAGGCCGAACTTCCAAGTCTGGATGTGGGACCTTTGCCTGAGGGATTTTGTGGAGGGTGAGGGTTTCAATTGTACACCTGCTGCATGAGCCTTGTGTAAGGAAATTGTCCATGGCTCTATTCTTAAGCTCTTGTTCTCTCTGTTTCTCTAAATTCATTGACTTTAATATGCCCTCTGCTAACTTGAGCGCACACTCTGAACAATATTTTTTTTTTGAAAACAGATGGTATGGAAATTTGTTAAATATTGGTTCTGTTAAACCCAAGCTACAAATTAATGTTAATTTCAGTTGAACGTGTGAAAAGGCATACAAAGTGATTTTAAAAAACACCTTAAGGATTGAAATGTTTAAAAAGGTATTCATTATCAGTTTTATCTCAATAAATTGAATATGATAGTATAACAGTGAGGGCAACAGGAATGCTGAATGAGAGAAAATTGGATGAGAAATTGTATTTCCCTTTTCTATTATGTTTTCACTCATGAAAGATGATAAGCCAACTTCTGAGGCAATTAAAAGCTGCGTTGTCAAGAATATGGCATCCCATATGGATTTCTGGTAACTGTACTGCTAGTCCACCCTTTAATCACAACAAAACTGATCTTTTTAAGCTGCACCTAATAAATAGGTGTCCATATTAAGTGCCAGTAGTTTTAATTTGCACAGCTTTCAGCCCTGAAGCTTGTTATATTACATTTTTGCTCTTTATAAACGTTCTACTCATAAACATATTGCAGTAATAATATGCAGAGGCTTCATGTGGGTGGGCAGGGAGAGCAACTGAATATATCTAGGTCCTTTAATAAACTTCATAGGCTATATTTTCTAATTGAATGTTCTTTGGTTTATTTTTGGGGGGTGTTTTTTTCATAATCAGCTTTTAGAGCTGTGGTACTCAAATCCAACTTCTTTATTCCAATTAAGGCCTAGTCATTGCTGTCTAGACTGCAGTAATGATGTTGGTTGTTTTCCTGTAATAACCCTATTGATATGCCCCAAAATAGCACTGGCCCTTTTTTTCAAATAGGTGATGTTGGCTGATTGTACAAATAATGGACTATCGTCCATTACATGTACTCTGTTTTTTGCCATAAAGGGAAATGCTGCGTTAAAAATTGTCTTGAAAGGGAAGGGAAGGTTTTAGCCTGAAAGAGATTTTTCAGCTCTACCTGGGTGTCCTGGTTTCGTCTGGGATAGAGTTAATTTTCTTCCTAGTAGCTGGTATAATGCCATGACAGTGGGGAAACTGTCATTCAAGCTCTACATATCAGAATTGTGTTGATCTAGGGAATTATGTCTGCTGTTCTCCTAGTACCTCATGGCAAAAATGTGAAGGTAAGAGCTGGGGTCTAATGAATTGCAGGCTGAAGGGCAAATTCACCTCCCTGTGAAAACTGTGGTGTAATATATTTTCAATCAATTGGACATTAGCCTGAACCTTACTGTATTATTTCTTGCTATTATATTTTACAAAAAGCCATCTTAGTTAGCTGAAGCACCAAAAAGACCTACTTCTGGGCACTAAGGATTATATATCTCTTTTACAAGTTGGACCGGTGTGATGTAAGATTGTAAGTGCCCTGTCTGGCACTTGAATGTGTCTGGAGGCAATTCCAGAGGATCATTGGCTATTTGGCATGGCAAGAAAAATTTCTGCAGTAGCTCCTCCATGGTGTCAACTTAGCTCAACACATTCATACTTCTTTTCTTCAATTTGGAAATTTCCAACTCACTCTTTAATCCTAATGTTAGTCTTAACAAAAGGGCAGGAAAGTACAACTTCACAAAGCTGTCACAGGCTCAAGGTATATATTTTGAGCTTGAGTCTTATTTTGTATAGACTCAGATGTCTGTGGTTTAGTTGGAAGCTGTGTCAGAATGGGGTGCTCTAGCTGCTTTCTTCCTTTATATACATCTTTACCAGAACATTTCTGGTATGTCTGTAGGTGTCATGGTATTGTTGAAACTGTATGATTTGTTGTTTTGTCCCCTCTCTTGAGACCATGCCAGGTTCTTGTAGATAAGTACTATATGAACATCCACAAAGCTTTCATCAAATGTTAGCAGAATGATGGGAGACCTTAGGTACTGGGAACAGTATGCGTGGATTTTTCTGGGCTGTTTTACACTGGAATAAAGGAAGAAGTCTGGTACAAGGACCTCTGTGCTAGATGCTTAGATGAATACTTGACCTTATACCAGCTGCTGCAATCAGAGGAATGCTAGCCAGCTGGACTTCTGTCCTGTAGGAAGAACAATCTCTGACTTTCCCCAAAGAATGGTGTGACTCTGCACTGTCTGTAATGACAGCTATTGTGCTAACTGCACAAAAATCCTTCACAGGTGCAGCTCTGGCTGGGAGATGGACTTAGCTTTTGTTTGTTTGTTGGTTTGGTTTTTTTCTTCCTCCATTAGTATTCATGAGCTAATAAAGCAATAGGCCACAATATATATGTATTTTGAATTGCAGTACTTGTTACAGATAAGGAATTCGCACAAAATCATATGAGAGGAAGAAAGGCACATGACCAGCTTTGAATGTGTGCTTCCCACACAGCAGAAAACCACAAATATGTGCAATTGATGAGCAGCTAAATCAAGTGCTCTGTTGGTGACCATACTAGCTTCACATAAGGTGCTCTGCTTGACTGCCACTCAATTACTTGTGCTGTAAGTTCTGCTAGAAGGCTGAATTTGTTTCAGACTTGTCAGGGTGTTTGGGACAGTAAAACTACAAACAAGGAGATAGCAGGCCAAGGGAATGGGACTATCATGGGAGGCTGCATCTAAGCACATAGGCTATGCATGTTAGGTTGACCTCTGCTGGCTGCTGAGCCCATCAGGAGATAGACCACCACTCTCTTCCTGACTCTGCCAATGACCTACTGGTGTTTCCTGGCAAATCACTTTAACTTTCTGTGTTTCAGTTTCCCTGTTGCTTCAAACAAGGAATAATGCTATCCTGGGGAAAAGTTTCACCTAGAAGAACCAGGAAGCTCATCATAACAATAAGGTTTGAGCTTGTGATGTTACTACAGAAAGTACCATGAGTTTGTTACAGAAAAAAAGTTCCTTGCTTCTAGCCCATCCATTTGCTTTTTGCTGGGGCTTTCCACAGCAGCTGATCATCAATTCTAACCATTCAATTTTAAAGCAAAGCAGGGCTGAACAGCTTCCATTAAGATGCATTCACTCAGAGACAGAAGTGGATAGAAATAGTGCACAATGCAATCTTATTCCTAACAGTATGTTGTAGGATCGTTTTTTGCTATCAAGGAACCAGAAGAAATAGAAGACAATACTATTTAAGTCTATTCTCCTTGATGGGATTTGTGCAAATTTAAGATTCTATTATTTTTTTGTAAAACTGGTACTGCTCCAGATTTGAGGGGAGAAGTGTGAGGGAGAAAAGACATTCTGAAGTATATAACCAAATAAATAAATAATAAAGAATGGAGAGAAGAGAATGAAAACTCAAGGCTTATTTTTAAGTAAGATATTCTACAGTAACAAATTGGTGATAGCATAATGCCAACATTAATAAGTATATGTGTTTATTAAAGTATATGAAATTAAGTCATATAGATGTGTTCTTTCTACTTATGTCCATACTGAATCTAACCCACAACAGTGAGACACCTATTATGGCTAGTCCTTAGTATGACAAGTACAAGAGCTGCAGGCAAATGGCTAGATCACTGACTAGATACTGGCCTGAACTTAGGCTAGTGGAAGAGAAGTTACTGGGCATCAAATTAGAAACTCCTGAACATGCTACAATAAAGTACGAAGCTGGCAAAAGCTGCAGTTAGTACCATCAGGAATGGCAGAATCACCTGGATTAGAGTATCAAGGTATTTATGTAGCAACACTGGGACCTGTGGGAAAAACAGTAAACAGGAGTGGTTGGTATTTATTTGGGAGAAAATGAGAATGGTCAAACAGAAGGGAGTGAGAAGGGGAAAAGGGAATATAAGGGGTAGCAAGTAGTGATTACTGCTGTCTGGGGATACCTGTTGGGCAGTCTTGTGCTTTATCACTGTGGACTAAGCTAGGACAATAGGCCAAACTTCTTGTTCTGACCATAGCACATGCATCAAACCTGCTTCCCTAGTGAGGAGGACCAGGGAGAGCAGCATGCTTTCCTTAGCCAGCCAGGGAACACCTGAGCCAGATCAGGCATCCTGGTATCACTGTGACCATGCCTGTCTCAGGCCTGAGGGCACTGGCATCCTCCTAATGACTTCTTGCCAACATCAAAAGGTGCCAGTGGAAACTTTGTGCAATCAAACCCACCAGAGGCTTTTGAGTTTGCTTCTTCATGACGTTGGAAGAATGAACCTCAGAAACTATATGAAGTGGTGGGAAGGACCTTTGATCACTATCTGTTCCTCAGTTTGGCTAAACATAATTCCCCTAAAACTAAGAAGATTTATTAATATGGCATCTCTGAAGAGTACTGATTCATCAAAAGAGCCCTGGAAATACTTCTGATGTATGACAGGGGTGAGACTTGCAATATGATTTTATAGCTGTTGTTCATTTAACTACGTTAATGAAAAGAAAAATGTGAGTAGAAGAATCAGCTTTGAATTGCTAGAATGAATCTGTTGTTTTTTTCTTTAACCTAGGTTAGTGTTCAGAGGGATCTCAGAAGCCATAGCAAGAATGGATAGAGTGGACGCAAATAAAACCTTTCACAATCTGCAACCCAGGCAAGTTTAGCAATCCCTGTGTTGTCCTGCCAACAAGCTGCGAGGTACAGTTTGAGAGCCAGTGGTCCCAGCAAACAGAGCCAGTCTGGTGGGGGACAAGCAGATAGCTCTGCTCTGGTTTACTCAAAACTAGACAGCATAACAGGATTTGAGAGTTTGAGGTAGATCACTTGAAAATTAGAGTTTCTCCTCTGTAGATGGAGCAGAATGATTTTTTTTCCTCCACTCCAAATGACCTAGTTTGCAGTTGCCAGACAGCCCTGACTGCACTTACCTGCAGGCCCTAATCATCATGCAGGTTGAGAGGTTCATAAGTGCTATTTAGAGCCAGATATTTACAGACTTGTTGACCAACAGCAATGTTTTCAAGATTTGAAAGGTAGCTCCAGACCACTTGCCAATACCCACATTGAATATGCTAGCTGATAGGCCTAGATGCATGGAAAATTTATAAATGTTCACCCTCCAAAGTTGCTCCACTATTTTGTACTTAATATGACTTCTGATTTGCATTCAGTTTTAACAAAGTTCATACTTTCCCCTCTCTGCAACGTTTTAAAATCAATGATAGAACTTCTCACAATTTCATTAAGTTAAAAAAAAACCAGTTGTGAGGAGGAACTCTCCCTCCTCCTGTCTTGTTCTATCATTGTTGTGACAGACTGTAATGACTTGTAGGATGGTGGGAGGCAACTCTGAGGAGCAGTGAACTCAGAAACATTGTGCTTATCGTCTATGAGTTCTCAAATGATGTCCCAGCAGACTGATGGAAGACTGCTTCTTGAGACCAAACATTTTCTTTTGGAGATCAGGGGATGCATGAGGTTTCATATTGATTCTGTGCAGGAGCAGGTTTTGGTGGGGAGTAGGGCAAGCTACAAGCTGATTTGCACATTGCCTTCTGAGAGGAATCCACTAGCTAAGAGATGGGAGCCATGCCAGAGAATATCTGGTGCTGCAGGCTTGGCCTTTAGGGGCTAGATCTGACGGATTTAACTGTGGAGCTCTAAAGGGATGGCTAGTCCCTACCTATGTCATTTTCCAGGGGTTATTGCCTCTGCTTCAAAGGGAGCAAAGCAGGATTCACATCAGTTCCTTGGCTGCCCCAGGTCACTATCCAGTATTTCAGCATAAAACCCACCTTTGAAGCAATTCATACAACTGTGTTATATAGTGGACTGACAGGCAGACCCAAGTCCTCTACCACTGCCTGCACTATCAAGGTAGTAATCTCTGGCAGGGAGGTGCAGAAAAGAGGTGTGCAACAAGCTACAGCAGTATTTTCAACTCTGCTAAATGAGTCTTCCAGAGTTTGTTTGCCACTCGTCTCACAGGAGGTATAATCAAGAAACGGCCTGGTAGTGAAGGGTGGCCAGCTTGAGATCACCTCTGCCTTCTCCTATACCACTGGTACTCTTCAGAGTATGATTTTCCTAAGGTAGATACAGGGTGTTCTTAAACATCCCTACCCCACTGACCTGCATAATCTGAGAAACTTGTGCCTGAATTTGGTTGATATTATGAAGTTATTTCTTAGCTCTGGCTATGCCTGCTGGTGTATCATAAATCCTTTTTTGCCCATGAGCATCCATTTTTGTAGGTAAGACTCTGTCACTCCTCTTCAGATGAAGGTCATTAGTTAGCTTCTAAATTTCAATGGTTAGTGATTGAAACAGAAGACATTTGAATCAAGGATTGTCTGAAGCTTAGAACAAACCATTCTGGCTGTCTTGTCTTTGAACAGAATTTATAGGTTAAAAGAGAGTTATCAGAGAGAGAAAAAAGGTCACATATAAATGGGGAAACACAAGAAGTCCTCAGGAAAAGGCAAGACTGGAGACAGGTAAGCTGCTCTAATGGGGAGATTGGGCTAGAAAAAATAGGGTGGTTTGGGAGTACCCCAAGTTTCAGGAGAAGGGTGTGATCTGATTGGAAATTCTTTGTATAGATCCAGATGATCTGAACTGAGTCAAAGGAAGTCCCTGATAGGATGGTGAAAAGGAGGAAGGCCTCATTTTTTTATAGATCCATGTATTTATTGTGGCATGAAGAAAGTGGACTTTGTCCATAAGCCTGACTTTTGGTTTTGGTTTACCTGCCTCTACCAAGTACTTGTAGAGAGTTAAATGGTATATCAAAGAGCTTTCACTTCCAGGGGTGAGTTCTGGGAGATAATGTATTTCCACCCTGAGAGACCAACTTTAAATCCTGTGAGGACAAAAATTGATTCCATCTTTTGGATGCCAAAGAGAGGATCTAGAAGCTGAAAACTAGAGATGTCAGGTGAGTAAGTGCGCTGATCCTTCCCAGACCCTGGAGGTTTCAGGTTGGAGGGAGGTTACTGGCTGGATCTCTGGCACTTTCCTATTTGGCTCTGCACAGCTCTGTAGCAATAAAGTCTTGCTCTGTTCAGTGTCTTCCTTTGAAAATGTAAGGTAGGCCCATTTCCACCAGCTTGTAATTATTGTATGTCAGTTGGCACTGGTTTTATTAGCATGCTACAGCATCTGTTAAAATATCTGTTTGATGTTAGACACTGCATGTTTATTCCTTATGGCTTCCTTTCCCACCTCTTACTTATTGTGGCAAGGGCACAAGGCTGTTCCTAGGTTACCTGCCACATCAGCATCTCAGTAAATCTGTATTAACAGATCTCTGATCCAGAAGAAAAGTCACAGCTAGAGAAATGAGATACGGATGGGGGAGGCTTGAAAGGCTACTGATAAAATGTCAAAGCATTGCCAGATATTGCATGCACGCGTTCCTTACAAAGCATAATTCCATATGCTCTTGTGCAAATTGAAAGTAGAAATGGTGTCACACTGTCTATTTCTTATTTATTCAAATATCCCCTGGCTTGGAGGTTAAACTGTGAACTACAGTGCCACATGCAGTAAGATCTGCTCTGTGCGTGTGTGTGTGTGTGCACGTGTGTGTGTAAAGTACTGGGAAAACCTTGTACAGAAGGAGTCCTCCACTGGCCATACAGGGAAGGGAAGGGCAGCTTGAACTGTGGTTTTGCTATCACAGAGCATCCAGGAAAACCTCAGGCAGCAAGTGCTTGTCCTGTAAATTCCTCTCTGACAACCCTGAGTGGTCTTAAGGACTGGTCCTGTTGGTGTCTGCAGGTATGTCCACTTACCCCTGATGTCTGAACTGCAGTTTTCCAGGAACCTTCCAGCCTTTGGGGTGGCTTCTTGGGACTCCAGTGTAGTTGCAGTTCCCAGAAACAGTAGAGACCCTTCTCTGAGTGAACTGACTTGTGTGGACTACTCATGCTTACAGAAGCATAAAACTGCAAGGAAATAGCAGTTTTGATACAAAAGCAGAAGGCTGGTAAGCACTGAGCAAAGAGAGGCTTGCTTAGGGCTGCAGGCCTGCCTTCAGTTGTGTAAGGAATAAAGTTAATTGTCACCTAGCCTCAGTTAAATGGATGACTGCATGAGCAATAGCGTGTTTAATCACAAAGACACTAGAAACAACTTGACATGAGATGGAATTGCTTCATCAGAATTTGTTCTAAAGGGATCAGGGACCGAAGAAGTGAGGATACCATGTGCTGCCAGTACAGAATAAACCTTCCTGTCTCTCTCCCTCCTAAGCAGGTTTGTTCCAAACCACTGGAACAAAAGTGCTGCCTTCTGAAAGGTGCAACCTGCCTTGAAAATTTAAGTCAACCTCACAGTAGAGAAATGGGGGCCATCACAAGTACTTCCTTGCAGAACCCCACATCATGTCTGAGGTCCTGGGTGAGATTTTCAAATATATCTGAGTTACAGCGTGGTGGCTGGAACTCCAAATTAATTGAAAAACCTAGCAATTGTCTCCACTAAAGAACAAAAATGGATAGTTCTTTCTGTGGGGTTTTGAAAACATCCTTACTTTCAGTATTGCTGCCGCTGATTGTATCACATTTCAGTCAACTGAGTTGCCAGTTTAAGCCTATGAGAAATGGAATTGCTTTGGGGCAGGTGAAGTACCTGTTCTGAATAGTTTGTCTTTTAACAGCCTACCTACTCTTCAGGAAATGGACAGGTTAGCTGTACATATTTAATAGAAGTGCTAGTATTTTAGTTGAACTGGCTGGTTTTTGCAGAAGGAAAGGAAAGGAAAGGAAAGGAAAGGAAAGGAAAGGAAAGGAAAGGAAAGGAAAGGAAAGGAAAGGAAAGGAAAGGAAAGGAAAGGAAAGGAAAGGAAAGGAAAGGAAAGGAAAGGAAAGGAAAGGAAAGGAAAGGAAAGGAAAGGAAAGGAAAGTCTTCACAAATCTCGGAAAGAAACTATCATTTTCCTTCTGTTATTGTTCTCTTGGAAGAACTGCACTTGAGTGACTAAGTTAAATAACACAAGCAAAAGATGATGATTCATGCTGCTTTTCCTGATAGTTTCTAATGTTCAAAAGCCAGTATCACAGCTGCAGCTTTGAATAAATGCGTGGGGAAAGGAATAAAATTATAGTAGGTATGTTAGCGTAATGTTCCCAATCTGCAGCCTGTGTATGTGATTACCTAATATTCCTTACCAGCTGTTTCTTAACATTAGTCATAGTGATCTAAAACAACCACCCTCTCTTCATTTATCTCAGTAAACATTGTTCTTTTTTGAAGAGGTAAGCTGTTTAGGAACAAAAGTTGTTCCCTCCTCCCCTTCAGCTCTTTCGTATGCATGTCGTAATCATCTTGAATTGGAAACAGCTATAGCTTACTCTGTAAGTAATAAACAGTGAAGAAATATTTAAATATGGTAATAACTATATTTGAGTATCATTATGAATGTGTTTCCTAGTAGTGTCTGGAAAATGCAAGGCTCTGTTCTCATGCCAGTACAAAACAAAGATAAAAGGAGGAAATGTTTTAACACTACACTTCTGTCTTTCCAAATGGAATCAAGATATCCTCTGCAATTCAGTGTTTGTCTTTTCATTTGAAGCTGCTTATACTGTGCAACCATTTTGGTTTTATTTCAAACATGCATTGTCATCATTCATTACCTGTTCATGCTAGCATCTTCATAAGCATCTGTCCCACTTACTGATGGCGACCTGTGCTCTGTTCCTGCCTAGCAACTACGAAACTCAGTGGGACATGTGTTCCCAAATTCACTGGGACACATTCAGTGGAGCAAAATGCTGGTCAGGGTGAGGAGAATCTACTCAATGTATGTCGAAGGGGAAATGGCAGGAGTGCTTGTGAGACTGAGGAGAGGCAGCAAGTGGATCTCCTCACCCTGTGGCTTCAAGTACCTTCTATAGGCCGGGTGGTAACCTTCCTTGACAGGACAAGCTGCAAACCAAAACCTTCCTGTAGCTGAAACCACAAGACTCAGTCCTTTCTCCAGAAGAAGGCCAGAGTCAAGACACAAAATGATATTTAGGGTCATAAGCTGATCATAAGCAACCTGGTCTGGACCATGTGATCTCTAAGAGGGCTTCTTTGTTTTTGTGTTACATCTGCGTAAGCAAGAGTGTAATTTTGCCCAGCACTTAAAAGTGATCATTTCTCACTCCTTAGTCTAAGGAAAGACCAGATTAGTCTGTATTCTAGTATGTGTATGATACTGAAGTGGAAGCTGAAATTTCCTACCTGGTCTTGAGCACAGAACAGATTGACAGGAATGCTTTCTTGTCAGCTGTCAGCAATGAGAAAGATTTGTGCTCCTCTGCAAAAATAAATCATTCATGAAACAGAAACCAGTTGATAAGTATTAGGATAAGTTTATGGATAAGTATTTAGAAACTGCTGTTTAAAACCCCAAACAACAAGGAACTCAAAAGATTAATCAATGTGGAAAAATAATCAAACTGGGCATATAGGGAGGGAAAAATACTTTATTTGCAAGTTTGAAGACTAGTAAATGGTAGTAAAACCCAGATATCGAGGAAAAATGTAGAGAAAGGCTCAGCTGGGGTTTGATTAAAGATCAGTGGGGGGGTCTCATTAATATGTAAAATGCAGTGTAGGTGTCTCTCTATCAACATATAGCTGGTGCAAAATCAAGGTTGATTTCTGCATCAAAACCTTCATGTTTTCTTTTGTCTTTCTGCTAGCCTATTCAAACTGTGTCTTCTCTTTCTGTTGGCTCCATGTTCCTGATCAAACTGATGGGCAACACAGAAGAGAAGACTTCTGATCTCAGACTGTGGGTTTGTTGGTTTTTTTTCCAAAAGAACAATCAACAACTAAAAGAAATTCAAGTGATTTTCTCAATACCTGCTACTATGTAGCCAAAGCTCTTTACAGAAAAAAATCTTGAAAATGCAGTCTCAGAAAATGAAGTGTGCCACTTATAGACAGTAAAGAAGCCTTCAAAATTGGAGCACATTGGTCAGTACAACACACTCTGGTCTTAACGTTATTTAATATATGTCAAATACCAGCATGAAGTATGTACAGTCAATGTTTCTCTTTGTACTTCCATTTAGAAGTTTGCTGCAGCACAAGAAAGAGATGTGTCAACTGAAGCATATGTTAGGATACCGGACAGATTAAAATTCGAGGCACAGTACTCAAATACTGAATTCAGGTCTTTTGTATAGGTAACCAGCTGTTATTTAACAAAATATACCGCATAATTATTCAGAGTGAAAATATTTATAGTGAGCACATAAGCAAAGAAAGCATGCATTCTAGAATACTTTAAAAACAATTGTGTAAAAACAATTTATTTCTGAGGAGGTTTAATTCAGTGTACTGCCATACTAGCTCACACTCCTGCTGTTGCCCATACATTATGTTCATGAAAAGTAACAGCTGTAACATCTGTTATCATCACAGCATATTTTCAGCACAACATTAACATACATTTATACCATACAAGCAGTCTTTCTCTTCTCCTCACCTCTTCTTCTGAGATAACTACCCTTCCTTCAATATAAACATGCTGTTCTTATATAACCTGAGCCTCCAGAAGTTGAAAGGTGTTCACAACATATCTGGATCTATTGCTGAATCATTCTTGACTGGAAACATACAGAAGACTCTGGTTGGGAAATCCTCAGCAGTTAGAGTATCCAGGGCTCTTGAAAATGAGTACTTTCTTCTCTTTAGTTTATCTGGTTCAACAAGGATGTTTCCTGTAGACAAAATGTTATTTCTGGGATGTCAGCAAAGACAGTAATCTATCTCCTGGATTTCTGCAAAACATGTTTCCTTCTTCTTAAACCAGTTGATTCAAACAAGGGATTTAAAAGCCTTTTAGTAGGGCCTTGTCTAGCAGAAAGATGATAAAATAGCAACTGTTTGTCATCAAGCTATTATAGATGGGGAGAACCAACTCTGATGACATATCTTTGGTCTCTTTTTTCACTTTTTGTCATTCAGTTTGTGGGTGTTTGGTTATAACTCAAAGCCTGACTGAGTCTGATTCACCAAGCATTTGAGCTCTAGCTAACCACTGCTATGTAACATCAACCTCTATGCAACATACAAGGTTACACCTGCACATCGAGCTAGCTAGGTCCTGTGTTGTTTCACATATACTCCTTCCCTGGTCTAACATAGCAAGAATTCATGATCAATGCTAGCATACCACAGACTTTCAAGACCATTCCAAAATAAAAGCCCAACATTCAATGATCTATGACTGATTGCTGATGCCTCAGGTGGCTGCTTCCCTCCAAACAGTGTATTTCCCTAAGATCTCGTTACCTCCAAGAGTCTAGCTCTTGACGGTCATTGACATGACATCACGACAATCATTGATAGTCATCTAAGATTGCTGTCTGTGTTGACCCTATCTGGGTAAAACAGCCAACCATATGTTTCTCCCTTATGTGATCTGAAGAGGGTGTAATTGGTATGTCTGTACTGTGCACTGGTTTGAAATGACTTTCATGTTCAAAACAGTTTTTGGGTCACCACTGCTATCTGTGATCTGTCTTGTTATAAATAGGCACAGTATAATTTTAATGAAATAATAGTAATACTCAGAACCTCATATTAAAATAAGACTTGTTTTTACAGTAATCTACCCTGTTAATATCTGCAAATCCCCCTTGACTTCGATAGCAATTTACTGGGTAAGGGAATAACAGGCTATTGATGATATACTTCAATCTATATATTATTGCAAGGTGCTTACACCTTAGTTACTAACTGGTGGCTTACTATTAAACAATATTGTGTCAGGTATGGTGCATTTAGAGAAAGCTGTAAGATAAAAACCTTCTAGTAATCATATTTCAGGGAAATCATATAATAGGAGCATAGAGTTTACAGCCCCTCTCCTATACAACCTGGAAATATGCTGTGCTTAGACTTTTCAGTGTGGTCTCATCTACAGCAGCAGTTTCTGAAAGTCAGAATTTGCATTTCATCTAATTCCGGTCTCTGGTAAATAAAGACATGAAGCTTTGTAGATTTATTGATCAAGATGAAAGTTTTTGCTTCTAGACATTGCCATGTAGATATCCTGAACTAATCATGCTGCTATAAGAGAAAAAATCCTTCCCTGAAGGATTCAGTAAGCAGTTATATTTTCCTTGTTTTCAGAATGCATGAGGACTAAGGGGTGAGAAGGCAGTCATGGGTTCAAGCAACATTCAATCTGGCAATAAAAATCAACAAACTTTAGGACCAGTTGCTCTGAGTGATTTTAGCAAGTGCCAGAACTGTAGGCTGGGCATGCGAATTCCATATAATGGAAGAAATATACCTGGCAGAAAAGGCAGTACATCTGAACTGGACCTTTGATAATATGCCCTCCCATTCAGATGAGGAAGATGTAAAAGACTTCCTGGAAACAATGAATTAGGAGGGGAAACATGCTTGTGCCTCCTGTGCCACAGCTGGGAAGTGAAACCATTGTACTACTGGGCAAAGACAGTCAAAATGAAACAGGATAAAGCTGTTCACTGTCTGGGAGGTGTGATATGTAGGGTCAGGCAGGAGCATGGGCACAACTGCTTCCCTGTCATGCGTCCCAGTGCACATGTGAACATCTAAGCTAGGTTTCTGCAGTGCCTCCTGTGCATGGTAAACTAGTTCTAACTCATGTGCACCTTCTGTCTGCATTTAAGTTGCAATTTAATAGCATGAATTATTGTTTCATCTTCTAAAGGATTTTTTAGCATTTTGTGGAATGACTGCCATGTGAAATACAGACAATAAAATATTGACAGTGTTCGTACATTAGCTGGGAACAACACTACTTTAACTCAAGAATTTGCAGGGTGAAATTCTGTCCCCCATGTTAGACAAAGAGATCAGAGTGCATGGGCCCTTTTGGCCTGAAAAACCTATGAATTACTTTGATAAAGGTGACACCTGGCACACTGTAAAGATGAATCTTAAAACCAGACATTGAATTTTTTTATATTTGTTTAACAGCATACAGGAATAAGGAAATGAGAACAGGGCCAACAAAAGTAATGACACTTTGAAAGTAGAACATATAAGAAGAAGAGACAATAAAAAGTTATGAGAACATATTAATCACACAGAGTCTCACCATCTGTTGACTCCATATATATACCCCATCCTACTGCTCCATATGGTACTCAAAGATAAATACATATAATGATGGATAACAAGTGAAAAATAGCACACAAAAGGTCTAACGTACACATAGTAAATAAGCATATGGCATAATGACCCCATTTTGGTGTATCTGGTATGACCTCCCAGAATACACAAGCAAGGAAAGGAACTGATCAACAATTGAGCAAATGTGGCATTAAACGGATCTAGTGATTTCAGTCACTGAAAATTCAAAAAACCCTCAGCTATGGAAGGAGCCTTAACTGAATAAACAGTCTAGGAACATTAAACCCTGAAAATAATGGGACATCATACAACCACAGAGCTCTGCCCAATTGCTCTGTCACTTCTCTTCCATCACTCTCTCTCTCTTCCATACACATCCAAATATCAGTGACTTTCTTCTGTTACAAATCTTACTTTGCTTTGTCTGTGGGTGCCTTCAGTGACGGAAAGGACTAGAAATCATTGAAGATACTCTTCTGTGGACTGTGGAGAAGAGGACAGAGTTGGAGAGTATGCTTCCTCTTTTTCTGCAAGGTAGAACATTGCTCAGCTAAGAACCAGGTCTTCCTGCATCAGAGAACAAGGCTGTCCTGTAGGGCAAGCAGAAATAATATTGCTCAGAAGGTGGATGGTGCTCCAGAGGAGCTGGTAACTCTCATTTTTTGGTTCCCTCCTCTTGCTTCTCCTGCCTGCTGAGTTCTGGGTAGGAAAGAAGTTGAACTCTGTGCAACATGAAGGTTAGTCATGCATCTAAGTGCTGCGTTTTCTTTGCAGTCCCTGCCAGAAGAGTAGGGTTTTTTCCAACCGTGGTCTCTGGGCACCTAAGAGGGGCATCTTCAGCTCTTCATTCTGATTAGAGAAGCTGGTTTGACAAACATCCTGTGGTCATTTTCAGATGGTCTTTTTGTGTGCTCTAGTCCCATCACAGCTTGTTTAGCCAAACATATAGTTCTACAGTCTTTCATAATTTATTGTATGTGTAATTAATGGATGGATAGGCTGTTTAGCATTGTCTACACTTCCCTTTCAAAAATGTAGAACTAAGGACAGAATTTGTCTTGCTATAAGTGGTAGCAGTTCCTGTATGAATTTTCAGATGAGAATCATCTGGCACATCAAGGAACTGGGCTGTGTGAAACAGATGCACCCTACTTCTGATAGCAGCTATCAGCTCCCAGTTCACAACAGACTTTCTGATTTGTGAGGGAAGCAGGCAGCCTGATGCACAAGTTCTACTGGTTTAGAGTGACTTCGTTTCATTTGCACCCTCTTCCCCCACCCTGTATTTGTGGACTTCCATGTCATGCAGAAGAGATGAGCCTCTGGCCATTGGTTGCTTCATTTTTCATGGCAGCTACAAAGATTACTTTGGAAAGCAGTTGACTCTAGCTTACTAGAGCTCTAGCTAGGAATCTTTGATCTTTATTTCTTAATGAATTGTGCTCAATGTACAAGTATTTCCTATATTTGTCCTGCTATTAAAATTCAACGGTTTCCCTTTGCTTTCTTTTTTTTTTTTTTTTAATGGGAATTTTTTCAAGGAAGTTATGCTTGTGCCTGAAGGAAAGTCACTGCAGACTGCTAATCTGTTGGCTGTGCTCTGGGGTTGCCGCCTTGATGTCCCTGTGAGCGGAGGTCAGCATATCATGGGAGTGACCATTCTGCATCCACTTTCCTGGTCCTGTGTAAATGATAGACCTGGCATGGGCTGAGACTTTTTTTCTGGAATGTGGAAGAAGCAGAGTCCTGCTTGAGTGCCCTACCTGCCTCCAACCATAGCTCCAATATTAAAAGCAAGTAACATTGCTACGCTTATACAAGAGAAGGGAGGGGATTAAACCTGGTCCCGTTGCTAAGTACTTTTGTGATTAAAACCAGAGAGCTCTTGTCAGGCTCTGTTTACTATTCTTAGCTGTGTTTTGTTTTCCTGCAGCTATGTGGTCCTGATGGATGCTTACGGTTGCAGAAGCCCTGTTTATCACTTACATTGTCAGAGCAGTGATATGTGTTTCGCCAGGTAAAATTTATGGTCATGTGTCTCTTTGTGGTAGAATAGTGAGCTAAGAGAATTTCATGAGGGAGTTTTTATGAGAACTTTCTATCTGTTGACTACAGATAATAGATGAAAGATCCCGTAAGAGCCTTCATTTCTCTCTGGAAAAGTGACCTTTCTGGAGGTTCAGCTTTTTATTCCTTTTTCCTTATTTTCTGGTATTCTGTCCACCTTCTGATTTTGGCCAGAAGTGGAAGTACTGCCCTGCCATGAGAAATGCTTTTTCTAAGTTGTTTCTGATCCACTGAAGCAGTGAAGTGCTAGAAATCATTGTGAGAAATCTTATTCTCATGAGATTTGGAGCTATGTTTGGAGTGGTGTTCCCTCAGCAGCTTGTGCTTACTAGGAAGAAAGATAGAGGTTGCTGAGCAGTGTAACATTGCACCTGTCTTCTGCTGAGTTGTTTAAATAACCTAGAAGGGGTGAGGGAGTGCAAATAGCACGTTAGAAGAGAAATCAGTACAGTAAAGGTTATAAGCAGGCAGTGAGAAATCATGACATCTTACTATGTCATCCCTTCCACTTGGACAGAGGATAGTCTATTGGCTAGACTTCTTTTATTTTCCATACCTAATAGTGCCTCATATTAATCTATGTTGACAGGGCTTTCTGGTTTTGGAAGCCAAAGGCAAACTCTAACCTTATTCCCAATCCAATATAGCCAATATGAGGCCCTTTTTTTTGTCTTGTAGTGTAAGCCTACATACTAAGCTGCAAAGGGGAGAAGGTTCAAAGATTAATTGAGCCAGCTCAAAAATCAAGACCATATAAATTACTGTAATCACTGTGTCACAAAAAACTGTCACACAAACTGTCACACAAAACTCCCCTGCAGCAGTGACAGAATATGAAGGCAAGAGGTGAAAACTGTCCGTGCAGGTAGTATGCTTAGCTCATACAGCTGGCACCCATCTTTTCTGGAGGAGATTGTGGGGCTGGGCCTTGGTGAATCCATCTGGACTGGAATCTTGTCCTTATTGCTTCCATGCACTCCAAACATGTAGATCATACTTAGTTTTGGAGCACAGTAGACTAGATTTTTACTGGTTTGGTTTTAACTCTAACCCAAATGTGCGTCTTTAAAACCAGGTTGTCCAGATCATTCCTGGTGAGTGCTTGTCTGCCCCTGGCAGCCTGCCATTCCCAGACAACCAAATTCCCTGCCTTTGCCTCAGGCTGGGTCTGGCTAGGTAGGCACATTTCTGTTCGGTACGCTAGCTGTATAGTCTGAGATAGTCTAATTTTCTTACTGGCCTGATTTTCAGAAGTGTCAAGTGCCCACAAATCTAAAAAAGTCAAAGGATATCTGGGTGCTCTGAAAATCTTGCCACAGATGGTTACATTCAATTCAGCAGGCAGAACACTTGCAGGTTATTTAGCCTGTCTTTAGCTGCTTTTCCTGCCACGTGTTTTACTTCTGTCTCTCTTTGTGATTAAATTATATTAGCAACTTTGTCAGTTGTCTGACTGGGAAGCTCCTGCTCATGGATCCTGCAGATTAGTTCAGATTCTATACCTTCACCTTTATTTATTTATTTACCTATTTTTCTAAGAAAACAGCTTTTTTTTGGAGAAAAATATAAACATGTGCTTTTAGCGAGCATGGCATCACCATAAAAACTAGTAAACAAAGGCGACAGTATTTTAGAAAATCTTCATGATTGTTCTAAATATACCAGGAGCTTTGTGGCCTTTATTTGTGATTCTTAGATACTCAGATTTGATAAAGTTGTACCAGTTTACCTTCGATCTCATGTGCAGTCTGCAGTACAGCATCAGTTACCCAAACTGGACATATACATGTGTGCAAGTGAAGTAGTCTGTTTTTCAGAGAAACCCCACAAAGAATAGTCATCTTTTCTCTCCTCTTAAAATTAATTCCCTAATACAGTTTACCATCTTTTTAGGTCTTAAAACCATGGTTATGATTTTTTTTATCTATGAACTGGATACTGCTGTTTGGCAAAATCACTATGAACTTATTGCAGGAGGAAGAGGCTATTGAGTTTTAACTATAGCCTGGTATTTCTGAAGTTCAGTTTTAGGTAAGGTAGTAGAGAATGACAGACTATGGAACAACTTAGAGATCGTGGAAAAATTCTGTAACATCATTCCATTAGGTAATTAGAACATTTAGGTGACTCAGTTTTCTTTGCAATCTGCCTTACTGTTTGGAAATATTGGGAGCCTTTTCAAGCTGATTAAGATATTCCTCGAATTACTTATACATACATTACTTTCTTCAAGCTCTGTTTCTAAAACTGCATCAGCTATTTGGCATATGCTGAAACCTACTTTTCTACAACAGATGAAGAAAGGGCTGTGAGTAAAGTATGAAGTAAAGGCAACTTATCTCTCTAAAGAGGAACTTTGTGTACCCAGATGTTCTTGGATCACTACAGGAAAAATAACTTATTCACAAATCAGAGTTGGTCCAGCAGTTTCTATCTGTTTCCCCACTAAGCTCAGGCTGTTTTCATACAGAATGAGGTGTATTTTTTTCAGTTATGATGCTGTGGAGGCTTTTCTTATGACACAAGAGAATAGTAAGAGAGACTGAAAGATGAACATTTTGATGGATTTCAGAACAGTCTTATGGCAAAATAACTCTGATCATGAGCAGTCATCTCTAATATGTCCTGGTATTTTATTTTGTATCCATTTGGAAACAGTTTATTGTTAGGTGCCCTGCCCCCCCTTTGTTTCTTTTCTTGGATTACATGGAGGCTGTTTTCTTCTGTTACTGGAAGTGATTTGAAGAGTTTTTCTCCCTCTAACATTCCATCCCGGACCTGAAACACGCCAGTTTCTGTGATGCCTTCTTTTGTTTTTGACAAATGGTATTTGTTGACTTTTGAGGGAAGGGGGAAGTGTCAACAAATTTTCAGACAACTTTCATTGTGATTTAATCTGGGTGTCTGTGTTGAAGAACTAGGAGTCAAGTCTTGTCTCATTGCTCAGCACCAGCCATCCTAAACTTGTACAAAATGTGCTGCTCTGGGGAGCGATACGTATTTTAGTTCCACCCTGCAAAATTTCTTTTAGCAAAACTAAACTAATGCAAAGTGTGTTGGTGGTTGGAATGGTCAAGTGTCTCTGAGTTAACTGGATTTCTATTAAGTCAGTACCTAGAAGAACTGCACTGGATCAAGCGTAATTAATACCTCTCCTGTGCCTTGTGCCGCAAGATTGCATCCTTAAAACACTTTTGGAACGTCGCTTGTACTGAACAGGGTAAGAGACCTTGAGTATACCAAGGAATTACTGCTATCTAGCAAGGAGAGCAGAATAAAGGTACAGAGTAATTTCTCAAAATGCACTAGGTTTCTTTCAACTCTTATCCATAGCAAAGACATTGAGGAGGACCAGAATAAAAATGTGATGGATGCATAGGAAATATACGAAGCTGGTATGTGCAAATGCAGATCCACCTGACCCTCTGTCCCCTGCCTAGGACAATTAATATGTAGTTGCACAGTTCTGTTCTAAATGGAAGAACAGCTGGTGCTCAGAGATGTGGGTGAGTGAAAAGAGTGTTATTTGGAAATAAGATCATGTAAAGGCTTGGAAGACAGCTATTGTGTGGCTACACCTTCAAAGGAACCCTCTAATTCTGTTCAAACAATAAAGGAGAAAGAAGGCCCAGGTCCATTCATGTGAAACCGTGAATAGTTTCCTGGCTTTGGGGAACATGCAGCTTATGCTTCATGAGACTGTCATCTCCTCCTCTGAGAAAGCACAGTGGAAATACCCTGGAGGGAAAAGTCACATGGGAGAAGATCAAAGCAACCTGAAAAATGTAACTGAATGGCACTAGAGAGGCAAGGGGGAGGGATGATAAAAAATGCCTGCTACCTAAAGGCTCAGACACTGGTAGGGTCAGGGAGAAGGAGATGAGCTGGGACAAAGAAAAGGCACCCTCAAGAAACCATATGCTATTGTGTGCTGTAACTATTCCAAAAGGCGCCTATCTAGAGTAACGCTCACACACTCTTAAGAAAATAGGATAGACTTCTTCCCTGTGATATTTTTGTTTTACTTTGCAATGTATTTTTTCTCTTCATGCCTAAATAAAGCTGCCTGACAACTTACATGCCTTTTAGACTTTGGGATTTTAGGAGAGACCAGATAGAGATGACACATTTTCACAGAAAAAGCATATACCTGGCATCCACCCTGCCCATAATGTGCCATCACAGGGCATAGACTATAGACCATTCTCCCACATGGTGAGTTGCTCTCAGGCCTAAGCTTTGCCAAACTGTCTAATGTAAGTACATAATCTTATCACCTCTCCTTAAAGTCCACAGCCCATTCTTTCTGCAACCAATAACCTGCTGGAATTGCTGGTTAAATCTAAATTTTCTAGACAAGAATCTACTTAAGACAGTCGTATGCATAGTGTGTAGTATGATGACCTAGTGCTCCTGATGGACCTTTAGATTCAAAATTAGTAATATTAACAACAGCAATAAGTAAATATCCCATGATAACAAGTGAGAATTTTTCAAATGGATCTAAAGTAATGCTTATTAGCCAAAACTTTCGACTGACAGAAGAAGCTGGCATCACTTCCCGATTCTTTTCAGTTAGGAAATGTCTGTGGTCAGAGCATTTTCATCTACCATGAACCCAAGACTCTAGATTAAGAGAAGTGGCTAAAATGGATTTTTATAAATTCAGTGCAAATGCCACTATTTTGAGGAAGTGAATTTCTGCTACAAGATGCACTTCTGAACTTGCTGCTTGCTATCCAGGTTTCATGATCTAAATGATTTACTGTTTGTTGCCGCTTGAGAGTTGAGAAATTTCATTCTTATGATGAAAACTCCAGAGGAGATGCACTCATTTGTAGAGTGCTTTAGTTCAGATGAACTATATGAGTGTGTGCATAATAATACTGATGACAGAATTCCTTGCCTGATTTTTTCCAATGTATACTTGTGTTTGGTTTTTTTTTTTTTAATTTTTATTTTTGGGGCATAGTGTCTGGGGATTATAATCTTGATTGGGACTTCCAGTTCAAAAAGGGAGCAGTAATTCTTTCCTTTGTTTGACTGGGGTTTATCAGAGTAGTGCTTATTTAACTTTGTGGGCGTTGTTGTGTGATACCACTTTTGGGCCTGACAGGCTTGGGAGATTTCCTTCTCTACCAACTATGACGTAGCTGTGCAAATGAAAAAGGGAACTTAGTTTACTTCAGGGAACAATTTGCTTCTACTCTGATAAGATTTGGTGTCTTTCACCTCTAAGCTTACCCAGAGTTCCCAGAGATTAAACAGTGAGGATAAACAAGTTCAGAATAGCTGAGCCAAATGAGGTTTCTAATCCTGCCATTTTAAAAGTAATACTGAACAGTTTAGGGTTTGTTTGCTTGTTTTGTCAGTCTTCTAGTAATCAGGGAAACTTTTGATACAAAGTGGAAATATTTCAGGCCTGGAACCAGTGCATGGGTGAGCAATTGCAGGTGTCTTTTGAATTATTTAAATGAGGGAGCATGGTAGGCTTTCAGCAGGCCAACAGCAACCTTGTGCTGGCATGGGATGTGCTCAGATGAGTGCACTGCTGTAGGAGGAAGCAGAACAGCAGATGCTGCTGACATGGCATTGGGTGAGTTGGCCTGATATATCTGCTTACCCAGGCCAGCCTCAGCCCACTACAGAATATGGCTGAGACCTCTGGGGATCACTTGCCACCTCTGATTAATCACACAGTCCCCCATTCTCATGGCTTTTCATTGTATATTTTGAATATCTTGGTCACTTAAAGATTTTGGTACGGCACTCAGGAGGTTGAGAAGATTAACCATCCAAGAGTCCAGTAATTTCTCATTTGTCCTATAACCAGTGGGTCATAGCTGGGAGCCATGCTCTGCCTAGGTGTTAGTTGTACAACACTGCAACTTGTGGTGGTGCTGCTTATATGGAGTTGTGTGTATGCTCTGTGCTCAGTGTAGGCATGTTCATACCCTCTGTGGATCTCTGCAGGGCTTCTACTTTACCAGTGCTTTAGTTTGGTTTCTTAAGGAAATCCTGGTTATGCAGTTGTACAGTGTGCTTGCCCCCTTTCTCCATCCCCTTTCCTCCTTCAGTAGCTTCTTATGCAACCAAACGGTTGAGGTCTTAAAGAGATGTGTTGCTTACAGAAGCCATGAAGCTGCATAAAGCAGAACAAGCTTATCTGTGCCCTTACTGAGGAGCTGACTTTGGTGAGCTGGTCTCCTTCTGGACACCAGAAAGTCAAAGAGAGGAACCTTATAAAAGCCTCAACCATGTGAAAAGCTTCATCTGAATCATATGCCTAATTGGATGCCAAAATCAGGCAAGCATAAATCTGCAGAAAGTGTGAGTTCTTAGGTCAGGTTTGATGGAATGGCATCACAGCCTAATGCTCTCTGAAGGCCCAGTCTCAGCTGAAGACCTTCCCTTTACTATCTCCAGGGCTGTCCTCTTCTCTCAGTCCAGATGCACGGTGACGGAATTCTGTTTCCAGCCTTCCAGATCAAAGAGTAGAAACAAATAAAGAAAAAGTCCACAAGGGAAAAGAAAAGAGAACCCTGCTGCTTCACCCTGGCTGCTCTTTAGTTCTGCATTCTGGATGAGTACCCTGGGTTTCTGTAGAAAGCCTTGTGCTAGCATCAGTGGTGCTGGTGCTCTGCATGTTTCTGCTGTAGAACATTTACGCACATGAGATAGGGGTGCCTTGGACTGCACAGTATCCCTGAGGCATGGACCACATCTATTCTTCTGTGAAAGATCTGGCATGGTTTTTAGAGTCATGTGAAAAATGCACTGAGAGGTGTTTAATAAACATTATGCATCTCCATGCAGTGTCCTATGTGGAGAAGCAGCATTGAGTCTCAGCTAAGGGACAGTAATGGACTTAATTTTGAGACTATATGTGACAGTCAGAAAATTTCCTCTCCAGGCAGATTAGGAGCACATAACAGCTGTTCTGTGTTATATACTAGACCTATATATAGGCGTATATAGAAAGACATTCTTGTTTCCTCACTTCAAAAGGGCTTCAGGTTAAGCCCAAATTTCTGTTAATAGAAATGATACATTGTGTAATTTGTCACCTTGGAAAGCTCTCTGAAATGTCTGCTATGAACCCAGGCTATCTCTCATTTCAGCAAAGTGTCAGTGCAGGAACCTTATAGGAAAGTGAGAGTCTGGGAGTTACTGGTACTCTGCTGAAAAAACAAGTCACCAAAGAATTCATAGTGCGCTGCTTGAATTCTTGGTTGCAAAATTACAAAAGCTGTTGCTGGTTGGTTTAGGATTGAAAGTGATGGCATGTAATGCTCTCTTCTGTGCAAGGACAGGGTTTCATTTTTCTCTAATTTGTGACATAAACAAATAGCAAGTGCCTTTGGAATGTGCATCTTGGATAGATCGGCCTGAGAATAGAGATGGTTGCTTGTTCTGTCACATTTTTGCAGCTTTTGCAAGTTTCCTACAGTAGAGGATGCAGGGCTTCTGCTGAGGCAAGCACTGCTAACTCCACTAATGAATGGAAAGTGATGTCTGACCATGTGATACGAGAACAGCACTTTCCATGTTTGCCTGATTATCGAAGAGCTGGAATCAGCATTGACGAAGATAATGTGATGTCACTCTTTAATCTGGCAAGCCTGCAAAACCACTTCCTCCTTGTGTAGGCTGGAGGTCTCATGATTGCCATTTCACTCTAAAGCATTCATTGAAAATGATGTAAGACAGTAGAGCTTTGACTCTGTCCTTTTTTTAAATGAATGAATTCTATTGTGAAACTCCTTGCAGTTATATTAGGAAATACACTGGTTATTCAACAGAATATGCTGGTTATCAAACAAAAAGGAAAAAATGAAAAGATTAACTTAATCACAAAATTTAGTTGGCTTTTTTTTTTTTTTTGAGCTTTCAATTTGATTTCATTTAAGATAGATTAAGAGGCTAGCTATCAAGTTAAAATTCATGATCTGAAACACCCAGCGCCTGGGCATTGCCAGGATTGAAAGAAGCTGGTCATCTTAAAGATGGGCGTCGAGTGGGTATTTTATACCATGAGGATTCTGTCCGTAACTTTATCTTAATATGGTTTTAATAGGTTCCCTGGAATAGTACACTTATATTCCTTGACATTTCTAAATACTTAGGAAAATCTTGCAGGAGGCTACTCCTGTCAGGGTTTGTACTGCTGTGACTTGTGTAGTGGGGTACATGCTTTTGCAAGGATTAGTCTGTAAACTGTTGATAGTCAGGGGTCAGCTAGGGATGACAATGAGGTCTCTAAGCCCTTTTGCATCACACAATGCCACAGCTGTTGTTGAAGTAATGCATGCTGCTACTGCAGGCAGGGGGTTGACCAGTAAAAATACATTACAAATGCGTTCATATGCACACTCATAACAGGAGCTAGCAGAAAGTCTTCTGACTACCCCTCTCATACTGTTCTCCTTGTCTAGTCTTACTCTCTCCTGCCTGTGAAGGCTGTGTACTCTTTATGTAGGATGGCAGCCTCTTCCAGTAGCTTTACTATAACATATCGAAAGTGAAACTGATTTTTTTGGGGGGCCTTTGGAACCTTACATGCTGCAGATAATAATCACTGTTTTCTTATTAAAACAGCTCAGTTTGCTAATTAGGACTGAATGTGTAAAGCAAAACAATTAAGGTAAATCCTGAAGTTTTTTTTGAAAAATAGAAAAAAAGGATGGAAAAACTCCAAGCTATTTTTCTCAATGTGTGTTTGAACTACATTCTTAAAAGACTGGTAAAAGAGCTGAGCAAACATTGGATGCTGTTAGAACCAAAAGATGAGCTGAAAGATGCCGTAGTATTAAATAATCTAATTCAGCAAATTTTTTGTTCATGGATTTTGAGGAATGTTGCTTTGAAATTGTGATTTTCACTATTCAGGAACTTCTGGAACATCATGTAGGAAAACAAAAAATGTAGTGGTTCTTCAAAGGATGGCTAAAGAATATAAAACCTGTAGAGGTCCATTCTTTTAGGGCATTGTCATTTTGGAGAAAGAAGTGTGATAGCTATTTCTTGTTGTTGAAGGGGGCAGGGGAAAGAAGAAGAAAAACTGTATATCCTGATTAATATGGGTATAACTTCTTCTTTCTTTCTGTTTGCTTTTCCTTAGTTTGCTGAACTAAAACCAAAATAAATTATTGGCATAGCCCTGTTCAATACAGACTTTTCTGAAAGCAGATCATAAGAGCTTCTATTACCTGTATGTATATGCCAACTGTTACAGAATAGGACAAGCCTTCTTAAAAATATTCTTTATTATATGTGACATGAAACACAAGCATGCCTGCACACAGACTAGGAAAAAATATGACACTGAGTCTGATGGCAAGGTATGCTGGATGCAAACACCAAAGCTTGAGGGCACAGCTGAGCCTTGTGCGGTCACATTGTATGTGCTGCTCTTATTCTGCCAGGGCTTGACACTGGCTGAAGGGTGACTTGGAAGGACAGACTGGTTAGAAGAGTGGACAGTGACAATGTGTTCTCCTGATAGCTTAGAGAGAAAAAGCAAGCACGGACACATCTAGAAAGTAAGGATTTGCAGAAGTGGTTGATTCAAAGCTTCACCCTATTTCCTGTGTTCAGAGAGACTGCCTATCAATTTCATAAGGTCTTCAAAGTCACTGTTTGGCTTCTGTAACATCAAGACGAACATGAGGCCTGCTTTTTTAAAGGAAACTGAGGACTCTGAGAAGTTTGTAAATTCTGTTAGTCAAATTCCTGGCCAATACCTGTCAGGTATCTTACTTTGAATAATTTTCCTGTCTTTAGTATCACCAGTGGCATAGCTGAAAATGCCAACAGAAACAACTTTTGAACCTCAGCACAAGCCATTACTTGGCAATTCATCTTGATGAGTTAAGCAAGATCTGTGATACTGAACATCTGCCAACACATTCCTGGGATACTTCTGACGATGCCATTGAGAAAGCTTATTCTTTCACTAAGTTGGTGCTAAAACCACAACAGCAGAATGTATATTCAGGACATTTCAGGATATAGATATCAGGGGTCCAGGAGAAGCAGTATACTGCAGGGTGCCTGGGTGGTGCAAACAGTAGTGGCTTGGACAGCTTTTTGCTAAATAAAACATGCAAAGGCCTTCTTGGCTTCATATATAGTACTGGGATTGTAAGAAAGAAGAATGCCTTGAGAGGTAGGATAGCTATAATATGATACCTTTAAAGATGTAAAAGCATTAAGCAAAGGTAATTTAGTAAATAAGCACCTTTTTCGAGTTTCTCTAATGGCACAGCTTTCTTCTGCCATTCATATCTTGTTCACTCTGTGGCAGAGTGCCTTCTCTAAGGTACCTGTGTACCACACAGACTCCTAAAATTAAGGATTGATATACAAGTGTACTTCTTTTTCTTCCTAAATGGTTGAACAATCTCTTCTTTTTATGTCCTTCAGTGATTCTTACTGAGTGAGTGCTTAGTCCAGGAACCTTCTAGCTCTGGACACACAAACCAGGCAAACCTTTCATTCCACAAAATGTGAGATGCCCATATATGACTGAGTGAATGCATTTGGCAAAGATCATAGAAACCAATCTTTGTGAGCACAGGGAAGTCTCTCTCCCTGACTCTTTGAAAGAGCTGAAGAAACAATCCAGACCATGCAGGAACTCTAAAATCAGCATGTGAGGGAGCTTCAGGTGCAGCTGCCTGGCCCTTACTTTCTTTTCTCTCCCCACAACAATGATAGCACCACTGACCTGGCCATTGAAAGCAAAACTGCAAGATGCAGCTTGTGAGGTGGCCCTCCAACCTGCTTTAGCTGCAAATTCAGCAGTTTCTGCAGGAGAATCTTACCCTGACCCTGCCTGTGGAAGTCTTGAAATTCCTCATCTCATGCTGTTGCAACTCTGCAAGGCAATTTTCCCTCAACATGCTGGAAACAGAAAGAACTTTACAACTACCTAGTGATCAAAATTGATCTATAAATCCATTCCTGCCTCCCCTTATCCCTTCAACCTATATGTACTGTCCTTCACTGTCATGGGATGCATTACAGTATGTTCTGAGTATATTTAAAATTATCATTTTGTATCTCTTCTTGTATATAAAAACCAGATCACTAGCGTGCTGTAATTGAAGGTTTTGTATTGCTCCGGAGCTTTGGAAGGAGGCTAAGAATGTGGATGGTTTGGGACACATGTCTGGATGACTCATTAAAGCTAATTTTAAATGCTGGTGGTGTGTCCTGTCAGATTGGCTTAGTTTGCCCGTTATTCTTTATCCCTGCACCCAAGGCTAGTTACAAGGTCTATACCCTGCTCTAGTCTCATTGTAGGTGTTAAAAGTTCACATCACTGTGCTCTGCAGTAGTTGTTTAGCTGCAAATCACTCTAATAATGGTCTTCAGAGTCCAAGATAATACCAAAGCTCAGAGAAGAGGTCAGATGTCCAGCTTGTATACGCCAATATTGTGGTTGACAGAGCTATGTTGATTTTTACAAGAGAACAAAATATCCAGTAGCACTGGAAGAGTAGATGTTTTAATTCTTGACCTTTACATTGAGTCAATTTGTTGTGTTACTCTTCTTTCAGAGAAATTGGACAGGTATCTGCCCCACAGCAGATCCCAGATTTGATCTGTTTTTGAGAAAACCATTACAAAATGCTGCTTCCTTCTCTATTTATTTTCTTTATCTCTGTTCTAGGTTTCTCACAGGGCTTTTGTATGGTGGTTGTCCTACAAATGTTAATGGAATAATCTTGACAATTTCCTGTGAGAAGACTTCAGCAGGTATTTAGATATCTGCCACAGAAATCTGATTCTTTGAGTCATTGGAGTTATTCTGAATTCTTTCATTGACTGGGAGAGCAGAAATTATTATGTTTGGTATATTTCCCAAAGCAGAGATTTCTGCATTGCAGCAGGAACCAGAATGCAGAGAGACATAGTGACTTGATCATTGTGACACAGGAAGCCAGCAGAAGCACATAATTTGAAGCCAGATCTCTGTTCTGCTCTAGGACCTTTTCCCCTGGCTTTTTAATACCTTGTATCTGAAGGCCAGATGTCAGGATTTTAGAAAATGGAAAGCTGTCATAATTTGTTAGTATGGAACATATTTGATGAGTTGACTGACCAGTGTTTCCTTCAGTCAAGAAATGGTCATCATCTTCTACTGTCATCTGTCAGATATCATTTATAGTCGGTTAACTTGCAAGACAGGAGAAGTGAGCTACAAGGCTTTCCTAAGGAGAAATAAGCTAAGAGGCTGCATAGCACTACTCTTCTAGACATCGCCTGTTTTTAAATTGCAGTGGGGAGTGAAGTGTGTCCTGTCTAGCATCTGTCACTGGTTGGGGCATGGGTCTGTGTTCTGTAGCAGGGATGTTGAGTGTAAGAGCTGTGTCTCACTAGGAAGTATTGGGGGACACTGCCATCTACTGTCTCCCTTACCTGAAATAATAGTTTGGTTCTCGACTTTGTAGAAGAGGTGAGTTTCTTCTCTTGCTGCTACTACTTCTTCTTCTTTTTTTTTTTTTTTAAATAACTATTTTCAGTTTCTTGAGTTTCTGACTTGCACATCCCTCTTAAATGTGGAGAGATCCTGGCTGAGGTGCAGTAGAGAGAACATGATGCTGGAATTCAGACAGAGTAGCTTCTTTCTATGTCCACCACTGCCGTATTGGAGAACCTTGGGCAAGTTCCTCTGCCCCAATTTCCACCCTGCTAAATGAGGAGAATGGTACTGATCTGCCTCATAAACTGCATTAGTGTTTTAGCAGCAGGTCACTGTCATTATTACTCTGTTAAATAGCTACAAATTTGGAATAGTCCAAAGGAGGAGTAACTCTGATCTGGGAAATCCATGCACAGCTTGCCACAATATTTTCTTTTTGAGAAAAGTATCCAATGTGATGCTTTCCCTCTGGTGATGAGGACTGTACCACAACATGCTATCACACTTCTTTCTTCTTTCTTTTTCCCTGAACTGGCCTCCGTGTAGAGGTGGGCTCTTGCCCTTGGGCCAGGCATAGATAGAATCACCATCCTCTCCAGTGGGAGCAACGTATGCATAGCATCTGAGGGGAGCATGTGGTTCCACATCCGTGATGTCAAAATGTGTCTGTAAGACAACACAGGCATCCTAATGGCCTTAGCTTAGTCATACTGCTAGGTACAAAACCAATACAAAGAATGCTGTGTTCAGTTCTAATTATCCACTCATAATTAATTCATAATTAACAGCAACAATCAACACTGCTGTCCTACTCATTTAATGCCTTCAATATTGAAGGCTCTGAATAAAATTTTTTATGTGTGAGACAGCTATAACTCAGCAACATAGTCATCTTGTGGAATTGATTATTTTGGGTAGTAAAGCTAGGTATTCATGACAAGGAATAAATAAAATTGTAACTTGTTGTAAAGCATTTATTAATTTTTGTGGGTCTAACTTCTGGACAATTGCTATTACTAGGCAGTAAATCACTTAGATTGAGCCCCAAGCACCGAAGGGCAGCAAAGTGGAGAACAAGCATTCCAAGATGTACCTTTCTTTTCTGGCAAGATCTGGATGCATTGCTCCTGCCAGCTGATCATGCTAGGTTTGCATACCTCAATGTTCTAGGCAGTCAGTGCTGCAAGTATGCTTTGGGCAAATGCTGTTGTCCTACAAAGTCTTCACATGGCTGGGAATTAAGTTTTATACCTCATCTGTAGCAAATAATATGTACAGGCCACAAGGTCACAGAACCACAGAGTCAGTGAGGTTGGGAGGGACTTCTTGAGATCTTCTTGTCCCACCCTGTGCTCAGGTGGACTAGCTGGAACAAATTGCCCAGGACCAAGTCTAGCTGGATTTTGAATATCTCATGGATGGAGACTCTACAACCTTTCTAGGCAACCTGTACTGAGGTGGGTCTCAACTGGCAAGAGGTAATGACTAAGGTAAGATTTCCCATAAAAATTCTTTGGAAGCCCATCCAGGAAGGACTGCAGCTGCTCTAGAGAATTTCAGGATAATATAAGAAGACCCCACAGAATAAGAAGAATGTCAGCATGCCCTTTGCTAACAAAAGAGTACCCATGGGAATAGCTAACACTGCTCCCATCACCTGTCCCCACCCAAACCAGACTGTGCATGGGCTAAGATTGTGCACTCAGTTATCTGAGTTTCCTGGTGTTCAGATTTTATGTGTTTCAATATGTGCCCATTGCCTCTTGTCCTGTTGCTGGGCAATACTGAGAACAGTCTGGCTCCCTCTTCATCCCTCTGATCAGGTATTTATACATTTGAAAAGATCCCCACTGAACCTTCTCTTCTCTAGTCTAAATAGTTCCAGCTCTCTCAGCTTTTCCTCCAGTCCCATAATCATCTTTGCTACCTTTTTCTGGACTTGCTACAGTAAGTCTGTATCTTTTTTGTATTAAGAAGCCCAGAGCTGGATGCAGTAGTCCATATGTGGTCTCACCAGTGCTAAGCAAAGAGGAAGAATCACCTTCCTTATCCTGCTGACAGCGTTGTTCCTAAAGCAGAGGATTCTGTCATACAGTCCTGGGAGAGATCCCTCCAGCTGACAGTGACAAATAACTGTGCTTGAGTGCCATCATGCTGGACATACATGCTTGAACTTCCTGTGTTTGGAAAAGGCAACCATGCAATCTCTTACTTCATCCATTCTGGTACAACTCCTCTCTGGCTATCACTTTTGCATGGAACTGTCTTTTCATAGACTAAGATTTCTTAGGTCTTCCAGATAAAATTATAATTTTTCTCATTTCTCACTTTTTTCCATCTCTCTAACCCATTTGGGTGCTTGGAGGGTACATTTGTGTCTTCAGATGTGTTATGGAGGAAGCAGACAAGCAATGAGAATTGCAAAGGATTCTAAATCCAATAATTTTTCAGTGCAACAAGCATAAAATATTTATAAAACTGGAAAAAATAATAATGTCATGCATATATTTCTCAACTTCCTCATCAGTTTATAACATTTTAATGACTCCTCCAGAGCAACCAGAATCCTCTTTTTGCATCTCAGGGCTTCTCCTCAAACTCCAGCATCTCTCTCTCTCTTTCTCCCTGCTTCTCTCCTCTCTCCCTCCTCTCCTTTGTCTTCTGTAGGCGGTTTCTTCTTTTGACAATGTCTAGCCTACAGATCAGTCCCATATGCTCCTTATGTTTCTCTTGCTTGCTCTTTCCTTAGCTTCTAATGCCATAATCCTTTCTGTGGTCTTTCTGTGTTTCTAAGAACTAAAAAGTTCAAGGGAGTAAAAAAAATAAAATCCCTGAGACTTAAGTCATCCTGTCTTTCTGCCTATGCTAGTGAATGGTTGTCTCCTCTAAAGGAAGACTTGTAGGTATAACTCTCCTGTCTCCTTAACACAGATCATGAGAACCACAGTAAAAGACCTTCATAAGACTTGTCCACAAAGACCAAACTGGATTTTGCAATTTGTACAGCTGTCTTCTAACCACTAGCACCACTTTCTGCAACACCAAGATTTACTGTCTTCTGTCTTCACAAAACTACTACTGTGACCTCTGGTTCATCTCTAGTGCAATATAATGCATCAGAAAAGAATTTATGCATAAGTTAATAACTGATGATCAGATACCTGAAGCCAAATTGTTGTCTTCAAAGTCAGTGAAATTATTATGGTTGGTCTTCACCTTTAAAGAGTGGAATTGGGGAAAAAGGGACAGATTTTTAACTATGATAGATAAACACGGGGCCATGGATATCAGCAAAGTAATTTTCAACTTCTGTCAGTAAATACTGCTTTTCTGTTTATTGTGTCTTTAAAGAGAGTGGCAAATGAAGATAAAACACAGAGCAGATGTACCTGTCTCAGATGAAACCTTTTATTTTCTGTTAAGCCTGCAGAATTTATAATAAATAAAATGGCAGGCTACATTTATTGCTGGGTAGTACCATGTATGGGATCAGAAGTGGATGAGTGATGTGATTCAGAATTCAGTTACTGAACTGGACAACTATAATAGCTGCTTGAGGGTCTTCCTTTATCTTGTGGAGTTATCTGTACAGCTGGGGAAGAAATGCTCTTTATCTCTTAAACCTGCTGCTGTAAAACAGTTCTGACTCCCTGGGAGCTTCCCTGTTTTGGTGATATAGAGTTAGATCTCGAAGCATTGGCCAGATACTGACAGCTACTGAGAAAATGTTATAGGATCCAGACCATTTTGAGTTGGCTGGTTTTTAGTCAGATTAAGTCTGTTACAACTCTTTACAAAAGAACTATGGAGTATTACAAAACTCAGCTGTGCTGTCAACTGTGTTGCCAAACGGAAAACACTTGATATCATTCATAACAAATCCTGTGATATTTCCTTCACCGTGCAAAATTATTCAAATAAGTACTCCTCTCATCCCTTGAAGTGGTTTGAGCCATATACTACTGTGATGTAGGAAGTTATTTAACCAATGAGCTGGTTATATCCTTAGGCATTTGAGTCTGAATGAACAGAGGGCAAAATCATCTGTGTTAAGCCCAGACAATCCACCCAAGTAAAAGGTCTCAGCCGTGGAGCATGACATATTCTGATCTTGAGGACTTGGGTATGGCAAAGTCAAGAGAGGATATATTTGATTCAGAAAGTGTAGTATCACTGAGCACCAAGTAAGAGAGTGAGGTATCACTACTAAGGTGCCAAAAAAGGATTGTGCATTATACAATTTGGACAATTACCTACAAGGCGAAAGAGGAAGAGACCGTAAAGAATAAGCCAGTCAGCAGGCAAAAAAATTGTAAATAAAGCCTGAGGCATGATGAAGACTCAGTGTAGACGACAATACTGCTCCTCACAGTAATTAGCACAGATGGGCTTAGCAAGTTGGTATCTATGAAGAAAGCCGTAATTGTCTCAATTAAAAAAAAAAATCTTCATTTTAAATAATCAAAGGAGTACTTGAAGCAGTCTCAGCATTGCTCAACAGCCTGTGTAACTGTTACATGAAATACATGGCCAAATATTAGCAGTTTCTACATAGCCTTACTCATGGTTGCCCACGCAAATGTTCTCCAATTTGCTTTTAATGGAGGATGTCCCGCTGTTCAATGCAGCATTGCTCAGCTTAATATAGATAAATCTCCTCCCTTTCTGTCTTACTAGTAATTTGACTTATTGATTTGAAAAGTACAGCTACTGCAAGACAGAAGTTTGTTTTCACTGTAGAGTTTGCAAAATTCATGGATCATGCTGGCTATCAAGAGTTGTCACTTTTTGTCCCTTAAGTGTGAATCCTTTTCCCAAATTGCCTGCCACTGATGATTCAGGACAAAGGAAGATGAAATATTAATGCTTTTCTAGCAAATATAAAACCTGTGTAGCTGCAATGAAACTAGAATCGCCTGGGTGTCAGCGGTGATATTTGTTTTCATTCTGTGCTAGAACTGTTAACTTATAACTGGATCGAATAACCCTTTATGACAGTGATTTGCTCAGCAAATAAATACCCAGTATGCTGACATTTTTATTAGGTAGCAAGTAGTCATTCAGAAATACTGACTGCTTACTACTTAGCCAAAGGCTCTGTAACTGCTTCTGCTAGGGTTTACGTTGTCGTTTTAATACAAGGCAACAGAGGACTCTCAAGGTTAGTCTTGGGATAGCCATAATAATAACAACCATGTATTTTAAGTGCAGTCTCTGAGTTGTTTATTGCCTGCTTTTCCATAAAACACAAAGTACCATAGCTAAGAAAGCAAAGTGTCCTGGAATTTAAAGAGCTTTCTGTAGACACCAGGTTTGCTGTTTCCTACCATAACTGGGTTCTTCTGGTTGAAGATAAAGCTTAGTGTCTGTGACTTCAGCTCAGCTGTGAACAGCAGTTAACTATCATTGCGTTTTCCTTTTGCTTTGCCTTCATATACAAGCAGCATGCTCCTCACATTGACACAGATCATAGAGTCTCTGTCACAACTGATAAGCGCAGCATCCGAACTCCTTTTGAGCCATGTGGAATGACATACAAGCCTTTGGTCCTGTTGGCTGATATCTAAGAATAGCTGCACCAGTGTCCCTCTTCCACAGCCAGTCTTTTACTACAGATATGCTCAATCACAGGAAAGACAACTCTTTCTGGAGGATGAATGATAGCATTTCCTTTGACAGGTCTTATACTCTGAATATGTTTTTGATTTTATGACTGTTCTTTACCAAACTCTGAAATGTGGAGTTTATCTGAGCTGGACTTCAGAGAATGGTGAGTAGGGATGTGACTGTATTCTGCTTTGCATTGGGGACAAAAAGGAGGAAAAGCGTGTAGACTACTTTCTCCTCCTTGCAGCTTTTCTTCATTTAGATATAACCCTTCTGATAAAACTTGATTGGTCACAAGGACTGGGTTTATATTTGAGGAAATACTAAAGAAATACCAGCTTGAGCCTCTGTCCCCATCTCACCAATCAAAAAAACCCCTGAAAAAATGAAATTAAACTTTCTGTTGTTCAGTGAGCTAGTTTTCCTTTGACATGCAGGATTCAATTGACTTGACATCAATTTATCAAAGAAAAAAGGAAATAATCAGAAGGGTAGATTGACAGGGTAACATGCAGTGTCAAACTACTTTTTTTCCTGAAGTCCAGTTGTTGACACTGTTCCTCTGCTTTTTTACCAACACAGCTGAGAGGTCACCTGGTGGCTTTCCACCCTCTCTGCTAGGACTTCTTTTTCAGTTTGGGATGGACAGGTGCCAGATGCAGAGTCTTCTCTGGGGTAAGTTGGCCCAGTTGAAGCTGGCAGTGATCCTTCAGTCAGAGCTGTTCTTGCCATCCACTAGCTACTCACCATTTCCCTTCTCCTTGCTCTGGTACTACTTTAAGCCAGCCATTGCAGTTTTGCTAGCAGTTTCTGTTTTTCAGCTCTTCAGTAAGAGCATAGGAGCAGCACACAGAGCTATGCTCAGACCTCTCATGTATGGAGGACAGGCACTCCTACCTCTCAGTTTAGAAGAGGCTTAAGTAGAGTCTCCTACCATCTCTTCCCTCCCTCTTACCCTGCACACAAAACTACTGGCTTTGTGGCCGGAATCTGCAAGGTGTTTACATAAATTAGGGTAACCACTGACTCCAGGCATATTTAAGCATAATTCACTGCCCCAGATACCTAGTTTCCCATCTGTAAACTTGTCTCAGCTTCATAATATTTCTCTCATTTTCCCTTTTGTTTTAAACAGGAAAGCCTCCCAAACAAGATAAAACAACATGTGTAAAATAAACACTTCAGAGTTGTCCACTGACTTTTTTCATTCATCTCTCCTACACTCTAGATGTAGTCTCAGTTAGAGGAAAATGATAGAGAGGAAAAGCTGAGAACAAGGTGATGTGTTAACTCCTCTTTATGGTCTTTCTCATGCATAGATGAATAAATGGGAAAATACTGGACTCATAAAAATTATGAAGATATTGGGTCAAATTCTAGTCTTGTTACAGGAAGGGTTGTGGCTTATGAAGCCCAATGACAGAGAGCAGGTAGATCCTTCTGAAAGTTCTTAGAAGACCAAGGAATAACTGTTTTGTCTTTGGTATACCTGGTTTCCTAACCAATGACTGGTATCACCATTGGACTATCTTCTCCTGACCTTGCCATGTCACGAACAATACAGCTACCACAGAGCCACCGCTAGAAGGAAGTGCTTATGTGTTTGTTTCTCTTACTCTCTGTAGATAGACTATGTGTGTGGGTATCTGTCACATCCCTGTACGTGTGTTCAAACTACTGAAATTCTCTATAAAGCAGCTTCTTTCAAAAAAATTAGTCTGAAAATATCTTTGAAATCCTTCCTTTAGGATGGTGCTACCTTATGGTATCAAGCACATGAAAGCACCCACAGAAGCCAGGTTTGTAAAATAACTCTTCAAAATTACTGCAGAGTGTCAAAAGACTGAAGTAATTTGCTTGGATCTGCAGTAGGAGAGGTAAACTGCCACAGCTCCACAGAAAGCCCACCTAATACTGTTTATGCTTCGGCCCTTTCCAAAGACTTAAAAATGTTGTTTGTACACTTTACTGACCATCAGAGAATAGCTAGGTAGTTAGCAGAGCTCACTGTTATTCAGGAGTTGGAATTAAGCATGATTTATTAACACTGCAACATTGTCTCCTGCTGGCCACTGGCAGTAACAGTCAATTCTTTGGCACATAAGCTACCACCAGATCCCACCCCATTCCTCTGCATTTTGGGAACACATTTGGAGTGTATTCCCTTGAATTCACAATGAAAATAAAATATTCCCCAAGGAATACCTTATCTTCCTTCATATCTACATGGTGCACTAATGATATAGCAATGAAAAGGAGGTACGTTTTTTGTTGTTGCTGTTTTGGGAGGGGTTTGGCTATTCATTTAGACCATACATCCTTTTGCTTTCATCTTGAAACAGAGGAAAAGAAATAAGATTTATTTTTGGCCCACTTCTTCAAACATAATAATTGGTGGCTGTGATAAACTCCCTGGGGAGCCTTGAATTTGAGCATCTGCTCCTCACAATCTTCACAGAGACAGCCAGAGAGCCTCCTTGGTTACTGCTGTCCACCAGAAGATACTTATGCATCTCCAGATTTGTGTGGTCTGGAACTAAGATCTCTGCTTTGTTCTTTCAAAAGAAAGGTAATTATTTCAAAATGTCCCAAACTATTATACTTCAAATACTCTAGCGGGTCTGCTGGACAGTTGGGGTACCTGTGTACTACAACTTCACTTATATTCCATATACTTGAGTAAGGAATGTGTTGTCATTACTTACCTAGCTTGAAATTACTCTTAACTCATCATATTAAGGTAAAAGCACATAAAAACATTTATTTGCAACTTCTGGAATAGCTGATGTAGTGGCTCTTGCTTGAGACCTCAGAGATCAAAAAATAACAACCTCAAGATGATAAAAGGCATTAGGGTGTTTAATTCCTATTGCTTTTTTCTAGGCATACTTGAAGAGTGATTAAAAAAAAAATCTGCAATACTTCCATGGTTTTATTCATATCTTAGGCAAAACTGAAAAAATTAAATAAGACAATATGGCGCTCTCAAGTGTCTTTTTGGCATTGCATGTGTTCTCTGTTTCTTTCATTTATCAGGACTTGCATTGTGCAGAGCTGGGAGATCCATGCCTTGGTCTCGGAATGACAGATCATATTTTTTCTTTGAGTGGATGGTGAAATTGCCCAATTGTTTCTGAGAGAACATAAATGTGGGGGTAGAATAAAAGAACCCAGAGGGCCAAATTCTGCACAGACTAACACCTGTTTGCCTTAGGGATTTAAATTAAGACAAAATTTATTTCTTGAGTTAAATTCATCTCTCTTATGTGCAAGAAACTTTCACTTAGGCAATTTTGAGTTATGCAGATCTAGCAAAACAAAATATGGCTTTTTGAGAAGAAGTGCCAAGTTTTATCTCATTTGAAACCCCACTGACTTCATTTGTGCTACACACAAGTAACGGAAGGCATTTTTAAACCCAGAAACTTATTGATGCATGCATTATGATTTGGAATACATACACACTGTCACTAGTTCTTCCAAAGGAAGATTTTCTCAACCACTTCACCAGAAAGTAATTCAATGGGTTATGGCTATAAATGGCTCAGCTTTAAAATCTTCCCTGCTGTTACAAAGACTAAAAGCAAATGAGGAAACTGCATCTAGACCAGAAGTGATGGTGGACTGAGTTTTACTTGGAAAAATGGAAAGGATGAACTTACTTCCCTAGTTCAGAGATTTCTCTGAACTAAAATATTTGAATGGGACCTAGTGCGTCACTTCTCAGACATCCTTTTGAACTGAACTAAGTTAAGAGAGCAATTGCAAACAAAGACTGCAATGAAATGCCAGGCTTGTGAGATTTTTTTAAAAACTGATTGGTGTTCAGGAACTGTGAAGTCTAGTCTCTAATAATTTAACATTGGTCCTACACACTCTGGGCTTTTGTAGGACAATTGGGTTCCCCCATCAGTCCATTAAAAGCTGCTCTCATCCTAAAAGCTATCAAAGAAGTTGTACTGTGGTGCTGAAAATAACTATTGCTCTCCTCTTTCTAAAGGCTGACTGAACTGCCAGATACTTGAGTAACATGGGCGTTCAGATAAAGTGCTGGTAACAACCATGCACATCTGCTGCTAGGTATACTCTTGTGGAATTTAGTGGGCTTCATTAAAGAGTTTTTAACCACATTTGGGCAGCTATTGAAAGTCCGGAAAGGGAAGATGACTTTATAAATAGTTCAAATGAAGCTAGGGATAAGGCTGTGAACGTGTGCCCATCTCCTGGAGACAGACAATAAGGTAAAATGGGTGTGAGAGAGAGAGAGACCTTTGTTGATATATTAAATCTTATTCCCTAACCTCCTTGTGTTATAGGAGCTATGAGCAGAAGTTGAGTTCAGCATATACTTTTGGCAGCCAGTGACTGGTGTCCTGTAACTGCTTTGAATAAATACAGTACCTCCAGTAAGCCCTGCCTAGTTGCATGTGCCTGGGACTTTTTCTGAAGCAGAAGTACCATGAAGCAGCATGCTATAGGAGAAATATGGTCAGTCCAGTCTCCCCGTGGGCAACCTTTTTGATCCTGGGCTCTGAACTGTTGCGCGTATCACATCGGACTGTAATATGCCCCACAAACATGACTGTCTTCTTGCCCAAATCAGCACTGAGTGGATGTGACCTTTACAGTCTTGATTGCCACATGCCTTCTAAAAAGTAAAAGTGTACATGCAGTTAAACTATGCTTTCACTCTTCCAAGTTCTAAACTTTGCCCAAAGACTTAGTCATTGCTTGAGAGGCCAGCCAGGCCACTAGGCAGCATGTGAATGTCAGGTAAATTGGCAAGCTCTCCAACAAAAAAGGGAACATTCACAATGCTTGTAGTAATGTGACCATATCGAATCATCCAGTTTGTTGTTTGAGATACTTAAATTAGTTTGTAGAATTGGTACTGAAAGAGAATTAAGCCCTGAGAGCTCATTGGAAGAGAAGGTGCTTTGCCGTAGTTTTTCTTCTGCAGATCAGTTCTAAGAAAAAAAATCTCCTAGTTGAACAACATTGCTAAAATTATTTTCTATTTTGAGCATGTGTTCAAGCTAATCCTTTTGTTCCATTCAGAGCTCATCCGGTGATGCAGTGCTCCCTTTTTTAGTTCTCAGAATTGTTGCCCATAGCTGATCTACACTCATATCTAAGCCTTTAGACTTTACGCCCCTTTGCAAGGACACCTCTGATTTCAACCAACTGAACTGGACTTTGTGAAAGTCTAAATGAATGGAATGAACAAGGTGCTGCTGGCAAGGCATCTTGTAGAACATGCAGGTAGCAGGAAAGTGTGTAACGTTCACAAAGAGTACACATGGTCATCTCTGTTTTAATTTATGCTATAGCCTCCCAGGGGTTTGGGCCTCTGTGTTAGGACAAATAAACTCTCTCAGATTCTTCTAAGTCTTCCTTATATCCCTTAAAACAACACTTTGCTCCTTTCACAGTGGGCAAGTCACATCATCTTCAAATTACTCTGACCTGGTCTTGATTGCTATACCTAAAACATAAAAATGCATTTAAGACAAAAAAAGAAGTACGTATTTTTTGATTTGGGGCTAGATTCTTCTCTTATATGACTACACCACCTACTCTCTTTCCATCTATTATATAAGACCAGTGCTTAAAATTACTTCTTCACTTTCATTTCTCAACTGCTCCATATGACTCCACTGTTCCAGGCTGTGTGGCCTTTGCTCCTGGCTGCATCCTACAGCATTTCACCATTTATCCTTCTTACTACACTGTCTTCTAAAAATGAAAGATGGAACAACCCCTGGGTTATGATTCCTTTACTGCTCTCTCCAGCTGTTGTCTTGCTTCCGGTCCAGCAGCTAAGAGCAACACAATCTCAGCTTTTAGGAATAAGCACAATAACCCTATGTTTCCAAGAAGAAACATGTCTGTGTTTTGGGATCACTGAAAGGATCAACAGTGATGAAAACAGTGTTTTCTTGCCCTTATGATTTTGCTCTATGAGGGTAATACTAAAGGAATCTGTAAAAGTGCATATAATGCTGCACTATCCATCAATTATCTCATGTATTACAAATTCTCTACAACTTTTGGGATTTCCCGGTTAATTTTTAAGTCACCTGCAGCTATTTCCAAAGTGCAGAAGCCTGTCCCTTAATCAGTGCCCATAAGTCTTGAACACTTTTCTATTTCTCCAATGTCCAAAATTTTTAATACATCATTGCAGTGCTTTTGTAGCACCATGAAACATCCAACCCCTGCTGCCACAGGCTAGCCACTTGGCTCTTACCCAGGATCTGCCACAGGTAGGGAGATACACTCTGTTTTAGTGGTACTGCCAGTTTCAAACCTTTTATATCAGGCACTATGTGCAACTCAGATAACTGAGTGCACAATCCTAGCCCATGCACAGTCTGATTTGGGTGGGGACAGGTGATGGGAGCAGTGTTAGCTATTCCCATGGGTACTCTTTTGTTAGCAAAGGGCATGCTGACATTCTTCTTATTCTGTGGGGTCTTCTTATATTATCCTGAAATTCTCTAGAGCAGCTGCAGTCCTTCCTGGATGGGCTTCCAAAGAATTTTTCTGGGAAATCTTACCTTAGTCATTACCTTTCTTGCCAGTTGAGATCCACCTCAGTAATTTCTCTCACTGGTCCTGTTAACTGTCTACATACAGCTATCAGCTGAAGTTGTACCACAGCAGGAAAACAAGAGCCAGCAATATACACAAAGGGCTACCTTCTTGTCATCCGAGGTTGTCTAATATAGACACTGCCACCAAGACTGTGCTTGTTCGCGGTCAGATCAGGGATGAAGACCATCTGTTTGTATCCTAGATAAGGAAGACCAGAGGGATGTTTAAAATATAGCCTTCAGAACATCATCTGTGTCATCTGTGTTAGGACAAATAAGTGATATGGACAATAACAATAGTCTTAGAAAAATGTAAAACTAGTTAGGGGTACTGGAAATTAATAGGGAAATGGAATTTGGAAATTAATCAGGTTCTTATAGTAACATAAGTGGGAAAAGGGATCAACCTAGGCCTTCCTGTTCAAAGGTTTTGGTATTAATACTAATGTATTTTACCAAGGCATGCCCTAGAGAACATTGTACTCAAATTGTGAAAAGGTATAGCTTATGCTAGATACAGCACTTCATGTGCTCATTATGATACATCCTTTTCTGTTACTGAAAATTGTTAAAAATAAGCAAACAAACAAATTGAGACTACACATCTGTAATGTCATGAAAGATACAGAAGAAATGCAGCACTGAAGATTCAGCTGAAGGTGAATCATTGATATCTATTTAAATTAACACAGAAAAGATTTTTTTCTTTAATGCATAGTGACTAAATATATTCAGATAATAACTGCATGATTAAAAGGATCAAACCCGGATATATTCAAAATCCCATGCTTCACAAATATATAAACTTGGGAATTTTTAAAAACTCCTTAAGAAGTTTTAATAGTAATAATGTTCAGTAGGAACAGTTGGAGAAACAGAAATGATAGTTAAGTGCCTGAAAAGGATCTTCACATCATATCCTGAAATAAGCCTGGTATCTTAAAACTGGTATCTATTTGTATGCACATAATTAGATGTCTATGCATGGAAGTAAAAGAATAGGTACTTTTTTTTAATTTTGTGTTTCAATATGATAAGGATGCATTGAGAAGTGATCTTTTTCTTTCCTTCATATAGGTTTTAGACTGCAGTTGCATTTAATTTATTGTAAATTACTATGAGTTATTATTTAACGTTCGCTGACACTACCCATTCATCCACTATATCTGCTTTGGCTGGTGCTATCAGCTGCCATTGCTTTTACTGCTGCTATACATACTATAAGGATCTTTCACTCTTCAAAAAATAGCTCTGTTTTGGATCTCTAAGGGTAGAAAAATGCTGTTACAACAGTTACTGACATCTGTTTCAGTATGTACATAATTTCTAGCCTCACAGAATTTCTTCCTTTACTAGTGAAGACACTGTTTAAAAATACAGATAAATTTGATGAGAACACAGTAACTTAGATTTTCCTGCCATGGAGTAAAAGTTATGTAGAAATTAAAGATGAGAATAATTCTTATTATTTTCTCCCAGGAAAGATTCCCTCCAGTTTGAACTGGGCTACAAAGGCGAATCAGCCTCTTAAAAATAATAATATTCACTGCACATATTGACAAAACCAGAGAATAATATAATGCAAAAGCAGTGCTTGGAGAACTCAAAGAGATGCTAAAACAGGACCATAAAATATTAGGATTTGAAAATGTGTGAAATGATCCCTCCCCATGCTGATTTTTTTTTTTCCTCTGGAAAAGTAGACACCTCCACTTGCATACTGTTTCTTTGCTTGGTAGGATCTGGAGGCAGAAAAAACATACTCTGCATCAGGATATTTATTTGCATGCCTTCTTCTCTCCTTCCTTCCTCCTCAACATGGCACATGAATTTTTGATCATTTTCCACAGAACTGCCCATTGCTGGTGATGTTATCATAATAATGATTACATGAGTGTGTGCAGTTTGCTCTTCTCACGTTCATCTGTTTCAGTTACCTGCCCCTTAGAATACATCTTAACTAACCATTTATTTTTGAGGGATATTAGTATCTTTTGTAGGGTGAAATATATAACCTTTTTTCCATTCTGGAAAAAGTTATTCATATATAATGGGAATTTTTCCCCCTAAATATTTTTGCTAGGGTTGCAACATAGACCCTGATGCAATTGTTCTGAGTATTTCATGGAAAAAGTAAGTGGCTGAATGCTACAGAATCCCAGATGAGAGAAGAGGGACAAAATTTGAAATTCAGAACTGATAAAATAATAATCACTGCCTTGTTTTGGTGAGATTATGGGTACTAAAAAAACCAAAGCAAACAAAATGAAAACCAAACACCCCCCCCCCCAAAAAAAAAAACCCAAACCCCAACGGCCAGTCCTATTGTTATGCAATCAACGGGAAGACTCCAAGTGACTTCAGTGGAAGGGAATGAAACATCACTTCAGTGAACTTTTAAGATTTAAATAATTTAGATAGTTCCCTTCATTCAGCTGCATCACTGCTGACCCCATCTCTGGAAAGGCCAAGAGGTCTTACAGGTCCAGTGGTGGCTGCTTGATGGCCATACTCAGGTTTTGCATGAGGCATTTCAGAAATATGTTACTGAGACACACATGGAAAATCTTCTAACAGCTGAACAGTGAGGCAAAAGAAGATTGTGGTTTCACAGAAACTTAGTGTCTGAGGAAACAACTGTGTGTGACTCCTGTTGGCAGGGTATGATGCTCTGTTTCTGAAGCCAATGGATCTTCTGTAATTTACTTTAGGGTGTGCAGGACCAGAGAGGGGGTCTATGAGTTGGAATCTGGTCCTTGTCCTGATCCACTGGTTTGTAAGAGTCATATAATGACTGATGGGGAATTTCTCTGGTGGAGGGACAGATCATCATTGCTCATTTGTATTCCAACAGCACCCCTACTTTACTGTCCCTCTTTGCTCTACTTCTTGCGAGCTGTGGCGCAGTGTCCCTGCAGTGGGTGTCCACAGTGTCTTCTATGAGGCTGGTCTTGTGCTATGCATACCGTGAGCCTGTCCACAAGTCCGTGGGTGCAGTGAGAGCATGCAGAGCTCAGTGGGATAACGTGACACTGGGCAGGCCAGGAGGGCTCACCTCCACTCACCAGGGTGACGGTGCTGTGGATGGGCGATGCACAGCAAGCAGAGCATGCTGGGCTGATGGCCTCTCCAGGGTCTGGAGTGGTGGTGTGCAGTGGTGTGCCACACCTTCACTAGTTCTCACTTACATGCATTTTCTCCTCTTTTTCATTTGTAACTGTTCTGAGCAAAAGGGCTATGAAAAGTCCTACTGATGGTATCTTTTAACAGAATAGATCAGTACATCTTCCAGACCTGAAACTGGTCATATTTAATCAATGCATTTTAATTTTAGGTTCATCCATTAGCTTAGAAAAAGAAGATATTTATTACTTCTGTATAAACTCTATAATTTTTTACCTCAGTCAGAGAAGAGTATTTTGTTCTTACTGGGGATTACTGGAGTTTTTCACAATATCCAGTACAATTTGAACTCTTATTTAGAAGAAAAAGGCAATATAAACATAGAGACATGAAAAGGCGAATAGATGTGGTTTGTCCTGTCCTGCAGAAAATGCTACAAGCAAAAGATCACAGTGGCAAAGTCGGAGTGACTGAGTCCAGCAGCCCCTTTTTGAATTCAATGAGATCTGCTTAGGAAAAGGTTTCAAATACTTTTTCCTCTCTGTTTAGTTTTTTTTTGTCAGATGACGAACATCTCAGCCACACGCTCAGCTTTCTCTTGGTGCTGGCGATTTCACTGCCTATTTCAGGCTCTAGCATGATAACGTCACTTCTGCATGGTTCCAGAAGAGCTGAAGTAAACACTCCCATGCAGTGCTCTGAGAGCCCACATACAGTGGCTCATGCTCGTTCTGCCAACAGAGCTGTTTCATCCCAGACACTATATTGTCTGCATAAATAAACTGTAACAGGAATTCATACACCAGCCGTTCGTCAGAGATTTTATTTCTATTTTTGCAGCTTGCAGTAATTATTTCCTCATAGGGAAGCTGATTCCGCTTATATGGACTTCTCTTAAGATGGAGCATCTTTTCTGTATTTTTCTTATACTTGTTATAAAGAAAGATTATTCATCTCTAAATTTATAGCATCTAGACATGTTCCCACTTGCAGCACCCAGACAGACAACTATTCGCTTAGCTCTTCTCAACACCCATTTAAAAAAACCCACTAATATTTTCTTTTTGAAAATGACCAGTCTTTCTTTTCCATCATAGTTAGCAACATCTTTTTGATGTCATGACATTACGAATTCATGTTTTTCTTGCCAAAATTCAGGTGCCTATTTGGACGTGTTTGCTCTCTTATGTAAATGCTACTATTACCATGTTTGTGGCCAAAGTCTAATAAACTGTCATGAAATAACATATGAATTTAATTAGTCAAATTAATAGATAGGAAGCTTATAACATGAATATATATAAATGTTTGTGTCTTTAATTAACAAAACCTCATAAAAGTCATGTGATAAAACTTGTTTCTGGGCTTCACTTTCAAACTTAATGAGATTAATCAGTGCTGATAATTTCTTGAAGCTAAATTGTCCTCCATTGACAAGCTGATGCTGCAGTGTTTTCAGGCTTTTTCTGTGTGGGGAAGATGAAAACTCTGAGTTGAAGAAGGAACGTGCCGAGGTCTCACTTTCTGTGCACTATGAACTTCTAGATCACTGTTCTGGTGGGAGGTGTAAAAGATTGCTGGTAATACATATAGGGGTGAAAAGGCTCACTACAGTGGGAAGAAGTAAGTGATGGCAGGTTCTCATTGCATCAGGTCTGACCAGGTCTAAAACTGTCTACTGGTTTGTTGGCTTTGCATACGCCCATGTTTGTGCCTGGCATCGGAGAAAAAGTGGTGATCCTCATCTCTGCTGTTCCATGTTTGTACCTGTCATCAGAGAAAAGGAGATAGTCCCCAGTTCTGCTGTCCATGGCTGCCACACAGTCTCCTTTGGACTCTTGACATGTGGCCATTCTGGGGTTAATTTCAGATTGCTCCAAGTTATGGCACCAGCCTTTCTGTTGCACAACTGGCCTGGAGTCAGGCAGCGCAAAGGCAGGAATGGTGACATCACTGAGGAGGGACACTGACCTCACCAAGGAGGAACAGTGATCTCCCTGAGGATGGACAGTCCATGGACTGTCCAAAGCAGGGCAGCGTGGTGACTGTGGCAGGTCCTGTCAACAGTCCAGTAATCACTAGGCAAAAGCAGGGCAACAAGTCAGGTCTAATGTCGGTCTAGGACCAGTCAGCAGGTCAGGGTCAGGGAGGACAGCAAGGACAGACTTATCCAATGCCAAAACTTGGGCTGCAGCAAAGGCCTGTAGGTACATGGAGCCCCGCAACCATGGTGGAAGGGCCAGTGGAGGCCAGCCAGGGCCAGTAAAGCCTGTTGGTGTGCCCAGGGCCCCGGCAGCTGTGTGCAGTGCTCAGCCAAGGACACGAGCTTGAGTCTTTGACTGCAAAGGAGCAGATTCTGGGGCTGAAGAGGGAAAACAGATCTCTAGCTTGTGATCTCAGATACTGTTGACTGGAGTTCAGTTTTTAAGTCATTTGATCTCGAGTCCTTGATATTAAACTGATGAGTGAGTGAGGGGGAAACAAAACTTTGCAAAATCAGACATTCTTGCCTTGCTCAGCTCTGCCAGATCACTGGTGCATGCCAGGCTCTGCCTTATGGTCAGCAAAACCTTTCCCAGGAGGCCTGGTGCTGCCTTCACAGGCTAGTGCTGTCATCCATGGCTTTGTCAGACCCCTGGCTAACAGAACCATCTTGCTATCTGAGTCTTGACTTTCATTGTCTTCCTGCAGTGACCAATCTATTGAAATGCATTTGGAAACTAAGGTGGAGGGACAGAAAAAGTTAAAAAGAAAAAAGGTGAAGTGAGAAAGATAAAAATGGGGAGGGAAGAAAATGGTCAGGGAAACTAGGATCTCAGTTTCCTTCTGCTAGACACTAACGAAAAGCTTTTGAAGTGTTAGACCACATATTTTCAGATGTGCCTGGGATAGCTCTCTGCTGAAGCTGCTGATCACCTGCTTTTTAGCTGTGAGGCTGACTCTTACTGCTTTGCCAAATCCAATAGACAAAATACTTCACCTGCTGTAGTTAAATCTCAAGATTTTTTAAGCCTGCCTCCTGATTTTTGGAGCCTGACTCATGGTTTCTGTGGAAAACTTCGGCTTGGCAAATGCTGAAAGCAGTGGGAGTATTTGCAGCTTGAAGGCACTGTTCAGCGAGAGGAAGGGTGGAGGAATCTGCCCCTCAGCAATTAGTAGAATTGCTTTCTACGAAAGGACGTGTCATTTGGTAGGTTATTTTAGCATGCTGTACAGATGCAGATTATTTTTTAGAATTTTTAATTGGTGATACCATAGCAACTTTATACAATGAAAAACAGTCCAGGCCAGATTGTGCCTGACAACCACCCGCCTGTTTGGGGGTGGCATAAAGCTGTACCGACCCAGGAGGACTTTGAGAGGCTCTTGATGCTCTGAGTCTTGGTATGGAAGGCTGTCAGACAGGTGAAATGGTTTCCTAACCCCACAGCTAGAGGGTACAGGTCCAGTCCCTTGTCTCCCTACAGGCCTTCCTGCGTCCTTTGGGATTGGTCAAGATGTTGCAGCTAAAACCTGGAGATGCCAGAAAATTATTTAAATTCCAGGGTTCTGATAGAGTTTTGCCCTCTGTGAATCAGAGATGGCAGAGTGTCTGAAGAAGTAGTGCAGGGCAGAAATACATGTAAAAGATTGCTTTGTTTTTACTAATGCTACTACATTCAGTAGTTTTCTTTCAGTGATCAGTGAGAACTAGGCTTTTCCTCTGTGCATCCATCTGAAACATTGTCTACCCTTTTGGGCATAAAAGTCTAGATGGGATATGTTCAGAGCTGGCCCTGCTTCCCTTGGTATCAGTGTGACAGTGAGGGGCAGAGAAGAGAGTCACCAAGTCCTGTGATGTAGGTCCTTTGGTGTTCTCTCCTTAGCCAGCGGGCTGTTTTTCATACCTGAATGTCACTTTAGGTGCAAGTAGATCTCAAGTGAGATAAAGAGGCCATATTCAACTCCATGTAGTATTGTGCTTTCATGTGTGAAGTCTTTGCCTTTCTGTCATGTCTAAGACATGTATGTATGTATGTACATATGTATATGACTGTGAGACATTTTGAAGTCATTGATAGAAATGAAAATGGATTGTGCTTGACTGGGTGAGTAGGCTAGGAACCAACATGAAGAGGCTAAATCTATGAAGCAGATAGTATGGATGTAAGCATAAGCCAGTATATGAAAGTAGAGGATCTTGGCTAAAAGATGGAGATTAGATGAATCATGAGAGCACTGTGGTTCCCAGCCCACCTAGGGAAGATGAAGAGCAGACAATGACTTTCACTGAGAAAGAGCAATGGGAAAAAAGAGACCTGGGGAGGCAAGGGGCTTTCAGAGGAAAGTAAGATGTGATCCTTATACTGTGATAGGTAGTTAGGGTAAGAGAGGATCAAAGCAATGCCATGTATGTACTGTTTATTGTGGACACATATTACAGCAAAGACTGCCTCTTAGTGAATTTAGTCTTTATCTGGAGACAAAATTCAACACATGATTGAATTGCACCAAATGTGTGGAGAACGGTGACTGTTGGGAAGCAAGATAGTAATGAGAGATAGAGAGATTTTACAAACAGTGCAGAAGCTTGAATAGAAAGAACTGAAACTGATCCAGGTAGTGGAGGCATGAGGAAAGTACCTGACAAAGAGAGATTTCCCCCTTTCTGTGTGGAAAAAAAGGGAGAGGCATGGAAAGGTCACTTAGGTACCTTGATAATATCAGGCTTCCTACTGCAAGGTCTCCAGCAGCCTTCTGTTGTACAAAAATAGGTGTATGGGAAAGGAGCTTGAAGGAAGAGCAAGTCCAAACTTGGGAGCTGTCTGCTTCATTCCCAAAGTAGATTCATAAAAAAGCTAACATGGAACATCACTGTGCTAAATACTCATGTTCAAATGTTTTCCCACTGTTGTGGGTAGTCCTATGCCCTTGGTCATTTCCTAGAGATATGCACAAATCGGCTTCAAGAATACAGCAGAAAGGAATGTTGCTGAGTATCCCCTCATTCAAACCACTTCCCATGGGATTTTCAATGGTAGAAAGCAATCTGACAATGGGAAATTAAATATTCTTGAAGCTATGAGCAGAATTTATCATGAGCTAATGCTATCACAGTAGAAAACCACCTGAAAATGTCCCCAGGGATCTTTTAATAACAATTTTTAAATGAATTTTTCGTTGAAGATGGAAGAATATACTGTGTCTTTGTATATGTATGTTATTATTCATCTCTAAGAATTTAGCATTAATTACCAATTCAAAGAAATCTACCAAAGACTAATTGGATGTATTTTTTGTTAGTTTCTGTTGCCTATGAAAATGAAGTTCTGCATTTTGAGTAGTGGTCTATGAATCATCGAAGTGTTCCCTTTTTAATTAGTGAGATATTAAATACTGACCTCCATTCTGCCAATGTGGTCAATGAATACATCACTGCTGGAAAGTTACAATTTATAAGTATGGTGGTGGTCACCTATTTTTCCGAACACATTCATAATAATGAGCTGAATTTTTCTCTCTAAATTGCTTTTAATGAGAAGCTAAGTAGGAAATAAATGCCATGAACCCAAAGCTTATGTATTTACTTCTGCATATTGCTGTGTTCTTTTATTGGGTTTGCATGGCAAGATTTTGGTAGCGGCAGGGCTACAGGGGTGACTTCCATGAGAAGCTGCTATAAGCTTCCCCCACGTCCAATAGAGCCAATGCCAGCTTGCTCCAAGATGGACCCGCTGCTGGCCGAGGCTGAGCCCATCAGCAATGGTGGTAGCACCTCTGGGATAACGTATTTAAGAAGGGGGAATTAAAAAAAATCTGCACAACTGCAGCTGGAGAGAGGAGTGAGAATATGTGAGAGGAGCAACCCTGCAGACACCAAGGTCAGTGAAGAAGGAGGGGAGGAGGTGCTGCAGGCGCTGGAGCAGAGATTCCCCTGCAGCCTGTGGTGAAGACCGTGGTGAGGCAGGCTGTCCCCCTGCAGCCCATGGAGGTTAATGGTGGAGCAGATATCCATCCACCTGCAGCCCATGGAGGACCCTACACTGAGGCAGTTGGATGCCCAAAGGAGGTTGTGACTTCGTGGGAAGCCTACGCTGGAGCAGGCTTCTGGCAGGATCTGTTGCCCCATGGAGAGAGGAGCCCGTGCTGGAGCAGGTTTGCTGGCAGGACTTGTGACCCTGTGGGGAACCCATGCTGGAGCAGTCTGTTCCTGAAGGACTGCACCCTGCAGAATGGACCCATGCTGCGGCAGGGGAAAAGATCGAGGAGTCCTCCCCCTGAGGAGGAAGGAGCAGCAGAGACAATGTGGGATGAACTGACCACAAACCCCATTACCCAACCCCCTGTGCTGCTTGGGGAGAGGAGGTAGAGAACTCAGGAGCAAAGTTAAGCCCGGGAAGAAGGGAGGTGTGGAGGAAGGTGTTTTAAGACTTAGTTTTTATTTTCTCATTACCCTACTTTGGTTTGATTGGTAAGAAATTAAACTAATTGCCCCAAGCTGAGTCTATTTTGCCTGTGATGGTAATTGGTGAGTGATCTCTCCCTGTCCTTATGTCAACCTATGAGCCTTTCCTTATATTTTTTCTCCCCTGTCCAGCTGAGGGGGGAAGTGATAGAGTGGCTTTGGTGGGCACCTGGTATCCAACCAGGGTCAACCCACCACAACTCTCCAAAGCCCTTCTCTGCTTTGTTAAACTGTAGACAACTGTTCCCCTTTCCAAGTAATCTTAGTTTGGTTGAAATCTTTACATCACTTTATAATAAAAGATTATCAGAATGTTAACATTTTTTTGAAGAACGGTATCACTTCATCTTTCATAAATACTAATTAAACAACTCAGGCTTACGTCAGTGCCAAGATTCATGTCAGCAGTTAGTGCAACTTGTTATTGTAAGATTAGTTCTGACACATTCCTTCCAGCACAGCAAGCAGTGGGATCCTGTGCAGCACTGGGAAGAAGTCATCTCTCTAGAGACTGCCGGTAGGTATCCAATAGGAAAGAAGACTGCTTTCTTTAACAAGATTAAAAACTCTCTGCTGACATATTCCCTAACTGAATCATCTCGAACTGTAAGTCTCACCACGCAGAAGGAACGAGCATATCACTCATCACCCAGTCTTCTCCCTTTACGACACTATTTGGCCATTTGTAATGTAACATCTCTACACCGCACCCAATGCATGGCTGTGGGGCTGGCTTAAGGAGCCTTCTCTAGTCTGGTCAGGGATCATTCATAACTGCAATAAGTGGCAATGATTTCTTGACTACAAGAACATTGGATGAGGCTTGTTCCTTTGAGAAATTACTTGCTGTGAAAGAGATGTAAGGGAGAGAAATGACCTTATTCTGTTCAGCTGGCATGTACACTGCTGATTCAGGGGCATTCACTTGGCTCTGCTTAAAGGGGTGCTGGCAGTGGTGTCAGTGTCTAAATGTTACCATTTGAGTTAGCTGAGATATCATTTTCTGAGTGCCCAATAGAAAACTAAGTAGAAAAGGTGAGTTGAAAACGTAACAATACACTTTAAACTAAGCATATGTAGTTTCAGCAAATACAATGAGAATTTGGGAAGTAATGCCGTCTCATGCACCTTGCAGAACTGATTGCATAATCTTTGTCCAATACAGAAATATTATGCCAATATACAAGCACTGGTATTTTAAGAGCAGTGTAAAATGTTGCATCTCCTTAGTAGAGTTTGTCCTCAAAAGAATTGCTTTAATTGTTCAGACTCACAGGTGTTCTGTTACAATGCCTTTTGGGTATCATTTCATTTTACTCTGAATGCTTGTGAAGTTGTAGAGTATGGTGCCAGGGAGATACGGATAGACAATGCTTCAACACCATACAGAGCCTGCTTGCCCAGCAGCGCGCTATGAACCCGTATTCTGTCTTGTTTCACAACACGTTAAGACCCAGCTCTTTCAGAATGGTATAAGCATTTATGCATCCAGTTGTCATATGCAGTTGCCATGAGTGTGTGTGCAACTGTAATAAAATGTAAACATAAGGGATGGAATACATATCTAATGGCCTGTGTGGCTAAAGTGATTCAGTGAGTAGTGCACTCACTCAAAATTGGATTTTAATCATATTGCAGTTCTGAAAACCAGTCTAGCCTGAAAACTTGGATCCTCACAAGAACTGAGGCATACATTAGTGTTACTGTTTATGCTACATATTTTTCTCTCTTTTTTTTTTAATTTAATTTTTCCTAATAAGGTACCATTTATTTTTGAAAAGGCACTGCATATCCACAATCAGAAAGCTATTAAATAGTTAAGCCTTCTTTATCCTCCTGTTTGCTGCACTGACCTGAAGAGAGTACATGAAGCTTTGCTCCCAGTTTGGGTAGCTAATGGTGAGTTTGGACCTCAGCATTAATCTGAAGAAGAAAATCGTTATGATACAAAGTTGTCTGACTGATCCAGGAGTTCCTTCGGATTAAACTGTGCTAGAAGGTGCATTTAGACCCTGTAATCTGTAGTCAAGTGCTGCTTGGAATTGAGTGTATCATTCAGATACTGTCTTTGGCCATGTGTCTAAATGCATACTGGAAAATAAGCAGTTAAGATCAAATGCCAAGATATGTGTCTTCCAGGTAGTGTGTGTGTGTTGCTGTTTTGATAGTGCTAGTGCATGGAAAAGAGGTGTAAACATAAGAGATGACAGAACAATTTTTACTTTCTGTCTCCATCATATACTGAACATCAAGTGGGAGACCAAAGCATCTTTACAGAAAGCAAAGCTGTGAAGCCTGATGGTACTTTTTCGCTTTGTCACATGTCGCATAAATGACAGATTAGTCCAAGCAGTATCTTATTTGAAGAACCTAAGTCTGCACAACTGCTAGTAGGCTGAGTGAGATTTGGGCTCATAGATAGATGCATGAAAGCCTTGAGTTTTCTAAACATCCCAGACTGGAGGGTGCTTCTTAGCAACAGCTCATGAAGTGAGCAGAGATACAGTGGTCCTGGCTGCGTGTATCAATCATCCTCTTTGTCATTTTCCATCAGAAAAGGAGGGGGATTGTGATGTTCTTTGCTGGTTTTAAATCTGCAAATGTGGAAGAAAACTATATCACAAACAAGTCCTCTTTTTTTATTTTTTTTTCTGAAAAAATGCTGAAGTCCTACCCTAAAGAGAACTTTCTATTATTAAATAGAGCAGAAATGGGCTTCTTTCTGAACTTCAAGGGGACCACAGCTATACAATATGACTGTTTTAGAAAGGTCTCAAATTTTATCATAAAGGGCACCTGGACAGGTATTTTTTAAGGTAGAGAGAAATAATTTTAGTCTATTCCCAGTTGATACTAAGACTCAAGTCAAGATCTCACACAGCATTAGCACATGTGGCGCTGCAACTGGAGATAAAGGCAATTTGGGACACATTTATAAACTCTTTAAGAATTATTCAGAGATTTTCATTTGTTTGTTTCTTTGATTTATTTCCTCTGAGGTCGGCATATTGTAGCTTAGACAGCATGTCTTTATGTGCAGAATTATATCCCAAGGACATGGGAGGGAGGGTGCTAAGAAAGACTCTTATATCAAAGGAAAAAGGCATAAAAAAGAGAAATTAGTCTCATTAATATATAGGAAAGAGGTGAGAAAATTAATGATGACTCAGAAATTGCTGAGATGAAGTTTGAAGTTTCTTCCTTCAGGCATTTTTGAGTTGTGAATGTATAAACATTTTGTGTAGAACATATGGAAGAAACAAAGCTTTTATTTCCACTTGCATAACTCAAAAACTGATGAGTTTATAGGAAAGGAAAGAAAAAGGGAAAAAGGAAAAAGGAGAGAGGAAAAAGGAAAGGAAAAAACCAAATTTGGCTGAGACCAAGCATGAAACGTACATTCAAAAGAAATACTTTTTTTTGGTTTTGTTTTGGTAGAGTATTTTAGCAGGAGTTGTGAGTAACTGAGAAGGGGAATTAGAACGGGAAGCAGAACGCCACCTTCGCAGATAACCAACTACACATACACACAGATAGAAGATACTTGGTGCATGCCGGTTCCTTAATTTAAGCTTAAGAAGTATGCTTTACTCTGTCCTTATGCTTAAATTAAATGCAATTTCAAATGCATAATGTATGCATACTATAATACTGGGGATGGTAATATCAGAGTGCTTTTTAAAGCGTATACCACTGTTTAGTCTGTTCACTACATTGGTATATGACAGGTATTCAGGCTGTTGAGTGTTATTGAAAGCTGACAAAATAACTGGACTTCCACCAGAAAGAAATAATTAATTCTTTCCCCAAAGCAGAGATTGTTGTTAACTATTCCAGAACAGTAACTGTTAAAGCGTTCAGTCTCAGAGATACTCTAATGAAGACAGAAGGTTTATATAGGCTTGGCTAGTCCCCATGGTAACAGCCTTTCTACTGGGTTACCATAGGAATCATCAAACCCTTTGTAAGCCTCCCTTAATAGAGCATACATGCTTTCCAGGCAGACTGGAATATCTGCTAGAGGATACACCTCCTGTTGTTAAATATAAATATAAACAGATTTTGTTTTGGAGTGGTACTCATCTCTGTTTAACTAGCTATGCTACTCTTTATGTTAGAGTTATATTAAACATTGGAGTCACCTGTGATATAGGAAGACGTGTGAGAGCTGAATGGTTTTATGAACAAGACAGCCCATGCATGTTTGTACGTAACCTGCAGGGAACCACAAGCAAAAATACCGTTCTATACAGCACTTCCAACATAGCCCAAACATTGCAGTACATTGCCCTCTCACCTTCCTGTGGACACTGCAGAACTTTAGTCAGTCTGAAGCTTTACTGGATAAAAGTTATACAACAGGAAACAAACAAGCAAGAAATGGAGCCAAAGGAAACAAACAGAAACCCCAGCTGAATGAAACAAGCAGAAAGCAAGCCAGTGAGTGACTTCAGCTCAGTCAGTCTTTCAAGACAGTTGCTGTTTTGAACTTCTAAATAATGTTCCTTGAAACTATTACCTGGGCACAGTAGTAGTAATTTCTTGGATAACTAGTCAGGAATTGCAGTTTCACATCCTTGATCCTGAGGCTTTGCAAGAACAAGGAAGAACGGTGGAGAACAGCAGGTTGTGAGGGAACCATGTACCTACTTGCTGGTCTTGTCATCACGGGCTTCATTTTACTCAAAAGACCTTTACAAATGAAAAATTTTAATATAATTTTGGTTCTGTTTAAGCTCCCAGGATTAACACAGTGTTCTCCAAACAGAGGAATGACATTAATAAGATGACTTGTTAAGGAAATCCAGCCAACATCTTCAGGGCTTGTTATTTTTCCAAACAAATGCTAGCTACAACGCTTTCTACTGTAAAGCTGACAGCATCATAATGCTTTTATATTCTACTTTCCAGTTGGCTAAATTTCATTATACAGTTTGGGCTTATAAATCAGTGGAGCTGAATTGAAGGACATGGTCTTACAGGATGACACTAGCAGAGAATTTGGCCCTTGAGTTCCAGTTACCAAGATACCAGCTTCTACACATGTAAAGATCTCTATGAAAAGCAGTGGAACTTTGGTTTGGTTAGGCATGTGCTTCCTTGTCTTACCAGAGAAAGAATTCTGACTGGAGAAAACAAAGGTTTTGGAATTATCTGAAAATGTGTTTGTTTTAAAATGGATAATTGGAACTGCAGATGTGAAAATCTCCGTGTGTTGTGGTAAATTTACACAGATTTTGTGGCAAGGCATACATCATACATTACTCCTATCCAGAGCTGGTAAAAAAGCAATATATTTTTCCAGGAAAATATTTGAATGAAGCCAGAATTGTCACTGATTTCACAAGTAACAGAGGTGCCACTTTTAAGGACATTTTTGGACACCCTAGCCCAGAGATGATCTCTCTAGTTACCCAAAAGCAGGCAGTGAAAATTTGAGGATAGCAGTCATCCAGAAGCAATCCGTAAGATAGAGGTCTATTAACAGGGAAAGGGGATGAGAAAAAAGGTAAGATTTGTAGAAGAGTTAATAAGAGATTCTTCTGTGCATTGATAATTTAAAGGCTGCTTTAACTGTCCTCTGCCAGTTATGAGTTGCTCTTACATAGAAGTTGATCCCAAATTTTTGGTTCCATTTTAGGAGCTGACAGAAGTCACAAAGATGGTATATGGAGCAGCAAGAGAGGCAGGATTATGTAGGGTGTGACAGTATGAGTCCTCTCCAATGTGCTCTCCCACTAAAAATGTTGAAAGCTTACTATTTTTGGAGGTCTGACTTCCCTAGCCATGCATTGTCTTGCCAGAGCAGGTAGTTGCAGGACTACCTGAAATGAAGGTCTAAAAATAAAGCGATGACTAATTCATTGTACGGTTCAACTAGTTATGTGTCCACCAAATGGAACAAGGCGGCTTTAATTTCAGGCATTTTATTCTTTGACCATGAGAACAAAGAGGATGATGTGGCCCAGATAACATTCCTTAACTCACTGTTATAATACAGCCTCTAAAAGGCCTTGTAAAAGTGGCTCTACCTGTAGGCTTTCTGTAAGAGTGCACTCAATATGTAAACTGCCCCTATTTGCCCCACTCTTTGCCACTGAAAAGTCCTTACTGGCTTCATGTTGCAGAAACTGTCACTGCAGCTTTTTGGAGGTGAGAAATCCACCTGGTTTGTGACTCATGTTTTGAGACTGTGTGGCTGCGATTTTTCCCAAATGTGTCAGGGTGAAGAAACTGCTGCACTCACTGCGGCTTCCCAAAGAAATACCCAATATATTTTCTATGTTTTTACATTTGCATAAGAAATTATGGACAATCAAATTGTATTCTTGTGCAAAACATGACACAAAACAATTGGCCTGGCCTGCATGGAATGTACCACATTTGCTCCATTACTGAAGGTGATAAAGTGGGTGGGGGTAGGGTGAATATATTTGGCAATTTTATGGCAACAGAAGCTCATTCTAAACTCCACTTGTAGATTACCTGGTGACAGATGCATTTTCTTTCTCAGTGGGCAAGAAACTATGCATAGCATTTCTGTTCTGGTGTCTGCCTCTATCTGCCCTTGGTCCCACTTGTATCCCCACTCCTTTTTTCTCCTCCCCATCTTGTGTTTTGTCCTGCAGAGCCAGGGGTCTGGATCAGACATTACAAAGGGCTGGAACATGCATCACTCTCTAGTTCTCTCTCTGGTGTTTTTTCTTTTTGCAGCAGATGTTTCCATCTGTGTACCTTGCTTTCCTTTCCTCACAAATATGAGTATACATACGCAGCATATTGCATTACCTTTGTCCTTCCCATCTGGAGGACCACTTCTCCCTCTGGCCGTTCTCAGGCACATATAAACAGACATGTTTGCTGTAAAGCCAGGCCAGTGGGGGCACCTATCCTAGGCACCAGAAGTAAAGGGAAGACAAATGTACTGGAGTCTCTTTGGCTCCTGTTACTGTCTGTTCTGCTCAGGCTAAGGACTGAGGTAATGGAGTGGTGCCATGGCTGGATACAGGCTGTTTGGAAGAACAGGCTGGCAAGGTGAGGATGGGAAGTTGCCCTTCTTGTAAGAGAGGAGTGGGAATGCATAGGCTCTGCTATGAGATGGATCATGAGCCAGTCAAGAGCTTAGAAGCTAGGTTTAGAGGACAGAGAGATGTGGGCAGTGTTGCAGTGGGTGTCTGCTACAGACTGCCTGTCAGGATAAAGTAGATGATGCCTTCTTCAGACCACAGGAAGAAGCCTCATATTCACAGGCCCTGGTGCTCACAGGGGAACTTTAACCACCACAATATCTGCTGGAGGGAAAACAGAGAACGGAGGGCACAAATGATCCAGGAGTTTTCTGGCGTGCATTAATAACAGCTTTCTAACACGGGTGATGGAGGCACTCTGCTGTACCTTGTGCTTACAAACAAGAAAGCACTGGTTGAGAATGTAAAGCTCAGCGGCAGCTTCTTCTCAGAGGTTCCCGGTGAAAGGACAAGAGGCAATGGGCGCAAATTGTAATACAAGAATTTCCATTTAAACACAAGAAAATGTTTGGGCTTTTTTACTGTGAAGGTGGTCAAACACTGGAACAGTGTGCTGAGAAATGTTGTGGAGTCCCCATCTTTGGAGATATACAAAACCTGACCAGACACAGCTGTGAGAAACCGGCTGTAACTGACTCTGCTTTGAGTAGGGCGGGTAGACTAGATGATCTGAAGAGGCGCCTTCCAGCCTCAACTGTTCTGTGATTTTAATTTTGTAATATGAGAGGCATTAGAAAGACTCAGATGAGGATGGAGGAGAAAAGGAAAAATGGAGATTGTATTGGATCCAGCAGTGCAGTAGAAGGAAGCACATATCAATTTGAAAGTAAAAGCAGAAAGGCAACAAAATGGGGGAAAGCAAGAATGTCCTAGCCTACGGCCCACCCTCTCTAAGCAATGAGACATTAGCTAGCAGCTCTTTTCCAAAGTGAACTGTGGCATACCTGGGTTGGAAGGACATAATGAGCAGGTGGCAGCCCAGGGACAGCACTGTTCTGCTGTCTGTGTTGTGTGCTGTCCTCAGTAGATGATTCTTACCTTGTTCAGCATGTTGTTCATCACATGCCATGTGTGCTGTATGGACTAGTAGGACCTAATGTTTCTTTCCTGCTCCCCACACCTCTCTCTTGCTTTAGAACTACTGCAAAATTACGGTCCTGTGCTGGCACCTTCTCTCCTCATCAGCATTGTCCAGCTGACCCGAGCATCTGCTAGGCTGCAGAGGCCCTATGTAGCCACACATGGTGCAGCACTAGAGGAACTTACACCCTTTGCTTCTGTGCCTGTGCACACCTCTTTGGACTGGTATGACAGTGCCTTTTTGCCATCTTAAAAGCTATATATTCTGTTGATGCTGGCTGGATGTGTCAGGCCTGAGCTGGTTTAATGTTCATGGATACTTTTTAACTTGAGGGAGAACATGTCTTAAACAAAGAAAAACAAAAAACAGCTGAACATGATTATATCCCTGTTTGGAAAAGCCTGGGCAACCATCCCTAGGGTAACGAGGAAAAGAGGTCACTGAAGAAATACTGCAACCTACAGCATGAATGGGAGGAGGATTGAGGTATCTGAAGCGTAGAAGCTGTTGACAAGGAAAACTGAAGACTTTTTAAAGGAAAGAGAAATTGTATCAAGGGATTTCTTTCTGCCTGCTGCTTCACAGGTACCTTTTTGAAAAAGCTAAAGCACTGCCACAGGAAAGGGCTCAGGGGGACACCAGCAGTTGCAACTTGCACGCCTAGGGGAAGTGATTAGCATTAGATGCAGTTAAAGAAACTGCATAGTGTTTTTCTTGCTGGAAGTGAAACGTTAATGCCAAGAATCCAGTATAAAGGCAGGGAAGTAGCTTGTTTGTAGGTTAAACAACTCAGAAGATTTAACACCTGGAGAACAAGGGGAAGACTCTAACCATCAAGGCAGCAGCACAGAACTGAGAGTCAAAGGGAAGGGAGGGCTAAGGTCCTTTTAAGTTCATTCAGGTTTTTTTGTCTAAGATATTTCAGCAGCTGAACAGCCTGTAGAGCAGCTTTGAGTGCGAATGCGCATAAGTCTTTTTTGATTTTTGTGGAATTGTGCTTGAAATCATCATTCCTTCATTGAGTTAATGCATATTTCTTAAAATATTAAGAAATTACATATGGAAAATACCAAGAAAGTAAAATAGGTATATGTGCTATGAGAGAAAGGGCAGCTAAGCTGTAGGCCAAGCTCTAGTGTAAAGAGGCAGAGCACTGTGGGTGCCAAAGGAGCTGTCGAATGGAACTGCGCCAGCAAAGACAGTAGAGAATTTACTCTGCACATACAAAGATGATCTTTCTTTCTGCCCACAGTTAGTCTGTTAACAGCTTTCAAGATCACAGTAGACATGAGGAAGAAATAATTTCAAAAGATCCCAGAAATGCTGAGTTGACAGCAAGGAAGTGAATGTTTATGAGAAACATTTATGAAAATATTAACTTTTGGCAATGTAGGCATCCCTTTTAAGCTGCATGGGAGGGGTGGGGTTTAAAATCATAAGGAACCCCTTAAAAATTCATGCCAAGATATAGCCTAATGGGAGCAAGAGAGTACTGAAAAATATTCCTGAGAGTATTGGTTGCTGTGTTCTTGTTTCACATGTGTAGGGTAAAATTAAGAAGATATTCAGTAGGAATGATAAAGAAGACATAATCTGAAAAATGTACCCACCCAAATCTGCCAGCAGTTATTTGTTTTACTATTAGCTGGTCAAATAATGAAGCCCTAGTGAAATATTTTTCTCAGTTTTTTTCTTTATGCTGGAAGTATTGACTGAGCAAGGAAAATTAAAATCAGAAATAATGACTTAAGGAAAAGAGTCTGCAGTCCCTATCTGTAACAGGGTCTAAGTGTGTATGGCCTGTATATATTTATTGTGTTTGATGGTTGGAAAATTTCTTTTCCAGGGGAGGAAAATATTACTAAGATCTGTAGAAGATTCTGACATTGTCCTTTCAACCTCTGTCTTCTTCTTCCCCCTTCCAAGTATATAAACATTGCTTTTCTTCATTTTTCTATTCTAATATTGATATGTAGTGGTGGCATTGCAGAATGGAGGTTTAAGAGACAACGTTGGACAAAACAAGAACACTATAGGTTATTCATTGTAAAGACAATATGAAGAAGTTGAGACTATTTAGCTTTCATACTTTGGAAAAGAGAGAAAAAAGGCTATGCTCTTTTGAAGGACTTTGTAACTTTTCATATACATATGTATATAATTTTCCAGATGCATGCTTCTTTGCCCTCAGCAGAATTGCCACATGTCTGACACTGTGAGCCTGAGGATAAGGCAGCAAAAACCCCACCAAAGGCTACACCTTGTAGCAATCATTTTATGGTGTAACTTGTTACATGTTGTAAAAGACTTTCTGCAAATTCTTATTCTTCTAACATATTTAAGTTAAGCTTTTAACTTAAATGTTGTGCACTTCTTGTGCATTCACATATATCTTGTTATCTTGATACTTCATTACCTGTACTATTCATGTTTTGTATGACATTACTCTGCTAAACCTCATTTGTGCACACATTCCCCCATACCCCTACTGCAAAGGATTCTGTTGAGATCCCCACCAGCTAGGAAGAATTTAAATCTGCTTTTTAGTTTTAATAGATGGTTTCACTATATATTCAATACATATTTTTTATATATATATATATTCACCCAAAAACTGAGTTAGAAGAATGGGAAATCAGAGATCATGTTGGTGTCTAAAATCAATTACTTCCAAGTTTTGAAACTTGCAAGTAATTGCAAATTATGTGTATGGGCTTTGAGATTGAACTTATTGCATTCTATCTCCTGAGCAAAGATCAATAAAATTGATTTTAATTGGTGATTTTGCTACCATCTGGGTAAAAGAATGTGAGCAAATGGAGGAAAGAGATCCAGAACTGAATTTTTCAAAACGAGACTGATACATTGATCGTGCTGTCGCCAACCATTGCTAAATATAAACATTCACTTTTTCAGTTTTAGGTTTACCAGCATTAAAGAAACACATTAAAAAGTCATGTGCACTTCAGCATCTGTTAGCCTGTGTTCTTGTGTTTCAGAATAATATTCCTGACATGCAGTCATGGTAACGTTACATATCTTAGAACTGGTAGATGTGTCATGTCTTTACTGGTCTTGGATATGCAATATTGCACCCAATCCTATTATTTAGCACTAAAATACTATGGGCTGAGTGTCCTTTATATTTTTCTTCCTTTCTAAAATTATGGTTGTGTAAAAGAGCCTTGAAAGTGGCTGCAGCTTTGGCAGGGACTTTCATAGGCATGGCAGTCTTGATGAGTTCATAATGACTTATAGTGCCCAATATGTGAATGATGCAAAACAGAAGACAGTGGTTCATTGACTGTCATTTCCTACACTTGCCTCTGCTCATGCAATGTGGCTGTGAAACATTTTCATATTGGCACTATTGTGTTTTGCTTGCATTTTGCAGTCACCTTCTGCATGTGTAAATGGAGCAACAAGTGCAAGATTCCTGTATTTTCAAACTTCAGCCCTTTCCATGGATGAAATGGTAAAATATAATAGGATTGTAAAGGAAACAGAAAAATGTCATGAAGGTAAGGGTACACATGTAGAAAAGAAAAAGTGCATGTTTATGTTTTTTATGATATTACACATTACATATGCATGCACAGTGTTTGTCAATAAGCCCAGTCCTTTTGAGGTGAAGAGGACTTCAGGCATAGATAGTTGTAGAAGTAGTAGAAATGACTAGAGCAAGTGCTCAAATGCAGGCTTGGCATAGCACCATGAAATAAATTCATGAGTGCTGTTTATAATAGCTTCTGGCAATTAGAGATTGGATTTAACTGCGATGAGTGACATGACCAGATGACATCAGGGGAAAATAAAAGCTGTTTTGTCAATACTCTTGTTTTCTATCTTGCTACTTGGCGTTATAAAGTCAATATTAAGTCAGAAGTTTCCACTTAATAGGAGACGAGATTGTATGCCTATTACCTGTGCACTCTCTGAAGCTCGTATCTCAGATATAACCGTGTGTTCATTGTATTCAGAATATTTACATGTAGTGGTCACCACTGTATATTCAGTTCTTCCTGTCATATCTCTTCAGATCTGTAGATCTGTAGAGGCTCTTCTGCTTGAATAAACTGGTGTACTTCATGCACAATTATACATAACTGAGCCAAAACAACACATGTTTTTCTTTAGTTTCCTGTTTGGTTTCAGCTGTGACTGAAGTTTTCTGCTCATGCCAGTTACAGTTCACTATGCGTAAATGGTATATACTGTGTATATGTATCTCCAGTCTTACAGCTTCTGTGGGACTCTCATTTCTGATATGGTCATATAATAGTCTAAAATTTACTAGCAACAAAGCATTTAACACTTCAGACAAGTGTGAAGTGAATCTGCTAAAGAGATTCCCTGTGAACATTTACCATTCAGTTTTCAATGGTGTGCTGCAGGGACCTTTGTTTCTAGGGGTAAGGGCAGAGATCTGTACAGCAAGTCATCCTAAAAAGGGAAGTGGGGAGAAAACCAGAAATTTTCTGGCCTTATAAACTCTCTGATGAATTGGATGAATAGGAATGGAGGGCAGTACTTTCTTGTCTAATTTTTTAAACTTTATTAATATAAAATGATTAAAATAAAAACAATGCAATAAGTTTCAAAAGTAGATCACCTTTCAAATACTAATGTGAACGTAAAAATCAATAGCAGCAAATTGTGTAAATCAGGGTAAAACATATGTGATGCTTTAACATGATTAACTGATGCCTGGTGTGCATCAACAAGCTTTCACAGTTAATTCATATCATTCTGGTAACACACTTTGAGACTGTTTTTGAACATTTTTCAAGATAATGGTTTAAAACCACCCCATTAACTCCACCAGTTTTTTTCCTCACAGGTTAGTTTTATTCGATGATGAACATCCAAAATCTTCCATGTAATCATGCAGTAATATTAAATGACCTGTTAAAGGACTAGATGCTACTACTAGGTATGGTCTGGAGCAAAAAGAATGGATAAAAATGTCTCAGGGGAAGCACAGGGAGAAACTGCCCATCTGAGACACCCCTCTGGGAACAGTTTCTCTCCTTTTCTTCCTTATTCTACCTTTGTGATAGGAATATAGCAGTGTGATCCTACCTTAAAAAGGTCAGAATTCTCAATAGACTTCTTGTCAGCTCAACAGGATGTGTGCATATATGATGGGTTGCCTGGGACAGAGCAATGATTCCATGCACTTGTCAGTGGAGGGGGCTCAGAAATTTTGAGCAGAATGTTTCTCAGTGAGAAAATGCCAATTAATTCAGTTGTAAATGTTCTGTGGGAATGTGTCAGGATTGACTATACTTTGTTTGTTTTGCTTTCAATCAAAACAAAGCTTTTTGATAACTTTTTTATAATCTTGTCATGACAGAATATTTGAATGTTTCATTTTGGAACAACATTTCATTCAGGATTGTATTTGATATTATAAATTAGGCAAAAATAAGAATGTCAGAATTAAAATTTTTCATATAAATTGACCTTAAGTGAATTAAAAAAATGTCCTAGGAGAAAGATTTACTTTGCTTCAATTTAGAAGGGGGGAAATGTTAAAAAGTCAGAGTTTTCCAGGAAACAAAAATTCTACTTTCTGAAAAGTATCTGACAGAAGTCCATCATTCATCATTTAAAAATGAAAGTTTTACAGTTTTCACACCAAATTAAACATATAGTTAAATGAATGAAAATTGCTTAAAAATAATATTCTGCAGTCATCTTCATTTTGAAAGATTAAAAAAATAATTAGATCTTTTATTTATTAAGTTACTGAAAAAAGTTTTCCAAATGTCCAAACCAGTATTTGAATATTTGAGTCCTGCCACTTGGCACTACTGAGAACAGCCTGGCTCTTCTTCATTCCCTCCCATCAGCTATCTACACACATTGATGAGATTCTCCCTGAACCTTCTCTTCTCCATGCAGAAGAGTCTCAGCTCTCCTCATATGAGGTGCTCCAGTCCCTTAATCATCTCCATAGCTCTTCACTGGAGTTGTTCCAGTAAGTCCATCTCTCTCTTATACTCTGGAGCCCAGAACTGGTCACAGTATTTCAGATATGGCCTCATCAGTGTTGAGTAGGTAGAAAGGGTCGCCTCCTTCAACCTGCCCGCAGCGCCCTTCCTGATACAGTCCTAAATACTGTTGGTTGCCTTTGCTGTGATAGTGCATTGCTGGCTTGAGTTCAACTTGTTGTCCGCCAGGACCCCAAAGTCTTTCTCTGCGAGCTACCTTCCAGAAAGTCAGTACCCAGTGTTTACAGGAGCACCGGGTTATTCCTCCCCATGGGAAGGACTTTGCATTTGCCTTTGTTGAACTTCATCAGATCCTCTCTGCCCAGCTCCCTACCTTGTTGAAGTCACCTCTCCCAATTTTGTATCATCTCTGAACTTGCTGAGAGTTCGCTCTGCCCCATCCTTAATGAAGAGGTTAAACAATATTGGCCCCACTATTGACCCTTGGGGTACACCAGTCACCACTAGTGAATTGCCTCCAACTGGACTTTGTGCCACTGATCACAACCCTCTGGGCTTGGCTGTTCAGCCACTTTCAGCCACCTCATCCACTTATCTAACCCATATTAGGTCAGCTTGCCTATGAGGTTGTTATATGAAACTGTGTCAAAGGTCTAAATAAAGTTGAGGTAAACATCATTCATTACTCTTTCCATCATCTGGCAAGGTAGTAATTTCATTGTAGGAGACTGTCTGGTTGGTTAAGCATGACTTCCACTAGGTAAATCCACACTGACTACTTCAAATCACCTTCTTGTTCTTCATGTGTTTGGAAATGTTTTCCAGGATTAGTTGCGCCACCACCTTCACAAGGACCAATGTGAGGCTGACCGGCCTGTAGTTCCCCAGATCTTCCTTCTTGTCCTTGAAATGACATTTGGTTTCTTTGAAGATAGGAAAGACAATTGCTTTCTTTCATATTTTCTTTGCTTCCACATAACCCCTTTTGCCATGAACAGACACTTAGTATTCCCATGTTCATTCATTCCCTTACCAGATGCACAGGCAATGCTTTGGATTTCCTTGACATATGCACAGTTTTTGTGGGCTCCTGCTCAAAGCAGTAGGGAGGCTGCGAAACAGAACACTCAGAGAGGACCCTGGAAGAGCATTTTTCTTCATCCTACTTGTCTTTTTGAGGTACTGTTTTCCAGATCAAGGAGTATGCTGGACCTGTAGGTCTTCATGATCCAGCCTAGGATTGACCTGGATTGTCTTTCTGGTTGGGCTTTAAGAACTACATTAATGAAACTGACTTTAACTAGATCCTATAGTGTAACTGTTCTGTCAGGAGTTCAGTGACATACGTAGCCCCAAAACAAGGGTATTTTATTTCTGATAGAGTCAGGTAGAGAGTTTGTTGCTTGATTCAGTACTTTCACCTACATGTTGGCTCTGAACCAATGTCAGCAATTTGGCTGAGGGTGAAATCTTTGTCAATGACAGGAAATAATATGAATCACCCTGAAGCTGTAGAAAACTCATGCTTATAAGGAAACTTGTAAACATGCAGAACCAGAACACCAAAGGAATATCTGGATACAACTGTAGAGATAAAAGAAGGACATCAAAAGCCAGAAAGTTGTCCAGTAACAGGAAGACATAATTTGATGGTAATTCTTCTTTAAATGCTTATGGATAGATTAAGAAGGAAGAAAATAAGCTGAAAATAGAATTGTGTTCTTCTAGAGACCACCAGGCTAGATCAGAATAATAAAATATCCTGGATCAACTCATTTGGTACTCAAAACCACAGAGTTCTTTTACCCATGGGGAAATTTTAAATATGTGGACATCTGTTGGGTAACAAACATTCAAAGTTTGTTCATTAGAGTGCAGTTCTGCTCTTTAAAGTGGATATGTGAGAATGACATCTAGGACCTCCATGTTTGTTGTCTCTCAAAGATCAGTCTATCAGATTGTTTCTGCTTACCAGTTAAATCATGCTGCTTTAACATCAGTCCACAAACTCAACCTTATTTCCTCAAGATTGTCTGAGTTTTCTGCTTATTATGCATTGCCATGAGACTTTTCTCTCCATGATACCTTTGCAGCCTGAACTGTAGACAGTTCTAAGTAATCAGAAAGCAGAAAACATAGCTGTTGGTGAGGCAGAAAGAAACAGAAGCAATTTCTCACTTGGTCTTGCTGTCTTCGATCCTCTGGGGCTCACTTTCTCTGTATCCTTAGCAACTCTGATCAACATAAGCAATGGAGGGGACATGGCTGAAGCAGCACCTTTGCCTGTTGTCTTGGAGAGAAGCTGATTTCTTGTTTCCTTCTTCTAGAACTCACAGCCTGAGCCTAACAGTATGAAAAGCTGCTATGAGCTATGGTTTTGTAGAGAGCAGTTATACAATTTGAGGAAGGGAGATAGTTGATAATGAAGAAATCTTAATTCTAAACTATAGACCTGAATTAGATCTTAAGAAGAAGGTGCTCAGGAGTGAACCATGAAGAAACCTCAGTGATGACATATGATAAGGGAAAATCAAGGGGCTTACTCCCAATTCTACCGTGCATTCTGCTCGTTAATGTAATCAGCTAGTTGGGCCCTCTCTCTGTCAAAGATAGATAGAAGGCTGAAAAATGCAAGTGGGAAATCACAAGATGAGATTCAGCATGGAGAAACAACAAAACAGAGCAAATCTGTTAACCTGGAGGGAACAGGGAAGGAGGGAGAAAGAAAACATCTAAAACAGAGTAGCCCTGTTTTAGGGTTGAGCAAGGTCGGTTTCTAGAATTACATATCAGTCTAGTAAGCATGCAGTTGCTACTAGTGTATGTAAAATTAACAAGTAAAAAAGTGCTAGAATCTATCCTCAAACTTGGATTGGACGAAGTAGTATAGTGTCCAGGTAGATAATTTTCCTCTGTAGTTGTTAGGCTGGTACACTCAGCCCCAACAGCATACCTGTATCTGACTTCTTGTCCTCTTAAAGTGTTGTTTCTGTAGCCCTGTTCCCACAGAGAACAGTGTTTTCTGCTGGAATTAGTGTTACAGGCGGCTTCAGGAAGCATCAGTCCCCAGAGCCCTGTTACATAGCTACCATGGATGCATAATTCTCTATATGTTATGAAGACATACCCTGCCCTGTATTTATCATCTTCAGAAGAATAGTCAGCTAATCTGAATTACAAAGATTCTATGAACTTGTCTACTTTTTGGGCTCCAATATGTATGCCCAGTTAGTGCTCCCATCAGTCAAAATAGGTACCTAAAACACACATATAAAAAAAAAAAAGAAAAGAAAAAAGATGCTTGTGAAATCCTCACTTATCATCCCAGATCACATTTTTAATATATGAAGTTGTATGACTTTTGTACAGTCCAAGAATGGCTCTTAAATGTTTTAAAATGTAATTAGACTACATTGCAGTATCAAAAAGAAACCTTTCTGATGGGGTATATTCTAGCAGTCTACTTCCATCCAGAAGGCAGAAGCAGCTCCCTGGGTCATTACTGAAAGACTTACAAGGACCTAAATCTTCTACTTAGGAATTTAGGAGTAAATAGAAGGAAGTAAACCAGTCCTTATTCTCCTGTACAATATCAGAGATGCCCTGCATAATTTATTTTACAGGTTATGACAAGGCCATATCTTGTATCTGCTGATACATTTCTGAAATGTGTTTAATACAACATTTATTTTATTAACAAATTACTATCATTAAAATATAATTTAACAACATAAGCTTGTCCTATAAAGGTAAGTAAACATATTGTATTGTTCCAAGTCTCAAAGCTCTACAACAGCAAAATTCTAAGCCCAGTCACCCTGTTAAAAACAAAAAGTGCTTTTCTCCTTCCTCATTGTGAATTATGAAAGAGTCTCCAATTATATGGTGTGCCCATTCTTTGCTCCACTCCCCTTTTCTACACATGACGGACTGTGCTCTCATAGCAGAGAAGGCTCGCACAGCCAAGGAATCTGCTCTCTGTAGGCTTCCTTCATTTGTTGCAGAAATTGGAGGATGCGCAAAGCAACTGTGGGAGCGTGAAAAACAAACGTTCCTCTAAAAGAGTTGGATGCTGTTCAGATAATTGAATTCTATTCATTTTAGTCATGTGAGAAGTCCCCAAACCAAGTGTTTTATGCATGATCACTTAAAAGTTGTTCTGCTACCACTTTACACTCTTGTCTGTGGATGGGATGGAATCAACAGGATCCTAATGCTGGATACATAAAATGTTACATATATATCAGCAGCTGCTCTTAAAAATCCAAATATGAGGCATCTCAAAATGGAAGTCCATATTTACTGAATGTTTTTGTCTTTAATTGCCCTTTGTTTCTGCTGTTCCACTGTAAATTTGCGATAGTCAACCCTGTCTCTTCACAGGAATGCTGCAAATATAAATTAGTTGACATTTTTCAAACATTAACTTTCACTCAGAAGCTGCAGTGATGAATACCATTAGTAAGCTTACAGGAAATTAATTTCAAAGTGTTGCAGGTTTCCTCATTGACTGACTGACTGAATACTTACTGGTTGACTTTTGTACTGAGATGGAAACCCTGAAGAAAAGCTGGTACAAAATTAATTAGTTCACTTACTCAGTGTTATATGAAAGCACAATGGAACTTGGTTAAAATTACAGGGCAATTCTAATTCTGACATTACTTAACTTCTAAAAATTTTGCTTTGCAAATTTATTATTCTCTTAATGCAGATTTTTCGTGTTTTATAGCACAACATAAACATTTTCATAAAGCTTTATATGCAGGAATTTATAGTGTATTATGTGTAGTAGCTGGCTTTTTTTTCTTTATTTACACTCATTAACAATGACAACTAATATTGTCATGTTCTTTAGGTCACATTCTGAAATGTCATGTGGCCATTTCCCTCCTAGAAAAATGTGTTTATTATGGATCATCATCAGCTTCTGCAATGCACATGTAAAATACCCTTGGCATAAAGTTTCAACAATGTGTGTGCAAAATGTTGTTTCCATAAACTTTAACATGAATAAAAGTTTGTAAACAATTTTCCTTTAAGAAAAAACATAAAATAATTTACAATTTAAAGATCTAAGGTGTTAAAGCAAACAAAAAGAAAAGAGAGCTGAAGTGATTTAATGAAAAAAACAAACGGAAATTTTATCTTCCGTTTTCTTTTGCTCATACCGAATCATATATACCACAGAGAAATCTATCTACATCTTGTACCTCTTCTTTCATCAAGTACAACCCTCTTTATGACTCCAGTTTAATAGGGTACTTGGGACACAGTAACTTTTAATAAGCAAGGAAACTAGTCAACTTTGATGAGGTCGCTCATGGATGTACCTAAACACTGTGCTCTGGCCCATTTAGCTAACACATACACACAATGCTTCACTAATACAAAAAATTTCAGTTAAATATAAAGTGGAAAAGCTGTTGCACATGTGTATTCTGATAAGAAGAGGTAAAACTGCGAAATCTCATATGTAAAGTACACAATATAGGAAGATAACTAAATTAACATTCTACTTGTAACAAATCCCATCCCTCAGGGTGACTTAGTATTGGATCTTTGCATCTGAAAAGAAGTAAAAGTGATATACTGAGCTAATGCTGAATCTGCTTTTTAAGAACAACATGGATTCCACTCCCACCCACTCTCAAGAGTTTGATTTCATCCTCCAGGAATACATCACACTTCAAATACAATAAGGTAGTTTTTTTCAGTGATGTATTTTTTTGTATCATTATCTTATACACTGCAAAACAGATGCAGAAGTTAGGAAGGCTCATTTTTTTCCAGAGAAATGCTATCATGACACAAAAAAAAAAATCATACAGGTTTCATTTGAACACCAGGTGAAAGTTCTAGCATGCAGAAAAGGAATTGAAGTTTTCTCTGCTGCCATTACATTGCCGGGGCACAAAGATAGCTCTGTTACACCTGTGTGTCCTGTGTTGCTTCTGGCATGTCCCTTCTGTAAAGCCCATAAACGCCCCTTCAGTGCTGTTTTATGGAGATACGCTTTAGCTTAGCTCTGTTTTTGTGTTCCACCAGCTGGTTTCCCTTTCAGGATTTTCTTTGAAATTTGACCAATTTTTTTAATGGATAATGTTAAAGGCAACAAATAGTTGAACTCTGGCAAATCTTAGCACTTATTAGAAATACATCCCATTCAATATCAGCATTTTTCTAAAGCATTTTCTTTTAAGGAATGTGTACCTGTGGTGGATTTCCACATTTTTTCCAATGTCCCAGCACTGCAGTTTCTGACATATCACCAGCACTTTGGTCCCCTGTTACAACTCTTGTCAGCTGTAAGGTTTTTAGCTGTAATCTTTTTTATTGACTCTTTTATTACTTGGAGATGTGATGTGTTACATTTCTCTTCCTGAGATTTTTTTTTTTTTTTTTTGATGTGGGTTTGTTTAGTAACTCTTGAAACTGTTCAGTCATTGCTTTCTTTATTTCTTATCTATTTGAGGAGTCTTTCCTTGTTCATCTTAGGCTGGCCCTAAACTTGCCTGCTGAGAGCTTATTAAGCTGATAAAATTTTATTATTTCTCTATCAGTAACAGTTTCAATATGCTTATAAGTACTACATACATTCTTCCTTTTGTTTCTTCTCATGTTGTTTTTCACTGCTCTCTATCTTTTGTTATATACAGAATTTTTGCCTGTTCTTGTCTTTCTGGAGGTATTTTTGAGAAAGTGATTTTTCTTTGTCTTGTTTTCCTTCTTTCACTTAGTTCTGCTTGTTCTTAATTTTCCAGGTTTCTATGTGGCTTGTGTTAAAACCAGACACTATTGCGACAGGTGTTATGTTGCTGCCACATGAAGAAAGGTTCATGATATAGAAACAATGTCTTGTGGTAGACCTAAATTTTAGCACCTAAACACTGTTCTTGAGGCCGATTTGAATTTGCCACTCATAATATGTCTTGCCTGTTAGCCTTCTATTGGCCGTCAAAGATTTTTTCTTGAGTTAGATATCTGTTATTGTCAGAGTCTGTAGGGCTGAACAACAGGCAAGTGAGTGGACACACAAGCAACCATGAACTCAGAATCTGCAATAACGTGAAATACTGAATGTCCGAATTCTAGTGGAGGCTGATCATCCAGTAACATAACCTTGGCATGTGACTGTATCATTGCAGATACAGTTTTGCATCTGAATCCAAACATATATTTATGAAGTGTGTTTTCATTTTTAATACTTTCTGAGGGCTGTGATTTAAAGGTATTGCTGCTTCACTATTTAACCCTGTCAGTCATTTTCTTGGTGAATTGATAGTTTCTTGTCATGTATTTAATTGCTGTTTAATTCTTAAGTTCTTTTCCAGCCACTTTATGATGTCCCTTTTCTTTTGCTAATTGCTTTGTAATGAGAAGCATGTAGAAGAAAATGTAAAGGTCATCATGTAGTTGGAAAAATATTCTTGACACACCTTCGCCCTTTTTATGACTGCTGGACTGTTACCATTTACTTCAAGGATGGCGTCGATAATGTCTCGAGGGTAATGTTCCCCTTTCATCACTGCAGCATGAATACACCTTCAAGTCAAAAGACTAATATCTGATATGTGTGTTTTCTTGTTGTCTCAAATAGATACAATCAAAAAACAGGCTCTAAATATACACATTTCACTGCACTGCATGTTCTACAAATTCTGGTTGTTGTGAGCTAAGAGCGAGTTCTTAGTGTTTGACTGGCTTTCAGTAAATTCCCATTTGTTTAAGCTCATGAGTTGATAGCTTTGTTGGTGGTGAGCAGCAAAGCCACGCAAGGGCACTTGAGGCCTGGGAGGGAAAAATATTCTTCTAGATATCCCAGGATGAGATCAGTCAAAGCCTAGAAGAGATTCACAAAAGCCCCAATTTTCAGAACAATCAGTTTTCAGAAAGAGCTTGGTATATATTGCCTTGCATGACCAAACATGCCAGTATCTTAGTGGAATCTAATCCATTAAGTGCAGAGTAAAAGTTGGTAGTTGGCTGTATACCTTGCTGATTAATTTTCTTTTAATTTTATTCCCCAATAAACATTCTGGAGTTGATTCTCATGTTTAAAACTATTATATTGGGACATAATAGGGGACACAATATTCAGAGACTGTGAACATCCATAGTCCCCAAAAATTCAGAACGGCCACAGGATTTTTGTGAGTATAGTCTGGAACAAAATGTGAGAAGTTTTAATCATGCATCAAATTCTAACACTGTGACCACAGAACTGTCTAAAAATATTTCTCTGTTATTTCCAAGTAATTTAGATTCCTTTTTTTTTTTTTAATTGGTATGAGTGTAGAAGATGTTGAGTAGTTTCTTCTACAGCCAAAGAAAACTAAGTGGGACATCACTCATTTGTTACTTGCGACTCTTTGTTGGCCACTTAAAACTTCAGCTTTCATTCAGATGTATCCAATCCCTCTTTTTTTAGGTTAACAGTTATATGTTTGTCAGGCTTTCTGAGCTATTCTTACTAGTTTCCATAAATATTCTATTCTAATATTACAACTTAGTATTTTAAAAAATAGTTTGCAGCATATCTAGCAAAGTATTATTCTTGGTTTTGGAATAATGACTGGCTTAAAAGTAATTCAGAGGACATAAATAAAACGGTAAATGAATATGGTTCTGCTTTTCAAAGGAGTCAAGTGTTCTGCTTATTTTCTGCTAGAGGAAGTTATCCTTCATAGGTATCTTAATTTTGTTTTGAAGTTCATTTTATTATCAAAAAATAAAACAGCTAATTCTATTAAGAATAACTTTATGCATATTGTGATTTAGGAAAAAATCTAATTTATAACACTTTTTCATGAATATTGGAAAGGATCTTCTGTGCCCTCTTTGGAGAAGCCAAATCTTTCATCTGGAATTCAATTATTCAAACAAACAAACAAAAATGCTTTATTTTGGGGGAGTTAGAATGTTGCTCCATGTTACGGTCATAAAAATGTACCCTCAAACAACCACTGCAGAAAAATATAGTTATGCTCCCAAACAGAGTCATTAGAGATGAATGAACAAAGAGAGGACAGAATGTGTTGCTTGATAAATTTAGCTCTGCCTCTGTCTGCTGCTGGTTTGTGAGCTCCTTTGGTCTTCCTTGAATCTGTTACTCTAAATCAGCCTCCTGTCGTGGTGGCAGCTCTTGTGTGTTCCTATGGCCTTGGGAGCTATGCCAAACATGTTCTGCTGCAAGCAAAGCCTCCTGAGCAGGGAAGGCTAGAGGGGGTGGGCCAGGGCCAGGATCTGGTCTTCTAGCTTGACCAGTGGGCAAAGGCTGAACACTCTTTGCCTTTTGATACAAAGCCAAATAAATATTACGGATAAACAGTAATACAGATAAATTACCCAGGTATGGAAAACAGACTAAGAGATGAGGACATGGAATGTCTGGATCTCATCAAAGGCAGAAATCCCAGCCAAATATGGTGGAGTAATTATCTCAAAAGTGCATTCCAATCTCAGCAGAATGGAAAAGAAATGGAATCTTTGAGTATGAATCTGCCAGTGCAGTTACTGTCTTTTAAGCAAGCTGTGAGCAAACTTGATATCAGCGTGTGCGCTCTCACTGAAGAAGCAGTAAATCAAGTCTAGAGAGAGCTCCAAGGAACCTATACCAGCTCCTAATATTGACATTAAAATGATCTTTACACAAAGGTATTAAAATAGGAAAAGAAGTAACTATACCTGTGACACAGCTGCTTACAATGGAATCAGATTAATCAGCTTTGCAGATCTGAAGACCGACTCATTGTACTCACAGTGGCATTTGCAAGAATACATCAATATTGAGAGTTGGAGTTCTTATCTACTAGATCAACCACAAACTTACTTAAGACAACAGACTAATATTCAGACTAAGGGGAGCTACTCGTGATTCAGGCCACTACTGGGTAAGAGACAAAACCGCTCCTTTTCATTTCCTTTAGAATGAAAATAAGAGATGAGACACAGCTAAAGCACAGAATCCAAAGAACAGGCAAGAATCATGCAATGATGTTGGCCACCAAAAGCTGGCTTTAGAAAACCATTCACTGAAGTATACAGAAAGCATTGATACTGCAGCTCTGTTACAAGGCATGGAATCATATAAAGAATGGATGGACTGTTTTAATGAGTTTCTCAGTTGTGAAGTGGATAAAAACAAAGATTCAGAGCCATTTTCTAGGCAGCTGAACTGCTTGTGGAAGCATTATTTTTTTAAAGAGCATAAGGAAGCAACCAGAGCATAAAGAAACAACAAAGTTCCTGATGAACTATTAAAACATAGGAAAGTGTAAGTTAAGTCAAAGATCTACAGATTTATTTCTTATGTCAGGAATTTTGAAAAAAAATCAAAGTAAATGCAAAGTGGGAATCAAATCCCTAGTTTTTCACATGGACAAAATAAAAGACTACTGCAGAAATTCCTCACTTCATAAGATCCCATCTAACTTTTAGTTTTATATATGCTTAACACCTACACAGAGGATTTAGTAAGAGAATATGAAGGAATTACAGAAAAATAGGTCTATTGTGGCTCAAATATTTTCAGTTTGTCAGCTGCTTGAGAAAAGATGTGAATTTAATATGAATATATGATTTTACAAGAAGATAAGTGATGGCATAGCTCAAGAGAGTACTGTGGCCAATGAAAAATTTGGATTCCTAGGAAAAGTGTTAAACTTTGTCTTTGCAGTGTATAACAAGAGAATGAAGACTCTGCCTAATTTGATATGAAGTGACACTACTTGCTCTCTGCAACTAACTGAAAGGAGGTCGTAACAAGACAGGTGTTCGTCTCTCCTCCCAAGTAACAAGTGATAGGACAAGAGGAAACGGCCTTAGGTTGCACCAGGGGAGGTTTAGTTTGGACACTAGGAAAAACTTCTTTACTGAAAGGATTGTCAAACATTGAAACAGGCTGTCCAGGGAAGTGGCTGAGTGACCGCCCCTGGAGGTATTTAAAAGACATGTAGATGTGGTGCTTAGGGACATGGTTTAGTGGTGGACTTGGCAGTGTTAGATTTACAGTTGGACTCAATGATCTTAAGGGTCTTTTCCAACCTAAATGATTCTATGGTTCTATTCTGTGATAAGGTAGGAAGTAATTTTTAAAATGGGAATAGAAAAAATGCAATGATAATTGAAAAATTCTTTTGGTGGTGTAGATGGATTTTACTGACTTTTAATTTGTGCTGATACATGCTGATGGTCAATTTACCATGAAATAGACAGAAAACATGGTATAAAAGAATGGTTGAAAACTGTGCTTGAAGTGGCAAGAAACCTCAAATATATGTAAAACTATTAGAAGATGCCGAGCAAGCTTGATTAATAATAACTCGATATCATCAACAGATCAGATAGTGTAATACTTGGAAACTTTTCTTGCTAATAATGCCTTGCGGATGATTGAACTTAAGATGTACTGCAGGAGCATGACCGTCTTTTTCTCTAATGGATATGTTTACTACCGACAACCACTGAGGAGAAGCAATACTGCATGTCTGTAGCTTGGTCTGTGGACTTTTTAATGTGGATGTATGAGGACAAAATCCAGGAAGGATGAGGAACGCCTGGTGTTGAGACATACTTTTTAGTGAGGAGAGGGAGCTGATATCTACAAAGAAAACTCTGATAAAGATTTCAGGGTGATGAGTGAAGATTGATAACTCTAAAAATAGTGATTCCTGAGCATTTCAGTAAGCTGAAGTGCTGCATTGTTAGAATAAAGCCTAACTGAACATCTTTCGGTAGGCTCTTTGCATGTTTTCTAAATGTGTGTGTGGCTGACCACAGTGAGAGAGAATGACACAGCATGAACTAGACTGAGAAGCCTTATATGAAATACCAGCAACAGGAACAATATGACTGTGGTAAGTTGTTAGACCAGTCCAGGACCTCTAGCACCTTTTTCTTGCTCTATTGTCAGCCCTGATTATTATTCTTTATAGGTATGTGATATGAACAATTTAATAACATTTCTGTTCCTATATGTAGGCCCAAGTCCAAAGTTAATGGAAGAAGATGACAGTGATTATATCCAGCTAAGGAAAAATCTGGGTACCATGCTTTCCATGTGAATTACTGTGTGTATGACTAGTGCACACTAAGACTGCTCTTCAGTTTTTGCTGAATTTGCTGTTTTGCAAAGCAATTCCTACAGCACACCTATCATGAAGAGATGTGAAAAACAGACTCAAAAAGGTCATACAAGCTAAGTGAATGGAGTTTTCTGTCTTGAATATTTGCACTATTTAACTTCTGTTGCTCTAATTTATTTATTATTTATTTCCTTCTCTCATTCTGGGCCTTGAACTTCACTTAGTATGGAGGTCAGAACTTCTTAATAAATCAGATTACTTTGTGAACAGTTGGCATCTAGAGAACATATACTATATTTTTACATAAAGCCTCTTTTGAAATAGCTGTGGTTGTTGCATATATAACAATGGTCAGTGCTTGAATGTGAATTTTTTGATTGGACCATTGCGCACAAAGAGAAACAAGATCTATTAGAATTACATTTCTGTGAATTACTTTTTAAAAATTAAAAAATATCCAATGGATTTGTACCTCCAAATGCCTATCTGAGGCAAGCAAACCAACAGATTTCTGAATTACAGAAAACTGGTTAACTGACTGTAAACTCACAGTGTTTTTTGTGATATGGGCCTACAGTTTAATCTGAGGGAGGAGAGTCTGGAAAAAAGGACTCACATGGCTTGGAATAAGGGATGATAAGCAGCCAAGAATGTTTGCTGTAGGCTATGAGGCTCTCTACCTGTTGAGGACAGTGGAACGTGGATCCAGTTCTGCTTAGAATTAAATTACATGAAAGCAACTGTAGCCAATGAGTTTGTATGTGAAACAAAGAGGGAACCAGCACGGTCCATATGAAAGAATCCTTCATACCCTCTCTGCTTTACCTGGTTTAATGCAGTAACAAGCAATATATGTATTTATATTTTTAAAAAGAGCTATTTTTCAGGCAAGTATTTCTTGCTTTGTTTTGATATCAGCAGATATCACCTGAAATTAATAATTCACTTATTTTTCACTGAAAAGGCAAAAAAAATTAAATTCTTAAAAGTACATTTAACTGGTAATGTATACTGTTATATTTGTAATGTATATACTATTACATTTGAATAATATTTTTAATCTGTATTTTCCCTGGTGGTTTATGTTTATACACATGGTATTAGTACAGTTGTGTAAGCATTTTCTTAAAGATTCTTAAAATTCTATTCCCTGTGGTTAACCCCTATATTGTGGATAAAATAAGAAATGCATCATTTGCCAGACATGTTGAGCACCTGAAATTCATGGGATTTGGAATGAAACTTATTATTTGAACACTGCTGGCTAGCACTAGGCCTGATGTTGTTTCCTCAGTACTCAGTAAAAAAATAAGAAAAGAAATTCTGTTCTGTTCCACCCTTTATAGCACACCAATTTTCCTTGGTATTTGAAGTCCTATAAAGCCATCTATTAGATAAATGGGAGGGGAGAATAAGAAAGGCACGTTTACAAATTCAGGGTTCAGGGTAAACCTTCGATCACCTTTTCACAGGTAAAAATGGGACCTATAATTCAAAGGAATTACATCAGAATAATTAAGATTAGAAAATGACCTTTCAGGTTATATCCTGCTCACTCTTCCTCTGACATTTTGTACAGCTCTGTAGGAAAAATGGGCAGGGAGCTACTCCTAATAGGTTACACAGAGATCCTCATGACACAAAGGATATGTGGGTGCTGTTAAACTGATGTATCAGTTCTGTCTCTGTATTTCCACCCAAGGGATGTCTGAGCTTGGCTGGAATCAATAGCAACTGCTGGGTAGCATGATAGGAATTGCTTTAAGTGAAAAAAAACCCTATAAAATAACAAATAAATTATGAGTATAACCTAGCCATGTAAAATCCCCACAGATACATGTGGAACCCGGAGGTTTGTATAACTTTTTGTAACCTCTGGCTGGAAATAGCACAGCTTTTTCTATAGGAGGCAAAATATGGCCCTTTCTGAAATAAGGGATGAGCATTATCATACAGATTTTATTTTTTGCTCTATGGCCTGATATAGCTTCCAATGTTTGCTTAATATTTCAGGCACCGGTGCTACTTCAGCTCGGCCCTTTCAGGAGAAAGAGGGGAAAAGGAAGGAAAAGAATTATATGGTTGCTCCAAAAGCTGAGTTATATGGTTGCTTCAAAAGCCTCTGCTGATTTGAGAATCAGTTAACTCAGCTCTTCTTTGATTATTTTCTGAGGAAACAGAAACAGAAAAACAGGGCTTTCACCAGAATAATTTAGGGGAGAGTTATGTGTGGCAGGTGGAATGGTAGTTTCAAGAATGCTCTGGTTCTGCAGTGAAATAGCCATGGAAGCTGGTGGTCAATTTATTGGAGTAGGGATTTGTTTTCTGAGTGCGCATAGCAAAAAGCAAACTGCGCCCTTTTCTTTTCACAAAAGCTAGGTCTTATTTTAATAATAACAGTAATAAAAAAGGCCACAAAAGAGCAGAGTTGTAGAGAAAAAGCTACATTAGCACAATGATTTCACAGCAATGACCATATTGATGCCACTACTTGAAGGGAAGTTCTTGAACCTCAAAAGGTACATCAGAACATTACATCGGTTACAATTGAGGATGCTGGCTATCCAGCATAACAATCGATGCGAGCTGCTCAGTTACTGCTTCTTGCTCCTGAGGAGGTAACATATCTGGGGAGACTGTGGGTCTTCATTCCCCTCTAGCTTCTGGTCTTTACAAGATGGTGGCCAATTAAGTGCAGCGAAAGCCATGTAGCTACAGTGACCTGCAAGTGCTATTTGTCACCAAAATCATCTTTGTGTATGAATCCTGCAGGTTTGCAAAGCTCCGTGTAGGTGAGTCTAGATTATTGCTGTCCCAGGTATATCCTGAAATTCAGTAAGGCTCAGTCACTTTGAAATGATATCATCAGCCTCACAAAGAGTATAGTCAAACTTCCTTTGATTTCAAACAGCTGTAATTTTACCATAAACATTCACATGGATGGTATGAAGCAAATCTCATGAGCTTTTGGAGGCTGACAAATCTATTATATGCCAGTAATGTAAACCAAGAGATGTCTAGTGCTGCCAAGTGGAGTTCAGCGAAACATTTTTGATTGCTTTCTTTGTATGTGGAGTAAATAAAAACATTTGTGAACACAGGTTGTTTTAACTAAAAAGTTACCAATTTAATATTGATGTTTTCAGAACAGAAATTTTAATTTTTATTCAAAAAACTTAATGTCAGAAGCTAGTTACTTTTAATAGTAAAATAGGTGAAAAATTAAAAAAAAAAACCTAAAACCCTCCCAAGTTTAACAGTTTAATTTGATTTGAAATGGAACACCCTTTGCTCTTTTATTTCACTGTGGAAAAAGGTAGCCAATGGCTGATGGTCAGCTAACATTAAGTCAATTGTTTGTGCTGCCCTAGTTATAATTGCCTTTCAGTTCTGTAACAATTCAAAACAATTCACTTGTTTGATGTTCCTTTTCTCATGGCCTATTTTTACCTAAAAGGGAAATATCATTCATGGCCTCAAATTGTGCTTTTTTACTATGGAAAAGATACTGAAATACAAGTATGAAAACTCAGAAATGTGAAGAAACATTGTCATTTTACCTGTGACACAACATTGCCCGTTTGCTGTGGAAGACTGTGTGAACTTGCAAAAGTGATTAATCTTCGGTCCTAGCTGCAAAGGAATAGCTACATTCTTTGACAGAAGTGACACAATTTTTATCTTACATTATGCTGTGTTCTCCTGGTTTCATATGCAAATCTTTGCAAAAGAGAAAAGTATCTGTACCCACCTCACCCATGTAACATAGCCTTCCAGAGCTTCACGTGAAAAAGGTAATTTTCAATACCACTACTTAGAAGAGTGGCAGCAGAATGTGGTCTTACTGTTGTGGTTCTCAAGGCTAACTCGCTTAGCTTATTTTTGTAAAATAGCCAGAATACTAGCTAAATTTTAAAATACTTGAAATTTACTTACAATATACTTAGAGTATTGACTTTTTTTGTTTGTATTTTTCAGTGTTCAAAAGACATAGTAAATATTTTGGTTAATTGAAACTTAGAAAAAAGAAAATTAGCACTTTTCCTTCCCCTTTTCTAAACAGCACTTAAGGAAATGTGTTTAAAAATGCTGTATTGAAAGTTTTCACCCTTTTACTTACACACTGTCCAGTCCTGCTCCTTGTAGTTCCTGGAGATTCCAGTTGAGATCTGGGTCTTATTCCTGCAAACACTAACCATACATAACCAGGGACAATCCTGTTTCCAAAGACCTTCAAGGCTAATGAAGCAAGCCAGGAAAAATAAACATCAGTGTTCCTGTTTTTTCCAGCTGGGCACTAAGGGACTGAGTGATTAGGATACTTGCCCAGTGTCAGAAAAAGTTTGTTGCAGTAACAGGAACTGAACATATGTCTTCATTTTCCCAGGGTCCTGCTTTAAATAGAGACCCTCTTTCCTTCTGTGAAACATTATTCTTTCTGAAATGCTGTATTCAAGATTCAGAATGGTCAAACCTGAATATTTGAACATATATTTTTAAAACCTGTTACATTTTGACAAGCTTAAAAAAAAATTGCCTGCTAACATTATTTTTTTAAAGGCCATTAAATAGTCTGGGCCTAGATGTTAGGCCACACTCAAAAATTTTTGCCAGCAAAAATATCTTCCTTATGCAAACAAATCAATATTTATGTGTCCTAGCTGGACATTTACATGAGCAAATATGAGTTTTGCCTGGGCAAACACTGATACATGAAGGCTTCACTGGCATGTCTCAGGATAGAGCTCTAACTAAACATGTTTTCTAGCAATAAGTAGACTACCTGTTTTGAAAGTGTAATCTTCTATGATTTAAGAAAAATGATGTTTTTCATGCTAGTAAAATCTGGAGAAATGATATACTGATGGAACAGAGCAGAAATGTTTGATTGTGCATTTTTTACTAACTTTTCAAGTTTAATAAAGCTTCCTCTTAGAAAGCTACTATTTGCTCCTTTTGCAGTGTATTCTGCATTTCTGCCATAATTTCTAGATGCAAGTTCTCCTACACAAATCATTAACTCCATGTCTATTTAACTTCTCAGTTTTGAATGAAATGTTTTGACTGGAAATTCAGGGCAATAAATCAACAACTTTTGAGAGGGCAGGGAAGAGAGAAAAATCCCGTGATTTTAATTTGACATAGAGGGACTGTTTGTGTTCTTTTGCTTAGGATTTGTCTTGGGTTATCCTTGTGGGATTTAGCTGTCCACTGTCATCAAATGGAAGATCCTGACTTGAGAACTGGAGACTCTCCAAAATGTATGGGAGTTAAATAAATAAAAATAAATATCCTCTCATCTGCACTGCAATTCTTCTATTCAGACTGGGAGGTCTTGAAGAAGTCTGCCTCCTTGATCCCATTTAGTGCCTTGGAATTCAATCCAGAAAAAGAAGTGCCTAAATTTAAAACTGCAATCCAAAAACCACTGTTTACTTGCTACCAAGTCAGAGGTGTCTAAACTCTACAGTGTGACTTATTTTTGACTTCAGACATTCTTTAGGTATCTAAAACATGTGCCTCTTTACAGACCATCATATGAAATCCTTTTTCAGCCACTTCCTTCAGAAGAGGGCTGTGAGAGACAGAGGGCTCATCTACCGTACTAACTCAATCATTTCTATAAAGGGTCAAAAATCTAGATCGATTTCTTCCTTGACCTACTCCTTGCCTTTGCAAAAGCCAGTTAAAACAAACCTCCTATTACAACCATCCAATAATGGAGGAGAAGCCTTACATTTTTGATTTGCTATTGGAGACAGAACCAGAGATCTTTTTCACCGAGTTCACTGAAAATGTGTTTATACTGATACTCCAGTCTCTGTGGCATTGCACAGTACAGTCATCCCCTCAAGATCACAGCACCCCTGCTCTTATGTTCATCCTGAGCTCAGTTACCACAGGTTCCATTTGTGGTAGCTGGCAACAGGGACCTTCAAGGTAGTCCCCTGTTTCTCGTGGCCCATCAGAGCAAGGGCGGATGTGCTAAGAGAAAGCCAGACTGGCCCTTTTGGGAATCTTCTTGAAACCAACCACACCAGAGATTTGTTTCCAAGAATATTAAGTAGCATGCACTAGCCTGGCCTTGAGGGTACCCTTGCACATAAGTAGCATAGACGGGGGTTAATATGGTACTGAAGTTACTACGGGCAGCCAGAAATGGAAGTGTGCCCTCTTTTATCAGAGGGTTAAAATCAGCCCTGTGCAATGGTCTCACCCAAGCTCACTTTAAGACATCATATCCTACATTGAAGCTGTAAACCGTCATTAGTGTAAAACCAAGATTTCTCTCCACACAGTAATTTAACCTTTGCTGAGAGAATCTGTTCCCCTTTATATCATTTTTTGTTAGATTATTTAATTCTGCTTTCTACTTCATGTCCTTTTCTCCGTACACCAAAGTGATGCTAGTGGTTACCTGTCACCACAGGTGTTCTGAGTCACATACAGTGTAGATTCATTGTCCCTGCCTAAAGGGGTAACCCCTGTGTACCTCAAAATCAAAGATGAATAGTTAATCCCTTAACTTCCACTACAGCTAAAAGTAAAACAAAATTTGTGTTGCTTATTACGAAGTTTATAAAAATTAAAATTAATACACCAGTTACTTGTGCTACTTGAAATACAATGCAGTACAACATCAGGATTTCTCTTTTTAGACATCTGAATTTAGGACTGATTCCAGTTACTTCACAATTGTTCTGTCATACTCGGGCTTCATGCCATCAGTCGCTGGGTGTATCGGTCAGACCAGCATCAGCTGGTGAACCTGACTTACAGAATGTGTCCCCTTCCTCTAGGAGTGTCTTATGGTGTGGACTCAAAATGAGTCACAAGAAATTTAGCCTTATATTCCAAAATGCCCCTTGACTGTGAACTAAGGGGGGATTTTATCATTTCTGCTCTCAGAGCATGCCTTAGAAAAGTGACAAGAACTTGTCACAACCTGTAAGAACTGGGTTTGAGTTGTTGAGTGTAACTTGATCCTCCAGAGCTAAACTTCTCAGAACAGAAGCTGTGACAAGGGCTAATGCTTCCTGCTGCATACCAGCTGAACAAAATCAGGCATTAAAAAGTATTCCAAACGTCCTCTTCCTCCTGCCTCCTTGACTTGGGTGATGCTTGATTGATCCCAGATAATGAGCAAGGAAAATGGAGGAACTGTTTCTAGAGGGACTTTTGGCTTTCTAGAGAATCTTTACACGGGCTACTGCTCAGCTTCAGTAGTTTTAATCAGGCATGATATAAGGATATTCCTAAAGGCTATCTCTGGCCTAGTGAAGATAACCTTCTTCAGCTCCTTCTGTAGTCAGTAGAGAAAGGCAGGGCCCAAGTTTTGCTGTAGTTTAAACCTGAGTTTGATTCATCTATAAAAGACAATATGGTTAGATTCCTGCTGTAAATCACTTCCTAAAGGACCCATCTTTCTTCACTGACTATGGAAGGAAGAAAGAGATTAGCCATTGAGGCTGCTTCTGCTATTTTAATAATGTTTTATCATAAAAAATTACACCTGTTAAATAATAATTACATGCCAGCCTAAGTAACGTTTGTTCTTAGAACTACTTAGAAGCTAACTGCCACACATTAATAACCCCAGGAAACAGAAATGAAAGTGTAGTGCACAGATACCGCCCCATTAACAGTTTGGGGAAATCCGGTTTCTTGTCATATCTGCTTTCTCTTCTGTCTGATGTAGCTTGCTGGCAAAACACAAAAGGCTGGCATAGCCAGATCTCCTGAAGTATTTAGATACCTTCAGATAAGAGGGAAGTGGTTATTCACAAGCATTTGCCTATACCACAGATCGTTTAATAAAAGTCTGGTTTTGATGTTTGTCACAGCAGGTTGAAGAGAGATGTAACTTGGGAGTTACAAAATAAAATATCAGCTTTTCTGAATTTTCTTTGTAATTCTCTGTGTTACAGTGCCTGAGTGAGTGAAAGTTGTGGAGAAGGCACACTGAAAATAGTCTGAAAAGTCAGAAAGCAGAACAAAAAGTGATTCATACCTTCTCATTCATTCACCTTCAAACAGGAAGGCTTCCAGAGGTTTCAATTCAAAGAAGCCTAGAAGCTACTAGCTAGGTAGAAACCATGCTATGGTATGTTGAATGCATACTTACCCAGCTTTAGTGCACAGGGAATTAGGAGATGCTATATATCTGTTAACATTGACAGGGACAGGGAACTGTGTTTTTTTTTTTCTTTTTATTTACTACATATAAAGAGGTAACACCAACTTGCATTGTTCGAAATAAATGTAATTATAGGAATACTGTAAACCTATAGCTGTTGACTTATTTGCATTCTCATCTGATCAACCACTTCACATGGAGAGCAAAATCCTCGTAGAAGCCCTCAATTTTCCTTCAAACACCCTCCCTTTTACTGTTTAACTGAATGACTTTCATTCTGTGTAGCATTAGGAGAGATCCCTGGGTTGGTGATTTCCGGACCACAGATGGGAAATGGACAGCGTAAACTAGTGGCAATTTACAGTACATATGGAACTTATTTATCAAAAGTGTCATCTTTTTCCAAAGTTGCAATCCTTCTACGATGCATCAGAAGGGCTTCTGAGAGAAGTGAACCTTGAGGAAAAATTATGAGGTACTCACCTATAGTCACACCTATCGTAGTTCTGTGTCATATTAAATATAGCTTCTGAAGAAGACACCATTTAAAAGTGAGTTCATGCTCATCTGAAGTTGATATTTGAAAACCTGAACACTTTTTCATACAAAAATTACTCCTTGATTTTACCAGACTTTGCATTTTTCATATTGACAACATGCTTTATTGTACATGTTCTCCATTTACTACTCCCTAACCATAAGCATTTCATCCCGTTTCTCTGAGTCTGCCTGTAGAAGTGGGCAGTGGTTATAAACACTGTAGCAAACAAAACACAGTATCACAGGTTTCAGCAGGAAGGGGAGCCAGGAGCCGAGCATGGTAAGCACAAAGGCAGTGTCCTCACCAACAAAGGTGCTGTCCTGCAGCACCTGGACATGGGAGCAGAGCAGGTGTCATGGTAATAACAGCTTCAGCCAAGAGCCCAGTCTGTTAGACAAGTCCACAGCAACATGGCAGGTCCAAGGTCAAGCAAGAAGGTCAAGTCAGCAACAGGTCAGCAAGTCAATGGTAAGATCAGTCTGTGCTTGGATGCAATGGCCAGGGTCAGACATAGTTCAGTGGTTGTAGCGATGAGGCAGGTCCGTGGTCAAGCTGGGGAGTCAGCTCAAGGCATGAGGGTTGAGGGGCACAGAAGCCAGGACTGGGCATGGCTACAGCACAGCTGCTCTGACCAAGGGTGAGATCCTCAGATTAAAAGCTTCTCTGGAGAGAAAAAGAGAGAGTGGTTGCTGAGGCTTCTTTAGTGGTCTCAAAGACTCTCCTCAAGGCTCAACACCTGCCTAAACTAGCCCTGATCCCAGACTGCCAAAACCCTGGGTAGAGCAGGGCTTGCTCCGCTGAGCAATGTGCACTGAAGCCTGCACTGCTGTGGCTAGATTGCCCCTAGTCCACACAGACCTGTACTCGTGCAGCAGTTTGCCTCTAAACGCACTAAGGCCAGCATTGCTCAACATGTGGTCTGCGGACCAGCGCTGGTTTGGGAGGCATGAAAAGGTGATCTCAAAAGTGGTTGCTGGATCCTGATCATTCACAGTGACTGCGGAAGGGATCTGTTGCATTTTTTTTGCAATATTAATTATAGTTTTCATGTTTGCAATTAAAACATAATACAGATTTGGAAAACAGTAACATTGGGTGGAATTAATCTGCTCTAATTTAGGGATCTAAAAATTGCATGGCTAAATCAGACAGTAAATAACTTCAAAAAGCTGTAGTATTTCTTTTAAGTGAGTCACAATGAGGAATTTTTGCATTTTGTTGATGTGCACCACCCAATCTAACAAGATACACCAGTGCTGGTTTTAGTATTTTGCACTCAGGATTTTTGTTTTACAATTGGTCGTATTTTGTCAATTAAAACTTGCAGTGCTCTTGGTTCATCTGAATTCATTCTCTTTAAGACCCATTACCAAAACTGTCTGCTAGTGCGTGGAAGAAAATAATTATGTTTATTATGTACAAAGAAGTTTTATTTTGTACAAAAAAGTTGGCATTTTTTGTACAAAAGTTCATTCGCAGTTCCTGCTAAAAAATGCTTGAATTCTATGTTATTTCTCATGAAAACTCTTAAGTGTTCACAAAAGAAACTCCTGTTTAAACAGAAAGCAACTGACTTCTAAAAACAATCTCTTCTTGCACCTTTTTTCTCATATGTGAACATAGCTTATGAATCTGTACTGTTACGTTCGAACTTGAATATATGTGCTAGGTATTAATTGATAAATGCTGTTTCACCTGCATTTTTATAGTTAACAGCCCTGTGTCCTGGTTTCAGCTGGGATAGAGTTAATTTTTTTTTTTCATAGTAGCTAGTGTGGGGCTATGTTTTGGATTTACGCTGAAAACAGTGCTGATAACGTGGAGATGTTTTCGTTGTTGCTAAGTAGTGCTTACAGTAGTCAAGGACTTTTTCAGCTTCCCATGCTCTGCTGGGTGCACAAGGAGCTGGGAGGGGACACAGCCACGACAGCTGACCCCAACTGACCAAAGAGATATTCCATACCATATGACATCATGCTCAGTATATAAAGCTGGGGGAAGAAGAAGGAGGGGGGGACATTTGGAGTGATGGCGTTTGTCTTCCCAAGTAACCGTTACGCGTGATGGAGCCCTGCTTTCCTGGAGATGGCTGAACACCTGCCTGCCCACGGGAAGCAGTGAATTAATTCCTTCTTTTGCTTTGCTTGCGCGCGTGGCTTTTGCTTTGCCTATTAAACTGTCTTTATCTCAACCCAGGAGTTTCCTCACTTTACTCTTCTGATTCTCCCCCTTCCCACTGGGCTGGGGGGAGTGAGCGAGCGGCTGTGTGGTGCTTAGTTGCTGACCGGGGCTAAACCACAACACCCTGCTTCAGACATGTAAGGCATTTTATGCATCAATTCTTCACATATTTTATGGCCTCACACAGTCCCTCAAATAGATTATCATAGCTAAAGGCCAACCAAAATTAATGCCATCAGATCTTCTGAAAGCTCTACGTTTATCTCTCTCATCAAAATTGGCAAACTTCTGACATCTTGCCTTCTCACATTCCTTATTAATGTACCATCTTTTGTTAATGTACCTTTTGGTATTGTGTTTTCATACTGGCCCTTCATAAACATTTTGTGCCTCATTCACACAAAGCAAAGTTAATTGAGCAGGATTTGCTTTGTCTGTTAAAAAAGAAGTTTGGATTTTAGAAAGATGGGGATATTTGCTAAAGTGAGCGATAAAAGCATGACAAAATGTCTTATCTATGGAGAATGCAGGCTATTTTAATCCATTAAAGATAATGCCATATACATGCTTGCTTATCAGAAGGTGTATGTAGCCATAATATACAACAAAGCAATCCAAGTTGTGGTTACGAGCTTTTTTTATCTACACTAATTTACAAAGATCATTTAATTTTTACAAGAGTGCTGCCTATACTCCAGTCCGGGCTTTCACATCTGTGTCCGTGGTGTCTACGCTGGTCCAAAATACTCAGAAGGCTTCTAGAGAAACTCTTGCGCACAGCAGAAGGTTGACATGGGCAAGGTGTAAAAGGTTTTCCCTCTTTCCACTAAGTCAAAGGAAAGACTACTAATAAAAGAAAGGTTTGATGTTTTCAGATCTGAAATTCAGTTGGGTGTTAATGAACAGGCTACCTCATAGTGATGTGACAGAGAGCTAGATCATGGATAGATATTAGATGGAAGTGTGTGAGGGTGGCTGAGACTGACAGGAGCATCTCTTAATAAAGAGAATTTGAAGTCTACTTAAAAAAATAATCTTTCACTGTCTCTTTCGGATAAAGCTTGAATCAGAAGGCCAACTTGTACAAAGAGGAGCTCTGGACAGTCTCTAGGATGGATCCAACCTGGACGGGTAGTAGAGTGGGGAGGAAAATAAGGCAGGAAAGCATATACAGGACTTTTTTTGGGGGAGTGGTATAGATTCTGTACCTCTTCTGCTGTCTAAAATAGCAAATGATAATTTAATAAATCCTTTGCAGAGTTTCTGTCATTTGCTTCAAGTCATGCCCATGAAGTATCCCCCAAAAACGTGTAGCCTAGGAAAAGACAAGATTTAGGAATGGTGTTGGGGGTTCTTGGACACTAAAGCTTAAATTTCCTTTAAGAGAAATGGTGCCAACAATGATGTACAAAATGAGTAAGATTAGAGAAGAAAGGAGACAATACATTGAAAGAGACAGGCATAACTATGGGTCCTACTGCAGCAGGCTGATTCGGTTGACCAATGCTGTGACAAGTAAGGTAATTTCCTCACTGGCCCTCTTGGAATGGTTAGTAGCTTTGCAGAAATAAAGTGCTTAAGGTAATAATGCAGTCAGCAATTATTATTGATACTGGTTTGTGTGGGTCAGTTTTGCTACTTTTGTTTTGCCTTATTGTTGCTACTGCTAACAGTTGTTAGGCATTTTAAGAGTTCATACTTATCACAATGAAAACAGAGGATGGTATGTATGGGGATGTGTGGATGGAAGATGGGCTTTTCTGTTCCAGACCTTGTGGAGACAGTGTTCCACCTACAGCCTTGCCAGCTTCACCTGCTCTTACACTGTATTCCTACTTGTACATCCTGACATGACTTTTAATTGTTTGCCACAAGGTGACTTTTTTAAAAAAAATCTATGTTCAGCCTGTGATAAAGTTGCTTAATACTTTCCCCCAGAACTAGTACTAAGCCAGTAGGTCCATGTCCTGTATTTCTGTAGATAATGGTTTCAATCAGGTGTCCTTTATGAATTTCAGGCTAATTCTTCAGATCAATTCTCCAGTTTGTTGACCTCCAGCATACTTGTAGGCCTCTCTTCTTTTGTGTTGTTGGCTAATTAAAGTAAGCATCCTCACTGTTACTTCATATAAGCTGTTAATGAAAATATCAAACAGCATTAAATCCAGATCAGCCTTTCATGAATCTCCATTGAATACAGTCTTCAGGTTGATTAGTGAACCATTATTAATACTCTGTGTGCAAATATTTTCAGCCACTTTTTTTGCTTACTCTACAGTAATTGCATCTAGTCTCTGGCTGTGTCTGCGTTCATGATCTGATTTGGAGAAGCAGTATATCTTTGGCCTATTTATATATGTTGGTTTGCTTTTATGGAGGTTTTGGAGTGTGTGACCCAGACTCCTTTGAGATGAAACTAAATCTGAATTTTGGCTCCAGGTACATGCTGAAAGCTATGCAAATCCCTCCAGAGACTGGTGGGGTCCAAACTAGTGACTGGTTCTTTAGGTATCTTTGAAGAAATGCCTCTAGTTGTGCCTGCTTCTGTTGTGCCAAATTATTTTCTGTGTAGGCGTGTTTCCTAAGCTTGCTTATGAGACTATCGTATAAGACAACTTTGAGAGTCCTACTGAAGTCAAACCCGCTTTGGCTTGATTCTGATTCCACAACTGTGCTACAGTGGCTTAACTCTATTGTTTTAATGTTTTCTTTAATGTATGAAAGCTCCTATGTGATATGTAACTGACTAAAGGAGTATATATCTGCTAGGGCCTAAACAGCCTCTTGATATGTCATGGGAATTACAAATTGTCACATCAGTCACAATTTTGTGAAGTAATATTATAGTCTTTCTCTCTGAAAACTGCCAATTTGATCATAGTACTTGTCAAAACTGGGTTTATTTTTCTAGCTTACTTTTCTTTGTCCATTTTACAATCAAACAAAGAATATGTCTAAGACAACAGATCCTTTATCTGTATTGCTCTCTGAGAAAGACTGCTGTTGTTGGGACGTCTGTTGCCAGCTTCCTGTAGGAAATTGTGCTAGTCGCTCATAATTACTGCTAATAAAATGAATTGCATGATCTTCTAAGCAGCAGATGTCTCTGTAAAATTTTTCATAAAATTTGTCTGTCCAGGGCAAAGTACCAAAGTGTGCAACTGGGGGAGATGAAGGAAAAAACAAATTTCTTCTGCCTCCCCCTACCCTCAATGAAAGCTTCATGTTGGGAAGTATCAGGTTTTCAAAAAAGGGGTACTCTTGAACCAGCAGAACTGGGATGGTGAAAGTTTGTAAGAGGACGCTTGAGCTGAACACAGACCCAGATACTGGTCCCAGTCCTCTTCTAGTGTAAATGGATAGAGCCCCATTCCTGAAGACTATGCTGATTTAGTTATACTTTCTTCATGGCACTTCCAAGTATCTTTCCTGACTGCAAACTTTTGCTTTATTCTCTGACTGTTTGAGTTTCTAAGAGCTGTATATTTCTTAGAGGTATTTACTAAAGGATTAAGTGCCTGAAAATTTTCGATGCATTTATCACACTCTCTGCTTTTGGGTCTAATTGTCCTCCTAAGCTTTTTGTCAATCTGAAATAACACATGACAGTAATGGCAGTGCCTTGGTGAAAGCTGCACAAGAATCAGGCCCTACATATTTTTTTATTTATATATGAAGTTCCCGCTCCCAATATCGATTGCAGGAGTGTCAACACCGATACTGACTATGGCAGTAGAAGGGCTTTGCAGACAGCGTTATCATCCCTTGTCATCACTTGGATAAATCAAGAAGCCTTTCCAAAATATGCCTAAGCCTCTTTGTTTCTTGTCAGTTGCACAGCATGAAAGCATGTCCTTTAGCTCAGCCTCACACTTGCTGTGACTGGACTAAGGCAAAGAGAAGGTCCATCCAGGTGGTTTGTGTTCAAAGTGCTGTGGCAAGAGGACTCATGCCCAGATCAGGCCAACAATTCACATGGTAGCCACAGTGGTAAAGCACGTGACAGAGTTATTTTGTAAGAACTGTAATCATTTTGGGGAGCGAAGGAGAGCCTGTGAGGCTGGAGACTTCCCTGCAGCAACTAATGGGCTGTCTGTGGTGCCTTTCAGAAGAATAACTTTGATATACGGAACAGCTCAGGCTGTTGAAACTGGTCTTCCTACATTTCTTCAAGGGGGAATTACTGATTTAATCACTTGACCGGCCTCTGAATCAGTTCATTGATGCATATGAAAAAGGCCTTAATTAAGGCTAAGGCCTATCAGTGCATGCAGCAGCCACTTTCTCTGTCTCTTTTCTGGGGATCTTTCAGCTTCAGGAAGCGAAGTGGCAAGCAATAAAAAGCCAGTTTTGTACAGTTTCTGATGAGTTGTGTGGGCCAGTCAAAAGGGAACAAATACTTCTGAGAAGGCTTTGAATGAATATGAGTGGATCTCTGGTTATCACCCAATTGGGAAACAAGTCATCTCCTTTGTAACATTCTAATTTTTTCAATTACTCATTGTTGCTTGTGGTTCTGGTGGCCATAAATCTTCATGTGAAAGCAATGACTTCTACTTTGATTTATGTAAGATGTGTTAAAATATGTTAAGATATGGGAAAAAAATCCCAGAGTAGACCAGTTTGCAAAAGACATCTTAATGCAATCAGAACTGAATATTTGTAGGTCTAGCTACAGTCCAAATCCTGCTGACTCAGACTACTTTCCATGTATCATCCTGCAAGGTTCATTGCTGGTTTAATCTGTAGGCAGCTATAGGATGGCTGGTCCATAATTTCTTAAAAAGAAATCTCCCAATCAGCACTTTAAATACCTCCAGAAATATCAGTTTTTAACACAGATGAATCTTCATGTAAAAGATCTTGTCATTCCTAGTTTTGCCTACAATTGCTCATGTGTTCACAGTGTTGCAGCATGAAGTCATTTGTCCTGATTGCTTAGTCAGCCTCCAGTATAAAATAACAGGTTATGGAATGATACAGAAAACCTGCCTATAGCTGGTATCTTGCTATTGCTTTCGTTTCAGCAGTAAGGACCGTGGCACACATTTATGCATTTCATTTCCTGTAAAACACGGTTGGCTGGTGAACATTGGGTTCTTGCCATCATTTGAGTGGTTCAACTAAAGAATTTCATTTTAACCAAGAGATTTGTATCCTTTTATATACCAATTAAATACACATTAAGACACCATATCAAGTAATCATGCAGTCTCATATCTTTATTATCATAATCATTCAGTGTGTTATAAGAAAGATAAGAGAAGGTGCTTCATCAAACTTATCAAGATTTGTGGTTGACTGAAGAAGCTGTGATTATTCTCCTCAAGCTACAGCTCACTTGTGAAATACTCAGGTAAAACCTGCTGCTTAAAATGTGGTGGGAACTCCATTCTGCACCATCTGGAATCCAAAGTATAATACTGACCCATGTTCTTCATGCAGCAGTGGGCAGCAATATGGTGATAAGTCCAACACGAAACTGAGTATCATCTGTCGACAGCTGAGTCACATATACCCTGCTGCTGGTTCAGGGTAACTCACTGCTCCTGAGCCATGCTCCTTCTGCTAGGTATCATAATTAAGTAAGGTACCACAATACATATCTGAAAGACTTTGGAGTGAGTGCTATATATCCTTTTATCTATCCATGGGTGTTCAAATGTGTTGGAAAATCTGGACTAGCAGGCTGTATTGTCTCCAAATATTGGTAAAAAAAATGAAACAAACAAAAAAACCAAAACAAAAACTAGCACTGAGCTGAGGATGGTGGCACATTGCATATGCTCCATCTTGACCTTCAATTTAAAAATGACCTGACACAGAGCAGCATTCATGCCTTCTTGCCTTTTGACACAGGGAGTAGTCATTTGCAACGACTTCTGGGAAGGATAGTGAGAAACACTGCTTTACTACCAATTCTTTCAGCAAACCCTTTGGATCCCTACATCTCCACAGCCATTCTCTGGACTTTGGTTGCTTCACCATGGACCCATCCTCATCTTGTCATAGAATCATAGAATCATTAAGGTTAGAAAAGACCTCTAGGATCATCAAGTCCAACCATCAATGCAACACTACCGTGTCCCCTAAACCATGCCCTGAAGTGCCACGTCTACATGTTTTCTGAACACCTCCAGGGACGGTGACTCCACCACCTCTCTGGGCAGCCTGTTCCAGTGCCTGACCACTCTTTCAGTAAAGAAATTTTTCCTAATATCCAATCTAAACCTCCCCTGGCACAGCTTGAGGCCATTTCCTCGCATCCTATTGCTAGTGACTTGGGAGAAGAGACCAATACCCACCTCACTACAACCTCCTTTCAGGTAGTTGTAGAGAGTGATAAGGTCTCCCCTCAGCCTCCTCTTCTCCAGACTAAACAACCCCAGCTCCCTTAGCCACTCCTCACAAGACTTGTGCTCCAGACCCTTCACCAGCTCCGTTGCCCTTCTCTGGACACGCTCCAGCACCTCAATGTCCTTCTTGTACTGAGGGGCCCAAAACTGAACACAGTGTTCAAGGTGCGGCCTCACCAATGCCGAGTACAGGGACACGATCACTGCCCTGCTCCTGCTGGCCACACTGTTCCTGATACAAGCCAGGATGCTGTTGGCCTTCTTGGCCACCTGTCACACTGCTGGCTCACGTTCAGCTGGCTGTCCACCAGCAACCTGAGGTCCTTCTCAGCTGGGCAGCTCTCCAGCCACTCTTCCCCAAGCCTGTAGTGTTGCATGGGGTTGTTGCGACCCAAGTGCAAGACCCATCACTTGGCCTTGTTAAATCTCATACAATTGGCCTTGGCCCATTGATCCGGCCTGTCCAGATCCCTCTGTAGAACCTTCCTACCCTCACGCAGATCAACACTCCTGCCCAATTTGGTGTCACCTGCAAACTTACTGAGGGTGCACTTGATTCCCTCATCCAGATCATTGATAAAGATATTAAGCAACACTGGCCCCAGCACTGAGCCCTGGGGAACACCGCTCGTGACTGGTCACCAACTGGATTTAGCTCCGTTCACCACAACTCTCTGGGCTCGGCCATCCAGCCAGTTTTTTAACCAGCGAAGAGCACGCCTGTCCAAGCCATCAGCAGCCAGCTTCTCTAGGAGGATGCTGTGAGAAACAGTGTCAAAGGCCTTGCTAAAGCCCAGGTAGACAACATCCACAGCCTTTCCCTCATCAACTAGGCGGGTCGCCTGGTAACAGAAGGAGATCAGGTTGGTCAGGCAGGACCTGCCTTTCAGGGACCCATGCTGGCTGGGCCTGATCCCCTGGTTGTCCTGCACTTGCCTGGTGAGCACACTCAAGATGAACTGCTCCATAATCTTCCCCGGTACTGACGTCAGGCTGACTGGCCTGTAGTTCCCTGGATCCTCCTTCTGGCCCTTCTTGTAGATGGGCGTCACATTGGCAAGCCTCCAGTCGTCTGGGACCTCCCCTGTTAACCAGGACTGCTGATAAATGACAGAGAGTGGCTTGGCAAACTCCTCCACCAGCTCCCTCAGTACTCTCAGGTGGATCCCATCCAGCCCCATAGACTTGTAAATGTCCAGGCAGCTCAGCAGTTCATAAACTGCTTCCTCCTGGATTATGGGGGGTTTATTCTGCTCTCCATCCCTGCCTTCCAGCTCAGGGGGCTGAATACCCTGGGGATAACTGGTCTGATGGTTAAAGACTGAGGCAAAGAAGGCATTTAGTACCTCAGCCTTCTCCTCATCTTCAGTGGCAATGTTTGCCTCCGTGTCCAATAGAGGATGGAGATTCTCTTTGGTTCTCTTTTTGTTGTTAACATATTTGTAAAAAGATTTTTTGTTATCCCTTACAACAGTGGCCAGACTGAGTTCTAGCTGGGCTTTTGTTTGTTTAATTTTCTCTCTGCATGACCTAACGAGATCCCTGTACTCTTCTTGAGTTACCTGGCCCTTCTTCCAAAGGTGGTAGACTCTCCTATTTTCTGAGTGCCAGCAAAAGCTCCCTGTTCAGCCAGGCTGGTCATCTTCCCTGCCGGTTCATCTTGCGGCACATGGGGACAGCCTCCTCCCACGCATTTGTCCAGGCACTGTAACAGTCATCATTGGAGTTGTCATAAGGTATGCATACACTATGCAATGAAGTGGGCTGGTATCACCACATTGTACAATGTCCTTTAAGATATACCAGCTCAGATCTTGTAGCAGTACAACTATGGTAAATCAGCAGCCTGTTGGAGTAAATAACCTTTTGTAGTGTTTGGATCTCTGCATTATGCTCTATTGCACAATGTATACATAAGCTTTTTGCTTCTTCTCTTCCTTCCTGACTGTCACTGTCTCTCCCAAGGAGCTGTTCATCTCCTTAAGAGGTCTTGGGTGGAGATAGCAGAAATTATTCATGACTGAATAAAGAGTTGCTAATCCATTTCTTACACTTTCCCAGGATTTTATCGTCATTCAAAACAATACTCCCTCTTCCTCCAAAGCTAAAAAATACACAAATGTGACTAGTTGCTATTGTATAATGATATTTTGTGCAAGAATTTATGTCTCCTGTATTGAAGTTGTTATCTTCTTCTCTCATCTCCACAACAGTCAGAAATTGAACTCAGCTTCAGTATGTAATTCTTGCTCTCCTTGGGAAAGTGACCTCACAGGTAATCAAGAATGTCTTTTCCATTACTAAAATCTGTTGTCACAACAATGACAAAAAGAAAAAAGAAAAAGAGAGAGCATAGAGAAGAAAAAGAGTATAACCTAGATAGTCTGGGATGAAACACTTCAAGTAAAACACTGTGCAGAGTCAGGTCTGCAACAGTCACAGCAGATCTTGGAGACAATGAGACAATGGGTAAAATTAGCCTGCCCTGCCTTATGTTTATCAAAATCAGACATCCATGTTTGTGTTGGGCATCTAGTACCCTTTCTATTGTTGTAGAGAAAAAAAGTACCTGGAAAATGAGGCATCTAATCCTAAGATCGGTTGTGTATAAGATTGGTCAGGTGAATCATCACTTGGAGAGGCCCGTTTCTCTTCAGTGACTGCAAGACAGCTCAAGGTGACTGACATTACAGACATTATACATGATATTAAATTGTCTGAAGTCAGGTGACATGAGGTCTAATATCCTATGTTGTAGCTGAAATAATTGTGTTAGTATGTGAAAGTTTCAGAGCCCTATAAAGAGGTTACTAGCTCTCCTGAGTCCCATCAGCAACAAAGCAAACGGAAGTGAGTTGATTTCTTAACTGGTGTAAAGGAGCAAGATCCCATTGGCAACATTGCAGTGACCCGAGGTTTTGCTCCTCAAGGTGAAGATGAACATCTGTCTGCTACATTTTATACTTTATTACCTGGAATCAGATACCCCTCACCTCACTACAGCTGACTTTGTCATCCATGCTGCCTTCATGGGTGGTGGAAAGCAATGAACACCATTAGCATGGGATTCACTTGACCTATATTACAAATCTGCTTTAGGCAGAGATAACTAGCTCCATAGTTTGTGTTAATTAAACTGACTAGATGCCCATTATCTCTAAGAAGAATTTATGGTAATTATCTCCTGTGTAAATGTCCACATTGTACCTTTCAACCATCAGGCAAATGGTATTCCTAATACATGCAGTAGCTGATTCCAACTTAATTTATCAAGGTCATAGAGAAAACTTACAATATCAAAAGATTTATATAAAATTGCTGTTAATTTTTTTGGTGCTCCTATTTCCAACTTGTTTTACTTCTCATACAGCTGGCATTACTCCTCTTCATTGGTGTAACATGGGAGATACTTTAAGGTATTAGGGTATAGAGAACAGAACAGGGCACATTACTTCTCTCAGTAAAACAGACATCAGTTCTGGTTGCCCAAGGCTGTGTTCTCCTTAGGCACGAGTGGTGCATCATTTGCAGAAAGCACTCAGCATGCCTGAAAAGCAAACTATTTCAGTTTAGGTGTCTTCCATGCATTTTGAATGCTCTTATCTCAGGCTTTAGCTACGAAGGAAGGGTAGTTGTGATACTGGGTGTTTGCAGCAGTTTAACCCAGCAGGCAGCTAAGCACCATGCAGCCGCTCGCTGACTCCCCCTGCAGTGGAATGGGGGAGAGAATCAGAAGAGTAAAAGTGAGAAAACCCATGGGTTGAGATAAAGACAGTTTAATAGGTAAAGCACAAGCCGCACACGCAAGCAAAGCAAAACAAGGAATGCATTCACTCTTTCCCATGGGCAGGCAGGTATTCAGCCATCCCCAGGAGAGCAGGGCTCCACCATGCGTAACGGTTGCTTGGGAAGACAAACGCCATCACTCTGAATGTCCGCCCCCCTTCCCTTCTTCTTCCCCCAGCTTTATATGCTGAGCATGACATCATATGGCATGGGATATCCCTTGGGTCAGTTGGGGTCAGCTGTCCTGGCTGTGTCCCCCCTCAACACTTTATACACCCCCAGCCTTCTCGCTGGTGGGGTGGGTCGAGAAGCAGAAAAGGCCTTGACTCTGTGTAAGCACTGCTCAGCAGTAACTAAAACATCCCTGTATTATCAACACTGTTTTCAGCACAAATCCAAAACATAGCCCCATACTAGCTACTATGAAGAGAATTAACTCTATCCCAGCCAAAGCCAGCACAATGTGGGAACATAAATTGAAGAAAACACTCCATTTTTATTAGCCTAGAAAAAGAAAAAAGGATTCTCTCCTCTCCCTCCTAACTGCTACTCAGATTTTAGAAGAAGAAAAGGCTAGCACATTTTTTTGGCACAGAAATACTTCCAGATTGTGTCTTATTTCTTTGAACTATGGAGGCTAAGTTAATGATATAAGGATAATTATATTTCATGCTTCAAACTGAAGTTGATAGGAGAGAAATATCCTTCTGTGTGGAGCTTTTTTATCATGTATATAACATCTGTTATTAGCTGAAGCCAAAAAGACCTATGCACGTATTTAAAGAATACATTTAAAGAATGGAGAATGCAACCAGCATTAAAAAAACAAGTTTTTTTTCTCCTCATATTAGCCTATCTGATATTTTAGTTATATCAACAGTGAAGTCACCAGTGACATATCCCATGCTGATCATCAGTGTACCAGAAAGGTAATTCACCAGCAGCTTCAAAACATGCAGTTTCCAGAAAAAGATAACAGCAAGATTATCTTTTGTCCAAAAAACCCATCAGTAGTCTCACAAAAGTCCTTACCAAGTAAAAAAAAAATTGCTTCAAGAAAAATAGAGAAAGCTTCTTTAGAAACAACCTCATGAAAAAGGAAAGAAAATGCAATGGTTTAGGCTGCTACTCTAATCATTCAGTTCTGTGTGAGGAAAAGGGGTTAGGATTAGAAATTGAAAGCCTGTTTCCTGAGGGCTGCTAAGCTTTGTCACTGAGGGAGACCATGGTAGGGCTGTCTATAGCTGGGCAATGCGGCTCTACAACCCCTGTCACTGTTCAGGAAACTGAGTAATGATGTGGTGGAGGCTACTTCAAAATTAGTTATTAGACAGATGGTTGGGCTTGGATTGCCCCTTCTTTAGATTTTATACAGTTTAAAATCATACTGAGTGAACATAGAGCATGCAACTGAAAAAAGACGAATAAGGGAAATATTTGGAACTTTGGAAGAAGACTTCTTCTGAGGGTCTTTGTTGCTGGGAATGGACCTGGAGCAAGAGCTCTCCAATAATGCAACAGTGAGCAGTAAGACTTGGTTGGTGTTTGGCCTTCTGCTGGGTCATGAAGCAGCAGGATTTCTATGCGACAGCTGGCAGGAGAAGACTGGCACAATGCCTAGTGAAATAAGTGAAAGCTGTCTCCTGAAAATGAAGAGAGGTGGTGGATGGAGATCTATTGTGCTGCACCCGAAATATCTGAGGTATGAATCCTTCCTCTTTTATCTTGTTTCACCTAGAATGCTCTTTGTACAGATACTTTCATGAAAGGGAACTGAAATGGCATTGAAAAGCTTATGTTACCAAATGAGTTCCTCCAGAAGAAGGAGGAATTCCTTTGTTGCCTTCCTTCACCCTCCAGAATAGATTTTGTAAAGTTCTGGAGATTTTATTTTTCTTCTTGTCCATTAAACTTACAGAATGATTGGATAACTTATCTTTTTCCTTCCTGTCACTGAATAATTTTGATACATTTGAATCACTGTAATGTCTTGAAGCTGTGGTAAATAAATAGCTATAATTTTGGGGTTAGTTCCAAATTTTTAATTTGTATAAAGGGATGGAATATCAAAGATCACCAGACACTGGAAAGGATAACTCCTTCACACTATTAGGGTAAGAAAATTCTGCAGAACATAAAGCTCTGCCATGTGGAAAGGAGCTGGGGCAGCATCTGACCAAGCAGTTTGCTTGCACATCTCTTGATGTGTGATGTATGATGATGCTGAGCACTGGCAGAAACTCTTTGAGTGAAAGGATGTTATTAGGTCCCCCTTTCCTCTTTGATTGGCAACATGACTGTAGCTGACTGATTAGCGAAATTGCTGATCATAATTTTTAGTCTTGAAATTGTAGGGCTGTGTTTTCAGTTTTGTTTTGCTTTGTTGTTAGAGAACAGGATAATAATTTATGATGAAACCATATAGGCTACAGTAAAAAACCCCACAAAACAAAACCCTTTGCTAAGCAGTTGGTATTCAGTTCTCCGACAGGCAGAATTTAGAATAAAAGGTTACTAACATTTTGGCAGTGTTTTCCTCAGGCTTTCTCTTGTATTTCTGCCAAATATCTCACAAGGCTCAGATTTGATTAAAATGGCAATGCTCTCTGCTACTTGAATGTAATTAGAGCCATTCATTACAGCTTTAGTTGACAGTTTGGCAACCTGTACATTTTTCTGAATATGGACAGCATTCCATGGAAACAGTTCAAGGGAAAAGTGCAAGAAGAGGGTCCTCTCTTGAACTGCAGCAAATGGAAGACTGTCTATGTTTAGAGAAGTTTACAGGTTTCCAAACTGTCAATCAAGCTCCTAGGAAGAGCTCTAATTAGATTAACATAGCAGAGCACTGCATTGTTTTTGTCAGCCAGCTCCCGCAAGCTCCTGGTACGTAGTTATCACGTACCCTATAGGACCATTAAGTATTTCTATTGCAAGTCACTCTGTTTTGTTGCTATTAACCTCGGTCTTAGAACACTGTTGGAGGGAAAATAAATCAAGAAAATGTGTTTGCCTATGTAAACCTTTCCCGCAGGCCAGCCTTTTGCAGAATTTAGGAGAAGATTTTTAATCTGCTTGAATTTCCCACCCTTTCCAGTATATGTCAAATAAAAAACGGCTCAAATAAAGTCAGAGCAGACCTGGGCTTCTTTCAGGTTTCTAACAAATTATATCTTTCAGTTCAAAATATTAAGTCAACTATTGTTACTTTTAATTTTGTATTCTTCTGTGCTGTGCCCAGGAACTGCTAAAATATAGCAAGAAATGTGACTTTAAGCATCTTCCAAATCATCCGAAAACACAAACCCTGTTGATTCCAATCAAGCTTTTCTTGTGATTAAAGTAAGAAAGGCTTAGTCCAAAGTCTGATGAGAACAACTTTCTGTTTTCCCTGTGGCTCATCACTGTTAAAAGGGAAAAGGAAGAGTGCAGATTAATGGATGGGGCAATCTGCAGTTTAGTTTTGCATTGCTTGTTGCTGGGCTACTTCAGTATGTGAACCAGGGGATGATAGCCTCATTGCCCTTTCGGTGTCATGGCAAACTGAATACTGACGCTTTGCAGAGAGTGGGCACATCTGGGTGAAATATGGGTTCAAAGCTGGGATAGTCTTGAGGTCATTTGTTTGTTTACAGAAATGTACACAAAGCACAGTTCCTCTCAGCAGCAATAGGAACACGCAGACCATGAGCTTTTGCCAAAGTCTCCCATCAGACAGTTTAGCCATGTGCCAGAGAAACATCTGTCTCTTTCTGCCTCAATGCCTTTATCCTCTGACATTTAACTGCTTTCCTCACTCCCAGCCTTGTTACATTTCCCAGTCCCTAAGTCTGAAATCTCAGAAAACCTCTTAACTCTGAGTGGAGCCATGGCTGTGGGCTGGCCAGTTAGAAATGCTTTTATTCTGTTTTGCAGTAGTGTGAGTTGCAGGGCAGTCCCAACTCAGGACATGGAAGGCACCAGGAAGCCATCATATTCCTGATACTGAATGGCTGCTGAGCCACCCCCCTTTCCTCCCAAGTCTGCTGAACCTCCCTGCGTGAGCTCAGTGTTGTTACTTTTACAATACTGATGATGACCCTTTGGGTAATTGCCTGCTGTGTTTGTGCTATTTGTCTTCTCTTAAGCCTTGTGTATTTTTGTACTACATTAAATGAATTAGATAAGAAAGCAAGAGAAGCTAAGTCAAACAAAATCCTTACTGTCAGTGCAGGTATTGTGGTAGGATGTACTTATATTGTTAACACCTGATGGCACATAGAGCTGTTGTAATCTTGTGACTGACGTTACTGGGATAGTACTGATTTTACTGTGTTTGGGTAAATTCACACCTTTAAGCAAAACAGCTACGCTGGTAAGAGACCAGCAGACATTTATTGCCTCTAATGATGTCCAGCAGACATACTTCTGAAATCCAGCCTACCACTGTGGAGCCTGAGACCATGGCAGGATTCCCAAGACAACCAGTGCCAAACATACGTGAAGTCAGAGGAGCAAACTAACAGAGTAATCACAAATGTTTAACTATTTATGTAGTATTCTTTCTATCAGGACATTTCAGTTTATCATTGCAAATCCATTTTATTCCCTTCCCATTCTTCTTGAAACCTCCCTGCACGTGATCATCTTTCTTTACCACACGGTATGGAAAGAACAATTTTCAGATGCTGTTTGGCTCAGCAGAGGGCCTCACTAGTGATACCTGCTCAAGTGATTCTAACTCATAAATTGGGGTTTTACTGGCAGCTCAACTGTATTTGGTGCCCACCTCTGTACAAATATGTCACAGTCGTGTTACATTCTCCCATGGGTTAGTCTGCTTTTAAGTCTTGCTTCTCATGGAAGTGCAGTAAATACATTACCATTCTGAAAGTTTTCCTATACCTCGGAAAAATATTTATGCAGTTCTGTCTGAAACTTTCTCTAAAATGCATGTGCACTTCGATGTAAGAAGCCACTCAAGTCACCTTAAGAAGCATCCTTAGCTCCGTGTGTTCTTTTACCAATCCACAAACATTAGTATCTTCTGTTGAATATGAAAGGGACTTCGAAACATAGGTAGGTTAAGGTACCCAATTTGACTCTGAGACTACATAAAGTCAATCAAAAGCAAAGTAAAATATTCTGGGGAGACCTCTGTGGTTAGATTGGTTTCTAGCAGATTGCTAGTAACTCACTTGGAGTTCCCTCCTCTATACTGCAGCCTGCCCTGACTACGTGACTGAGAGAGATGATAGTCTCAAATGGCCTTCAAAGGAATTCCCTGCCTGTCTAGGATGCTCATAATCAATTTTTTTCTCCTGATGCATGGGAACTTTTGTGGGCAAATGTGACTTACAAGACTCCAGGTTTCACACTTCAACATGTTTCTCTCTTTCTTTTTCAGCAGCTACTGTAGTGCATGACTGATATTACAGTCCCATTACAAGGTCAGTGCGTAGCGTTAGGACAGATGCTTACTGCACTCCATTTCTTCTGTAGGAGGTACACATTTCAAGGGTTTTTCTATAGACTAGCCACACAAAAAGTACTTCCTAGTGTTTATATGTTTGTAAGATCTAAAGTGATAATTGACAACTTATATTTTGACTTGTCCAGATCCTATTCAATTTCTAGAAATCCAGATTTCAAAATAATTCTTTTATATGTGGACATATTTTGATACACTGCCTTCATTTGACGTGAATTAGATCCCCTTATTGCTTAGTGTTTTAAGTAAGTCTGCTTTAACAAAACATTATCAATAAAGCCAGTGTCCATATGTATTAAAAAATCCAGTACTGAGATGATATTGATATGAAACTGAAATAACTGGCCAGAATGAAACACATCTGAATTTCACCAGTATGTACTTTATAGTTCTTAGATCAATTACTACATCTCAGACAGGATGAAAACATTTTTGCCTTGGCAGACTTAAATTCATGATGTTTAATGAAACGTCATGAAACAAGTTCATGATGAAACAAATTCCTTGTTTCCTGCTTTTTCACATTACCACTATTTGACAGAACAGTTACCCATCTTTATGATTTGACAGTCCTTCCAGTCTTATGAATCAATATTAATATAATTTTGTGGTGTGTAACGTTGGCTGGCTGCTAGATGTCCACCCAGCCTCTCCCTCACTCCGCCTCCTCATCAAGGCGGGGGGAGGAAATAAGATGAAAAAGCTCGTGAGTTGGGATAGACACAGTGAGATAACTTATCAGTTACCATCATGGACAAAATAGACTTGACTTGGGGAAACTGGCCAACAAAATCTGGATTGGATGGTGAGAAACAAAGACAAAAATTAAAACAACACCTTTTCTCCCACCATCCCCTTTTCCCAAGCTCAACATCACTCCTTCATTCCTGACTATTCTACATCCTTCTACCCTGAGCAGCATAGGGGGCTGAGGAAAGGGCGTTATGGTCAATCCATAACACCTCCTCCCTGCCACTCCTTCCTCCTCTTGCTATTGTCCTGCTCCAGCTGGGTCCCTCCCACAGGATGCAGTTCCTTCAGGAAACATCTATCTGCTCCAGCATGGTGTTCTCCATGGGCTGCAGTGTGGGCATCTCCTCTACCACGGTCTCTCCAGGGGCTACAGGAGAATCTCTGCTTGGACACCTGGGCCACCTCCTCCCCCTCCTTCTGCTCTGACCTTGTTGCTCACAAGGCTGTTTCTCATACTTTTTTCCTCACTACTCACTTCCTGCATAGTGTTTTGTTCTTTTAATACTTTTTAAATATTTCTTCCCAGAGGCGCCACCATCTTGGCTGAGGGACTCAGCTGTGCCCTGTGGTGGTGTACTGGTTTTGGCTGGGATAGAGTTAATTTTCTACATAGTAGAGTTAATTCTCTTCATAGTAGCTAGTATGGGGCTATGTTTTGGATTTGTGCTGAAAACAGTGTTGATAATACAGGGATGTTTTAGTTACTGCTGAGCAGTGCTTACACAGAGTCAAGGCCTTTTCTGCTTCTCGACCCACCCCACCAGCGAGAAGGCTGGGGGTGTATAAAGTGTTGGGGGGGGACACAGCCAGGACAGCTGACCCCAACTGACCCAAGGGATATCCCATGCCATATGATGTCATGCTCAGCATATAAAGCTGGGGGAAGAAGAAGGGAAGGGGGGCGGACATTCAGAGTGATGGCGTTTGTCTTCCCAAGTAACCGTTACGCATGGTGGAGCCCTGCTTTCCTGGGGATGGCTGAACACCTGCCTGCCCATGGGAAGGAGTGAATGCATTCCTTGTTTTGCTTTGCTTGCGTGTGCAGCTTGTGCTTTACCTATTAAGCTGTCTTTATCTCAACCCATGAGTTTTCTCACTTTTACTCTTCTGATTCTCTCCCCCATTCCACTGCAGGGGGAGTCAGCGAATGGCTGGGTGGTGCTGAGTTGCTGACTGGGGTTAAACCACGACATGTGCGTCTGTTGGAACTGGTTGGAAAGGACTGTGTCCGGCATGGGGCAGCCCCAGCCTCTCCTCACAGAAGCCCCCCCTGCAGCCACCCTCTGCCAGTGCCTGGGCACCTGTGCCCCATATACATTTCTAGGCTACTAGAAGAGCTATAAACCATAATGGAATTACCTTTTCCATAACACATGTAAGGTGTTATGGTACTACTTCCATGATGGTTGGCCTCCCTTCTCATTTTCAGTTGTTTTCAGCCCTACTGCAATCAAAACCTGTCACAGAAGCTCTCTCACTGCCTGTGCATTTGATCTTCTTTCACTGATCTTGATATGACAATTGAAATTCAGCTGAGCATCTCAAGCTGGCATACGTTTAATTCATCTGGGGTGGCCTCATGGGTATGTGGTATGCCAGATACAATATCTCTCTGAGTTCAGTCTCCTCTTCTGCCTTTGCACTTAAGCCCAATGATGAGACTGATGGCTGGATACTGTTTATACATCAACAGCTTTCACTAGGGACTATACTGTTTTTTGGTTGGTTTTTTTTTTTGGTTTTTTTTTTTTTTTTTCCCCCTCTCTCTGTGCTAGGTTCTGTAGAACAAATCCGGCATGCTTATTTTGACTGTTCAGGCTCCCCTCTATCATCATTTCCCATGTGGTAACTGAGGCTGCAGTGTTAAATTGGACCCCTCAGGGTACTTTTTCCTTCAAGCTCCTGAGGACCGCAAAGGTGGGAAATTTGTAAATACCCTTCTCTGTCCAGATTCTTTGATTGGCCTGTCAGCTTGTCAGAGTACCTCACTTTCAGTGATCTGCATGGAGGGAGAAAGGATGCTGGATGACTTGGTTGCTCTTCCGGGTATCCCTAGCATCTTGCTGCACATCAGAGTGCTTTTCTGGTTATCACCAGCCAGCAGAAGACTCTTTTGTCTGTCTCCTATGTTATCTCTCTGAACTAGCTCCTGACGTGATCCACTCTGTTGCTCTTTGGATACTCTGGAAGGTGTGTTAGGCAGTAATTGTGCATGATAAGGTGCCTTGGGACCCTGCTTTAGGATTTGCCACATTTCTTGGTCAGGAATGTACCAGTGATATCCATACAAAATTGTAACTCACTAATCTGAAACCAGGTTAGGGTTACATGAGGCATAGATTTATACACACAATGTACATAATTCACTTAAAATAGTTTTAAAAACACATAGGGAAGAAAACTTGGGCTTAATCCATTAAAAATTACATCAGAAAGTTTGCTCTTTCTCCCTCTTTCTTCACCTTGCCCATTTAACATGTTCTCACTGTTCCCACTGAAAGGGTTATCCCATTCAGTCCTTCATACAGCCTCTTAACTTAGTGGAGCATGATAGCTTTTAGAGCAAGTTTCTTGAAGATGTTCTCAGTAAATTCTTTCTTTCACCCCAAAACCCATTCCAGATTTTGTCCTGGCCATTCCTCTTAGTTAAATTAAATATTATTTCTCTTCCTCGATATCTGCAAATTACTCTCTGTTAAGCTAAGGGTGATCTCCTGCACAACTCTGCTGAATGAGAGATAACATTCATTCCCATCCTCTGACTTTGGTGATTTTTAGGCATGTTTCCATATGAAGTGTTGCTTCACCTCTTATAGACAGTGATATGGTAACAAGCATACTGGATAAAAATGTATAAGGGAGTTAAGTGCAGGTAGATAATATCTGGCTCTTGTTTGAAACCAGACACTGTGGCACTTGACTCCTGAAGCAATTTGACCCTCACTTTTAGCCTTTCTCACTTCAGCTCCCTGTAACACAGCTGTCAGTCTCAGCTCTCCCTCTCCTCTCAGCCCTGTGACCAAGGCTGTGCCTACACTCTGGATGCCAGAACCAGCTCTGGACCCACTACATGGTGTTAATGTGCTGTCAGTTTCCCAGAAAGGAGTTGATCCCATCATACAGCAGGCTGCTGCAATTGCTCAGGTAGCTCTTGCCCTCAAAGTGCACCCTCTCCTCCTCTGAATTTGAAGGGAGCTTAGATGAGGGGTTTATGGCTGGGTGTCTACACTGCAGATGGTGTTTCAGTGCCATGTGTGTAAAACATGAAAATTGTAGTGGTTTGTAGCCTAACAGGGAAAATGTGAAGATGAATACTATGTTATTATAATTAGACTACTGGCTAGACATCACTTTTGAGCTTTTGGGTGTTCTGTTCTGTAAATTCTCTCTCTAGTTCATGCTTGCTCAACTAGCTTCAAACTTTCTAGATCCTAATTCCTTAAAGACCTTCCTCCCGTCTCCAGCAAGATGGCTGATCAGAAAGAGGTACAAATAATTTCTGTGTATGCATTGATTTATATGATGACCTGGATGCATTTGAAGCAGATGGAGTTCATAACCAAACTATCTTTAAACAGCGTATGGCAGCTATGGCAGCAAAGCCACTGTTTGGGCTGTATGTCAACGCAGCTACCCAGTATGCTAGGTAGGTTTCCAACTGTGCTGAAGTTCCCAGCACTGGGCAGGATGCTTCTGTGGGCACTAATACTGTTATCTTGCAGTCCAAGCTGAACAGTGCCTTACTGAGAGCGCCAGAATGAATTCTGGCACAGAAAGAGAGATCTGAAGCCATACCCCTGCACGTGCCTTGGGTGAGTGAGTGTTTGTTGCAGAACCTCAGTGACGCTGGACATTAGGTAATTATGGATATCTGCCTCTGTTTTGGCAGTCCTGAGGGCTCATCACTTACATGGCTTTGGCAGTGATGGGATCTGTTTTATCTTGTGCTGCTGTGTACTTCCGGAGGTTGGAATCCCCACATCTCTCCAAAAAGAGAAGCAGGTTTTCTGTGGATCATTTCTGACATCCTGGCTTTGCTATAGGAGTTTTACCTGACTGGCTGGGCGAATGGCAGCACGTGGTGTGGCAGGGGCAGAACCACATGAGAAACTGATTGCCCTGCCAAAACACACACGCTGACTGGCTGCCTGGCTGTCATCTCTGGCCACGCACAATGACTGGATCCTTTTGGCAGCACCAGCTCGGTTCTTTTTCCTTTACCCAGACACAAAACTTGTAAAAGTGTTTTGTCTTTGACATCTTCATCCATATGCCAAGTATGAATAAAATTACTCCGTTGTTTCAAAAAAAGAGGAGGAAAGAGAAATGTATGAGTGGACAGACTGTGTGACCATCTAAACCTCATTTCCTTAGAAACACAAAGTAATCAGGGATCTCCAGAATCGTGGAAAACATAAAAAATCCCTGAAATTTTACAAGGATGTATAAAATATAAAGGGTAAAATATGTCCTAGGTTTATTATTTAGATTCAGAGCAGTAGGGCTATGAACCTGAAACTAGAATACATATGGAGAGTGGATTTGATTTCAGTGACTGGAAGCCAAAACATGGCCATCTCAAACCCAATTTCCTTCCTCCTGTACAGTTTTCTGAGGTAGGGTTTAATGTTTTCCCTGGAGAGAAAAATGATATATTTCCTTGAAGAATATTTATAAAACTAAGGAAATTTACATGCTTGTGACATCAAATCACAAATGTAGTGCTATATTGCCCTGTGGGCATGGAAATTTAGTACATTATTATAATAATTTTAAAATGCATTTCTTGCAAACAGTGTAATTTCTGGAGACACTCTAGTTGTACCTTGGCTTACAGATTGTTATCACAGTTGTGGAAAGAAAAGAAGAAAATACTTCTATTTCCAAACACCAAAATCAGACTGACAGGCCTGTGCTCTCTCTGAGGGATCAGTGTTTTCCTTTGACTGCACAATTGCTTTCCAACCCTAATGCAAAAGCACTAATCTTTGCTAGAAACAAAGCACATCTATTCATAAAAATCCATTTGAAGATTTATCTCAGTATGTTTTAAAAAAAAAGTGTTTAAATGCTTTCACTAAAGCAGGATAAATTAAAAAGAAATGTTTCACCTGGAAAAATGGCAATGACTTTCAGTCAGATACCCCAGTGTATCTGACTGGCCTTGCTGGCACATTCAGGTTATGAGACCATTATCAGCATAGTTGTTGGTCTGTTCCATGTATTTCAAGAAAACTAGGTTGTAATAAATGGGGGCAACTTGTGACAGTATAACTTTTAACTGATGAAAGCCATTTCTGATCATTTGGGTTAGAAGGCAGTGAGTGGATTCCCCAGTTCATGTGTCTGCATCTGGAAAGCTCTGATTTTATTATGCTGAAGAGACTCCCCACGGACTGGTATCTTGAATATCTGCAGTGAAGTTAATTGCATAGCCTTTCCTAGCACCTTGTTTCTGCATTTACAGCTGGCTGTATTCTGCCTTCACATAGTTATGAAAATTTCCCTAATTTTTAATCTGTGTTTTTTCCTGTTAATACTTTATTTTATTACTTTCTGGTCTTCCCAATTGGTTAATGAGAATGATTTATCTCTTATCTAATATCCATTCATAATTCTATGAATAATCCTGCTTCCCCTTGGTCTTTCCATTCTATGAAATCTTCTCCATAGTTGAAGATGTTGTCTCTTAAACTCTTTCAAATTATGCAGCGGTTTTAAAATTTGCCCCTATATTAAAAAAAAAAGCATGATGGGAGCTATTGTAGTGACACAGTTGTATTTTTATTAATACTACCCAATATAGTGTTTTACTTTTCTCTGACAGCCACAGTAACTTGAATACAATGCATTAACAGCTTTAATCTTCCTCTGATATAAAGGCTGGTGTCTTTATAATCATGGTTTTGGTTAAGTCTGGACAACTTGCATAAATTTTCCCCATCTGATTCAAGCCATATTTATCTCTTTAAAACCCTGGACTGCTATACAAAAAATCAGTAGTGAGTTTTAACTGTCTCTTTTGGCCCATGAAGATACTTAAAATTAAAAGTTTTTGACACTTAACTCAGAAATATAATACATTTTAAATGCCTCAGTGCTTGAAAAGTCTTAGAAAGTGCAAGCTCTGAATGCCTGGCTCTGCTGACCTAAGGAGGGCTAACTACACTGCTATGATGTGGTAGAAACACAAGCAAAGGTAGAGGAAACTGCTGGGATAGTGGGAAGGAGCTGGTAGCTGTTAGGAGGAAGAAAAACACATGCAAGACAGAAAAACAGATCTAAGCTGGAACTGGCAGCTAGAGAAGTCATTTTGTTGGAGCCGTGACTGAAGACTGAAACATTATAGACTCATAAGACTCTGACAGCAGTATGTGGTTTCATAGTAATCTGCAGAAGATAACTGGATAACAGTTCAGACTGGATAACAACAATTCCTAGCCTGAGTAACTTACCCATGCTAACAAAGGTGGAAATGGGCTTTCACATCTAACTCTTGCAAGGTTTTCCTGTATGTTGTCTAAAATGGATTTTCATTTTAACACCGATGGCAGGAACTTACGCAGCTCATAACTACGATGGAATAAAACTACCTAATCCAGGTATGAAATGCTATTCTTTGAAAATAATGTTTCCTCATTGCTCCAAGTTTTTTCCAATCTGTTCTGTAGTACAACTTTCCTGCATGACATTGATTAGCATGAAGTGGATTGCTCAGTAAATCTTCTAATCTGGGCTTCTGCTAGACTAAAACCATCCACTTCAAGGATTGTCCATAACATGTCAGTGAAAAAGATCTCATTATTTATTTTAAAGTTCTGAATTGGGACTGTTATTTTAGTTAATCCTAAAATTTATTCTGGTTCCTAAGAGCCAGGCTCTTAAAATGCTTGTGTTCAGTTCTTTATCCTGGTAGGGTAGTTCAGTAAGACTGAACTGGGTTACAATTAGCCATCGAAAAGACTTCTATGGGATTTCCTCGAGGAGATTTAAAGTTTCTTGCAAACCCTTCCATTACAGACAGTATCTTTTCCATTCTTGCCCCAGTTCTGCTGTTACAGAACCAGCAGCTCATATTCTGTGGCTTACTGGTCCCCTGAAAAACATGGACATGCTGTACCTTTGCTTCAGCTTCACACATCACTACCCCTTACTTACTGTTTGCTAAAACAAGTAATTTATTTTGTGCTGCGATGAAAGTGCTCCTGCTCAAACTGTGGGTTCATTTTTATGATCTTCTGTGATAAGATACTGTACATCTTTACAGTGTCATACACTAGCCACAGCAGCATGCAGGACCTCACATGATGGTCATTTAATATCCATGACTCACAGTCCACAGGACTAGGATTCCAGCCAGCTGGGATTTGTTCTAAGTGGTGTGAAATGACAAACAGTGCATGAGATACAGCTCAGATACCAAACATGGTGGCCAAGCAATTAAAAAACCATGGCTTCTTGCCCTCTCCAGTAAAAAAAAAAAACAAATCATGCAATAGATTCACCCAATAACTATTGAATATCATTTTTTCAAAGACTTAAGAAAAATCAAGTGCCAAAATAAAGAACATGGTATCTTGGCCTTTCTAGGTGGTTTCTGCACGCTCCGTAGTCTCTGGTTATTTTCTTTTCTCGTGTTTGCTTTGTTTAATTTTTCAGTTTGAATTTTATGGTGGAAACTAATAACTGCTCTGACTGTCCTTGTTCTTTCTGACTGATTTTTGTATTTAAAGTTGTAACTTATTTTCCATGGCTTGATATTCAGCTGGGATGTTATACACTTGCGGAGTGCAAGAGGGATTAGATGTTACTCTGTGATTCACTCAGTCCCTGAGGAGAGCTATATAAAGATCATCCTCTTCTCCTTGGCCCCAGGGAAGCTAGGGGGCAGATTATGAGCTAGCGGAAAAGACGAAGGCATAAAGAAAAAACCTCACTATCTGCAAAGAGGTTCCAGAAGCACACATCCCCCTTCTCTCACATTGTACAAAACTGGGAAAAAGTGTGCTCTGCTGCTTGGCTACTGTTAGTATAGCCATAGAGGGGCAGTTTAAGGAAAAATAAAACCACTAAAAGTTCTCTTTCCCGCATTGTGACTGCTCCTTTCACAGAAATTGCTAAAGGTTTCCTTTTCCAAGGAGAAGAAGATGTGGAAAGGCAAGACTCTGCTGTTTACAGATGCCTTTTCTCTATAGCCTGGCAATCCTGAAATGTGATTGCCTTGTAAAGGCAGGTTATTTTCAACCACTCCCTTCATTTATGTTCCTGTCAAACCCATGGCTTAAGTGAGGCTTCTGTGCTGGAGAGATTTTGCACTGGCTGTCTGCCCAGGGATGGACTGCAGCAAGAGTAGACTCTGACAGAAATAGGTGGTTATGTGTGTAGACCTCTAAGTCTTGAAATGAGAATATCACTGCTAGAGGTCAATTATCCTTGCCAGTATTTCCCTCATTTACTGAAGTCAGTTGACTCTCCTTTGCCAGTGTTGGCTATTTTTGTACCAGTCTCACAATGGTGGGGATTTTCTCATTTCAGTCCTTACAGAAATGACACAGCCTGGGATACTTTTGCCTCTGAGACTTCATTAAGAATTCCAAACTCCGTGTTTTCATCCTAAAAGTTGTTCTAGACTACTTGTTTACAAGTGAGAAGTGTTTTAAAGTAATTTCTATGAAGTATTTAATTGTATTTTTGCGTGTTTTATCTTAGGCTTTAATATTTTAAGACTATTATTTTGTTCTCCAGAAACTCCTGTCTTTCATAATCTCTCAGAAGGAAAGCTCTGAATTTTAGAAAAGAAAATCAAGACAATTATTTTCTTTTTTAAACCAATATGCGGCAGTTTTAGACTGCTTTTCAAAACACTTGGAATTATGGATTTTAAACCAAAAGTCTCATATCCAGTCATTATTTTGCCTTTCCATGGTTTTTAAGGAAGAACCAAGATGTGATTTAGAAAATTTGACGAAAGAAGGAACCTGAAAGCTAACAGCTATGACAACACCTGCCTCAGCTTTCTGTGTTCCGAGAGGCACATTTAGTTATATTTATCCTTCTATTTTTACATCACCAATTTGTCCCACATCTTGTCACATGGAGCAGGGTTTTGCTGCTTCAAAGTCTTTGTCAACTGTAAAGTCACTGCAAGATGTAGCTTACTTAAGATGAAAAGCCTTTCCAAAATAGAGTTTGACCTTTTTTACAACAGGAGCGATGATTTTTTTTTTCAGTTTTGAATTAAAAGTTTTGCTGTAGCACTACCTGGTATTACCATTGGCTTTACTAAGGCGTCACTCCTTTAACTTTTGGTTTTAATGCTTATTAAGTTCAAATGTGTTTTGTTTTTAAAATACATGTTGTTATTCATGTTACTGAAAGCAAAGTGAAAGTGTCCTGTACAAGAAGGTAATAAGATTTCTGATGATTCTCAGTTCCTTGGGGAATTATTTTAGCCTTAGATGGCACTTTGAGAACACTCTGTCTATGCACAAGTAAGCTCTCCTTAGTTATAAGGAGATACTTAATATAGGGCAAGATTGAAATAAATGATAAGAGTTGCAATGACTTCGCTGGGTCAAGGATTTTACCATAGGATAGCAAAACACAGAACTGGACAGAAATGAACAATGTACTGCACTGTCTCCCTTGGTGTGAATGTTGGATCTCAACAAAGCACTGCTTCTTCTGAAGTAAGAGCTGTAGCATGCATGAAGACAAATCTACACCATGCTAGTCACTGGATTTTTTGGTTTGGTTTGCATTTTGTTGGCAATAGCATGCAAGGAAGGGAGAGGTGAATCTGTAAACATTTGTTCTCTATTAGTAGATGACATTGCTAAGATGTGTTTAAAGATTTGGTTGACTGGCCTCGATTTCTTTACTGTCTGACAGTCTAATTTATATTTATTTCAGATTACTGAACACTGAATCAGTAGATATCTAGGGGAACATTTCAGTCGCCTTTTGACAACAGATGTTTCTTTCCAGCAGTTTCCATTGAGTTTTGAGACATTCAGACACCATCTTGGGTCAGCTAGGCTCTGGAGCCTACTGATGCTTTCTGGTACAGATATGGGAATAAATGGACAGGATTAAAATTTTCAGTAAAAAATTGGGTTACAAAGAGCCTAACAGATGCTAAGACTTTTTTCAGAAGCATTATCTAATCTTAACTGCCTTAATGTTCTACAATTGAGGGGAAGAAAAAAGAAAAGAAAAAGGAATGAGGAATTGCTCAGGTTTAGGACAATTCATTTTTCTCTACCTTTCTCTATGGTTTATGTTTCCAAAAGCAAATGTATTTGCATGGGCATTTTGTTGACTGGAAAAAATTTGTTATTCTGAGCCCTATCCTGCATTTTGAAGGGCTGGAAATGCTTCTTTACCCAGTCTCCTACTGCCTTCCACAGGCCTCTAGATAAAGGGCCTGAATCACAGCACTTTGCTCATCTAATTCACAACACTGCCTCTCTCTCTGTGCACTATTAGCCCACTGTTCCTTCTTTCTACTGCCCTGCACAATTTCTTCTATCATCTCATCTGTTGCTGTAAGAGGAATACATGCATATGTGTAGGTCTAGGTGATGTATGCTTCAATTTGCTTAACTTAATAGTTTAGATGTGCTGACTTTTGTTGCCACCGTCTTTCTAGTCTGGTTCTCTGACAGGAAGTCATGATTAGAAGATCATGTATATGTGGACATATTATTTTGCAGTATTGGTGAAGACAGGATTAGAAGATGCTCTGAGTAGGTATTTTGGAGAGTACATATGAAATTGCAGTTGAGTTGGAGGATCTGTTTCACATAGCAAAATATCAAAAAAGTCTAAATGGCCTTTAAATGGGAAATATTATATAGGAAAACAACTTCTCATTTGCTAATGATTGACTTGTTTCTCCTGTAGAAGAATGCCCCAATGCAACTTGCTATATTTTGTGGCTTCTGTTTAGAGGATGCAATGAAAAAAAAAAAAAAAGACAACTTTATGGATCTCCTGTCTGCAGGAATCAAACCGTGGAATTCAGTGTCTCACTCCACTTGGACCTTGAAGGTCTTCAAGAATCATTCAAAGGGAAAGGAAGGGAAAGACTGGGAGCCTGGAAACCATGAAACGTTACGTTTTGCACATCAACCAGTATGAAGGATCAGACTGATTTTTGTAACTGAATTTGCCAGGGAGGGAGAAGAACTACCCAGCTCCAAACACCTGGGCTGAGGCTGGGTGTGGGCTCATGTCACACTAAAACTCTAACAGCAGCAAAAACTGTGTGCCCGTGTGTAAGGGGCTGTAAGTAAGTAAGTACTTACTAACAAGTAAGTAAGCACTGGTGACAGCGCTATCAGTGATGGCACTACATTTACTGACCATTTGGGAGGTGGGAGATGGCATGGGGGGGGGGATGCAAACAGCTTCAGCAGAACACTTCCAAGAGAAGAGAAAGTGGTCAGTGGAAAACTCCCCCTCTCTCCCTCTGTCACCCATGATGATTTATGAACCTCTCTGTGGCTCTGTCCTGGTCTTTTCAGTGAAAGAATCCAGCTAGCTTTCTCATAATGGCAGAAGTAATTAAAAAGGGGATCAACTTCAGAGGAGCATAAAATGCACACCAAAAGTCTGTCTCTTTAATGATATCCCCTACATGCTTTATTGGTGGGGATTCTGCTGGTCTAATACCTGTTAATTTTCTTTCTAATTAGGGCTATAGCTCACCAGAGGCTGTTTTATATTTAATATAGATATGGTTAGGAGGCCTAATCCTCAGTCAGGGAAAGAATCTGGAACTATGGAAAGAGATTTTTGAAGAATAAAATGGAAGACACAGTACACAAGACACTGGAAGATCAACAGCTTATTTTATCTTGACTCAAAACAACCATGGAAGGCACAGGGAGCTTACAGTACTTTGAATAGAAGGGGATTTTATAGGGAGAAAGGTCAATGTAGCCATAAAGATATTAACTTTCATTACAGCCATGTTTTACGCAATGTGATGCAAAAAATCCCAGGCCTTCTGAAAACTCAGAAAATTAGGGCTACTATGCTGGTAGCAGAATGGAATTATGAATATATGTTATCCTCCTCCCTCCTCAGTGTCTTTCCAGTGCTGAAGAGAGGCAAAGAGAACACCTGGTTGCTGGGGAAACATCACCTCTGAAAAGGAACTCTGTAGGTATATGTATTGCCTCTTTTGAGGTCAAATGTTCCACTTTAAAAGTTAGATTGAAATTTTTCAATGAAATAGGTTTTGATCAATTAAGATTTTGTTGAGCCTGAGTATTTTACAAGTATTTTTCATTACTTTATAACACAGGTGTCCTGTAGAATTCCTGTCTGAGTCGCTGGATTCCTGGTGAAACAGGTGTTTCATAACTCAGTTTCAAGGGAGATCCAAGAGGCATATTGCCAAACTCTGGGTTCCCAAGCATGTGCAGAGTCTGTTTCCCAAAACTGTAAGTCTGAAAGCTCTGGGACAGAGGAGGCTCCGAAAGCTGCAAGCCTCCCCACCACAGAACTGAGACTTAGATTTCAGAAGTCCTGGAGTAGGCTTCCAGGGTCTGTAGCTGGAGCACTTTCCGTACAATGAAGTTGTGACAGAACTGTGAATCAGAGAAGCTGCCCAGAGCCTATAGAAAGTGGCCTGCAAACATGGACTTTGTGTTGGAACAAGATTAGTGCATATTCAGTGGTGACTATACCAAGATTATTTTGAAAACCAGGTCATCTCAGAATGCGCTGATATGGCTTAATGTGCCTTACAAAATTTTCTTGCTAACAGAAAATCCTCTATTTTTAGCTCCACTTGTGTAGCTGGTCAGAATGCTTGTCTGCAATTCTTCACAAGCAGTAACTTTCAGTTAGGTTAAAGAGTAATGTGAACAACTGGTTTCAGGAATCATGGCTGTACTGCAGAACACATTCCATCTAGAACATCCCTAACTTGTATTGAAGGAAAATAGATGACTCGTCAAGAAATAATAATTTCCCACAATTTTTCAGAGACTCACTGAAACTACATTTGGAAAAAAGTTATCAGGGTATTTAGTCTTCGTCTTCTTATATGCAGAGATAGTTCTTACTATACAATATCTATAGCTTGATTCACCTGAAATTAGTATATGGGGCTTTCACAATTGTTCTGCTCCTTAAAATTTCACACTGGGCTGGTTTGCAAAGCATGAGGAACAAACTTCAGGGATTCACTTGAAGAACTTGCACTTGAAGAAAATTTGCAAGTATTAGCCTACTGGGGTTGGCTTCTGCAAGGAACTGGATACGAGGTTACAAGGAGAGGATGCCTGGTAAGTCTTTGAATTTTAAAGGAGCTTATGGCCATCTATAATGCTTGCAGTAATGTAGGGTACCAATCAGGAGGAAATGAAGTTATAAGTTTGCTTTCTGAACTTCTAGTTATTCCTAATAATAACCCCTTCTATCACTGTAATTCTGTTTACTTCTGACAGTTTGTGTCTCACAAATTCTCATACTGTGTTTTAACCATTTAGTTTCTAATTTGGTGCTTTTTTTTTTTCTTTCGAATATGTGTGGCCTTACACACTGACAAAGCTTGCACAAGACTAAATCAAACCAAAAGAAAACATCTGGAGATACCAAAATCTGGATGAATGGAAGTCTCAGCTGGAGTGTTCCATACAGTTTTGGGCACCATAATTCAGAAAATATATGGGCCAAATGAATGTACTCTGCAGAGGTTAAAAAGAATAAATGGAAACTGTGATCAGCAAGGAAAACAAAAGTAGAATTAAGTTTATTTAGCCTGAAAAAGAGAACTCCAAAGGAAGACTGGAGAAATATTCCTTAGGTATGCAAGTGGTTGCTGGGAAGGATTAGTTTGTTCTGAGAGCATTCACAATGCATAAGACAGTAATTAATGGGTCCAAACTGCAGTAAAGGAGATCCATGGCCAAATCAAGGGAAGAAATGTTAAAGGATACCCTAGTACTGAATTATATTGCCTGGGAAAGATGTTAAATCTCCATCATTAAGGAAGATATTTGCTATTGTTTTAGGCAAGTATTTCTCAGGTATGGCTGTCTGTGGGTAAAAGGAGGAACTAGGTTGATATTTGAGAACACTTCCAGCCGTATTTTCTATAATATGCTTCAGAACAAGTAAGAAAGGAGAGGACTGTTACAGTTTGGAGGTCCAGCATGGAGAAATACCCCAAAGATTATGATCCTTCACATGATTCTTTCCTTGGAAAATACCATGTATAAAAAGTAAAGGAATTACTTGCATCTTCCCTAATACATTAAGATTTCAAAAAACAGCTGGCCAGTCATCTGTTTTGTCAAATGTGATGGAGTGATACCCCTGTTATTATCTCTCTCCTTGCTCTGTTATTGAAAGAGCAGTAGAATAAAGATATAATTTTTACCCTGTAGTAGTCTTAGACATTAAATCTCAGGTATTGTTGTCAATTCTGCAATGGACTCTCTCTCTCTCTCTCTAATCTTGCACAAGACTCAAAACCTTTGTAATACTCCATTTTATAAATGTCATTACTTTTTTACCTCACAGACAAGGCATCAGTTATTCAATGTCTACAGACAGTTTGATCTATTTATTTGAAAGAAATATAAGATATATCTTATTTATTATTATTTTTATGTATGCCCCCAAAACCCCCACTTTTCTCTTTTTTACAGAGCTTTTACAACCTGTCTGTGAAAAATAATTAAAGAGTGATTATCATGTGATTGATATTTTTTCCTTTTAGCTTGCTTTCCTAAGGAATGACACTCATGAAATCCCACTTTCTTTCTTTCCCTTTCTTTCTGTGTGCATGTATCTTTTGTATCTGCTGGCCAATTTCAGTGAGATCTGATAGAAGGCCAGAGATCTTGAACATACTCTGGTCCTAGATGCTTCATGAAATTAGGCACAGAGTAGAAAAGGGTGATACACTTAATCCTCATGGGGGGAAAACAGTTGCCTATGTTATCTGTCAAAGATACTCTTGGAAAAGAGTTGCTATGAATGACCAGCCACACAAAATGCTTCGTTCAGAGTCTATGGTTGCAGACAACAGGGGATCTACTCCACAACAAAGTTTTTGTTCCTGCATGGACTCTTATTCTCTGGTTGTTAATAAATGGTGTTAAGAACTTTAAAAGTCAGATACTGAAAGCCTAAAAGCCATTCAAACTTAGGCTGCATTAGTTCATGTGCTCATGCCCTACTTGTTTTCTTGTAGAGAAATTAATTTAAAAAAAGAGTCATGATCAGAGTCCTAAGGGTCAATTTGAAAACAACAAAAGCTGAGAAATCCAAAGGTAGGGCTCTGTGCTCTTGCATATAAACCATGCATTATGAAAACACCCTATTAATTTAGTACTTTGTGCTAAATTTTTCAATGATTGTTTTAAAATCCATTGCAACCCAAAACCTTTAATATTCCTCCTAGCCCCTCCTTAAGAATTTGTTTGCTGCTAGCTTTTCTGGGTGTGAGGAAAGCAAATGTCACATTGGCTGGCTGCCTCTTCTCTTGGGCATGGTCACTGCACATTGGCTCTAACTATTATTTGTTTGTTTTTGAAATGTTCTGGTGCAAAACAATGGGACAGGAAACGTCTGAGCCTGACACTCCCGCAGCATAAGCCCTGCTGGAACAGCTGGGGTTTGTTACTTTGCTGGGTATTCCTTGGCTCAGGCCAAAGTTTCTTGGCACTTTTTCACTTCTCCTGTTGCAGAGCTCCTAGAAAAACTGTGCCAGGGTCCTGAGTGCATTAATAGACCTTAGTTGCTCTGGCCAACCTCACCTGGGGCCTCCACTGCATTGCAGCTCAGTCCCTGCCCTAGTTATGCCATGAGTGTGTCTATCTCTAGCTCCAGCTGTGTTGCAGTCATGCCTGGCTGTCAGCCCTGTTGACTTGGCTGGATCCTGACCTGTGGACTCTGGTCCTAGCTGGACACTGGACCTGTCTTGTCACTATGGACTTGCCTGGTGATCACAAGAATATGTATGACTCTGGCTACCACTGTCAGACCTGGCCCGAAACTGACTTGATGATTTGCCTGTCAGGCTTGACCCTGAACCTACTTTGTTACCACAAACTGCTCGGGACTACAGGAAGCCTCACATCTCAGAGGTGCAAGGCTGTAGTTTTTCTTAAAAGGGTAGAGGTGCTTCCACTATCTGACCTTCCCTTTGTCCCTTCTGTGAGGAAAATTAGCCAGACGGAGCAAAACATTGTCATTTTGATCAGCCTGTGTATGTGAATTTGCCCTTATCCCTCATTCTTGCACATCCAAAAAGTCCTGGCTAAAATCAGGTGCTTGCATGCCCATATTGGTATTTATACATGTGGTACGGGCACACTGCTGGGACGGGAGCCGCTAAGGCTTGACTTGCCCTTGCTAACCCTGTCCCCAGGGAATGAAAATATCCTTCTGATGGGAGATAGTGGGACTTAGATTCCCAGAATTTCAATTACAGGTGGAGGAAGGGAGAGGGGGAAGGAGAGCTGGCTATTGTTGCTGTCTGCTTCCCTGTGCACAGCACATATTTCTGCATGGCTTTCCAGCAGCAGTCATTGATGATTGCATGAACAGTAATGCCCCTTGATGCTTGCAGTCCCTCTTAAGGAGGCCAGGGACTGGACCACTGCATGGAAATGGGGAAAACAGGAGGGGATACTGGTGCTAGGTGAGTAGAGAACAGTAGAGCTGCTCTCTGTGTGGAGAAGTTCCATCCAGCCCAGCATCTTTTCTCTGATAGGAGCCAACAACAGGTGCCTGTGGAAAAACAGAGGAGCTGGCCATTTCTGGAGTCATTCCTCCCTTGTTACATCTTTACTGCGTATCTCCAGCAGTCTCAGGGTTAGAGACTTCCTGGTCAAGAATCCAAGCTGTTCTATCTGAAGACTCCCAATGGATGACCTTCATGCATATGTTCATTGTCTTTCAGAGAAGTCTGATAGGCCTACCTAGCAGTGGGTGACACTGAGATGCATAATTTCAATGTGTATTGTGCAAACCTACCCTCTCTATTTTTCCCTTTTGTGCAAGGACTTCCCTTCTAGAGATTTACATAGGTCTGCCAGGGCATGTTCAGAAAAATATGGTTATATCACATCTCCAGCAAAACGCCTCTCACCATCTGAAGCTCCTTCAGTTCCGTGAGGTTTTGCTGGTAGAGTTTTGTTTGTCGATTTTGGTGTGCTTTGTGTTCTTCCACGGGATGGTAAGGTAGAGCCTTTTCAGCTGATATGTGTTGTTCCAGTTGTGGATGAGTTCTTTTGCTGGGTGGAAAAGAAATAGCACATTACCTTGTGCCCTGGTTTATTTATTCCTGGAACAAGTAGTCTTCCATGGCTGATGGAGGGTAACTCAACTGCACTTCTGAATTATCAACTGCATCTTGTACATCTATACACAGTGAGTAGAAGCCCAGCTTCCTTGTTTTACTTTGCTGTGAACTTCCCAATCTAGGAACTCTAATTCCTGCAGTTTTCCCATCCAAATACCACTGAAGATTGTCCGACTAGCCATGCTTATGTAGACAAAACCAGATCCAGACTAACTGCTCTTCTTTTGAGCTAGCTGGAGCTAGCTCACATATTGAAAGTTACTACATATATGGCTAGATGGGCTGATTAGGATATTTGGCTATATGAATGAATCTATATTTACTATTTTTATTATTTTACTTATTATTCTTATTTAATGTATTATTTCTGAAGGTTTTCAACAACAACCACCATTATCTCGACCTTACACTCTTCATCTCTTTCAGTAAAATCCTGCCAGACAACAGTGGAGAAAGTAGGAATTTTCTGAGGTTTATTTCTGCTGCAGAGATGGGCAAGAGTTTCCATTATCCTGTTTCTGTAAGAGCTGCAATGACAAAGTTATGGGAATTGCTTGCTTGAAAATTAAGCCCTTTGTGGAGTCAGGTAAGCAAGATTGTGTTTTTCTCAAATTCATGTGTTGTTTTAGGATGACATAACAAGTGCTACCAGCATTCTCAGTGTGTGACTGAGCAACTTTTAGGTGTCATCATTCCTGGTATCGACAGAGATGGTGGATGAGGTTTACTATTTAACAGCTATTGGTGACCATCGTTGCTCACCAATTTGGAGTCAAGGATGTACTAATACCCTTGTTTACCTGGAAGCTGACATCCTGGAGGCAAAATAAAGATTGGTCAGTCCCCTGAGCTTGCTTATATTGGCTTAATAAAATATTCTTTCATTGGCATATATTATGTTCTGGTCACTAAAGCACCACAGACTTTGCTTAACTGTGATCTACTCTCTCATTTTTCTCCTGACAATTTCCAAGCTATGTGTTTAATGGGTGCATAATTTGGTTGCAAAACTTTCTGGCAAAAATAGAATTAATGAAGATCTCAGGTCTGTTTCAGACAAATAAAATCTGCCTCAGACCACAACTTCATTTCAAAGAAGTCTTGAAAATAAATATTTAAAAAATGACATATATACAAGGACCACAGTTAAGAAAATTAGGGTATTTTTGGTAACAGCAAAGAATGCTTTTAACTTAATTTTTTTCCCTTGTATAGCAGTCTACATCCACCTTGGAAAATGATTGAACTGGGGATATTTCCTGTCAATTAAAAGATGGTTTTGAGTTCAATTATATTGGCACTTAGAATTCCACCTTAAATTCTCCAAAGAAGGCACTTGCTTAAGGTTCTGAAGATGGGAGTATGATCTGCTAAAAATCAGACAAGTGAGCAGAAACAAACTATGACTTCTGCCCCAGGGGTAATGGAGACGGAGATGAATCCTGACAAGCACACACATGACAAGACCTAGGCAGAGCAAGAACGGGTGACTCACAAATTGTAGTGGCACGTTCTCTCCAAGGGCCTCAGTGTGCAGTAATGCCTGAAAGATCTCAACCGGGATCACATGATGCATACAGTGGTTGGCTGACTGTTGAGCCATATAATAAAACCCCAACAAATTTAGTATAAAACAGCCTCTGGTGAGCTATAGCCCTAATTAGAAAGAAAATTAACAGGTATTAGACCAGCAGAATCCCCACCAATAAAGCATGTAGGGGATATCATTAAAGAGACAGACTTTTGGTGTGCATTTTATGCTCCTCTGAAGTTGATCCCCTTTTTAATTACTTCTGCCATTATGAGAAAGCTAGCTGGATTCTTTCACTGAAAAGACCAGGACAGAGCCACAGAGAGGTTCATAAATCATCATGGGTGACAGAGGGAGAGAGGGGGAGTTTTCCACTGACCACTTTCTCTTCTCTTGGAAGTGTTCTGCTGAAGCTGTTTGCATCCCCCCCCATGCCATCTCCCACCTCCCAAATGGTCAGTAAATGTAGTGCCATCACTGATAGCGCTGTCACCAGTGCTTACTTACTTGTTAGTAAGTACTTACTTACTTACAGCCCCTTACACACGGGCACACAGTTTTTGCTGCTGTTAGAGTTTTAGTGTGACATGAGCCCACACCCAGCCTCAGCCCAGGTGTTTGGAGCTGGGTAGTTCTTCTCCCTCCCTGGCAAATTCAGTTACAAAAATCAGTCTGATCCTTCATACTGGTTGATGTGCAAAACGTAATGTTTCATGGTTTCCAGGCTCCCAAGGTGCATTCGTTTGCCTTTCCTTCCTTTTCAGCTGTTCCTGTTTGTCCACTCTTGTCCTTTTCTTCTCTGCCCAGTATCTTGTTATTCCTTTTCTTTCTGCTCCATCTGCATCTTTTTTCCCTTCATCTTATATCCTTTTCAGTTTGTCTCACTTAAGCCATTCTGCTCAGAATGCAGGTCTCAATTGCTTCTTCCTCATCTTGCCAAATCAGAGCACCACCCCTTTATGCCGTCTGAGTAAGGGTACTCCTGGACACATAGATATTGCATACAAATCTCCATGCAATCTCAGATATGACAAATACTCAAGCATAACAAACAGCAGTGGTAGTGGCAGCAATCAGTTTGTCTCATTTTTTACTTCATCAGTGACCTTCTAGCCCATCATCCTGAGTTTCTGAGTCCATGAAAGAGACACAAGAACTGTATCCCCTAAGTCTGCCAGACTGGACTCTGTGGCAAGCTATCTCTCATGCTGTCTGCTGGACCTGTAAGCATACTGTTGATCTGCGTTCCTGGCAGCTCTATTGGGTAAAATCAAGGCCACCAAATTCCAGATCTAAAAGTAGGAGGGTTTTTGTCTCCTACACCCTTACTGCAAGCCGGCTGTGCCTGTGCAATACAGATCACCTGTTCCAGATGTAGTTGGCTTGCTGCACTTAAGCGTAGAGCTTTTCTGTACACATGTAATGGTTATCTGATCATGATTATGATGAAATTATGATCAGGTCTTTGACTTTCAAAGTCTGCTGGTTTTGCCCATGTTCCTGCCCAGAACAGCAAAATTCTGGTGAAAGATGGACCATATTTGATTAAAAAACCTTTCAGGAGAAGTCTTCTGCCAGAGCAGTCCTGTTGGGGGAACAGATTATCTGGACGGTGGTGTTCAGAAAGGAAGCAGTTTTTACAGTGCATTTATAAATGTCCTTAGAGAAAATCAGGTATGGGTTTCAGTTAACTGTCTGAACACCCAGAAAGAGTAGTTGGCTCCCAAGTTCTCAGATAAGTGCTATTCATAGAAAGGGTTTTAAAAAGTATTATTTCAGGATGCAATTATGCATCTCAGCCTGGATAGTCTCATTCTGTCGACATGAAATGCTCCCATTCAGGGTCTAAAAACATTCTTTACTTTCTCCTAGATGTGCTCTGTGCTGATGGACTTTCTCCTAGGTTTGCTCTGTGCTGGTGGCTGTTGTCTATTTCCTTCCTGTTAGATGTGACTACATTTCATGAGTGATGAAGAGGATTCCAGCTGAAAAGATGGATAGATTTTGGCAAATCTGTTGTCCTTTTAAAGCCATGACCCTACAAGGCACACATGGTATGAGTTGGCCGACAGTATTCTGGCAGACTCTGTAGACAGCTATTGAAGTCAATTTTTGGCAAGGATTTAACTAGCTGGGTTGTTACCACATGTTTTTTATAGCGACCGTGGTTTACTTTGACATGGAAGGAGTGACATAGCACACTAATTTTAAAAAGGCTTAGGTTGTTACCACTTTAATACTAAGAGTACAGGCATTAAAGGGTGGCAAATGTGTTACTGCAGCTTAATGAGTTACTGTTTGTCACTGAAATCAGCTGAGAAGCGTTAGCTAGTTAAGCTCTGATAACCTGATTGCTTGTAATCTTCTTTTTAGAAGATTACAAAATTAGCTTGTCATTGATCAGTTTTGAGCATATCTGGAAGTGGATCAGCCATCCTGAAGTATGAAGTAGAAGCTTCATACCTCTAAGACACCTGTCTTGTTCCCTAGCTCAATCTCATTTTCTTTTTCAAACTTGTGCAATGATGGCTGCACTTAGGTGTTTGCAGCCCTATTTGTTAACGATGTTCCAGCCAGGAAATGCATTAGAGGATTCCTTGTTCTGCATATGCTCCATATATGCTTATATGGGGGCTCCAAGAAATAATCTTTAGTCAGAACGTAAGGCTGCATTTGTATTTTACTGAATTCAAACGCTAGATTGTGTCATGAATGTGAAAATGAATTTGCTGTCATCAGATACGGTGGTTTCTGTTTATCTCTTTGTTCCCTCTTCCCCAGAGTGGGCATGCACATGTGTGCATGCACACACATGCACACACACTGTTTGTCACAATTCAGTGCAGCTGGTAATTTTCAGTTCACCAGAAGCTCAGAATAGCAGAGAAATTGTTCAGTCAGGCTTGATGTGGAGAACAAGTGTTTGCAGACACTCCTCACTTTATGGGAGGAAACTATCAAAAGAGGTTTGAAAAAAGGAATGTCAAAGAGAAGGCAGTCAACACATTTGCCTGTTCTTTTTAATATACTTATTGCTGATATACAGGTGCAGGTCTGCCAAGGTTTAGCTGAGAAGTGAAGCAGGAGTTTAGATGCAGTATTGCTTTAACTGGAAAGGTGGACTGGAGCAAAGCAGGTAGCATTTCACTATTGGGAATCTTCTGCTGAGTGTGTCATATAAACAGAAAAAGCTTGAGAGGTCTTTCTTGAGAAACAACTTATTCCTCTCTTTCCTCTTTCCTGCCCTAAAAGACTGGAAAACTTATCTCTCATAAATTTCTGAAGAGGCAGACACACACACGACCAGAAAAGAGTTTGTTAGCTCAGAAAATACAACAAAATATGATAAACACATACTGCCAATAAAGTGGCTCTCTTCCATCCTTCCACCTACCAGACTATGTCCCACTAAACAAAGTCTTTTGATTCCATCACTGCAGTCATCCACCAAATACCAGACAAAAATCTCTTTGGGGCTGTGTATTCAGTGTGAGAAAAGCTAGCTTCTACCAAGAGTCACCAGTAGCTTCAGCTGTACTAAGAAAATAAGTTTGAGTTATGCAGAAACTCAAAAACAAATGCTCCTATTTCCCTTCTTTCTTTCTCTCAGGGCCAAAATATTTCCTCAGATCTAGATATTCATCTCCATTGAAGATAATGGGAACTAAGCAAGTCTCAAGGAAACTGCACAAAACCCAACTGTTGTTTTCTGCAGTAAAATAGAGTTTTCTACAGAGCAAAATATGTCTCTCTTTACAAATGCAAACTCCAGATATAAACTCCACTTGACATTATACCAATGTTTCTAAAGAATGCCTCTGCTATATTAACTGAGCAAGGACACTGACCAATTTATTAGCTGGTCTTTTGTGACTTAGGAGAAAGAATCATCCATTTTGGCTATAACGTTAACATCAAGATTTAAAACTGAAATGTATCTTGTCTTTGTGAAACAAATCTGAAATTTCATTTTCACTTACATATATTACATCTACATCCAGGAGCAGCAGACACTTTACTGAAATCCATCCTCTCTGACATTGGCACTGTCACAGAAAGAAGGCCTAAATGTAACATGAAACATGAAAGTATTTAACACATCACAAATATAGATAAGTATATTTTTAATATAGATACATTGAAGAGACATGACAACCAGTTAAGTTCCTTTGAAAATGTCAAACCAATTGTTTAACTGCTGAATGGAGCAAGTATCCTAGTGAGTTGCTCACAATGTATGAGCTTTTGTTTGTATTATACAGTGAAGACAGACCAAATTTGCAACCTTCTCAAGTTTGTTTACAATATGATCCAATTAATTCACATCTGATATTGAGTAACCAGTTCTACTGTATTCAGTTGCTAACAATTTTTGATACCAAGCATTTTTCATGGTAGTGTTAGTATTTATGGTCAGGGATGGGAGGATGAAATCTTGATGGGACTAGAAAGGAGCGACAAGATTGGGGAGGTCCAGCCACACCCATGTGACTCCCCCATGTTCACCTTATGTGCTTTTTGGTCGTTTTGTTGCACTACACCCTTCTGGTGCCTCCAGTTATCAGGGTATATAATTTTATACTTCCTGTTCTTATACTTCACTATAATAGAGAGTGGAAAGTCAAAAACCCAATACGACCTCTCACACCCTGAAGGCAGGCAGACTGCCTACACTGTTTTAAGATGGAATTTCCTTTATGCTTTGAACAATGCAAAAACATACCATACAAACTATGCAGTATTCTGACTGCAGGAATGACTTCATGGTTACTCTGCTTTCACTGTAACTTGTGTGCATCCTCAGATCTTCCAAAACCTTTCTAGAGATTCCACTAGGAAGTAATTGGCATTGCTTCTCTGTGGTATACATAGTGGCTAATTCAAGCAGAAGACAATTTTTGCTGAGCAAACTATGCTGCATGATGTGCATTCCATTAAGTACTGTCATTCCAACTGAATGTGGTTGGTCTAAACTAGCTTAGTCTGTACTGAAGATAGCAAGGTTGGTTCAATTATTCATTTGCACAAAACTCACTCCTGTTCTACTATTTGAGAATCAATCACAGACGTTCATGTGCAACATATAAAGGAATATTGTTCATGATATCTTGAACTGCTTGTTTGCTGCAGGTTGCTGTCTGATAGGTAGTTGATGTGAACACGAGAGCTACTCATGATACATTTGCTCTGACTGTTAGAGAATCATTTGTAGCCTGCTTTTTTATGTGACTGTTTTACAAATAATTTAAACCAGGAAATATATTTTAATGGAGGAAAATATTAAATAATGAATGAAAAAGACTCAGGAAATAAGAAATTATCCTGTCTGTGAACAAATACCCTTGTCCACCTAAGAAATTAAGTGTGAACTGTGTGAGTGCCACTTAGCAGCCATCAGAAGAATAGACGGGCACAAGTGGTCCTGTAAAGGACCTTCTGGCCTATGGCAAATATAGTTTGTTTCTGAGTGGAGTAACAGCCTCCCAACACCTGCACAGACATGCATCACTGCTGTTCTGTTTTCATCCTAATACTTCCAATGTGTAATCAAAATCATCAGGGGGCACTCATAACAGTGAACCACTGGGAGCTGTCTTGACTAGTTCCAGTGCATTCATCTGGACAAAAATGTGAGTGTGGTGTTAGTCCATTTTGCAGATACAGATTGGAAAATAATAATAGGAGCAAGGACTGATCAGTTATTAGAACAACATGGATGTCTGGGCTGGGTCTGTTCAAACGCTACATGCAGAAATAGGGTAACCTCATATTTGTAGAAAGAATAATCTCGAAAGGGGTGACCCTGAAAAAGATTTAAATGTAAAGTTAATAAACAGCTGAATGTGAGTTTCTGTGGTCTTTGGCTAAGAGTGCTTGAGCATGCTCTGTAAAAAGCAGGGCTGTCAAATAGCAATAAAAGGTGGTACTGCCTTGAGGAAGCTGCCACCAAAACCCTATCCAGTCTCTACACTCCAAACAGCCTGTCATTAGGAAAGAGTTCAGAAAAGAGTTACAAGTCTGTAAAACCTATGTAAGTGTGACTGATGCAATATGCTATTTAGTTTCTATAAAAAAAGGCTTAAAATAAGGTTCATTTATGGCACACAAGAGCTTTTGAACACTAAAGAAAATGGCAGAAATGAGATTTCTGGAAAGTTAATGTAGATAAATCAAGCTAGAAATGATGTGCCTACTTCTAGGTGTGGTTAGTTGACCCCTGGAAACTACTTACCTAGACATGAACCTTGCTCCTGTCACTTGAAATCTGTAAACCAATACTGGATATCTTACAAAAGTTGTATGCCATCTCAGTTAGGAATTATGCATTTGTGAGTGTTTTCAGCTGTTGGATCAAACAGGTCAACAATCAAGTAAGCTCAAATACCCAGTTACAGAAGAGGAAAGTATTTCAAATAACTTACCTGAAAAGCACTTGAAAATACTAGTCATAGACCAGAGCAAACAGATTTATACAATGCTATATGAATATTGGAAAAAAAGAAATATATAAGCAGAACAATATTATGAACCTAACAGAAAGGAAGTTATCAATACAAAATTACTGAGCATTTTGCCACAATAAGAAACAATAACTGGCAGCTTGTCTGTAACAGGGGAATCTCAGCTAAGTTTCTGTGAGGAAGCAAGGGTCTCATAGCACTTGCAGATGAGTTGCAATGCATCTCCAGCATAAGCATCATTTGATAACCATTATGCTTTCTAATCACTTTCTAATTAAGCTTCATTATTACAAATACGATGCACAGCTGTACTTTATTTCTCATATTCTTCCTTGGACTTATTTGCTCCAACCTGTAGCCTAATTTTCATACTATGGGGCTGCCTGAAAAAGTCAATTTTGTCAGTTCTGGGTGCTGAATTGAAAAAAAACATTCCTTCTACAATCTATTACCTATGCTTATCTCCTTTCTTTCTTTTCCTTCCTTCCCTCCCTTGCCTTCCCTTCCTTTCCTTTCCTCCTTCTCTTCCTCTTTTCCTCTCTTACACCCTTTCTCCTTCCTCTCTTCCTCTCTTCTCTCCATCTTCTCTTCTTCCTTCCCTCTGCCCTTTCCTTCTCCCTTTCCTCCCTTTACTTCTCCCTTTTCTCCATTTCCTCCCTCCCTTCCCTTCTTTCTTCCTTCCTTTCTTCACTCCTCCCTCTTCTCTCTCCCCCTTTCCCTCCCTTCCTCTCTGCCTTTCTCCTCTCGTCCTCCCCCACCCACCAAGGACTTTTGCCATTAGCAGAAATTAAAGCAAGAGTGTAGTTGTCTGTAATTTTTTATATTCCTAAGAAAAAATATATATAATAAAAAGCAAAAGACAGAATTGTTATTTAGTTTGAGTTTGTAAGAAAGCCACAAGAGAAAAGGTACATTGAAAGCCCAGTCATATTCACTGTGTTTTGGAAGTAAAAATGAATGATACTCAAATTACAGGGAAGCAGGTATGGGTTTGAAGTCTGGAAAAGTTAGAAAAGCTACATTCAAACCTAGATGGCCCAGCTAGTCAATGTAATTATGGCACGACTGTTTCTATAGCTGATGGCACCCCAAGCTGACTCCTCCCTCCACTTCAAATGACCAGGTCAGTTGGAAGCAACATTTGGTACGAGGCCTTGAATTCATATCTCTGGACCACAGTGTCTGTTCGGCTGCTTAAACCATGAGTACAGAGTTCCCTGGTGTCTGAAGTGCAGTCTGGTGTAGAACTGGGGTCGTCTGGTATAGTCCTCTTTCAGCAGACTGCATACCATTGCAATTCTTCAGCTTCACTTTTTCAGCAGATGCTTGGTATACATACTGCCCTCTTCCCACCAGCACCATGTTACGGCCTCCAACTTTCCTCCCTGCAAAGGCAGAATCTATTTCAGTTACCAGTAACAGGACCAGCACAAGTTTTCATAGCCTCTGTGCTACAAAGAGAGGAAGGGGGATCTGAGCCATGGAGTTTAGAGAGATAATTTATTGTACCAGGATAAGTACATAGCTCCTCAGGCACTCAGATGTATTGATGTACTTTTATGGCACGTAAGCTATAAATATGGTGAACAAACTTTCAGCAATGGGAGCCTCTATAGCTTCTAGCTGGACTTGTGACTCCATTGCTGCTGAAATAAAACAATGTATGTACAGTGAGCAAGTATAAAAGTGACTTAACTGCTGTTTCATGGGTCTTATGAGTAAGGAATAAAAGGTAAAAGGGGCTTTTGACAAAACCAAATAATGACAGCTTCTGGACAGAATATTGTATTCGACTATCTCACATCTTTTTGAATGACAATCGTATTTGATGATGTTTTGTTCAGCTTCTCACCTAAAAAACCAATGCGTTCACATCATTGCTTCTAATTGCATTCATAAAACTAATTGACATCCATGTTTTACACTGCTTGCTTGTTTTATTTAGTACAAAAAGAAATGCATGAAAATGGACTTTAGCATTATTAAGGCATAGTGTTTAACAACAAAGGGTTTGGATATCATAAAAAACCTCCAAAAGCCCAAATGGGTATTATATCTATAAGTGAGATGGGGGAAGCTCTACTGTGTTGTTAATTAAGTTAATAACATTCTACTGACTTCACCATCAATATCGCAAGACTTCAGTACAAAATCTCCTCCCAAGACTTTGGAGATTTAGTAAAATTTTCTATGTTCAGTTTTCTAAAGAGTAATTGCATGTATGATCAGTTTCTGCACCATCCATTAAACAAAAGGAAGGAAAAAAAAAGAAAGCATAGTTAGCTTTATTTATTACTACTCTTGGTTACTACTGTGGTATTCCTGTTTTTATGTAACTAATGTTACATAATGTGTGTGACAATTATTGTAATATTTCCATTGTATGTTTCTAAAGAAATGAAGACATTTAAAATGTCTATTGACCACCAATGTAATGTTCTATCATCCCCTTATTTGGTTATAAAGCAAATACAGAAATGAAAAGATGAATCTCCATATTCTCACGCTGTACAAGCAACATTAATTAATTCAACATGACAAGCTTTGTGAAGTATCTGGGTAAGTCAATCTAGTATCATTTTGTTCATGAAGCCCAAAATATAGACTGACAAAGCACTAGTATGAAATGCATTTCAATCAGTTTAATCAAATAGAGTCAATGTAAAGAAAAGGGGCATTGTCAAGATGTGTCAGTGAACATTTGACCTGCCTTGCAGTTAATATTGTTTTGTGCAGATTTCTCTTGGGGGGATACCCTCTCTGTTCTGCTTTTCAGTTCTAAAAAATGAAAATTTTATTTTTGATCTGGTGAGTGGCAATCTATAGCAGGAATGATATAGGAAAGAAATCACTTGCAAATCATTAGCCACACCGAATTTGAACATGTGAAATCGGACTCTAAGGAAATTAGACCGTTCAGTGTGACTTTTTGCCTGGATTGCAGGAAATTCTGCTTTCTCTGAATGAGATTTTGGCTGGTCCTTGCATAGATGTCAAAGATGAAATTTCAGAGCACCAAATCCAGAATCTGCTGGAGAGTTTAGCTTGTTCTCTTCTCTAAGGCACAAGGAGACTTGGGCAGGAAAAAGATGTGGGCGCACAATGAACCTATAGCAGAGCCAAGTGGCCACGAAGCTTGGCAAACTGTGCCTTTTTAAGGGCAGTAGAGGGGGTTTGCCACAGATGGCTTCAGTGAGACTTCAAGAGGGATTCCCTGGTAAGATAATTCAGTTTTTTTCCCAGGAGTTCCCAAAGCTGCATTAGTTCTCAGCATCCCAAGTCTCCCTCTACCACTTTCCATGATCCCAGTGATAAGCAAAGCAGAATGCAGGTCTATATTTATTTCTGAAAAATCTCTTCCCAGGACTCTTTTCCCAGTGCTTGATCTAATGCTGTGGTTTCTGATCACACTCAATATGCAGGATAACATTAATGGTCAAATCATGGTGCAAAATAATTCTATTTTGCCTTTGAATCTACTTCTCTGCCAGGGAATAATATGAATGCTTTAAGGACTTTAAAAACTGTCTGTTACCCTATCTGAAAACTACAAATTGGGCAGGGTTTAAATTCAATGTGTGTGACTATACAGATGCATGCGAGCCAGAAATTAGAAAAATAGCTGTTACCTGTTTTTCTCAGGTGAAGACAAGGCTGTGGGGTTGACCAAGATTTGGGGAACATTTGTCACAACAGTATTTATTTGATGGTTTTGTTTCATTTCCTAGACTCTCAGCTTTTGCTAAGTAAAAGATCATCACTGTTTGGCTGCTGTGGTAACCTCAGACACATGAACCAAGTTTGCTGAGGTACGGAGAGATCTGCAAGGAGAATCCTTAACAAACACCTGAGCAAGCTGCTCTATGCATGTTTGTGAAGTGTTGAATGTTACACCCAGGAATGAAGACTGAATTGTCAGTCTTAAGTTTCATGCCTCTCCTGGGAGATGAAAAAAGGAAAACGACAAATTTTCTGGATTTCAGCCCCACTGATGGTTGCCATTTGTGCCCACCCCCCCACCCCCCGCTTGCTGATCCCTTCCCCTCCCCAAATCTAGATGGAGTTGTGCCCAGAGCTCAGCAGCACCCATGGACACATTGAGAGCATGTCCAGAGGATATTCAAGCTCTAGAATCCCAGTGGACAAAGTCATACTTTCAATACATGGACACTCTGATCAGAGCAGGGTCCATTTTAATGACTCACCTGCAGGGCATGTTTTTCAGGCAATGCTCCAAAGATCATGACTGCACATCTTTCCCAACCTGTTGATGGGTGAACCACAAGAAGTTCACAAATCTGGGGAGCTATCCATACAGTTCAGTGTTTCTCCTGGATCTCTCAGAACTGCAATACTATGTTGAAGTATTGCAAGTTCTCTTATGTGATTTTTGAATGCTTCCTTCTTCAAACATTGCTGGAATGAGTTTAGAGCTTCATAGAAAGAATGATTAATTGCAGTGTAACGAATCACAGTTTAAGTTGGTGCCTGGTTCCAGCTCTGGAGATGCACCTGTACCAGTCTTATTTATTTGAAATGGTTTACCCTTTAGTTTTACAGTCAACAAACTAGAATAACCAGAATGGTCTGAAGTGTCTTGTTATGGTATTTGCAGCATTTTCATCCCGGTATTTTATTTAAGCCTTTCTGTTTTTCATGAGTATATGCTGCTTGGTCCTTGACTAAGACATTTAACAACATGAGAGTGGAGTATTTTGCTGCTACAGACTTAGACCTTCTGAAAAGCCTAATCAAAACCAGATTTTTTTTCTTTAATTGGAAAAGAAATGAGTGTTTTGCACTATACACTAACTAGTTAGTGCTATCATAAACAACCCCCTATTAATCACGTACCATTTTTTGCAGCTGGGTACAGTAACTGACCTGCCTAGATACACTATAACTGAAGCAATTAAGGATCTTTTGTATTTTTTATGTAATTACCACTCCTGAGCTGCCAGGTTGCTAAATACTTGGGACATTTGGGGGTATAATTTCAAGGTCATTATATTTTTGTTCATCTCATTTCCTAGGAAACCTATTTGCAGACTTGCCTAAAGCATCCCAGATACTGTACATTAAAGTATGGCAAATTAATTTAATCCTACCTCCTTCCACTCAGTAGGTGCATGTCCATTTTTCCAATGTATAATACTCAGTATACTTTTAAATTGTAAACTATTCCTGTTTTTAATGATGCAAACAATGGAGAGACCAAATAAGCTAAAGGAGCTAACACATTTATCTCTACATTCTGCCATCTGTTTGAAACTGCTGATGTAATTCCAGTTTTAAATTACATTAGATCCTGCCTTCTGGACCCCTTTCCCTATTTACTTTTTTTTATTTAAGGCTTTAGAGAAAGCAGTGCCTTCAGGTTGTTGACTACTTAATAAGAAACTGTGTCTTGAACTGTTTTCAATCTGGACTTAAATATAGGTTTCCTGGACAAAGAGGTATAATGGAAGTAATAGCTTTATATCCAAAAGATGTAACTTATTCTCTGTGTACAATTTGATGAGATCTGTTTTCAGCAATAATGTTAGCAACGAGCAGATTTGTTTATACTGGAGAAGCGGCAGAGATTAAGGGTTGTGTTCTTGCATACTCTATTGTCTAATGATGGAATTTCCAGTTTTACCTCTGTGTTTATGCTTCAGAATTAGTTTAATTTCTTCTATGTAACCTCTCCCCCTTATTTTACTGGCTTAATTAACAACCTTGTATTTATTTTTCTCAGCAATTCCTTTGCCTTTTGAGTCCATAGCGGTAATTCTCTATTCTCTTTTCTTCTGGTATCTTGTGGCTGGAATCACTTCTTTGTATGGATCTGATACTAGTGTTGATCTTTTAAGGATTTGCTTAAAGGCATATTGGTCAGGCTCTGTCTTCAGCAAATCTATCAAACACATAGCCTGATTTTTGCACAGTCACATTAAAGTGTTGAACTACCGATTCAGATTTAAAAGCCTTTGCATCAGAAATTAAATGAATGTATGCTGATTTACTTTTTAATTTTTTTTTCCTTTGGTTACATTCATTATGTACCCACAGATTAGTCAGAAGTATAAGGACTTTGAAAGAAAGATGGAGTCCAGTACTGAAAAGTTTGCAGACTTCTCATTTGTATTGTTTTTAAAAAGATAGAGCACATAATTAAAAATTAGGAAAAATGCATTTCAAGCTACATTTTGCTCATCATGGTACAGAAATTTTCACGAGCATATTTTCAAAAGTCATGATAACATTTTAAAAAACTGTACAGATTTTAAGATGATTGGAACAACTTACCCATTTAGAATTTCTGAACCATACCAGGAAAACTTCTGAAGAAAATGTGGAAATAGATTGGTTTGATTCTGATCCTTTTATAGACAATTTTGATATTTAATGAAAAGCAATTTCATCACAATATTTGACTAAAATTAATTTGGAAAATTCTTTAAAAGTAAAATGAAAACCCACAAAATGAAAGCTTTTTTTGTTTGCTTTGGTAGGAAAACAGACATTAGGTTCATTTGGAATTTAAACAGAGGATTTTATCTTTTGCTGCCTGATCTAAAATATAGAAGCTTTGTTATTAAAATTTAATTAAATATAGAAATTGTAATTCATATGCAACTCTAGTCCTCTTACTGAGTGATAACTAGGAGCTATGTCTATTGTCAAATACGCCTCTTAAATTTTCTAGTTGAACCAGCTTCCATAATGGTAGCAATTTTGGTAGATCAGTCACTGATCCATGTAAGTTTCTGGGGAAGAACTTTGATCCAGGTTTCAAAGTTTAACCTTCCTAAATCAATCCTACCAAAAAATGTATATAATCACTCACTGTGTCTTTATCATCACGGTTAATCACAACAAGAGTGTGGTGATTAAAATGTGACAGACTTAGCATAGGTTTTCTACATTTCCAGCCACTGAAATCAATAGCTAAACTAAAGTGATGGCCAACAGTTGAGAATGGGGATGACTCTTTGTTGTTCGTTTGTTTATGCCTAGCCTGGCCACCACCAGAAGTGAAAACCTGAAGCAGGGAGGTGTAATGTTCCCTCTACGCTCCAGCATTGCCAAACCTACCTGGCTGAATAGGGAAAAAGTCAGCTGCCTCCCATGAACTGTTGAAGACTAAGCCAAGCAGTACGATGTTCAACGCTGACCTGTATTTTCAGAGGTTGGTAAAGAACCACATAAACCGTTTATTCCGTATTTTCATATAAAACCGTATTCTGTGGTGATTCATCTTGCTATCAAAAGATATCTGCAGAAAAGTTAAACCAGAGATTCTCAGGTAAAACAAAGCACATAGATATTTTAAATAGGTCTGAAGCTGATGAATGTGCCAAAATATTGTCAGTTAAAACTTGTTATGGGAGCTCATATCAGATTTTCATGGATACAGACAGTGATGCAGAGCAGAGCAAGGAGTGTTGATTTTCTGCTTACAAAAATACTGTTAACTTAAAAAGTCTGAGCAGTGTTTACCAAAAAAAGAATTTATGACTCCACCCCAGCCTACAAGAAAAAATAATTAAAGTCACATTATTTTTTCAAATACTCAAATTCCAAATGTTTGGTAACCAGCTGCCTGTTGTGGTAATGCTCCTACTTCTGCACAGAATTTGTATTCTAGACCTACATGAAATTAGTACACAAAATGAACTGAGTGAATGATTTGTTAGAAGAACTTTTTGTTGTGAAAATGTAATGAATATTTCATGATTCAAATTCAAAGCAACTATAAATTTAAAATATCAAGTTTTGCTGTGATGCATAAAAACTATTCATCATAACTGTTAAATACAAACCATATTCACTCCTGGTAAGAACCATAAATATGACAAGAAGTCCCAGAAAGTTGTAGTTATGGTAAAGAAGGAGTCTATGTAATGAATACAGTAAAATTCCTCCCAAATGTTTCAAATAATGCTGTCTTTCCTGAGGATAGATTGTATTTTGTCAGCATCAAGATTTGCAAATCAGTCAGGGTCACCAAAACTCAAACGTTGTCATTGCATCCCTAGGACAGTGTAATATTGAAGTATATTTAAAATTTGATTAAAAAAAAAAAGTCAAAGACTATGTCTTACCAAGTCCTGTGTCAGTTTATTTGCAAGAATCTCCAAACATTTTCTCCATAGTGCACACCAGGCCTTTCAACACAGTTCCTGGTCTTAAAAAGACTTTTGAAATGACAAATCTCTTGGTATCCAAAGGAACCTTTAGTAAATTGAAATGTAACACTAATACCCTGGACTGTATTTCCCCTGGAGTAAAATATATGTTGTTGTTCTTGAGATCTATGCTGCTGAAGGTATCTGATACTTCTTAAGCACAGTACTGCATGAGTTCATAGGATGGCAAGACTGATTTTTAAACTGATTGGATAAATTTGATTTGATTGGTTAATTTATTTAGTGATGCTGAGATATTACATTTTCCTTCACTTCTTTTCTTACTATTGATTTATAAAACTGCAGTTCTTGAAAGTAGACCTCTGCAGCAGCTCTCGGTGCTTGTTTGAGGCCTTCTAAGACACATGCATTTCAAGAGAAATCCAGTGAATTGCCCTATAATCAATCCCATCAAGAAAGTCTGTGCATAAATTAAATTAAATTATATAAATAACAGAAGTCACTGTCCCTGATCCACTGTGATGCTGGGGCCCATCCCATCTGAAAGAGAAGCTCTGCAAGGTGGAGGGATGGCAGCATGTTATGGGCTCTGCAGAACAGCCACACACTAGGTAGTTTTACAGAAAAGTCTATGACTGTGGCATCTTTCTGTTGTAAGGAGGAGGGCTGCCTGATCTGACCATATGGACACTGTAAAATTTTAGGCAAAGAGCAGAAATACTGTGGTTGCTGTAGTGGTTCAGAGATATAATAGAAGCGAGGCTTGCAGGGAGGAATAGTCTTTCATGTGGCCAGGACCCCAGCCTAAAACTCCAATTAGAAACCTTCAAAAAAAATCAGCAGAGACTATGAAGCACGAGCATGAAACACTGTTCATAATACTGAATGAATATACTAATTTTCAAAATGTATATGCTCAAACGTATTTACTTTATATGCTTTCAAAGACACTCTGCGGATACAGCTTGAATCCAGCCTTAATATAATTTGCAATGAGCTAGCTAATAAGCTTCTGGTTTTGAACAACTTGACTCCATTTTCAAAAGATTAGACCCTCTGAGAATCACATTATTCTTATTTTCGTAAAGTATTTGAATCTAGCTACTGTAAGGTTGCAAAATACTGCAGAACAGTCCAATTCAGAGATTATTTAATCAACAATAAAATGTTATTGTAGGCAGCATAGCAGTACTTCCTAAACCCCTCGTTGCATGGTCGGCTTATTTCATTAGAATCTGTGCTGGCCATTCTCCAAAGATGCAGAACTAATGCTATCTGCAATTATTGGATTTTGTTAAGCACAGAGAACTCAATAGGTATAGTGTTAATGATTGAAGAATAGCTAAGCAAGCCCCTAATCTATTGCTCATTGTTTAAAAAAAATTACAGCCCAGCCCTATCATACTTAGTTATAATATGACTCAGATCATCAGAATAAGTAGCTCTGCACCTTTTCCCCCTGTGCAGTAAATGTAATGCATTGCTTGCTATTTTGCAGATGATGAGTGTTTTACTGAAAAATCCTTTGCTGAGAAATAAGTAAGACATAAACTGATTTCTAACAAGTAGGTGTATGACATCTACTTATTATGGTCACATCCCTGCCTGTTGGAAAAATAATCTATTGATAGGAAAAAGAGAACATAATCTAGTCTAACCATCACTAGAAATATCAGTGCCTTTTAATTAGCCCTCAGCATAAGTTATCATGGTGTGTATTGTACTGTGTTGATAAAGCTGCGAGGGTAAAATACTGCAGCTAATAACTAGCTCTGAGTTCAGAATTACAGAATGTTTGGTGAAGCTTCTGGATGCTGACACTTTCCCGGAGCAATGGAGATGTGGGTCCCCTGGCAGAAAGAAAGAGGTGAGTTTGGATGTAACTGAATCTTGGCAAAAGATTTAAACTTCTCATTTGTAATTGTATTATTTATTGCAAATGTATACATTAGATATTACAAAATTACAAATAAACATATTGGTAATTCAAACACCTTCCTAAAGAAAAAGGGCTGAAAACTTCCTGTTCTAGAGAATATAGAGCTAGTAGATGAATTTAAAATATTTTGGGGAAACAAAAAATCCCACAGGGCATTTTTTTTTCTTACAAGGGGTCTCTTAACTGAACATTTAATACTATTATTGATCAATCAAATTAAAAATCTTTTTACATTTCAAATTACATCATCATCATTAATTCTGACAGCTAAGTTTGGCTTTCTATTGAAGCAGCCTGGTAATAAAACACAGCGGAAAAACAACGTATGTATCCTGAAAATGTCCTTTTCCTGTATCTGCAGTCCATCAGTCCCAATTACCCTGCTCTTTTTCTACTGTCTGATTAAAAGAAGCTGCTAGGAATGGTATCAAAAGTGAACAGTTTGGTTACTTTTCCCCTTCAGTGTCTTGTTCTCCATCTTGCTGTTATATACCAAGAGAGAACATTTTAGTGGAAAATGGAAAAATGGTCAGAGGAACCTACAAGGCAGGACACAGGTATGGCCATTAAGCGCTGTTACTGGTGCACATGGCTGAGAAAATAAAGTCCTATCTTCTCACATTTCCATTTGCAGCAGGCTTTGGGCAGCTGAAGTTGTCCTGCATTGCTGCCAAAACACCTGTCATGGAGGCACATGTTGCCGGGGCCATTGGAGCACCATGAGGCGACCAGCCCCTCGAGGGCTGCTTGTGGGATGTGGAGGGTTGTCACTGAGGGGCCAAGCTAAGTACGAATGTGTGCCTGTGGGATCAGGCCCTGCACCACACAAGCAATGGATGACATTTTTATTGGCCATGCACAATACAAACAGGCTAGGGACTGACCAGCTGGGGGGAGCCTCAGCTGAAAATGGCCTGTAGGTGCTGGTGGTCAGCAAGCTGAACATGAGCCTGCAGCATGCCTTGGCAGCAAAGAAGGCTAAAACATGCTGGGCTGCATTACTAACAGTACGGCTGGTAGTCTGAGGGAAGTGATTATCCCCCTTTACTCAGCACTCATTAGACCATGTCTAGAGTATTGCATCCAGTTTTGGCAGCCCCAGTACAAGACATGGATAAAATGAAGCAAGTTCAGCAGAGGACCACCACGGTGGCTGAGGGCTGGGGTTCTTGGCCTGTGAGGCTAAGGGAACCGAGGGCTGTTCAGAGGAAGAGAGGGCCGTCTCAGGAACACCTAACAGCAGTCTTCCAAAACCAAGAAGCATGTTACTGAGGAGGTGGATCCAGGCTCTTCAGAGTGGTATATAGCAGGAGGACAAGAAGCAAAGGGCATAAACTGAAATAAGAAATGCACAGACTGAATATAGGGACAAATATTTTCACCATGAAGATAGTCAAGCATTGTAACAGGTGCCCAGAGAGATTTTTCAGTCATGTTGGAGGTTTTTGATACCTGGCTGGATAAAGCCCTGAGCCACCCAGTCTGACCTCATGAATGACCTTTTGAGCAGGATGTCGGACTTGAAACTGCCAGGGGTCCTTTCCAACCTGAATTGTCCTCTTATTCGGGTTATGATTTGATTTGTTCTTTTCTGCACAGAGGGTGCACTATGATAGGGAGAATTAAAAAGAGTGTTCTGTGACTGATGATTCTAGTGTAATGGTTTCAGAGTTGAATCCTTTGGAAAGCTATTTCTGTTTTATGAGTTTGGTCTCAGATGGGTGACCTGCTCTTCCCAGAAGAAAATGAACAGGTCAGGTGGTCCCCTCTGGAGCAGGGACATGGTTCTTGACTTGGGAATAACTGAGCTTTGCTCTAGGGAGAGAGACCCATGGAGGCATTAAGAGCCTCCAATACAACAGGAACTGGTAAGAAGAACAAGAAAGAGACATGCAGACATCAGGGGCAATAGAAGTAAAAAAAATTCCTAGGGATCAGACAGGACAGCACAGTGTTTGCTGTAATTCTGAATGTCATGGAACTTGTCTGAAACCCACCTTAGAAGGAAAGACCCATCTGCAAGGTCTTCATATTCCCAGTCTATCTTATCTAGTGACTTGGAATTCTCTTACAAAAAAATTTGAGTTGTTATAGTTCATATTCTAAAATAGTCAACCTTTGGGAGTTTTGGTGAGGTTACTACAAGGAAAAAGTTCTAGGTGCACCTCAAAACTCTGAAACTCTGTAGGATGAAGGAGGAAATGAACCTGGGCATCTCACATCCTGAGGGCATCAGCCATTAGTTTATTCAGTAACATGGACCTATCATTAGAATTGCTTCTGTTTTACAAAGGTAGTCACTTCAGTGACTGAGTCTGGAAGAGATTTTAGGGCCAAAATATGTAAGAGTGCTTTTCTGAAGAAGGAGGATTTATAACATATACCTTTTGGTTCAATTACCTATCATTTGGTCTAGGATAATACTTGTCTTCCTGTTCCCACCAAATATTTATTGTAGATTTTTTCCTAAAATGTCCTTATTCTTCCTGGGGACTGCTCAGGAAGCCAATTCAAGGCTATGATCTCTGCCGAAAAGAGGAGAGGAATTGCGGAGCTGGCCATTAAAATTTGTCCATTTTGAACTATTGCCTCTTGGGTCTAAAGCCTGGAGGGATGAGGTTGAGGCCTTCATCAAATTCCCTTTGTATTCCCCAGATCTTAGAAAGAGAAGGGACATGTTTTGAGAATGGACTGAGGTGTCTGAAGAATATACAGTTCTTACTGTTAAGTTTTCTTTCAGGCTCAATCAAAAGAATGTTTCTTCAACTTGCCCTAAATTTTTAAGAAGTATTTTTATTCCACAGAAAATCTCATAACATATTTTTAAATTTGGGTTCTCTTTAGACAAAGAGTGTTTCAAATGGTCTTCTTTTTGAAGCCTAGTAATGTCAGGGAGCAACCAGAGAAAGGCTGCACCACAAAGGAGGACAAGATGGGAGCCAAGGGTGATGACAGTCACTCTTACTCACCAGGGTGCAGTCCCACAGCACCTGAGCTGGGTGAGCAGAGTGCTGATAACAGGTCCATAGAAAATCCTAAAGCAAAACCACAAACCATGTCCATTCAGGAGACACAGCCAGAGACAAAGCTGAGAGTGGTCCAAGGTCTATCCAGGAGCCAGAGCCAGCTGTGCCTGAGCATAGTTACAGCACTGCTCCAGCAAGGAAAGAAGACCAGGGCTTGAGTTTAGATGGAACTCCTTGGCCCATGGGCAGAGGATGTGGGTGGAGGTCCCAGGCCAGGCTGGACAGGGCCATTAAGGCCTATTGGTGTACTCAGAGCCCTGACACATAAGTTGTTCAAAATATTAGAAAAAGCCTATGATTTGTTATGAATGATTGCTGGATGATAATGATTATATTATAACATATATATCTTCGCTGTAATCAGTTAAAGTATTTAAGCATGAATAAGTTAAAAAAGCAGTTGTTCTGAGGAATTTTGCATTCTAGATTGTTTTAAATAATGTTTATAAAGTTGAATAATTTCCCTGAATGGACACCAACCAAAGCGTGAATTTTAATATGAGGCTTTTCTATAACCCTGTATTCAAAGCAGAAAGTAAGAAAACTTCAAGTTTCTTGTGCTTCAAGCAAGAGGGATGAAATCTGTGTTGGAAATTTAGACAAGACCACTGCAATTCTTTGTGAGCCAAAGCCATTTTTTGACCATTAACAGCAAAGGCAACAAGAAACTGATGGTCTTGTGGGAACGGTAATTAGGAGTACAATCTGGTCCCAGAATAATGGTTTTACCTCCTTTTCTCTTTCCCTTCCTTGTGCCTCTCCAGTGAAGGAAAATCATAGAATAGATAGAGCTGGGCTATTATTTTAGGTCACTGCTGAAAATAACAGAAGATACAAAACAGTTTAACAAAAAGCCTCCACTGCTATAAGACTAATTTGACAGTCTCTTCCTTGAAAAATTAAATACTAAAACATATATATCATTACCTATTTATCAGTAACTTATCAGTACTTGGAACACTTCCTACTATGGTGAAAGAGCAAGAAATGTGATCTGGCTTTTGTGGGTATTTAATGATAAGTTTTTCTAGAGCTTTGGATGATGGTCAGAACTTTGTTACTCTAGTAGCAACCAAACTCACACTGGACTGACATCTAAGTTTCAATTTGAGTTACTCTTTAAGGAGACACATTTAGCCTGTTGATGTAGACTTTCTTTTTTCAGAGCAAGGTAAGCTTTTCCTGTACCTAGAAAGAAGAATCAGTGAAATATTCTTGAGAAGCTTTGGGAGGCCCCAGATAGGATGGACAGCCCCAGATAGGATGGATAGGATGTAATGAATAGGAGCACTGTACAGGGAGTTTAAAATTAAGGTGTTTTTGTAGAATTTCACAGAAATTGATACAGCATCACAGAGAAGTCTGGTAGCTCTGTGATCATGGCCCAGCCCTGAGATTCAAATATGATTCTGCTGGTTTTTGCATTTCACCCATGCAGATTTCCCTCAGTCAGGCTGTAGCTTTGGACAGTTGGCACTGAAGACAATGAACATAAGAAGAACTTCAGACTATCCCTGACCAAACATAACATGCACATTTTTGAGAAATGAGAGCCACCCTCTGTAAATATAATGCCAAATGAGAACTCTTGATGTTATGCTATGACATTTGTGGGTATGTGAGGAAATAAGTAGTTCAAAAAAATAGCTGCCTTTCCTCCATTACTAGCTCATAAAAACACAGATAGCTGACGATGTCTGTCTGGCAACGATGCTTTAGCTAGTACAATGATTCAGGTACACTTAGGGTTGCACTTCTGCCTGTTAAAAAGTCCCAAGCATAAAGAAGGCACCTTGACATCTTCCTCTTTCGTTTCCTGAAAACTCTAAGAATTGGGAAGAACAAATCTTTTTTAAAGACAAGCCACCTGGTAAAATGTTAATGTCCATTTTTGACACTGATCTGATTTATTGTTCTTGGTGCTCTTGCGCAATTTTGGAATTGGACATCTAGGTCTCTGATATGGTGATAGTTTGCTCTTTTTTCCCCCAAGATGTGAGACTGAACAGAGGTCAGTGCAAAATTAGAATTCATCTGTGGTGCGTTACACAGCCTGAATGATCAAAATTTCCTTTAACCAAGGATTTTACTCTGACTTTTCAATTTTTTTTTTTAGTTTAATACTTCACCACTGAATATTTTTGTATGTAAAAATAACAATTGCAAAATAAAATATCAGCTTCAGCTGGAAAAGTCTCATTCAATTTTCTAGCCATTAATATCCAAGCAATTTTTCTTTGTGAACTACCGTAAAGCAGCAGAACCTGGCAAAGAGTCAGTCACACAGTGGAAGCTGTCAGATGCGTTGGGTCCCATAGCAAGGCAGAAGCATGGTGATACATGCCATCTGCTGGGACCCCACACACTAGTACATTCTTGGGTAATGCTTGGTGGCTGTAGAACCTGCCTGAAACTGTGACATATTAAATCAAAGGTAACTGCTGGCAAGCTGTAGCAATAAATGCCAACCAGCAAAGCTGGTTTGAGTAGGCCACTTGCAAAGCCTCATAGACAGCTGGTCGTTCCAAGACTGAGGCATGGAAACTACTGCATTTCTTTGCAGGCTCAAGACATTTTTCGTTACACAGCTTTTCACATTTTTAACCAGATTAGTATTAGAAATGCCACGTCCTTCCCTTCTAAAATGTGAAGACAGGTTTTCCTAATATCACACAAATAACACAGTCATGCATTTTCAGCCTTCAGATATATGATTTAAACTGATGAATAATCAAAATATTTCAATGAAAATGTTATTCAGACTGGTATTTGTGCTATTTTGTCTTCACTAGGCAATTCACTGGATGAAGTATTCATAAATGTTACAGAAATATTAAAGAATATTTATGGAAATACTTAATAGGAATTCAATAAAGTAATTTTACCCTGAAGATATTATTTGATGATGTATGTTAGATCAGGTATCACAAAGAAACATATACCATTTCATCCATGCAATCAGAGCAGCTCAAACTTTTACTATCAAAAAGAGTGCACACACAGTATACATACCACCAGTTATTTCCAGAAGTGATCTGTAGAAGTCAGTGCCTTTGAGAACATCTTAACCTTTCTGAGATATCTAGGGTATTGACTGCACTTTTTGATAATGGTACTTAACCACTTATGGACACCATTCTAAATCGTACATGCTATGAATGATATGTCTATATTCTTTTCCAAGTTACTGATGCTTAAAAAAAGACCTATCTAAAACATAGTTTTCACTAGTTGAATTCACAGCCTATAAGTGCATTTTGTTAGATTTTCTGAGTTTTCATTCAGCCTGGTGGTGTTGCAGTTGCACTTTTTGATATAGAGTTCTTATGAAATGGCATCAATTGTTTTGCTGATACCAGTCAATTTTTACTGTATTCCTGTTCCCTGCAAGTTTTCTGCTACTCACCAGAAGATCAGCCAATTTTGCTTTTAGGACGTTTATTTTTTCTGACTCTAGTAATACTTACCACTAACGATTCCACTGCTGATTTGAGGACTTGAAAAAGATTCACTAGGAGGCTGCTGTCACCTGTGTCCAGCTGTCTACATCTTCCTGGGATCCTATTTGCACAGATGGGGTTAGACAAAGTTCAGAAATGCACTAGGAAGGTCTCTTCATGAAACATCGCCCCAAAAGCAATTCTTCCCAACATAGGAAATACTTTTCTTTAAAAGCTATTTTATACTTTTATTTCTGGTAGCAGCTATTTTGGCTTGTACCAAAAGCATTCATCTTCCTTGTGCAACACAGATCATCAGCTGAGAGAGAATTTATGGTAGACTGTTGAGAAAGTTTTCTGTCAGTGTTGCCTTACTCAAAAGGCAAAGTAGTTGGACAGAGAGACCATGATAATACCACTTGTTAAGTTCTAACTTAGCACTGTCTCCTTGACAGCTTTAGTTAGAGCAAAGGTTTAGGTCATACTACTCAAACAAAAGTGAGCAAAGGCAGAATGCAGCAGTGCAGTAAAGGCACCAATCTTGTAACTCTGCATTTGACTTCCTGTAAAAATTTGTAGATACTGTATTATAAATTCTGTACTTGATAAAGCTGGGACAGCTTGCATTTGAAGTAATTGCTGCTCCATCTGCAAAATAATTGGATCAAAGAGGAACCAGGAGATCATTAAATATGCAAGATTTTTCCAGTGAAAAGTAGACTTACACTTTAGAGTCTGGAGAATCTAAGTACTTCAAAATGCTGTGTTTATCTCAGCTTCACAACAGAAGTAATCAAACTGCTGACTTCCATGCATGTTTGTGCAACCAAAAGCACTGGATTTCCACATTAACAAAGAAACTGGACTTTCACAGCAGTATATAAAAATAAGTTTACTCAGAATATACAGCCTGCTGAGTGCGTGATGCCGAACATGAGGTATAATGTCATTTATGATGGTGACACAAATATATGAAACTTTGTATTGGAAGGATGATCAATGAGAAAGAATGATTAAGAATCCATGTTAAAATTTTAATGGGCACTAATGGACCCTAGTGTGTAGCCAGCTTATTAAGGAAAGAAGTCCCATTTAATTTACCCCAGTTTAGAAAAAAAGTTCAGGGAAGGTTCTGGCGAAGGGAAAATCAGAATGAGCATCCATTACATGGTAGGTAAACCATTTCAGAGTAGACATTTTCCTTATTATCACCAATATAGAATCACATTGATCCCATTGAAGTATTTCAGATAATGCCTGTTACTTTATACAAAGTACTGGTATTCCATTTAGAGCAGCAGCTATATCCACTGGGTTTGCAGGCAAGCTTATTTTCCAGCTGCTTGTGGAAAATATTTCTGCTGCCTCTGAACCCCCTGGTGTTTTTCCAGTGATCTTATTGCTAAAGCTAAACCAAATACATACTATCTACTACTTTAACTTATGTTTAGCTGAGCCATTAAACATACTATTACATTGTACTCTTGCAAACTTCACAGACTGAAAGATTTAAGATTAAATGATAGGTCTAGAAGCCTGAGAAAATTCCTGTAGACATATTGAAAACACTTCTTTTCAACAGTCAACTAAGTATCAAGGCTACTTAATGATCAAATCAAGATCTGCAGACACCACAGCCTGCACACTCTTTCTTAAAAGATTTTAATCTTTGTCCTTGTCCTTCAGTGGAGTTTCTTTCCAGAGCATCTTGGCTTAATAAAAGCCTTTCAAGAAGGCTTTAGTACAAGTGAGAGAGTACTTGTGTAGCAATCTTGAGTTCTTATCAGCTGTATAGTGATCAGGTGAAGGAATAATTTATTTCAATCAGCAACACCTGTTTTTATAATTGCTCAAGTGATTATAATTCAATAATAAAAAGCCAATTTAACTATCTTTACTCAGGTATTAACCTCTGATATACAGCATAAGACTGAAATTGCAATTGGTTAAATTCCCTTAAGAAAACAATTGATATCATACATTTATCCTATTTTGGTCTGTTTTCTTTCTTATTTTGCCTTGTTATTTTACTTTTTTTCAGAATGAAATATGTTTACATTTTCAGTTGAAAGACCCCCATTGCTACCCATTTTCTACCATAGTCAGATATGCCCCATCTCTCAAAAGGTTCATTCCTTTTCATTTTTACTCATCGTTATCTTTTTATGATTTGCCATTTCATGACAGCATTACATTGTTGACACATAATTAAACTTGTGATTTCCTATAATACTTAGATCCATTTCCACAAAACTGCTGCTTAGCCAGTTACTATCCCTCCATTTTTGTGCACTTTGTCTTTCCTACCCACGTATAATTATTTGCAGTTGTTCTGATTGAACTGCACCCAGTCTTTTTTCTAGGCATTCCTCCATTTTGTCAAGATCATTGGTATTCTAAGCCTGTATTTCTCTATTCTTGTAGTCATTCCCAGATTTGTGTTGTGTGCTTGTTAAGTTTGCAGGCTTTGCAGTCCATCTTCCAGGTCTCTAATAAAAATGGAGAATACTAAAAGGTCCAAGAGATGTTACTGCAGATCTCTTCTTGGCAAATCTCATCATTCTACCTACTAAATTAATATTAACTACTAAGAGACTACATTTCCTTCTTTTTCTTTTTTTTTTTTTTGTGAGATTTTTGTTCTGAAAACAGAAGTAAATATAAGTCTGTGTTTTCCCCCCCAACCTTCTTCTCCCTTCACAGATTAAACCAGGAGTTTGTGTTTTTCAAATCTTCTGCCATCTCCCTCTCTTCTGTGAGTTCTCAAAAATAATAGCAAATCTCCTTGTGGCAGATGTCTGACACAGAGTATGCCACAGTGAATCTTTTTTTGCATAGCTGATCTGAAAACAACCAAATGTATTCTGTAACCTCCTCTAGTAACCTGTTTTAGTCTTTGTCTCTGATCTGTTAGTCACTGGCTTGCAGTTGTGAAGAGTGAAGAAAAAAAAGAAGTTAAACATGCTGATGTTCTCAGTTTCATTTGTCCGTACCATTAATTGTTCTTCAACAACCAGACCAAAACTTTTCTGATCATCTCCTTAGCACTTATACAGTTTCAGAAAGTATAACGAGACATTACTCATATCCCTCATTAGGTATCTCACATAGGCATTTCTGATTTTATCTATATGTACTTAAACTATTTTTTAATGGTTGTTCTTACTCACTTGACCTGGTTTCTACGTTCTGTATGCTTTTTTTCCTAGCTAGAATATGAATCTCTACAAATTCTGTTCTCAACAAGATGAAGTATAATGTCACCCATCTTGGCCACCGAGTACTGGAAGGTAATGGCAACATTTTTCCTTCGTTTTGTTATGAGAAACGTAGTTATTCTTATAATTTATCCAACCAGGAGCCAGGATTAGTGTTTTATGATCGTACTGGAAAAATAACATATAACTGAGGTTTTGCTTTGGCGCCAGTCACGAGCAAGAGGAGCACAGCTGCCTACGGGACATCGCTGCCAATCGTATCTCCATGGTGCCACCTCCCGACAGGCTGAACGCAACCGCATCGGTGCTCCCAACGGCACGGCATGACAGCCAGCTCTAAAGGCAAAATGCCGCTGCAAGGAAAGAGGATCTTACACAGCAGGATTGGCCCTCTAAGCACACATCTGCCTGACACTGGAGAGATGAGGGTGTGAGGATCAAAAAGGGAAACTTTAGGAGCATGGTCTGGCACGTATCTTGTTTTCTGTGTTGTGTGCAGAGCAAAGTGGGGTTCCTTTCAGTGTACTGGGCGCTAAGACTCAAACATTGTGCAAATGCTGGTTGTCAGGTTTCTGTCATGTTGAATGATCAGTAATGAAAGAACTACCAGAAAAGGAAATATTTTTAAATATTTTAAAATTTATTTTACTGAAAAAAACTTGAAAACATCAGTATTTGTGCAACTCTGTTCATATCAGCTCAGGGTTAATTTAAAATATGGTGACAGCAGGACTAACAAGACATATTTTCAATGGAGGGAGAATTGATGAAGTTGATATTGAAGGGTTTCCCAGTGACTTGCCACAGATCCCGAGTGGCTTGTACAGAGATGAGAGAAAACACAGTCATCAGCATGAAATGTATGTCTTGCACTCTTGACCTAACTTCTTGGCCCCTGTTGTTCTTTCTAATTCCCTCTGTTTCTTATTTAACCTCATATATAAGACAATAGGAGAATGTAGACCTGGGCTGAATGTTACGTGCTGACTCAAATCCTTCTTTTGGTACTTGAGTCCTATGAAGGGAAGTATCACAAATAGCTACTGACAAAGGTATTGTAAACTAGGAGAATCTATTGATTTTTCTTACACATTGAAGTGCTTCTGTATGTACCTGATTAAAGAGGACTCAGAAATAGGTCCCTGCCCATTAATGGGCTACCTTGCTTATTGTTGACTCAAATCTTAAAAGCAATATTGCTGAAGATGCATAAGGAAAATATAACCCATCTCAGTCTATCTTGACCTCTAATACTCCTCAAAGTGTTAGAGTTACTGAAGTAACTATTGTAAAAGTATTAGAGTATTAGACCTCTAATACTTCTAAATATTCTGCTGAGAAGTATAAAAATAAATTTAAGCAGAAAAATCAACAGATATGTCTATAAGGTGGTGTGGGGAAAAGAATCTGATGGAAGAGTTACTCTTTCGAGAAATTGTTCCTCTTCATAGTATAGCTCTCTTAACTCTTCTGAAATGATGTGAAACCCCCATACAAAGCTGAATGAATTAAAGAAAATTCCTGTCACTGTAAGTTTTAAAAGATAATATTTCTCTGACTTTTCTGTTATAAGGGTTAGTTGCAAATGGTTTGCTATGAGAAGTTGACACCTGATACTCAAAATGTGAATTGTTTTGCTTAGTTCTGACGTTTCAAATAATTGCATATTGTTGCCCATTCTAAGGGCATAATGCTTACAAGGCAGAAGGCCTGAAGAAACCAGGGGGCTTGGATTCTCTGTCCAAGAAAATAGTGCTGCAGGGAGAGTAGCCTAGCAGTAAGCAGCCTTGGCAAATTCTAGAAAATTAAAACTATTCAAGAGGCTTTTCTTTTTGTTTGTTTGCCTAGTTTTAAAATGATATTCTCAGTGGAGATATCTGGAACACTGCCTGTTTGCATCAACATGAGGCAGAAATTCTGTCATATTGTTTGAAAAGAGTTGAATCTGATTGAATAGCAAAGGTACTCCTTGGTATATGGCTTGATCAATTTTTTTTTTTTTTTTTTTTGTGGCTATGGCTATACTCTCTCTTCCCCTCTTTAGAGACCCTGTCTGTCCAAAGGGTCAGCTACCGTTTTGGGAATACTGCAACACATTTTTATGGAGCATATAAACAAGATGTTTTCTACCATATGGAACATATTTTTTGTTTTCTCTAGGTCAGTTGCTACCCTTGCTCAATACTAGATCACTGAAAATACATGATCATGGTGCATGGCAAAACATTATAGCACAGGTCTACTTACACCAGGTTTCCTCACTGTCTTACAGACAATCTGTAAAGAAAGAGAAAATAGCTCATTATGAAGCCATCTAGAGATGCTTTTGCAGATCCCAGGAATATACTTTCTACAATGTGGGATTTTTTCTTTATGGGAGGGCAAGGTCTTTGACCAAAATACATGTATAGGCTTCTTTTAAAGAACAAATAAAAAAAAATCAACCCAGAAATGTGGATGTGTCTGTACAGAAACTTGCTGAGTTTTCCAGGTCAGGGAAGACCATTTCCTGCCAGTACGAGAAAAGAGCTAAACCGCTGATTTGTTTATGGGTGAATAAAAATCCCGTGGCTTTAGAGTGCTTTGTGTGTGGGGAGGGGGAGAATGGGAGAAGTCAGGGAGTTTTTGGTTTTTTTTCCCTGTAAAATAAAATGATGTTATTTATGTCATCGTTTCACCAGCAAATGACTGCATTCAGTACACCTTCAGGTTTTGGAATTAAATCTTCCTTTAACAAGCCTTACCTGACCAGAGTAACAAAGCCTGGATTGAACATAGGTGGGGGTCAGTTCCAGAAGTAGACATCTATCTGTCCTATAACCAGGTATACTCTTCATTTGCTGAGGCCTGAGCTGGCTTTTCTACTTCCTTAAGTAGGGAAAACATCAAATCTTGAGCTTCAGTTTCCTCCACATGCAGATTATGGGACAATTGTCACCTTCGGGATTTGTGGAGAGCTAGTAGGAAAGACATGACTACAACTCTGTGCTTTCTGGTTTTAGGAAGCTTCCTAGTTTTCTGTCTCTTGAAGGAGAAAGAGTGGAAATTAGTTCGGTGTATGGGTATACCTGGAACCATACATTTTCCCATTATCTCATATAGCATCCTGGTTTAGGTGTGTGTGAGCACTACATTTTGGAAGGACTAAACCTACTTGATAATATGTGCCTATAAACACTGAAGTAAAATATACTAGTCCTAAATAGGACATTGGTACAGCAGTTGTAATCTGAGGTTTTGTGTGTGGGTTTAAAAGAAAGAAAAGTGCTGGGATCCAGGAATGATTAATGGAAGTTAATCCAGAAATGCTGCCACGCAGCATTCCAAGTAAGAAGAGAGGACTGATTCAGCCTGTGCAGTTTGTATGCAAATTGCTTTTGCACAGGGAGAGAGATTGTTTTTGACAACTTGACTCCAGCAATGCTGCAAGGCACCTAGAATGGTCCTACTTTCTATTTTCTCCAGTTCCTCATATTCCTTGAGGTGCTGATAATGAAAGACTCCTGCCCAAACTAAATGTAGCTCATATTGACAGAGACAGCAAATATACATGGTAGCTTTCATATTTCTCCGTGAAATCTTTTGACTTTTTTCATGCCTTTTCCACAGAGCAAGCCATGAAACAACATACAATTTCTGTCACCTGTGTTGAGATTTCAGCAGTAGGATTACAAGGATGTGCAGGTCTCTAGAAAAACATTCAGAAAATGGTGTTTGAATGATTTTTGGACTCTCTTTAAGCTTCAAAGGAACTGCAACACTTTCTCCTTAACCTCAGTAATTGCTGCTTAAAAAAAAAAAAAAAAAGCAGATTTAAAAAAAAATCATGCAATCTAGAAACATACTTTCCATCTGTGTATTGCGGCTGAAATCCAAAATAGGCCAGCTGGTCATAGCACAGCTCACATATTCACAGTATCTGTCCTCTGAATAAGTCATTTCATCATAAACAGTGGAAAGCAAAAACCAGAACCTTAGCTTCTCTGATTTTTTTCCCTGTATTTGACACTCAGAGGACTGGCAGGTACTAAAAGATTCCCCTCTGATGTTATATTTGATATTGTCATTGCATTTTATTTGCCACTCAAATATGTCTTTTTAAAACTGTGTGATCCAGGATGTGGAGTGGAATGTTTGTTGTGGCAAATGCCTCTCTTCATTGGAGCAGTTTGGTCTGGCAGCGTTCCCAGTTTGCTGTAGATTTAGCAAGTAAGTTGTGTACAATCCCTTGATTTTTGTTCTTGCTTTTTGTGGCACTCTCTCTATGCCTTGAGAACTCCTGGAGTTTTAAAGAAGTGTCTTTCAGTATCTACATTTTATATCTAATCAACAGGGACTCATCTCAGCAGACTAGAAATTCCTCTTTAAGTAATGGGATATCTCTCCTTTATTCCCCTCCATATTATTGATTTTGCTTTGGTGAGCAGCTGCTGTGCACAGAGGTTGCAACCTTTCCCGCTCTTTCCCTGGGCTGGGACGTTTTGAACCAGTGATTGTCACTCTGTACTGAATCCTTTTAGATAAAAGATAGAGATGATGTGCTAGGTAGGGGAAGAGGGATGAAAGGCAAAAACTGTGGTAATAGCACCCAGGGATCATGAAGGGGAAAGTTAGCCATTGCAGTCTTTTGAGGTGATCTAAAACAGTTTTGATGAGATGCAATGGATATAGAGCCAATAACCACGCTCCATCTGAAACATAACCAGTGCAGGAAATATGAACATGACTGAGGAAACTCCTGCAGTTACGGAAGGTAATCAGGCTTTGACTAGTAATCTGTCAGTGTGGGGGCACCAGACTATGTGAAACTGGGATTCTGGCACTGCTTAAGCTCTTCCCATCTCCCTCATCTGTAGTCTGGGGAGCCCTCCCCATCTGTCTTATCTGTCTTGGTGGCCCTACACTGAACTTGCTGCTGTTTGTCAAAATCTTTCTTGCACTGGAGAGGATTATGTTGAATGTTCATAACAACTAGAACAAATGACAGTTGGACTTATGGAACGGTGCTTTACTATTTTATCTGGTTTTACATTCTTAAAGTATGAAGATGGACAGACTGTGTTTAAAGTTCTTTGTCTACCTAATGACCAGACTTTGGGATAATTCAATGATGGAAAGCATGAGGCTACAGTCTATTTCTTCAGCAAACGGATATTAGGTTTGGAGTGGGAACATATGCAAAAGAATGGCTACTTTCACGAAAGTAATCAAAACCCTTCCTGCATGTACAGTGCGATTTCCATGCACAGTCAATTGTGCACACCTATATTATACCTCTGTGACTAAATAACTACAAGCATAGCCTTACTCAGGGCTCTAGGAAGAATACTACTATACTTTGTCATTGCAGCTGTGTATTAATATGACGCCTGCTTCTCATTAGCAGTGGTAGTCACTCTAATTGTATGGCCTGTTCTGTACTCTCCAAAGGACGTCAACTTGTTCCATTTCCCTTTTTTTTTTCTTTAATAATAAAATGTTTCCTTTGGTAATTAGTTACAAAGGTGCATTTACTTGATACAGATTTACTGGCATTACAGAGTCATTTAGGGAAAAGGGAACCTTTGGATGTCTCTAGACATCCATCTCCAGGATGGAGGTCGAGGACCATCTCAAAAGTTTCAGCATGTTGTTTAGGGCCTTGTCCAGTGGGTATTTGAATATCTCCAAGGACTGAGGTTCTAAGTCCTCTCTGGGCTACCTGATCCAGTGTTTGATGCCTCTCATCATGCAGATTTTTTCCTTAGGTCTAGTTGGAATTTCTCTTGTTGAAACTGGTGCCCATTGCCTTTTGCCCTATTATTATGCATCTCCAAAAAAGAGTCTGTCTGTCTTCTCTATAACCACCCATTACTTATTCATGCCGCAGTTGTTTACAGAGCCATATGAATGGCTGGTGAAGAAAGACAGGTACTCTGAACAGCTGTCAAGTTGAAGTAATTAAAACCAGAACCTGTTGGGCAGAGGCTTCTGCAGGTCAGGAAAGAGGTACAGCTGGTCTGAGTAGCTAGACAAAGCATTAATGATCTTACCTGGGAATACAAAAAGAAAGGTGATATAGGTACCAAAATGCCTCTTTATGGCTCTGCTTGCTCAAAATTAGAGAAAATTTCCTCTCATGCCAGTTGTATGAGAATTGTCCCAGTTGTGCCACATAGTAGGACATAGTAGCATAGCAGTTTTTCCAAAAGGTAATAGATAGTAGCTTGGATAAACTATGTCCTTAATAAACCCTGTAGGTCCTCCTGGGAGGATGAAAGGATTCCTTCTTCTTCTGTATGGTTTTAGAGTAGGATTTCTCTGTGAATATTACAACAGCTGTTCAATCCTGTGAGCTATGCCTGTCCACTGCATTTGTTCTCAACGCATGGTGGACATACATGCTGCTCACTCCACCTGAGCACGTATGCCCTGTGCTAGTTCTAATACAAAAACTAAAGAAGAGTATAAGTCCTTCCTTGCTGGGATTTTGGCATATAAAGTTTCACACAGGGTTGGTACTGATACAGAAAAATTGATCCATAAGATAAGATTTGAGGTTTCAGTCTCTCTGGAATTCAGGTGGAAGAGAGGTCTCTGTGCGTTCTCCCAGATCTCCCGTCTCTGTGGTGCGGCTCACATTGTGTGTTCATTCCTCTCATACCTTCATGGCAAGATATGTGCTATGTGCACCTCCTAGGTTAGTACAAGGATGAACAGCTCTGTGCAAATGGATTTCACTGCTTTTGAACTCCCGATGAGTTCAGGTGGACTATTCAAGCAAAGCTGGCAGTCTTTTCATATTTACTTGGACAGCATTATATACAATAGATTCTGCTTCCTATCCCAGAAATTGTTTGTTCAAATCTGATTGTGTGTGAGTGGCTCAGGCACAAAAAATTGTTGCCATTCAAGCAGGATTAGGTGTGGTTTATATCCTTCCAGATTTGTTTATTTGTGGTGTGGTTCCATCCTTAGAGATGCCTGATTGTTGAAGCCTGTGCTTAATTCTTTACCTACTCATATACCTAGCTTTACTCACTTAAGTAAAACTGCTGAAGTTTAGCATGAGTCTGTTAGAGTGAAGTCTGCCTCTGTATTAACTTACTGTAATGAAAATGTAAAATAACCAGAGCAAACTTCTATTCTAACTACATACACATCCAAATATGCCCTCAAGTAATTAGATCTGTAGGATAGAAAGCAAAACATTACAAATGGTACTGGTTTGCAATAATTCATAATCCTTTAAGCATATAAATCCACCAGACAGCTTAGAAGTGCAATTTCTGCCACCAGCTATGTTGAAAATGCACTTGCATACTTAGTACTAAGCTATGGCATCAAGCACCAAGCTATGCTCTAGGGATAGTGTAGAGCCCCTATCACTCCTGTGCCAGTTCTGGGAGTTGTCATGTCTTAGGGAGGCGCAGTGCCTCCAGAGCTGCTCTTGCATCACTATTAATTAGGGTGCAGTTTGTACTCCTTTCTGCATCTTGTCAGCTTCAGTGGCTGGTGTGCAGGATGAGATAGTCTCGTCCCCTTAGTGTATGCCATAAGAACCGCTACAGTGGGTCAGATCGAAGGTGCAGCCAGCCCAACACGCATTTTCTGACAGTGGCCTGCAGCAGATGTTTAGAGAAAGAGAAGCAGAACAAGGCAATTACAGAGAGATACTTTTCAGTGGTTTGCCGGGAAACCAGGAATGTGGAGGCTTCTTGAGCCAGATATTGTTTCTACACTGTAGCATATGATAGCTGTATAGGCTGCCAGTGAACTTGTTTTAATCTCCCTTTGAATTATTTTTACTCTTCCTGCCTCCCCAATATCCGATGGCAATACATTCCATAACGATTCTCTGATGTGTGAAAAAGTGATTTCTTCTGCTGTCTTTAAACCTACCACCTGCTAACTTCACTGGATATTTTCCCTCCCTGGTCACTCTCCCTTTCTTGCACTATGAGAAAAAAATACTCAGCTCCAGTGGGCAGCAACACCCTTAGATGGAGATAGTCCCTTCCTGTCCACTGCTTGCACAAGAGGTACAAGTGGGAAAAAGGATATTTTGTGCCCAGGTTTTGCACAAATGCATGAAAAAGAAAGGGATGCAATCTGGCAGCCACCCTCAACAATTACCTTGCATGTAGGAGTAGAGAAGGCTCAGCTGCGTAGCTTCTTGCCAGAGATGATGGCAAGGATCAGGGCAAAGATCCCTTTCTGTACTGAGAACAGCAAACACCTTTCAGTGAAAGCAAAGCATGTTTCTAAAAGACTAGTTCTAAAGAAGAATGTGGAGGGGATGTTTTTCCTTTAAGAAATATCCATACAAGTTAATTGAAACATCTGTGTAAAATTGATTACATTGTTTTCTTTCAATAAGAAATGACAGTTCAGTTCAAAGCTTTTGAATTATACTTAGATTTTTCTTTAGAGGAATGTTTTGTTTCATTTCAAAATTAAGTTTACTGGAGTTTAATTTTAAAGAAAAAAAGAAAATGCAGTGAAGGCAAGAAAGCCTGCCTTCCCTTCCATTGTGAGCTGCTTCTGATAAAAAATGCTCCTCATTAAAATAAAAAGTCCCCTCCACCTTCTCTAATATGAAGGAATAGACCTGTTACAAAAGTGCTAGAGACTTTGTCTTTAAAATGGTCTTTGGCAGGCTGTGTGTGCTACGCAGCCCAGACCTGGTAACTGATAATTATGATCAAAGTTACATTTTACTATATTTACATATTTTAAATCAGATGCCAGGTAGCTAATTGCAAGAGAACCAGAGAAGGATATTTACAAAACCACATTTCATTATTTCCTCCCTTCTATGTTTTATTTGGTCAGAGTTTTGCACAAAGGAATCAGGATTTTTAACCTATCAACTCTAACGGTTGTAAACTGAATGGCAAGCAGAATTTAACATTTGAACTTTTGCATTTTTTTTAATATCTGAGCTATCGAAAATCTCCTATTGGCCCAGCTGACATTGAAATCAAAATAGATTTCTCTATTATTCTTAGAGAAGACCAAAATGTGAGCTGATACTGAAAGAGTGACTGAACAACAATCCCTATCTCCCCACAGTATGAAAAAAGATACCTCAAAAAATTAATATCTTCAAAGGCCTTATTTGACATTTCTCCCTGTTATTTACTTATTTAATTCCAGGACAGGCACAGTGAAGTAAAATAGGTGGTAGCAGACTAATGGAGACTTTGCAGGTGCAGGAAATAGATTCCGGGAAGCAATGACTGAATATTCTTGATAACGATCTTTCTAGCAATCGATCAGTATTTATTTTAGGAAACATCTGAAATATATGTAATACCAATAAACTGTGAAGAAGTGTTCTCCTGTACGTCAATGTGATTGCCAAAAGACTACTGCTACGTAAATGAAAATCTGCTAATTGTTTAGCAAATGTTTAACTGGCCTCTGAAACTTGGCATACACAGTGAAAATTAGTTACCAAAAGGATAAAACAATAGCAATTATCCAGGAAATGTGATCTTGTTCTCCTAAGTTGTGTGCTAAGATGGAGTGCTGTGCTGCCTTTATCTCATGCTGGATGAGTCAGGTGAGTGATGAGAGGCCCAGTACACAAAGGTAGCTGTGAGAGGTGCAGAGAGCTGGGCAGCTTGCAGCAGCAGATGCAGCTTGGCTCAGTGGCTCTGGGCTTGGTGAAGGAGCACACAGCAGAAGGTGTAGCAGTAGTAACAGCACCATATTTTTCATGATAGGAGGCCTCTGTACGCTGGTCTACAAATCTCAGCTGAAGGGTACGGTGTGACTGGGAGAATTTTCTAGGGATACTTGTATCCAGCATAATGTCTTGGTCTTTGAAGTATCGGTCTTCGATGGCTTCTGAAGGATGGTAGATTCTGAACTCAGGTGCTTTAGTTAACTGCCTGGAGTCAGACAGGATAATTCTGGGTCAAAGAAATGATACTTGGTCTACAGGTTGGCTCTCTGGCTTCAGTCAATCCTACCTGGCCTTAGATGACTAGAATGAGATTCCCTTTGGGCTCTCCCAGCATTTGAGCTCATAATTCGTTTCATTCCAAAGAAATGATGCAATAGCAATGCCCGTTTCTTTCCACTGTCTGAAAAGAGAGCCTAGATGACTGGTTCACGTGTGTGTGTATCTACAATGTAAAAATATCTGCAAGTTAGATGAGATCAGGGGCCCATTTAAAATCTCTGTGGGTTGTGACCATTACGAACTTCCGAATACACACTCACACCATTCTGGCTGTGTGTCAAAGATTTGGCATGACGTTGCTCTAAGGGGAAAAATATTCATGCTTGGTTTCTTTGATCCAGCTGTGGAAAGCTCAGTGCAGGAACCAAGCCTGGCAGCAGCAAAGGGAAGGTTAGGCTTATAGCAGTACTTCCACTTGGATACATTTGACCTTCCAGAGGTCACTCTTTCCTTATACCTACATATAATATAGGTATTATATGTAATACCTATATTATGTTGCTAAGAAAATTATTACAACTCCAGGGTCCTTCCACAGAAATGGAACAGAAGCAGAGATGATGGCAAGCAACCCCAGTCTTCATTGTTTGCACAGGTCTTGTTCTCAAAGGCCGGAAAAGAAATGTGAGGCTTAAGGGCCTCGCTAGGACTCATTCCCTACATCATCCACTGTGACGTTTCTATGCAGTATTACCGCATAATGTGATGAATAGCCACAGAGTCATGGTAGTTTTCTGATAAGTGACCATTGGAGTGACCACTGAATATGCAATTTCCAGCTTACTATACAAACGCATAATTAAAATCTATTTATAAAATCCCTCCTTATCTTCAGCACAGCCTTTTGTACAACCCTGTGCAGGATGACTTAATCTTCTCAAGTTGTTGACATACTTTAAAGAAGAAAAATATACTATGGCTTCCCATGCCAAAAAATGATCATTACCACCTCTGAAGTATGAATGAAATCACCTAATCTTCCAATCATTAAGCTGCCCCCTAACTTTTCTAATCACTGATTTTAATGTGATTAAAAACAGATACTATGCATCTGATAACACATTTGCATGGGACACACAGAACTGTGTTTCAATTGGACCTTGCTGCTGAGGGTATGATGCTCTTTGTTGGTACATAGCAGTGTTCAGCTGGGAGACATTTCATGCTGATCTCAAGTAGCGACTTCCTCAAGAACACTGGAATTCCAAGTGGATGATTTTAAATGCAATTTATCTGCTCACAGCGTATGTACAAAACTATCCCCAAGGTCTTTCCAAACTGCCCTATGGTTATGCCCCAAAATATATTTCACGCACCACGTGTAATTCAATTATGCCCAAAAGGACTTGGGGACCAAGAAGTGAGTTCTGATTGAAATAATTCCTCAGGGGAATGTTTGTTGCTAAGAAGTCACTGAATACCACAGAGATTAATAATCCCAGTACAAAATATTTTTCCATGCTTTTTCATTCCACTCATTTATTTAGAACATATGCCAGGGAGTATTAACGTTTAAAAAAGCCTCCACCCACATCCATGTACAATGTTCTAGTAAGAAAGGCCCAAGGTTATAGTAAGTGTAGTCTTCTGACTGTGCAGTTAGGTACACTTACACCACTGACCTTCTTCCCTCCTTTCTTGCCCCAGGTGTCCTCCCTACCAAAAGGGCAAGCTTTTTCCCAAATGCCTTTAACAGAAGTAAGATGGACCCTAGAACACATAAACTTTTATTCTTGACTTTATAGTCTGGGAAGAGGGAGCAGGGGGTTTCTGTGGTATAATTTACTTGGATTATTTTACATAGCTGCATTAAGATGAGATGAATCCACCCTAGAAATGCTTTAAAGTTTAGGTGACTGGTACAGGTACGGATGTGTGAAGCTAGGAAGGGCGAATCCTGATGTGTTCTTCAGATGGTTCGTGACTGCTTGTTTTGGGGGGTGGAAGCCTGCACGTCTACTGTGTTACTGTGTTGTTTCTCTGCTGATGCAAAGTGATAGTGCAGGATGCGGGGACTGTATCCTGTCTTCTGGGTGTCTCAGCTGACACCGGTAGTGAAAGGCACTGCGTTTCAAGAGCCGGTCTTACTTAGAGGCCAGTGTGGTGCCCCCCTTCCACTACTGTTTCTACACAGCTCCCCCTGCTCCTTCCTTGGCTCAGTGAAAGGCAAACAAAACTGCAGCTCTGCTTGTACATTAAAAAAGAGAAAACACATCACAGACTATACCAATCCTGTAACAAAACAAAGCAAACTCTTCTGGCTTATTGTTATTTCTATTGGTCCTTTGAGTATACATAACTACAGCAAGAGCAACTGTATAATTTGACCCTTTTTGAAAACGAAAGGAAGGAAAATCTGAGACGTGGTTTCACTGCAACATGAAGATTCCAAATAAAATGAGATGCTTTGTACAACTGTGCAGAGAAAGCAGCTCTTAAAATTACAATGACAATCCCTGAGTCAGATCCAGTACTTGGGTGATTGTTTTAATTAGAACTGACATATATTTGTTTCTAGATGTTTCAGCAAGTAGGGAAGAAGGGAGATCTTGGCAGAAAGTGTATGTATCAGGAGGCACCTGATGCTATTGAGCCTGAAGAAAACCTCCCCCAAACTCTTCAGGATGTCATTGAAATACACAGATGTAATTATTTGAAGTTCCTTAAGGAATTGATGTCGCAGTAATTAGAAAACTCATTACATCAAGAAATAAGGAAATAAGACTGACAGAGATAAAAATGAACACACTGATAATTTAGCAATATGCAAACAAATAGGATTATAAGAACTGTCTTTCTGAGAGAAGAAACACCTAGGAGAGAATCAGAAGACTCAGGCTCTCTTTTGTTAGTCCGTCCAATAAAGAAAAAGAGGTTAAAATAGCAAACACTGTTGCTGTCTAGCCTAGCCTTTCATTCAGCAGCTTTCTCCCCAGGCCTCCATCTTCTCCATCCTCTTGTCAAAACTTGTTCAATGATACCTCATCCCAAATGAAGGGTAACATGTTAGACCTCTAGAACCAGACTTTGACATGTCCTCCCAGCCAAGTTGACAGAGTATTTCCTATGACTTCAGCTATCTTTGAACAATAGCTTCAAGTCACTTAGAGTGACACCCTGCCTTGAATGAAGATGCCCATGGAGTATGCTTATTCTAATGTGGAGCTGACTCTCCCTCTCTTCAGTTACTTTTTCGAGCTCTGCATATACTACTTGCTGGAAGTTCTAGTGTATTGTTTCAGACTTTCCCTCCAAAAATTGTCCTGGTTAATATTTTAATATTCATTCTGACATCTGCTATTAGTCAATTCTTTAACAAATCTTTCCCTCAGGGAAACCTTGGTGATAATAGTTTAAGAGGCAGAGAGGTATTGTTTATATGTCAGTAAATATTTTCAGAGTTATGCTGAAGCTAAAATTTAAGACACATCATTGTTATTATAGCAGGAAACTTTAACCATGTACACAGTGCATCTGGATAGACCTTTTTTTACAGCCACAGATGATGTGATGCTGAACAAAAGTTTTGAACAATAAAAATAAATTACCAGCACATGCTACCTCTTTTGCAATTTCTCTGCCATTAAGAGAAGAAACCATCTGAGTGAAATAACTTTGGTGTTCCTCTCAGGACTATATCTTTGCCTGCCTTGTTGAGCCTCTGTGCAATTCATTTGAATTATCTTCAGATTCACTTTTACAATACAATCCTCAGCTGCCCTTTAAAGTTCCCTATTGCATGGAAATACTCTTAATCTCTGCCCTTTCTGATCATAGATCTTCACTTTTTCTATCCTTTGCCTGTGAAGAGTTGTCACCAGTCATGCTGAGGACTCTTGGGTCACTCCTCAGCTCTCCAGGGAGAGAAGATGCTAACAGGGCCTGGATAGTTCAGAGGCTTACGGTGCAGAGAGATTTTGTGACCAGTCACTAACCTGAAGCCAAACTTACTTGGTCAAAAGTGACCAGAAGTAATTTCTGAAATCTTCTTAGCAGCCATACATAAATGGAAACTAAAGCTAGCAAAGCTGGGTTTGGTTATGGTTTTTGGACTTCTGTTTGGTGGTGGTTGGTTTGTGCATTCTTTTTCTTTCTTTCTTAAAGAGCATGTCCCATGAAAGGTTTCTTGGAAATTTTTCAACTAATCACTCCCTGTCCCCCCTCCCCCCAATGCCTTAATTGGAGGGAGGGGTGAGAATTTGTTATACTTATGTTCTTCCTTTTTCTGCCTTTTGCTTTTCCTGACATGAGTCATGTTCCAGTTTTCAGTGATAAAATTGCAAAAAAGGCCCCAACCCTAAGAACAGAGATGGAAAACTGTTTGGGAAACAAGCATAATCCCAAAGGACAGTAGTGACCAGCTGTCCTGAGCAGCAGCTGAACACAGCTCATCTCAAGGTGAGACAAGGTGCTACCTGTTCTTCCACTCGCCTTGCTGGCATTGTACTGCCACTCCTGTACCTGACAGAGGCAGAGGTGGGGAAGGCACACCAGAGGTGTCAGAGGCAGCAAAAACGCCATTATCCCCAACCCCTGAATGCTGCCTCTTTGGAAAAAAAAACCCCACTAATTACCAGCTAGGTGAAGACCTATTGCCGTTCAGCAGCTGCAGTTTCTGAGTGGGATTTCAGGCTGAACCGGCCCCCGGTGCTCGGACCTGAGCTCTCCCTCAGAGGTGCACTGGGGAGGGAGTGTGAAGGAGTTTGCACAGCTGCTGCCGGTCCTGTGAAGGCCTGACCCAGGAGCCAGAAAACTGGTCAATTAGAGGCTTGTCATTGACTCCAATGGGCTGCAAATGAGCTCCGGAGTGAATAAAGGGTTTCAGTTCCTGGAGCTGCTCATCTGGCACCTTTCACTAGAAAGGGGCCAATTTTACAGTTTTAAGTAAATAAAGTTTAAAGTAAACAAAGCTGTTTTTCACCAAAACTCTGGATTCTTTGTATATGAAGAAGTGGAAGCTGCTATTGCCTCAGAGAAAAACTGACAGCTAAAAGGAGCAAAAGAAGAGGCTTGTGAATGAAGAAAGCTGTATGACACATTGCAACTACCCTAAATCATGCAAGGCAGCCTCCTGCAGTAATACCTGAGCTAACTTCAAATCTGAGAAGCATTATAGGCCTGTCCGCATGGCACTCTGCCTGAGCCACATAGCCCGTACCTAATGTAGTTACGCTGCGTCTAGGACACAAGCTAGTATCTGTACAGTACTGTACTGTGCTGGTGTGATCAGTTGTTGCTCCTTAATGCCCTACAGATATCTAACATCATGTCTTAGTGCACGCTAGCACACATAGCTGTCCCAATTTGATGCCATACTTTAAAATTTAAATCTGTGTAAAAACCATACACAGGCACTAGATTGACTGGAGAATTCGGCAAACAGGCATTTGAGCAGCTAAACCAATGTTTTTTTTCCTTTTTTGTACTGAAGTGAAATGGTGCACTGATTTCAATAAATAAGCCTAAATTCACTTTTTGGGTTACAGTCACACCAAATATACAGCCTAGTTTAAAGAGCCAAATTCCTGCACTTGTACTGTGCAGAGTAGGACTGATATTTGGATTTCTTTGGGACATTTCTCACATTCCCATTGTGATTCCATCATAAGAAAGGTGCAAAAGGGAGCTATAATTAACCATTTGGAAGTCTGTTATGTTTTCACAAAGAGATAACAATTTCCCCTTGTTCGCATTACAGTATGTTAAGTATTTAGTAAATAGTCTGGAAGGAGACTCTTACTAAGATTTTCATTACTTAACACCTACTGTTTTAACAACTATTCCTAAACTGTTGTAATAGTGCAAACTAAAGGGATTTCAGATATACTGACTTTCTTTTTTTCCATTCCTTTCCCCTCACCCCATTCATTCTCCCTTTTCTGGCCAGAAAACCTCAAACCCCAGAATTCCTCCAAAAACACAACTCCGGTAATAATCAGAATGTTGAATTTCTGACAAATGCCATCTGCTGATTTCTTTTTTTTCTCCCCCAAAAGACAAGATTTTGGATACAGCTAGTAAGTACTTTAGCTTCTTCTACTTTGTGATACCAAAATAATCACCATGGCAACTCTTTATGGGCAGTCTTCCAAACAGTTTTATTGTGAATGCAAGGACTCAACAGCACTCTCTAGCAAGAAACAAGACGGCATCTATTGCAGGTTATTTTGCTACAATGCATGAATGATGACTAATAGACATAAGCATGTCTGTCTGAACTTTTTCAGTTATCCCTAATAGTTTAACTTGCCATATTTATAGGTGGTAGAGGATACAAGGCGGGGGGGGAGGAAGAAGCAATCCGTATTAAGCTTACATGGCTTATGTTGTAATTGCCTTTCCTGAATACATTTTGTGCGGCCCCTGATGGCTGTAAGACAAGAATACCAGAGAAACAGCACAAATACTAGAACAATGATGCACTAGACCAGAGGGAGGTTGAATTTCTTTTAAGATAACTAATTAAGCTTTTGGCATACTGGTTTTCTCTTTTCCTTCCTTTCTTTTTTTTCTTTCTTGGCAAAACAATGAAAGTGAAGGAGATTGCCAAAACTATTCTTTGCCATACTGGAAATGAGGGGCAAAAAAAAAAAAAAGAAAAAAAGAAAGGTTTCTTTTGCATGGCTGTGAGGAAAACAGACCAGAACAAATGCTAAATTATTAATCCTAAATAGTCATGCTAGTATTTTCCAGGTAGCTCCTTTTTGGCTCAGGTGTGGGTTGGAGTTAGCAGATATAATTTGTACATAAACCAGAATTTTGGAAACCAGCCAGCATCGCTGTGTTATGTAGTTGTGTAAGAGGTTATATATGGTTCTTGCTTTGCATTTGGCAAATGGTTCTCACTTAAACATTCATTTAGCATGATTACTTAAGTGAACCATATAAGGCTATTCCTTGGAGCTGCAAAATTTACTTCTTACAGTGATACACTATGCCAAAAGCTAATTTAGGCTCTACTTAGGAATTTATAGCATTTATTTACCATGCCATTTGAATAAGGCAACTTTGCTGACAACTCTTAGCTGGTCACAACTTTTATATCATGCTGCATCTCATCTAACACTCCCAAACATTTATTTTTCTGTTACGCACTGTCACCCCATTCCTCTCTATGCAAAGTAAGAAGACAAGAAACCCTGTACAGAAGCAGAAGCATACTGAACCCTGTGAAAAGTGTCCTCTTCTGCGTGAGTGAGGGGAGAACCTGGGGTTTTGGGGAGTTTTGCTTTAACTGAACTGAGCATTGAAAGAAATAAGAAGGATCTTTCCCACCCTCACCTCTGATTTGAGAAGATCAGAGACACAAAACAGGGATGATTTCTCTCCTTTTTGTCAATTCAACTGAAAAAGACTGTTAAAAATACTGAAAGATCCCCTGCCTGCAATGTCACACTTGGAGCTAATGTCCTGAGAATGTTACTTAATGTATAACTGAGTTCTGCAGCAGGCACTCTTCTTTGGGTGTAAAATATCCTACAAGTTTTGTTTGTGGGCTTTCTCAGCCTCACTACATTGCAAATTGTTTATGAAGTTAAACACAAGGTAAGCAGATATACTGATTCAGTGAAGCGAGTTCTGCAATCATCAGAAACTCGTGAGATTTCCTTGAAAGAAGGGAGTTCATAGAGGCAGGGGAAAGCATTGATGTCGCTTTCTTTTCAGTCAACCCAAAAGTTGGCTCACTGGCTTATGTTCAGCCAAATGAGTGCATGCAAATCCAGGAGAGCTTGCTCCAGCCAGGTTACTGTACTCCTTATTTGTTTCAGAGTGACTGAGATCAAAATCTGTCCTGTCATCCCTTTTTATGTCTCATTTTCTGTGCAACCATCCTTTGTGCAGAAAACTCCCTGTTAGCTCTTTGGTGCTAGTTTCAGCTTTCTCCTCAATCTCAGTTTTTTTTCTCTTTAGCGCTGTTGTAATTCAAAAGAGCTCCTTCCTTTGTCCATTTTTTAAACAACAAGAAAAATAATGAGGGGAAAAGTTAATTTATGTCTCATTGTAGATACTAATTGCAGAATGCGTCGTCTTTCTTTTCTCCCTTTTCTCCCCTTCGCTGACGCACATGCTCTATAATAAGCTCTGTTACTTGGAGCCTGTAAGCCTCTATAGTAAGCTGAAACTGCTACTATATTTACTCACTTTCCACATTTAGACAAAGGCTATTTTTATCTGGAGTTCTATTTGCGGGGGCTGCCAACGTCACTTAATGTTCACATGCATCTTGGGCATCATATGCTTGTTATTTTTATTTACTGTGCCTGTGCCAGGTCTGCTTCTTTATGGGGAGAAAGAATGAGAATGCTTCTTCAGGCCAGTTCTTGAAAGCTCTTTTGTACAACAGCAGATATACAGATAAGCAAAGAAAAAGCAACTCAGCGGTAGATTTGGCAAACCTGCTTTTTAATGGCTGGCATCTTTTATCTCGCGGTCTAGTCGCAAAGTTCTGTTCTTAGTCCCACTGCATTTGTTAAACGTGAAGATATTTCAGAGGTATGTTACTTATTCTGGTGTCTCCTGGAGGAGCCATGAGTTCTTGTTGTGTGATGAGGGACGCAGGGATCAGGAAATTATTATGATTCCAGTACTGCTACCAGGTAGTTAAAATAGATGATGTGTAAATAATCAGTGCTTTTCTGATCCTTCTTGTTAATAGGTGCATGCTTTGGAACTTGAATACAACAGATGTTATTTTCAGATAATCACTTCAGAATTTCAGTGTAAGAGTCCCCTGAAAATGCTGGAAAATACTGTGCTGCAGCCATAAATCAAGTCTGTAATTCGGGACCCGTACATAGTGTTTTCTGTATGGGTTTCCCTGCATTGCTCTAGTGACCTCAGTCTGACCTAAAGGAATTGCCCTTTACAGAGGTTAGAAACACTTCATTCAACATGCTGACTCAGGACGCCTGATTCATTTGATATTGACATCATCATATGCCCAGGGTTTTGAGATACCCACATGCTTTTGTAGGGGAATAGGTTATTCTCTGCACACAGAGCAACACCTGTATTTGCACCAAAGAATGAATTCCTAGAAAGGAGTGAAGTTAGGGAGCAATCATTTACTGCTTTGCTGTCAGCATGCTTAACTGGAAAGTTTTAGCAGGAAGCTAAATTAAGGAAGAAAGCTGAAATGGAACCTCCTAGAAGTGGGTTTTGTTTAAGTTTGAAATGTTTTGGAAAGCTTACACAGTTTTTTTTAATCCCTCTCTGTACTTCCTATTCTTAACACTAATTTCCTTTTCAGACTGATTTCAACATAAGAGAGACTGAATAAGCTTCAGACAAGTCAAAATATCTATATGCTGATCACAACAGAATCAAATCTTTTACATTTTCCTGTTACTAATTTTTCCAGTGCTGTTTCTGTCCCCACTACAGTGAGTGCCTTAATTTTCTTAAAAAAAAAACTTCTGGTCATCTGTAAAGTGAGGTCTGGGTTTTATAATCAAAGCTGCTGTTTGCACATACGTGCTTCCAAAGCTGGGCAGCAAATTCTCCACTAAGTCATGGACAGGTGTTGAGTCAGTGGGAACTGCGCATGCTTAATGCTCTGTAGGTTAATCTGTTTAGTTAGGTGACTAAACATGAATAAATCTACATACCTGTCTTTAGACACTTTTATTTAAAAACATGTCATCCTGACGATATTACCCTATGTGGGATTCTTTCCGTGTGAAATCATGTTTCTGTCACTAGCTGATGCATATTTTTTGATGGTTTAGAAACTACAAACTGAAACTAAAAGCTAGTGAAAGGGAAGTGCATCTGAAAAAAACCCATAGCTGTGTACCTTTGATTAGAAACTGTCTTGTAACAAACGTGTCTTTTCCAGCCCCCCTCAGTTCCTGCTAGGCCTCAGATTTACCATCAGAGAATAAAATGCATTCAGGACTTAAGGGTCACCCCAGGCCAACACAGTGTGTACTATCTGTGTGACTGTCTTGCTCCGGGCATGGTTCACTCTGGTGGGACACAGTAGCAAGGCTAACTACTGAGGTTACTTACTGAGTTGAGTAATCACAATTTAATTTTTTGGTTATAACTTCTGTTCCTTTCATAGGAGCATAACTGCAAACACTCTGTCCCATGCGTAATGCCTCTGATATCCACTGCCATGTGATAGCTAAATTTGTAAGAGAAAGAACATATATAAACATCCTTTTGGAGGCAGAACCCATCTTCCCTTTGTCATGCCACAAGCATGTGATCTGCACATGGCTTACAATGACACACAGCCAATAGCTGTACGTATCAGGAGCAGAGGTGAGCTCATGTATATTTTCAAGGTAAATCCGTCAGTTACCTTATACTAATAAGGAATGAGTATATCAAAACCATGGCTCATTAACAGAGCCATTTTTGTTTGCTGTCACAAGTTACGAGTAGCAATAACTGTGCTTCAGCTGCACTGGCATAATTTTCAGCCATCTCCTACAAAGGTACTTTCTCCAACGTTTTTACTGCAGTGTCCAGGCAAGTTTTTATAGTGTATGCAAAGATATGATATGTTTATGCATATACGAATGGTTCTTTTCCTGTCGGTTCTCCACAAGGGGAAGGGTGGGCATGATGGAGTCTATAGGGTTCAGGAAGCTTCAGTAACATCCTCTCACTGCTCTTTCTGACACAATTTTCTATCTCTTTACAGCAAACAGCAGAAAACTTTGTAATTTATAGTAGTCCTAGACTTATTCTGTGGCCATAAATGGCAGGCAGATTACTAAAAGATAAAATAGACTTATAAGAAAGCTTATGCAGCCTGCTGCCAATATATCTGATTTTTCTACAGTATCAAATATTTGCACTAGACTGTGGCAGGAGGAGACTTATCAAAAGCAAAGAGAACCTTTTTCATCTGAAGAGCTACTGTGGGGGGGAAGAACAGGGTTAAGTATTACAAAAGTTTAAGCTGACAGCCGGCCCTTGTGCTCTGCTGCTTTGCAGAGGTTTCCCTTTGATGGAAAGTATTTCAGTGACACAAGACACTAGCAGCTGAGGTAACGTGCTTCTGCTGAAGAAACCTTGTGCTTGCCAGTGAAAGTCAATGAGTGAGACAGTTCTGAGAACAGTGGTGGCCAGCTTCTGTCCCTCCTCATGCATTGCTTGTGTGCAAGAGCGTGCTGCAGGAGTGGTGCAGGGAGTTGCACTGGGAAATGCACCAGATCAGGACAAATTGGAATTATTTACCTGTTGCTACGATGAAGAACCTTTCTGAGGCATGACGAGCAATCCCAGACATTGCGACGTTATTCATGATGGAGAGGAGCACCAGGACAATGCTTATGGATCACTGCAGTCAAACTTGAGCCTTCAGAGTAGATGTTGTACTGCCTTTTCCATTGATTCCTGAATGCACTAAATCTATATATGAGTATATTGTGGCTTAATGCATGAGTTGTCAGGAGACGATACTCAAAACCTGTAGCACCAGTTCCATTTCATGTGACCGATCAAACTTGTCACTTTGTCAACAACATCCTTTGTTGTAAAAAGAGCATTTCATGTTAACTCTTAGTATGAAATGATTTCTGCAATAGCTTGTACTCTTCAAAATGTTCATTATGGCTGATCGGAGCACACTGAGGCCCAGAGCCCCAAAACTGAGCCATAGACCTGAAAGCAGACAGATACTAACTACCTTTTGTAAGTTGTAAGCCTGGGCTGTTTGAGCGGTGTAAGGAACATTGCTGGCAGTACAGGAATATGCACACACACAGTTCACTCTTGGTGCTCTGGTGTATCTGGATACACAGAGGATTTGGGGTGGTGTATGTGGGAGATGTGGGGCTTTTTTCCCCCCACATAGTCCCTTATTAACTAAAAAGAAATCAACAAATTAATGTTTTCTGATTGAAAAAGAGGAGATGAAATTATTGGTAGACACACCAGGAAACTGGAAATTTTTGGTAGATACATCTACATTCACTAAAATTCCTGGAATTTTTGGAAGTAGTAAAATCAGCTTTTCTTTTTCTGTTGAATTCTAGTGTCTGGTGTCTGGTGGTTTTGAGGAGGCACTGCCGTCCAGGTATGTGAATTCAGAAGCCATTTTACACAGAGAGAATAAGCAGTGCTTTTTCAGTTGTTGGTGCACCATATTACTCGTGGCAACACTTGCAGGAGAGAAAACAGGGGAAAACCATTATTTTTAAGAAGACACCCTCAGATTATTCTATGTACTCTGTTTCAGAGGTTTTAGAGATGGGTTTTAAGTAGAGATGGCCTTATGTAATATAGATCCAGATTTCACACATGACAGAAATGAAAGCATTTTGGACCTGAGGTTAGTATGTTCTGAAGAGAGAGACTATTTGTACTATTTGGATTTGAAAGTTGTGAATCAGGCCCTTCATTTCCAGGCATTTCCAGGCATTGCTTTTCTTCACACAGAGAGAGAGAGAGAGAGCAAGTTGGCATTCAGCCATCAGTCTTCATTCAAACCAAATTCCAGTTGCAATATTGCCAACTCTAAGTGTTAAAAATCAGGAGATTAAAAAAATAAATAAATAAATGTTGTGAATTTCTGTTTGCCGTCTGGTGTTTAAGACTTAATATGGGTTATGTTTTCAGGCTTTTCTCTGCAACCAGAAGAGATAGAAACTCTGGGGGTAAGAGGTTGAGGGCAGAATGAGATTCTCACAAAGCGTTTGACTCCAAAAGCAGTGCTTGAATTTAAATCCCAAATATTAGGAGAACCACACTATAAAAATCCCATGAGTGTGAACATATTACCGTATAAGCTTGTGGGACTTTTGTTGAATAAGAATTGTGTAACTCTAAGAATAATTTTGTTATATTCCATACTACTGAACATGCTTTCAATAAGAGTTAAAAAATTAATTTTCAAGAATTAGAAGCTTCACAAAGAGCTCTTATTCTCTGAGCTGGCCTTTATAGAGACCTGTCAGCAAATATACTAGATTTCAAGCGTCCCTGATGGGGTTCTCTGGATGCCACGTGTCTGTCTGCTAGTATAGGCTATAGCATAGGAACAAGCAAGGATAAAAGAGGACATTTGTTATAGCCTGTGAATCCATCCAGCCCAAATCTCCCGATACATAAACAACACCAGATCCAAATGTCTTGTCACATCTGCTTCGTATACCAAACAGCTGGGTGCACAGATGCTTTAGTCTACTAGAGCATCTTAGGCTGAGTGCATTCTTCTGTATGCTTAGTTATTTGTTTTAATTGGTTTTGATGATTTGACTTAAATCACTTCTGATGTTGCTGGAATACAGGTAATTTTGTGGCTGCTTGTGACAGCTGCCGCAAGCGCATGAGAGGCGACATCAAGTAACCTAAAACTTCTGGGTGAGAGATCACCATGAGCAGGACCTGAATTTAAGGACACTGACTTCAGAGGCAGGAATGTCACTCACTGATCTAGAAAAGACACTTCATATGTAATGTGGCCCTGCCACCAGAAAGCGGTGGAAAAACACATTTACAAATCACAATCACACATTTACAAAACACAAACAGCTTCTGGGAAAGGAAGTGAAAGTTAAACAACGAAATAACATGTATCTCCATATAAATTATGTATAGATCATACATATATATAGATATATATATAATTACATACATATATATATTTATCATGAATGACAGAGCATCTTGTTGATTTCTTCCTGCCCTTCCTCCCTAAACCCATTCTGTCTGTCTTGCTATCATATCATATCATATCATATCATATCATATCATATCATATCATATCACATCACATCACATCACATCACATCACATCAATTTACTTTCAAAGCTGTTCAAAGGCAGGATCAGGTCTCTCATCCACACGGTTAAACAGTCAGCATGCCTACAAACACTGTAAATAATAGATAGCGTTTATTCAGAAAGGGGATATGCCCAGCAGCTCAGCGATTCCCCATACTGCTCAATCTTTTCATGATCCATTTTGGACTAACAGGGAAGAGCCTTCTTGCAAATGGCACCTCCCTGAGCACCTGGCATGTGTGTCAGTGCTTCCAGTGGAAGTATTGAACCAGTCCAATGCTCCTCAGCTAACAAAAGCAGAAACAATCACAGACCAAGATGGTCTGGCTTCTGGCCAACTTTAATTAATTAAGTTCTACCAAGCATCACACATTTACCTCTAAAAAAAGTTCTGCTTGTATTAAACAAAAATCTTCTGGGGAAATGAACCACCAAATCCCTGCCAGAACCTAATCCCAGTTTCTCACAGTGTAGGACAATACCCCCTAACTGCCATTTCAACCTCAGGCTGCTTCCACACGGTGCTGAGCTTCTCAGCCTGCATTGTCTGCCCCAATGTCACTCACAGAGTGCTTCCTGATGGCCTTCCCTTTGGGCCATCTGTATGCAGACAGCCTGTTGCACACAGTCTCAGGAGTCCAGGGGCTTCCCTGCCCCTGCCCACTCCCTCCACCCCAGCTTTGTTCTCTGCATCTCTTTGGGAAGTTTCAACCTTGAGGATGTACCACACAAGTCCTCTGTGCCATAAGCATCTATACAGAAATGACCCAGCTGGCAGAGGCACTTGCAAGCTTTCCTGCAAGCTCCAGAAACACACAAACAATTCTTTGCTCCTTTGACATGTTTATTTTAAAATCTGTTGTCATGGTTTAACCCCAGCTGTCTACTAAACACCACACAGCTGCTCGCTCACTCCCCTTGGTGGGATGGGGGAGAGAATCAGAAAAAGAGTAAAAGTGAGAAAACTCATGGGTTGAGATAAAGACAGTTTAACAGGTAAAGCACAAGCCGCACACGCAAGCAAAGCACAACAAGGAATTCATTCACTACTTCCCATGGGCAGGCAGGTGTTCAGCCATCTCCAGGAAAGCAGGGCTCCATCATGCATTAACGTTTACTTGGGGAGACAAACGCCATCACTCCGAACGTCCCCCACTTCCGTCTTCTTCCCCCAGCTTTATACGCTGAGCATGACATCATATGGCATGGGATATCCCTTGGGTCGGTTGGGGTCAGCTGTACCAGCTCCCTGTGCACCCCCAGCCTGCTCGCTGGTGGGGTGGGGTGAGAAGCAGAAAAGGCCTTGACTCTGTGTAAGCTCTGCTCAGCAGTAACCAGAACATCCCTGTGTTATCAACACTGTTTTCAGCACAAATCCAAAACACAGCCCCATACTAGCTACTGTGAAGAAACTTAACTCTACCCCAGCCAAAGCCAGCAAATCTATAAATCAAAGAGGAAGGGGATAATGGCAGTAGGGGAGGAATTTTCCCTAACTAGTGGAAAGGGCTTTGTATCTATCACTAGTAAACAGGCAGGAGGGAATCCTATACTCGGTGTCACCAGCAGGACATTGGCTCACCTCTAGTCATTCTATTTGCACCATGACATTGGCTAAGTCAGACTTCTCTCTTATACCTCTGAGCACTTTCCACGAGGCACCGAATTACTCGCTTCTCTCTCCTGGGAACACCTCCCTGTCATCCATCCTGTGCTACAGTGATACTGCATCACGAGTCACTTAAGATTAATTACAATTGCTCCACATTTACTGAACCTTGGAGAATCAGATATCACTACTCCTCCCCATGCTTTGCTGTGATAGGGAATTTACACCTTCTGAGTCCAGCACAGCTACCCACTAATCTTTGAAGTTACCTGCAGTTCTTTATAAACTTTGAGATCTTTGTAACATACAACTGAATTTTACTTTGACTAAATTTTTCATCAAAGTCCTTTTCCTGATTTCTGACCCAAATCATGGGAAAAAAAAAAATCAGTCTTGTTTCATGCAGTGCAAGAACATGCATAAGTAAAATAAGTGTGATGTTGTCCCTTGATGTAAATGGCTGAAAACTACCTTTGCATTCAGCACTGCTTGTGTAATGCTTTTTTTTAAACATCAAAGAGTGCAACCACTTAATTGTTGAGCTCCCCATGTTACAGGAGTTTGTATTACGCCACTGAATTAGAAAGATCGATAAAAATTTTTGCCTCAGGTAAATAATTTGCAACAAGAAATGTATTCTGTGAAAGCAGTTTCTTTTCTGCTCAAGGAATTTCTCTGGGAAAGTTGCTGTTTCCTGGAGATGGTTGTAATAACAGCTAAAATTAACAAAATAGGCATTACTACAGGCATCGCCAATAATCTTCCAGGAAATTAATTAAGAAAACCTCAATATATGCATATTTGTGCATGTAAGATCATAGTTTGATTTCCTCCCGTTGCTCAGGGTAGTTAACCTCCATCACCTGAATAATCATGCAAATCAAAGAGGAGCCTTGCAAGAATGCTCGTAAAGTGTCTTGAATCTGTTCAGACACTGTAAGCTTTTCTTTATCCTTAGAAAGGCTGTATTTTGTGAGGCTGGGATCGTGTTAAATGGCAAAATTTCTACTTCACAGGGGTTTGAGTGCCAAATAAAGGTAATGCACAAGTATGAATGTTTGCTATTTCCCGCTGTGGAAAGAAGACGACTACATTTGCAGTGCTGGAGGTTCAGATGGGAATGGCAGAGAACGTATGGTTGATATTATATATTATCATTCTGTGTCAAGGATTTGGAACGCCATTTCATGGGTGATGGGGTGGGCAGGAGGGTGAAGATAGAAGAGTGTTAATAAACAACCTTATTGCTTCCCACTGCTTGCAATTTGTTTGCTTTTTTTACAGAAGAAATCCTCTTTGTACCTTATGTCAATCATAGCTGAGAATATGAACTCTTTTTCATGTGAATAAATGAATGTGAATGTATGTGAATAAAGTAACATGCCATTTCCTATCTGGAAATTATGCATACAGTTCATATGGTGAAAATCCGTTTTCTCCTTAGCCCACACTGGTGTTTCAAATGCTGATGTTCTTGTAGAAACAAGGAAAAAAATGCTAGTTGGAGTCGGCTTAAAGGAAAACAGTCAAGATTTGCAAGACCATCATTTGGATTGAGTGAAGTCCTTTTCCTTTTTCCTTCTTAGTTGTATTCAAACAGCCTGTCAGTTTTTAGCCTTCTTTCAAAAGTAACAGTCAACAGTCAGAGCTCTGCCATGCCCAGGGACCAGCAGCTCTGTGCCGTCTGTTGGCCGGGACGGAAACAAACCTGGGGCTGGTATAAGTGTGAAAATTCTCAGTAGGGAAGCAGCTGTGTTTTGATCCTCCCAGAGCATCTTGGAAACTAGCAAGGGGAATGATAATTATGAAGATGATATTATAATATTCACATTTAAATATATAGGTTTTATAGTTGCTCCCCTTTCAATATGCATTTGCTTATGCACAAAAGGTCACGTGTGTATTAGCTGCATAAGCCTTGCCCTGTGCCACAGCATAGACGTGAATTACATAGATTGTACGTGAACGTAGTTGCAACAAAATAAATGTCCAGAATAGGGTTTGGGGAAAAGTTTGTTTCCCCATTCCTTGCTAAGTGCCACAGTCATATCAAAATTCAGTCAGTACCTACTGTTTCCGATACTGTGGAGCACCTTGGAGCCTGCTTACTACATGGAGGATTGTTCTGAGCATAGCTGCAAAACCCTGCAAATGGTGGAAACCTGTCTTATCCCTGCAGACAATGTTGCATTGGGATAACTGGGTTATACCTACTAAGGAGAAGGGAAATTGCACTGATTGCCAGCAGGGGAGAGAGGACATTTTGTAGGCACTGTAGATTACTGAATCAGATTTTAGATATCCACTTTCTTTTATAAAGTTTCAGGGCCAAGCCCACCTATTTAGAAATACTGAAGTTCACAGTTGCCTGTTGAAATACATGAACTAAAAGCATGCATATGAGTTGCAATTCATATGTCTCTAAACAACACATATGAGGTGGACAGTATTTTCACATGCCACGAGTAAATGTGTGGTAGGGTCTACTGTGTAAGGGGTAGGGAAGAAGGGTGAAGAAGAAGGGCTGATGCACTCAGCTTCAGTAACTCCTAAGAAAACATTTTGTACCATATCACTCAATGAATCTATGGCTACCTACAGAAATAGATCTGCCCCAGTAGTTCTCTTAGTTTTATTTTCCTTTTTTTTCCCCCTCTGATTTTACAGTATGGTAGTTTTTGATGCTTGAATTTTTACACCTGTTGTTTGTATGCGGAGTATTAACACAATACTCCTAGATGTGTCTGACTTTAAAAGTTTGTGTTGTTATTAAGCTATTTTCCTTTCTTTTTGTGAGAGACGGACAATTAAAAACATCCCCACTATTTGTAAATTCTCCTTGTGAGGAACACAGCAGATTGCCTGGATCTTCTGCTTGTTGTTCTGGCTTCAGTTTCAGAACTGAATGCACTCCTTCTGCTCCGTCTGTTTGAGTTTTGACAATGCAAAGGATGAAGCTGGAGGAAGTCCCATATATAAGCGAGGTCTATGCTTCTGCTTTATCTCTTTTTTTAATTGAATTTCAATGGGATTCTGCTCGCTTTTATGTAATTCGGTGCAGGAGGATACAGAGTTTTTGTAGTACACTTTCTGCAACTACAAGTTCTCTCTAGTCACAAAATGGTAACATATAATGGGCATTACATTTAAGCACAGCTGATGTTTTCAACTAGTACCCTTTTCCTGCAAAATAAGTTATTTCGCACACATTCAATTGCTAAAACATATTTAGGAGAAGCTAAAAACTTCACTATTGAATGCATTAGCATACATTTTCCCTCTTAATTAATTCTATGTTAATTATTCATCAAGCAGAAAACAAACTAGTGCATTTCCTTCAGCTGATTATGCAGTGTGTTTTTGTAATATGCCCTCTTTTTATTGGACTAAGGAACAAACCCTCACTTGGTTGATATATGTAGGTGGTTCCCTTCACTGCAACGTCTTACTAGAAGCCTTTTCTTTCAACTGGATTTTCTTTACAAACTTCTCACTTGACACTGTCTTCTCAGCCTGGCTTTGTCTTGTAGGTTAAAATTCAGCATTCTTGAGGTCCATTTTATTTTGCAAGAGTACCATGCTGATAAAGCCAGTGCTGCAGTAAGTTCTTTTATTGTCAAAAATCATTCCTGTAAGAAAGCCTATCAACACAGATGTGCTAACTTTCCTATGTGGTATCTTTACGACATTTTATACAGATGAATTTACAAAATCTGGGGCTGTGTAATGAGTCTTCTAGTTATTAATTAAATATTAATAGCATTCTTTTGTAGCTTCATATGTGTAAGGTATTTTTTGTAAAATATTCTGCAATGTATTACAGATGAAGTGAGGAACACAAATGATCAGCCTGAAGTGAGTTTCAGTTTGCTTGTATAGCCCAGTTACACATTTCTGTCTGTATTATGAAACCAACAAACTTTTATTAGCAAACAACTTTAATTGCTAAGAGCTGGTTCAAAGAACATATGTCATTATACACTCTTTCTATAAACAAAACATGCAAATGTAGAAAACTTTATAAGCTCATCTTGCAGCTTCTTTAAGTGTATAGCTTAGCAGTTTGCAGGACTGAATACTATAAAATAAATTAAAAATTCAGTTAGAGCACAGCATTATGAGATCATTAGAAATGAAGTTGTTGTACTGTATTAACAGAAAAATTCTGCTGCTTTGGGGTGTTGTAACAGAGGGCACGCTATGCCTGCTGCCAGGGCTGGGTGGACCTGCGAGTGAGAAAACAGCTGTCTGCCTGGGAAATTCAGAATGTTTGCTCCGCTGGAAACATGTAAGCCTAAAATTTGTGACATGAGGTGTAAATTCACACCATATACTTAATTCATACCATTTATAAGAACTACTAATAAAAAGCTATGCAAAAATTCTGCTACCAAGCCACGTCAGCTTATCAAATTGAGACCAAAAATGCCAATCTGGTCAAAAACTAACAGTGAAAGAAAAGAGAGTTCACTGTAGAAGCTTGGGCTCAAGTGGAAGAAGGGGAAGGATCCATCTCCCCTAGTCCAAGCCATGGAAAATCAGATATCTGATGTGAACCAGAATCTGAACCAGTCAATGACAAGTGAGAGAAGGTCACCTCTAGAAGGGTGACTTGACTCACCCAACCCTTGGAGAAGTGGTCCACATGAGATGGGTTACCCCACAGTGCTGCTGCTTGGTCCTTGGCAGCTGCAGAGGAGGCCTAGGCTGCTGGCTTTGGTGAAATGCCGAGCTTTCCCACGGCTAACCTACAGGGAGATTCACCTGTCCTTGGACCCAGGACTGCCATGCTGACTCTCTCGTCCAGAGGTACAGTGGTTTTATTAGGTTGCAAATCTTTTGGGTCTTAGATATCCTCAGGAAGGATAAAAACTGTCTGTGAGGGTTTTTTTGTATGTTTGTGTACTGGTGTTTTAGTCTGTTGTCATCTGTGTTTCAGGTGGAAGAGTTTGTACACAGGACACTTGCTGTCTATGCCAGTCACAGCTCTGGGCAGTTTTCTGCCTTCGGGCCCAGCTTATGTCCCTGCACCAGTTTCTAAACAGTTGCATTATGCAACCAAAAGGGAGAGTGTGCCAAGCCCTTTGGCATAGTCCTGCTGACAAAGTCCTCCTTTCCCAGGACAGGGAAGGGCAGGGCTGGGCTACAATGGCCCATTCAGCCTCTTTGCTGCATGAGGCTTCACAGTGATGACGTCTGCACAAGAAGGAACAGCAAGAACGGCTTATCTCCTCATGGATCCTAGCCCACCATGCATTTTAGGGTGGACAGATGGAAGCCCCATTGGATCTAGCTGTGGCAGGAGTACAGATTAATTGCTATCTGACTGTTGCAGAACAGTACCAATTTCATTTGCCTGGGAAGCGGTGTGTGTATTCCAAGGCAAAGGAAGAATAACATTTGCCTGATACTATTAGTTCTCTTGTTCTCCTGCCTGCAAGAGGAAAAAAGAGGCACAGTACTGCACGGAAGTCTGTTTCCCCGCTGAGGAGAAATAAAAGCACCTCGTCCTGCAGGCATATAATTTTGTCAGTCTGCTTTGGCAATTACCTCTTTTTAAAGCACTTTAAATTAGATTCAGCTTAATTCTGCTTCACTTTCAGGTCATAATATTGTTTAGAAACATTATGGAAACACAGACACAATAAAAGTTCTCAGTGGTTTAAAAAAAAAAAGGATTGATGTTTCCTTTGCTGCTCACTGCTGGCCCCTTTGCTTGGCTTCAGAGAAAGCCTTGCACATCGGCCCCAAGCACCTCTTAGCACCTCTGCCCCTTGCGCCTACTCTGTGACTCCACAAGGTGGATGCAGTTGTCAGCACGTTACAGGACCCACTTATGTGGCAGCAAAGGAGACCTCCAAGTCATACCTTGAAATGGTGATTAGACTTTAGTAAACATGAAGAGAAAGAGCGTGTGAGGCAAGAAGGGAGGTCTGTGCCTCTTGCTGCCACAGTGCTTGCTGAGCATTGATAACAGCAGGTCTCAGCTGGGATGTGCCAGGGGAAGGTACATGTCATCCCTGCTATCTCCAAGGGATAGCTGCCGATATGGCAGTGACCGGCTACATCTGGCAGATGGGGCCCTGGAGTGAGAGCGAAGCTGGTCTGCCATGCAGAATAGATATGAGGCATAGTACTAGCAGCAGAGCAGAGACAGAAAAGACCCAATTGTGTGCATTTCCCCATCTCTGAGACCCCTCAGGTCAGCATCTATTGAAAACTGTGTTGCTTATTATTCTGGCTGTCAGGCTCCTTTACTGACCGTCTTGAAGACATTGCTTTGCAACAGTAAAATAATATTTGCATGGTACAGGACAAAATTTGGAACTCTTAGTTCTTCAGACAAGCCCTAGTATTTTTTCAGAGCTTAGACAAAAGCTTGGGAGCATCTGTGTCTGTTTAAATTGATGGATGTGTGCAATTACTCCATTGAAACTTATCCCAATATAAATGCAGTTATACCAACATAGAACTGGTGTAAAAGCAGAATCAGGTCCCAAATAATTGTCTGAGTCTTGAAATTGTTACACATGGGTATGTAAACCACACCAGCTTCTTTCTACCATTATCTAATACAATAAAGTATTTCTCTGAATTTTTCTCCTTGTAGAGGCATGTAACGTGCTTTAGTGAAGTTAATCATGTGCAGCCTCAGGTGACTACTGCTTGTATTTCTAGTTTATTTTCTAGCCTTCTTTTCATTCTCCCTTATTAATAGATGTGCTGAGGTTTCAGAGGAAGCTTAACTTTCTAGAAGCCATTTCTCTTCAACTAGCTGTGACACATGCCCGCCTGATGGATGTACAGTACTCACTTTCTCTGCAGACGAGTATCTGATTTCATTGGGAGTCCTCACTGACTCTAATATTGCTGAGACAGCTGCTCATCTTTCTTTTTTTTTTTCTCAGTGAGGAAGCACCATGTACTCACTCTAATTACAAATCCTGTGATCTGGCCATTCTTCAGTTTTTACAGCTTGCCTGTAACTCTCCCTATTGAGGTTTTAAAGATGATCTGACGCAGAACACGTGATCCCCCAAAATATTCCATTTCATTTATTGCTCAGTTTTGCACTGATCCTACTTTGGTGTCTTTACTGGGGGCAGAGGGGTAAGAAAGGAAAAGGTTATTTGTTTATTTCTCTTTTGATTTTAGGGAAAGGGGACTGAGAAAGCAAAACTGTAACTCCCTGGCCACCATTTTGTGTGTGAGGATGCAATACCCGATGTATGCTTTGTGGCTGGTCCTAACAGCTTTGCAGATCCTCCTCATTTTTGAAGGCTGGAGGAATTCAGTGGTTTTGATTCACAGAGTCTGAGTTTGATAGCTGCTGGTGGCTGTGGTGCACAATGACTGTTGTAAATGATGCCCATAGGCACCATGTTAAGGATGAACATACAGAAACAATTAGTGACTTTTCTAAGCAGTTACTGTTTGATGACTACCTAATTAAAATTCTTCACTTAAATAAATTGGTGGCAAATACCGTTGGAAAGTCCTTCCCAGCTAGGTTTAGATTATTAAAATAGATATAAAGATTGATACAGGTCTGCAGAGAACCTCCACTGAACCAGGGAATATGTTCAAAGAGTGGTGTCCTGTGGTTTGGGGCTGGGTGTACTAGCCTATGCAACTGCACAGGGCACCTGCCTCCTTAGCTCAACCTTTGCGAGACCCTGAACTGATATTATAAAATACTTGAGCTTCAAGAAATATTGCCTTTGTGAGTTACCATATTCCTCTAAGTGATGGCTCACAGGGTCTGTGTAAATTCCCCACTGATTCTGACCAGTGTACATAAAAATGCACATGCATTCTCTTCAAATACAAAATCTGCCTTGTTGCATGGACATGGGTATTCCTATCTCCTTGCCTCCTCTATCTTTGTCTCTCAGCTACTTTGTAAGCAGGCCCACCTGCAAGAGCAGAGCATCTATCACTGGAGAAGGATGACGGGATTTTTATTTAGTCTGTAAGCATGTGGAAGATGTTGGTGTGGAATGAATATATCTTTTAAGTTACACCTTTAGTATAAGATTTCTCTGTAAGTCAGGGATTTCTCTGTAAGTCAGCGAAGGTCTTGTCAAGCCAGTTGATATGGTCAGTATTCACTGATATGGTTTTGCCTAATATGGTTTGTTTTCACTTTACAAGATAACAGCATTTCTTACAATACCTTTCATCCATATGGAAGCCAAAGCCCTTGATAAACAGGTCCCCTTTCACGCTCTTACCTTGTCTTCATCCCTCTGAAATTTGAAGTAATTTCTTTGTTGAAACAAGTATATAGCAGAGACTATTCAGAAGTTCTTTGGTTGGCCTTCTCCATAGCTCTGCGTTTACTTACCACCCAACACAGTGTGAACTTGGGCGTGTTGTGCTGATTTGTCCTCTGAGTATTATTTCCATAAGTGTTTATTTTCCAAGAGATAGTGCTGACTGCCCACCTGAGGATGTGCAGAAAAGCAGAGTACAAAGAAAAGATCCACTTAATTAGCTGAGAGCGTCCCTTTTTTTCTTTTTTAAATTGCATTGTTTACCACAGAGCCTATACTAGTATATTTTTTTTAAATCTCAGTCACATGGCTGAACAGTTTGAAAGATGCATTAAAAAAATAACAAAAAAATGTTTTTCCCCCTTCATTTTGGATAATCTCCAGGCCCTCTAAATCAGATTCTGGCCTTGGCTGCTGCCATCTCACACCCTTTGTCCCCTGTTGCTGTTCAGTCCTGGCAAAATCCTATTTCTTTCTAACTGATAAAAGCTTCAAATATGTATATATCTGGAAAAGTTACTGTTTGATCCAGAAGCTTCCAAAATTATGCTATTTGTCTAAGACTTGAAAACAGCCTTGTGCAGATGCTATACTCTTTGACCCCTGTCTGTTAAGCATGCATGACACCCAGACACATACATTTGTAGTTACTCCCTTAAATAGTCTTATTAAACAAGATCATGTAATATAAATCAGTGAGAAAAAATCAAATGACTGAGTGAAATCTTCATCTCACTGAGGTCTATAGCAAAACCCCTTCTATAGAATAGCAAAACTGCTTTTTTTGGACCTGGATTTTTGAGTTACAGGAAAGCTTTTTGCATTGACATCACTGTATCAAAAGCAAGTACTGTGTCAACAAAAGTGATGTCTTTGAATGGTGGATGACATGATTACTATTTCTGCCTCATTATGTGAAGTTCATTTTGAGTTTGCAAAGCATTCCACAAGTCTCGGTTAAATCACACCATAAGGGAAATATCGATGTACACATTTTAAATGTGCATATACTTCCACAGTGAGCATAATAGTTCATCCAGAAAACTAGAGGGAGATGCAGCATAGGACACATAATTGTCCTCTAATACTAGAATAAATGGGGGCTGTAAACTGGCATAAATTAATTCTCCCCATTATTGTTTTTAATGCTTTTGTATCTGAACTTAGAAGCACTACAAAAACTCACCAAGTTTTCATTTGCACTTTGCTGCTCTCTGGTAGCGTAACAAGCAACACAAAAGGGGAGTGTTTGAGAATACTCCCAGATGTTTGGCTTGCTAAAGCACTGCACATGTGCCGGCTGTATTTGGTATTTTTAGATTTCTCTGAGATCCAAAACACTATCAAACCCCAACAGCTTTTTCTCTCTGAATCTTCAATCCATGCTGTGTGGCACTTGTTCATATTGTATGATGCCAAAGCAGGGGCTGAATAATCAGATACCCTGGCACTTTGATACATTTTCTGAAACTACAAGAAAAAAAGAAATTTGGGCTTAGGAATGCATTCTTTAGTTCCTCTGGTAAAATCCTTAGCCAGTAATATCCTCCCTAACCTGTTATGGGGTTAAAAAGAAGAAAAAAAACCCTCTTAACCACATTCTTCTTCCTTGTAAACCACACACAAATTTTTCTGCTCTTCCTGCCCTGATTCCGCAACACCCCCCCGCCCACTCTGTCTCCTCTCATGTAAGATACAAAAAAATTACAGTGTTTCTCCTGGGCACCACAAGGTTGAACTAGAAAGCCTGTCTACAGCATATTCAAAGATGACACCTGTTTCCTATTTACAGCAGGTTCTGAATTTCAGCAGATATCACTGTTTCTCAAATCTGACTGATGCACTAATACACATTGTTCAAGACTCTGCATCTCCTCTCGTATTAATCTTTCCCATGCTCTCATCTTGCTCCTTCTTCCCTCCCAGGATTTCTCCATCAGGCTTTTCTTTTTGTCTGACTGTGACACCACATCTAACCATCTCCTTCCACCTCAACAGCTTATCTCTGGTATTAAGCACCTGGCAATGCTTGTTTCATACGCCGCTGGCTGTGAGCATTAAATGGCTGATTGGATCACCTTGTTATATTGCTAGTAAACGTACAGTGCCTCTGGGAAAACAGTTACAGCTTCAGGAGGCCTGCGGTAATGTAGCTGAAATGCAAACTGACAAACGGGAGCTTTAGCAAGGAGAGGTTCCTCCCCGTTGCACAGGCCCCTCTCAACCAGCATGGGAGGTGTTTTCTCTGCTATTTCCAGCTTTGGTGTGAGGAGTCTCCCAAGTTATTTTTATGAGAGATATTTTTTTTTTAAGACCTCTGCATGTCCCTCCTGTACACTCTGTGCTGGCTGCCCAAGGGCTGTTGAGTGACAGACAGAAGGAGGGACGGCAGCCAGGGTGGTGGCATGAGCCAGGGGGACATGTGACCCACATGGAGTCTGTGTCACCAAGCAAAGCATGCCTTGGCAGGCCTGCCTGGTCACTGATCCCGCACCGGCTCAAACCACTTCTTGGTAAAAGCTTCCTTTCTGGGAAAGGTTTCTTAAGATCCAGGCTATGTGGGTGTTGCACTTCGATATCTTGTCAAATTGCTGCTGCCACTACGGCAAGTGCTATTTGCAAGGCAGATATTCATGTACTTTTCAATGTCTTAGTTAAATGACGATAGGTGGTTCTTCTGTACATGCACCGAGACTGGGACTGCTGGTCTGAGCAATGCAGCACGTGTAACGTGTCTCATTGCATCAGAGTTTATGAGCTGGAATGGCTTTAATGGAAAATGTCTAGTACAACGAAGAACCTTAGTCTCCAAAATAAGAGAGCCATAGGGTCATAAAATCACAGAAAAATTTACATAAGAAGGAACTTTTGGAGGGCTCTAGTCCAACCTTCTGCTAAGACCAGGGCTAGCTTCAGAGTTAGAGCGGGTTGCTCAGGGCCTCATCCAGTCAAATTCTGAAAACCTCCAAAGACAGGGATTACACAGCCTCTCTGAATGCATTTTCTCAAAATCAATGTGCAATTTTTAAATAGATCTCAGGTTTTCAGGTAAAAGTAGGATATACTTTGCTCCTCTGCTTGGAGAATCATGCGGTGCCTCAGCTGGGAGTGTTCAGGCCAGAAGTTACTCCTGTGACTGCAGCAAACATACATGGCTAAATTCCAGAGGGTTTTCCTGGAGCTTTTACCACCAAGGTCAGAGGATTATAAGGCCACCAGATATGAGTAGTGAGTGAAAATATGCCCACGTAACAGAATCTGGCCTAGCTTTACCTCTTGGATGCCCACCAGCCTGCTGTGTGAGGATCCAGCCATTGGATCTTTCACTTGAATTTTTATGGAGTATGGACAGAGTCCAGGCAAATCCCCCTGTTTGTTTCCTCTACCTACTCTCTCACACCTGCTTTTGAGACCTCATGGTTTGACTGCTTAGCCTAGGTCTAGTGCGGACTCTTCTATCTTTTCTTGTATCGGTATTTCCACTCTAGAGGTTATCATTCCATTTCCACCTGATTCTTCAAGAGTTAGGCACTTAGTGGAAAATATATACATGTGGGTGCATAGAGGCTTTGTGTGGAGTTTCTGAACACAACAAAGTCAATTACTAAATAGAAAAGTACAGAAGAACTTACTAATTCTTGCAGACTTAAAAAGCTCCAAAAACGTGATGAGTGCTGCCTTTCCTTGGGAACTGGGCAGGGAGTTCAAGCATCAGGAGTCAGGACCTCCCATTGCCCCCTGAGGCTCCCAAATCAGCCTCCTGGTTAGGAGCTGATCAACCAAGCCTTGAAATGAGAGCTCAATTTGGAGCCTACCGCAAAATTCATAACAAATTTTCCAACTTGTCACAGTTAAGGGTCTGGCTTGCAAAACTATCTGTTTCAAGGAGCAGTGGGAATGCACAATTATGTTACATTTTTAAGAGATATTAATTTAGCAAAATTTAGCAAGTCTATGAAGCATTTGGTAAGAAAGGAATGGGAGTGCCCCTTTAATGCAGCAAATACATTTTCAGCAGTGTTAGAGTACAAATTGCTCACACCCAGATTAGGAAGTGAGATGTTTGTGCATCTGTAGAATTGTGTGTGAATGAGCAAATGAAGAGACATCTCAACACCAGGCAGAGCAAAGCAGTGCTGACCAATGCCATGGCCAGAACAGTGAAGGCAGAGCTCACTGCCGAGTGTATGTTGTATGAAAAGAGGCCAGATGTGCTGTGGTTGGTGAATTTGCCAGCTGCAGTGTGTGCTAAGTATCAAGAAGCTTGATGGTGTTCCTTAGCCTGCGATCCATTTATTCACATGCAGAGGTGCACCATAAGGCACAGAAGCCAATCTCTTGGCTTTGCCTTCTTTAAATATGAGTTAATAGAAAGGGTCAATCATTTATATCCTTTGATCAGGAATTGGTATGTGGAGAAATGTTTGTGTTTCTAGAGGGAGTAGGGTGAGTAACCAGGTGGATCTGCTGTAGTCATTTGCTCTGTGGTTCCTAAGACAAAATTACTAAGAGTCTTATCTGGTGCAAAACATTTTAATTGTCATTAATTTATTTATTTTTTTACCAGAAAGGCAGAGGAGATAGAGCCCTCAACTCCTTATTACTTGCCAAATACAGAAAAAAATAGCAACATGGACCATGTGGTCTGATTTCACAGGTGACCTGTGACATCTGCAAACACAAAGACTCTGAGCCAGACCTCAGACTCTCTTTAAACCAAGCTCAGAGCTAATCAGCAGAACCCAGGGCATGATCCCTCTCATCCTAAGGTAAATATCTATGCTTGGCCAGATGAATCAGCTGCTAAAGTCCAATTTTTATATTGACTCTGTCTCCATGGGTGATAAGGGAAAAACACAGGAAGTCCACCTAGCACGTGGACTTTGCAGACAACATTAGGAATCCTACTTCTAGTGTCTGAATATTAAAAATTACCTTGTCTCAGTAAGATTTCTGTGAATTAGGGCAGTGTCCACTGTGGCAAATTGTGGAGTGCATACCTGCAAAGGAATCAGAAAAGAAGGAGTGTTTCCTCGGTAATTCTCCAGGTAAGAGTAACCACCGGAGGGAGAGAACATTGAACCCCATGGTGGGACACTTTTATCCTTCTTACCTTCTTATCTATTCAATGATAATAAAATACAAAGAGTTAGAAATGAGATTTTGCAGAAATATTCTTGAGATGTGCTTCATATATGCAAAACTGCTTTTTTATTTTTGTTGGAAAATATAATAGAAGCAGGGTCTTAGGAAGCTTTAGGAAAAACACAAACAACTCTGGGGTGTTTTTCCTTGGTAGGTGATCAATTTAAATGTCAAAGTAGACCAATTGGAAAATTATTTTAAAAAAGTTAAATTGAACATATTCAAGTGGAACTTGTTCCCTTTATATATTCATGTGTTTTATATTCTGGCATAATTATTTTAAAACATGACTAAAATACAACGAGTTTGATTAAGATGGTTTTAATAAGGAGCACAGAAAATGTGTCTGTTTGTAATAATAACAATGAGCCTCATATTTTACAGTTTAATTTGCTGGGTCAACATCTAATGCTTTTCCCATTAGCATTGGTGTGATTTGATGTGGAAAATAATCCCATTTCCCAACAAACTTTAGGAGATAACAAATATTTAATGACACCCTACGTAGAAACAATAAATAAATTTGAGTCGCTCTTGGACTCCTGTGGAAAGAGGTTGTGAAAATTTTATAAGTTGGGAATTAATAAATTATAACCTGGCTGTTAAAATGTGAATCACTGAGGACTCTTGACACCCTTTTCCTTTCTCTAATTAGAATTTAAAAATAAATAAATGAACAAATAAACTTGTCATGTTTAAAGGCTAACTTACTTCCCTGCACAAGTTGTGAAAGTAAGAAAAGTTAATCATATATAGTTGGCATATTTTCTTTTACAAATTGCAATTTCTGGAAAGGACAGGAGTGAGATAAAGAACCAGCAGGATAAAACATAACTCGTTTATAAAAACATGTTGTAACATACAAAACAATTACTCGCAAAAATTCCTGGAGCCTCCAGATTCTTTACGGTGTTCTATATATTAAACAGTTATAAGAACTGTCAACACAATTTTCATTTAATAAAGCAAAGTTAGCTCAAGACACTTCTATATGTGCCTTTATTTATGAACATTTTCTATTCAAATTCAGAATGAGCAGCAATAAACACCAAAACATTGATACAGGAATATCGGTCAAAACAGTGTATGTACTGAATATTCTGTGGAGCTCAGATATTTGTCTGGGAAACATGGGAATTAAGTGTCTGTCCATACACTGTCTCTGGCATCCCCCTGGTTCTTCATAATCTTTCTTCTCTGCTAAACTCTCCCTGTGCCTATGTGGAAGGGACAGTTTGTCCTTCCAGGGCTGTGAGGATTCAGGGATGAACAGAGGGAAAAGGAGTGAAAGCAGACCCTTATTCCTCAGAGCAGAGTGAAGGTATGCTTAAAATGTAACTGAGTCTTCATTCATGTCTGGGATCCTCTATCTGTCTTGTGAACAACCTGGCTTTCTCTGTTAACCTTGGAGAGTCTATGGGCAGTGGATAGCAGGCAAAGCCAGATTGCCAGGGGGGAACTGAGAGGAACGGTGAGGTTCACTGAGGTCTCAGTGCTCTCTACAGATACCTCCACCTGCTTGTTAACCTCCCTGAGATATCTTGGCATAGAGGACTTAGCTCCCTGGTCTTCTCCCTTCCTGCAGCATCTCAGCAAGAGGATATGAGAATACCATGAAGGGCAATTTAAGTTTCCCATCTCCTAAGCATGTATTCATCTCAAGCATGGGGATCTTTTGTTTATAACAGAGTACATGCTCCTATCCACTAAAATGTCCCTGCTAAATGAGAGACCATAATTTTGTCTGCTTGCTTGCACTTTCTTAGTGTTCACTGTATAGGGGGAGATATGAAGAAACATGATAGTAGATAATACTAAAGGGTGATTGGGCAGGTCTTGTATCTTCCATTTAAAATGGTTTCTGTTATTTTTCATGATCTGGCTAATCTTCATGCCCATTTTATTATCTCTTGTTCCTCTTTTCCTCAGTATTTATGACTCATGATGTAATGATGTGTATAATTGGTCAAGATTAGGTTGGCTGCCTCTCCTGAGTTGGAATTAAGTTTAGTCTTTTGCTGATCCCATGTAGAGAGATCTATTGCATAATCTGATTGGGTTAATGACTCCTAGTATTGGCTCTTGCTGAAATATCCCTTTTATTCATCTCAGCAACTTATCTCCTTCTCCAGATTTTGGCAATTCATCGTACTTTAACTCCTGTTTCAGATTTCTACTTTTACAAACCAAAGTTTTCGGCTGTTTGGTAATGTACTTCTCTGGCACTGTTTGTTAGCAGATAGAGCCAGACAAAGCTCAGTCAGAATAGCAGTGTCAAAATCAGAGAGCATAATTCTTTTGCCTAAAGAATTATTGTGTATTTTGCAGTCTTATTTTTCAAACAGGTCTGATAACAATCTTGGAAGCCACCTGAAAACCAAGAGTTTCCTGAAAAACAGATGTTACTGCTTGCACTCTCTTTATAGATGCTGTGTAAGTACTACAGCTAGAGTTTTACTGCCTCTTTCACATAGTGCTTATTTAATTTCTGAAATGATTCTTTGCCTGAAGAATGGGTAATTGCCTCACTTTACTGCTGCATCTTTTTCCATCTCAACAGCATGACACTGAGTGCTTATATGGGTGTATGCACAGGAGAGGTCCCCAGGAATTTCCCTCCAGGATGTCTGCCATTCCCAGGCCCTGACCCTGCCATGGGCTCAGGAAGAGCAGATTTTCCCCTAGCATGGCTCTTCATGAGGCAAAGCACATCCAGGAACCAAGATGGAAGCTGTAGGCTATCCAGGTGTTCCCTTCACTGTCATGGTCTTATGCAGTCAGCTGAGCATGGGTTGTGCTCATGGAAACCTGCTGTACAGCTGAGCAGAATCGGGATTTTAATTATACCATCCTGTGTCACTTTCTTTGCGTGTCACAGTACTTGAAATGGTGGGTGGAAGTCTTCTGGTGTTAGGCCTCAATCACCCTCACAAAAGTAGTGTTGTGGGCTCAGCCACCTAGACTTGAGGTGTGGATCCTGTTCTGATCTTCCCTGGTCCACTGTCTGTGTGGCAGTCCTTAGGTCAAGGAGGCCATCTGGGGCCATGCCAGGAAAAGGGACAAATGAATGCAAATATCCAAACCTTCCCAAAGCATAAGGTGTTTTGATCTGATGTTTGATTCAGGTCCATCCTTTCTGGAGACATGCAATCTATTTTAGAGACATGTTTTTTTAATGTAACTAAAAGAGGAGAAAATATTTTCTCATGGAATTATTCTGCTTCTGTTACTGTCTTATTATGGTTCTAGGGGTTGCCTGTGATTTCACTTACAAGCTGTATCTGATTATTGTTCAGGTCTGGACAAGAGAAGTACTCTGTTGTATGTAACAGGAGCGTGGAAAAAATTTGAGCACCTGTCACAGCTGAACCAATTACCTAAGTAGTGGTTGTTTCTTTTAGTCATATGTTCAGTATATTTTTGTAACATATTGGAGCATTTCCTGCTCTTGCATGCATGAGTCCTAGCTTGGAGCAAGTCAGCTGAATTAATGTTATTTTCTTCAGAAAATAGATTAGAGACTTCAAAGACTTCTTGGTTGACTCAAAATGTTTTCATAGGAGAAGGTAAATGAAAATAGATACTTGTTTATTCTAACCAGACTGTAAATAATTTGGGAACTTTGCTTCCATATTTGTTTCTGTTACCAGAAAATGCAGAAATTCAGAAAAAGAAAATAAATTAAATTAAAACCTTAAAAATTCCAATATGAATTAATTTCACATTTGGAAAAAAATGAGGCTCATTCTTGATTAACCTGCATTGATTCACTTGCCTTTTTGTTAAAAATGAAAGCATTGTATTAACTTTCACATTTGACTATAAAACCCCTCATAATTATATCTCCCTAGCAAAAATCTGTCTCCCAGCTGGCCATCCATTCTCTGTAAGGGAACTGGGCATACTTGAATTTCCCAGGACATGTCTATTGGAAGGCTGGTAGAAAGCCATGTTCCTCTGGCTCTGTTCTCACCATTTTTTCTGCCAGTAAAAGTTTGCAGACAATGACCTTCCCAGCAGATAGCTACTTGTTCGGGAATGGGCACCATCAGTCTGGAAAGCCATTTATATTGGTGATCATTTTGACCCCACAACATCTCACAAGGCAGGCCTAAGACTGAATGAGCCAGTAGCCTCCAGCTCATAGCTCACACAGTTTACTACGCTGGAGCCCTTTTACTGTTCTTATTTGTGATCCTAGCATCCACTTTTATAGATACACATCTCTTGAGGTCAGCAGGAAGATTAAAGCATGTAACGGCTCTTGGCAGCTTAATTTCTCAGTAACAGCCCAAGGGAAGGTGACGTTAAAGACCGCTGGAATGGTCCTTAGCACCGAAGAATCCCCCTACACTTCTCTTTTGTCACCATATCCCTAGCTAGTGGGGTGATAAGCAGAGCTGATAGTGTGGGGGAGCTTTCATTTCCGATGACTATGCCATTGTCTGCAATAGGTAAGTAGATGTCCTGCAAACGTGTTAGCAGCTTTTTTGCTAAAACTCCATGATTGATAAAAATAAGAGAAAAAATATCTGGCATTTCCTCGATCGTTTTGGGAAGTAACAGTACTGAGCAGAAAATAATTTTCTAAAATGATATAAGCCCTACTAGTGTATTTCAATGCAAGGATTAATTTGCTTCTCACTAGAGTTTTGGTACCACCCTCTTTGCAAAGACTAATTAAAAAAATTCATTAGTGGGGATGGTAACCTCTTCTGCCATTTCAGTCAATGTTGTGAGGTAATGTAGCCTGAAGCTTTGCACAGCTTGGCACTTGTTATAAAAGAGGGTATTTCTAATAAGATTTACATTTATTAAGACTACTGTGGCTGCCCCAGTCTTAATCTTCTTGAAGTTAAAGGGACAATTCCTACTGACTTGACATAGGGTCTGACCCAAACAGCAGGACATCTTGAAATAAAAAGCAGCCTTATAGCATCCCTCATTTTATTGGGATAAGAAATAACTTCAAATCAGCCTTTCTCACAACCTTTTGTTCTTACCTGGATATACAATGCACATTCTCATTCACTCATGCAAACAGTTAGCATGGATATTTTAAAATAAGTTACCTTAAAATGTTACCTCTGTACAAAGCACATATGATACAAGACATAAGTGAAGGCACTAGATTTAGGACAAGTGCAGGCTTCTCAGCAAATTACTGTTTTCTTTTAGCAGCTGGCCAAGGCTCTATGACTTTGGATCCCTAATATAAAAGTTTTCCCTGTTAAGCATAACTGTATACATAGAGCCAAACTGAGTTACATTTGTGCCTACATCATGATGTGCATTCGTTGCATTCCTTTCAGATAAAATTATCAGGGAAGGATTTGATCATATGATCAGGTATCCTTTATGTCATGGCCTCTTACCTCAATATGAAGAATGAATCTGAGAGTTGAATTGCTCTAAACATACAGCCATCTGAGTTAAACCAGAATATCCCACCTAATTAGGAAAATATAGCTACTAGCAGATTTGTGAAAAGGAACAGCCACTAAGGTGTCCTCTGCCTTACCAAGGTGTGATGTAGTGTGGTCATCATGTATGTTCTCGTCATCTTTGTTGATGTCTTTTCTTTTCATGGAGCTATGGATTCCATGATAACAACTGACAACAAACTGAATGTCTTAATAATGATTTAGATTGAAAAGAATTTACTTTGCGATGTTCTTTCGAAAGTAGTCTCTACACAAAGCTGCTCAGCATTCTTAAAACTAAAAGACTTTGCATGCTGAATTTATTCACGTATTCACATATTTAGAGAAGATAGCAAGTAAAGACAGCAGTGGACTTTTCGTGCCAAGTCAGAGTATTTCTCCTGGTGATGTATGTTGATGACAGCTGTGTGAAATGCCTTTTTTCTTAGGGTATTGTCTTGTGAGAAGTAGAAGCATTGGTGTGTCATTTTCACTCCCCTTTATGTCTTTGAGAAAGATCATCAGGTAGTTTCAGGGAACCTTATTGTTCTTACAAAGTTGAAGGGAGCAATCAAAATGACCCAGTTCATCTGTATCATTTATTATTTTCTTGCCTTCCAGCATTTCCTCCCTTGTTCATTTTTTCCTGAATAATTTTAAACTTTTTCATCTCAGTTCATATGGGAACATTTCCGTAGTAATTTTGATCATGTCTGTCTGGAGTGCTTTTAGTTTTCTATTTTTTTTTTAGTTGCTTGTGCCAGAGATGCATGCAATATCCAACATATAGCATATCACAGAGTTTTCCACCTGTGGTAAAGGAAAAGAGCAATCAGTAGCTTCACTGGAGCTAAACACTAGATTTTACAGAGGCACATATGTATAAATAATTGTTTTAAGTATCACAAGTCTTTCTGTATGAAGGCATATTTTTCAGTCTTAGTAAAATAGCCAGACTGGTATCTGCTCATGAGCCAAGTCACACACTTTTATTTCTATTGTGAACAAGAAAGAGCTTACAAACAAAGATTTAATTCTTTAGCTGAATAAATAGTTTCTTGGCAGTTATTATAAGGGGTGCAAAATGCCTATTATGTTTTAATTATAATTATAATTCTCACTGAATCATCAAATCCTATAGAAAGGACTGCTATTTTTTAATAACAAACAACTGAATTTTTAGCCTTTAACAGTCATCTGCCCTGAACTGCAGAAATGTATCAAGTATACAGCTAATGTAAATGATTGTTTTTCTGCCTTGCCACTATTATTGTATAGTTTGGGGAAAGGAAATATGTCTATAAATGATAAAGCTGCTTATAGCAAATACATAATTCAACACATTTCAGTGTTAAATTTGTTTCCAGATTATCTACAGATGACATCTTGGGATGTTTTCTGAAAAATTACCCATTTTAGAAAATCTGCTGCATGATATGAGGATGGATAACTTTAGTTATGCAAGTAACTCATTGGTATCCAATTTATTAGTCTAATAAGTTGCACTCTATTCCTCCTGTTTCCTGACTGAATGCAAATATCTCTTGGAATCAGATCTGTTTGTACTAGAAATTCACTTTTTGCCTGGTATAAAATGTACTGGTTTCAGTAACTTTTTCCAGTGACTGTCTTGAAAGAACATTCAAGGAAAATAACTGTGACAGGAGCAATAAGCCAGCAAAACTCTTCTGACCAAATACTTGGAAACAATATTTTAAGGTATTCCCTTGGCTCTTTTTCAGCCACCCTCTACCCATTGTGCTCTTTCAGACCCAGTTACGCAGTCATCCAGCTGAATGCAAGTGAGATCAGTCTGGCAGATCTGGTCCATTCCTGTGGGCACAGCAGCTTTCAATAACCCAAACAGCTGGGCAAACTCATAAGGAAATGGTCAAGACTGATAGCTGGCTATCATCATGGCAAATATTAGTGGATGTCCTTTGAAGGCAATGTTTCAAGTTCAGCAAGCTGGCATTTTTCAGCACATTTCTATCAACTAGCTCCATAGCTGCTGCATCTGAGATGCTGCAGTGTTGTCACAACCTTACTGACAGCTTTTAGCAAATACTGACTTCTGAAACAGCTTGAAAAGTATCCAGAAAAGCTGGGCACCCCAGGAAATGCATGAATTCTTTGTCTCTCTTTTAAAACAACATTGGATTGACATTAAAAACAACACTCCTCCTGGAGACACAGTGTTAGACTGTGGCCTCAAGCCATGACCATTATTGGCTATGGAGCAGAGAAGGAGCAGCACGTGTAGACCTGGAAGCTGTGTTATTAAAGGAATCTGATCAGCTGAGCCAATATGTCTCTTGGAGATTCAGAGCAGAACATAGAAGAATGCTCTGTGCCAAATCACTCATTACCTCACACCTACCCCATCTCACCAGACCTCTTTTAGGAAACAACAGCAACAGCAGTGCTACTACCCTCGCGTTTTTATACTTGGACACTGCACAAAGGCATGAAAGTCCCTGCCCCAAAGCTTCTCAGAGCTAACAGGGTTTTTGCAACAAGTCTCAGGAAATGGAAGGACTCTCTGCATCTCCTCTCTCTCCATCCCCCCCTCAAGCTTACATAAATATGTATGCACAATCAGGTCTTTATTTAATGGGACTTGAATTTACAGCACATTAGAACAGTGTGTGGTTTGTACAGAAAGTGATAATACGGATTTAATTAGTTTGGTCTTGCTTTCTGTGCTAAAACTGAGTATGTTTAAATTATTATTGTGGCATTTCTTCTCTATTTGCTTTGTATGTATCATAAATAATAATACAATAAGTTTTCAAATGTCTTTTCTGGTGGCTATTAGGCTATGAAGCAAAATGGGAGTGCTCAGTAGAAGACTAACAATAACTTTATTGTTGCAGTATATTTAATTCCAAACAAATCTGAAATATAGATGACTTTACAAATTTTAATCTTTTCACCCATCCTGGAAACGCTGACACTTTTTGTATATGGCTGTTATTTAACAGTTCAGAAAAGCACAAGACAACTAATTGGGACAGAAATCCATTCAACCTTACCTAGTCAGCCAAAAGTTGAGCCTGTAGTCTAGGCTAGTTGTGCCAGCTCCCCTCAGTGAAAAGCTAATCTAACTCACCATCCACCTCTGTGATCAGCTGGGCTAACCCAAAGGAAATGTCAGGAACAAACAGTCAGGGTCAGAGAAATGTGGGAAGGCTCTTTTTCAGGCCAATATGGTTTTGAATTAGGTGAAGCCAAGTCTAAAAATATCACCTTGTTGTTATAGCCAGAGAAGCCCCTTGTTTCATTTTCAGCTGTGTTTTTTCTTTTTCCCCTTACAAGTTCCTTGTATTTAACTCTGCAAATTAAGGCAAGAAAATATCAGGCAGGTCACCTGTGGAGCATGTTATTTATAGAAATAACATTTAATTCCTTATTTCTTTGCTGATATGAAGAAACAAAGTTGTATTATCAGTGTTATGTTGCTCAGCGTAATGGAGAGGATGTTGGCCAGCTAAGACTATTTCAATATGCCCAATAGAATCAAACAGAAAGCAGGCAAATTGAGAAAAAGTAAAAGAAAAAGATGAGATATTCTGAGAAGACTTGAAATTAGCAGAGATGAAATTGAATTAATACCTTTGAACCAAAGAGCTTTCTGCCCTCCAAATTAGCTCCAACATATCTCTGGTTCCACTTTGCAGCAATGGGGAATTTTGGCGACTTGTGTTGTACCTGAAGGATAAGCAATTCTGAAAAAGTATGTGTGGATTTGTTAAGACTCAGCAGCATGTTTTCTTTGCCTGGATAAAGCCAATCCAGGGCTACTGCAGGGTCATAGGGTAGGAAGAAAGGGTTATTGTTAAGGATTCCACTAAGATTCAATTTGTCATTCTTAGGGAAGATGTTGTACTGTCATAATAGACTGATTACCGCAAATTGAAGAAGCTAATTAAAAATTCCCTAAAATTTTGGCACAAATTTTGACACAAAATAAAAATCCTGAAACTTACAGCAAAGACTATTCAAAGATACCAGAGGAGAAATTACAGAAAGCACAAGTTTAAAAAAAAAGCACAAAGGTAACCTAGAGATTTACTGTGATTTAAACCAGTCAGGGAGTCAGACATTTTTTAGAAAATAGATACGCAATCTGAAAGAATTCTGTAGGAATGATCTCAATGAAAGGTCAATGAAAATGGCACTGAGGAGGAATAAAGAACCAGATGCACTAAACTCAAAGACATAAATACATATACAATTTATTTAACTATATCCAATACAAGGCATATGTCAGTGTTTACCTAAAAGCACTCTGTAGAGAAACTATGGGGAAAATACACTTATTTTCTTTACCTTCATGAAAATTTTTGGAGGCATGTATTAGACAAATTGCATTGTTATTTGAGGAGATAGACTGCTGGGAGATTAAGATAAATATATATTTTAAAAAAAATTTTTTTGCAGGTTTTTCTTTTATCTGAAACCAGGAAACTTGAGTCTTGGTAAGTCCGAGCAAAAAGCACTGATATAAACATAGTACTTCACCAGAAATTCACCATGTCCTAGTTAATCAAACCAGGTTGACAAAGCCAGTGTTCTGTTCACAGGACCCTCCACCAGATGTTGAAGCTGATGTTCTTCCCACCTGCACACCAGATGGAGCACAGTGCCAGGGACCTTAGCTAAGGGGTAGGATCTCACAGCCCTGCCACAGTCCACAGCCTGAGTTCAGGGCATGACCCGGCATCCTACACAAGATAAGTTTCCCAAGGGGCCAACTGTTGTGTCCTGTGCCAAAGAAAAAAAAAAAAAAAGGCATTAATGTACTGGGATTGTTGGATTTGCTTCATGAGGATTTCTTAATCTGTTTTTGTCTTTTTGCATCAGGACTATTAAGTCCCTAAAAGACATTTTCATGACATTGCATGCAGAGTAGTGCAATGGCAGATTACAAATTTAGGTGCCCAATAAATAAAAGAAAGTAAAAATAAAATAAAGTAGGTGCCAACTGCCAGAGGCTCAATCTTCAGAGGACTAAGTACAGTTCAGAATGTGGGATTTTCATGCTATATATACATTTGATTAACTTTGTTACGCAATATTCAGGTTAGTGTGGTATCTAGTGCATTGTGGGAGAAACACTTCATATTGTATGGCAGATAAATGCATGGAAAATATTTATTCTCATATTAAAAAATTCATTATTGGCTTAAAATCAGGACTTTGATAGTTTGAAGTTTCTGTTCATTTGCTTAGGGACTGAATTCAGATGTCATTGATAAAGCTTTTTCTAACTTGCCTTTAATGCTGCTGGCAGTTCTCCATTTATCTCTGTTTCTTTCCACCTCCTTGCCTGAACAACCATTTCTCTTTTGCTTCATGAGTCTCTACTCTGTACCTTGTTCCTTTTTTCCCTAGTACTTAGCTTTGAAGCTACCTCCCCGAGGATGTTCGTCTGATGTTCTTAACAAATAAAGTCTAGAATTCTGTGAAACTCACATGCCTTTGGGTTTCACCACAGACTCAGATCATGGTCAAAGTTTTTCTTAGATTTATTAACCTTTTTACAGGGTCTTGGTCCTGTTGTAAAAAACCCAAACCACTGCCTACTTTCATTATCAAGGACCACAGGAACCCAATGGCTTCATGACATTTTCATAGAAAACAGTTTGTAGCAATAGTTTCTAAATTTAAGTAATCTACAAGCCTTGTAGGAAATTCTGGGGATGTGCATACATGCAAATCATACACAGAAAAACTTTCTGGCTACACATAATACTCTTACATTTGTCTTGTTTTAGCCTTAGGTCTTGTATTATCTGTAGTATTGTACAAGTTTTAACTTACCTTTAGCAATTTTGCTTAAAGCTATCTCTCCTACAGTGCAAATGTTGTCACATGGTTTCATTTTATCTGCTGCGTGCACACATTTTGCCATTTTTGGTGTATCTTTCACAATCAGCTGTTCCAATAAGTACAGTATCATTTATGTCTGACTCATTAACCATGCAGTCATTTCTGTTTCACTTGGTTTTGCTCTTAGTAAAAAAATGTTTTATCAAAATGGTAAAGCTGAGCAAATAATTTACATCAAACACTTAATCTTCCTTCTCCTCCTGGGAAATCTATGACCAGATTGCACTTATTTCTCAATTATTAATTATTTATACTTTTCCAACACTGACTAATTCATTTCTTACTATAAGGAATAACTACAGATATCCTAAACAGAAATTAATTTCCTTCTATAATTAGTCAGCGAGGTTAGGTCGCTTTGTTTCAGATCCCTGGGCCATATCACGCTCAAGCATTCTTTACTTAGAAAAATGAAAATACTAGTGCCAGTAAAGTGGACAGCTCTTGAATGTTTACAGAAAAACATACACCTGTGACTTTCCAGGTAAATGGACTGTGTTTTGGTTAACATTTTCATTCACATTTATTTTGTCAGGTTGTGAGGTTGCTAACAGTGCAGCAGGGAAGTGAGGCCTTGTTCTGTACATCAGTGTACAGGCTATTTTGAGTATCTGCAAAAAGTCTGAGCAACACAAAATTCAAGATCCTGCATCTCCTGAGTGTGAGTCTCAGATGTCCACCCTCCCTCAAAAAAGTGCAGTGAAATCAAGGTCAAGCTATGGGTGCTTGTTCAGGCAACACTAGGCTGAAACCAGGGCATATCTGCCTTCAGAAAAGATCACCATCTGCCTCTGCTGTCCTTGAACAAGACCACCAGTGGCATTAATTCACCTCATCCTCCTCTACTGAATTCCCAGGAGAAGGGTAGCAATGCCTCCTCAGTGGTTCCCCTGAAGGCAGCACATCAAGAAAACTGCGCTGGTCTACTTGCGAGCAAGTCAGAAATGAGCTTGGATGTTTGCAAACTTAGCCAGATCTCTCTCCTGCCATCGGCAGAGAGGAGTTTGGGGTGCCCCTCAAAAACCACTATTCTGGATATCCCTTTAGTGGGGGACAGTCTGTCAATCACAGATGAAGCACTGGGCTTCCCTCAGCTTCCTGTTTTCATGAAGGCCAAGCAAGCTGCATCTTCTGAACAGAAAAATTTTCTGCGTATGTACTGGGAGGGGCAGTTTAGTTAGTTTTAAGACAGATGTTTAAAAGGAAAAAAAAATCTGGTCATAGCACAAACACTTACAAGGTGCTGGAGCTTATCTTGCAAGTGGCTGAATCTCTATTTGTCTGAAATCTGCAGACAAATATGTAACAAACACAATGATTTTAAAGGTGTTTTACAGCACCGAGCTTTTCAGAACTGAACTTCTTTGCCCACGCCCATCCTCTGGACCTGGTATCCTCTTGACTCACACTTCACGCAGCAGACCCCTCTATTAGGAGTTGGGGTGATATTAGACCTGTAGCTGGCATAGAAACAATTTGAAAACTCCTGACAGGGCACTTTGCCTCTCAGAGTGGATTTGCACTGCTCAGTTAATGAGCTAGTAACATTTCAAGGCCTAAGGAGAAAAGAGGGTGAAGGCAGAGCTATAGCCCTTGTCAATCACAGGTGCAGGAACTGAACATCACTTCCATCTTTAAAACTGGGGCTTCTTTCTGGGTTAGTCTTGAAAAAAACATGGTTCTTCAACACTCACCCTCAGCTTCCATGGCTTTAAGGCCTGGAGGTGGCCGGGTAGTGGGCAGGTTCATGCTGGCATGGGTCTTCAGTGACAAGGGTCCTTATTTTATAGCTGCCGTCTCTTAAGAGGGTAGCACATGATCCTGCCACCAACCTCTTAAGTGGGTAGTCATAGTCATCGTAACATAAAAATGATGTCTCTGACAGAGCTGTGCTTTCTGTTAGCACCCCTGTTGTCTGTGGTAGTGAATCTGAATGGGTATTTCTATTGAGCTGTTGCATGGGGTTGGCTCGCTGAAGTTGGCAAAATTGTAAAAGAAATAAATGCATCTGGGTCTCTGATCTGCATCTAGAACTGGATTCTCCTTCAGGTCCCATCCCAGCATAGAGCAGACAGGAGGAAATTATATTATCTACTTGATAATTTATTCTAGGAAAATGTTTTGAGTGGAAAAAATCAGTGAGAGATTTGTCTTCCTTATTCAGCAGTTATGTATTCTCTGTTCTCTGCAGAACATGGTAATATTATGGGGTGATTTCCTCACTGTCAGCTTATAAAAATACCACACTAATTTGTTGTAGTTGGAGTGGCTCTGCCGGGAACCCTTCCAAAGCAGTCAAATACCTACATGGACTGACTTGGCTGCCTGGCTTACTACATGCTCTCTAAATATGGCAGGGTGAGACGTATTAGAACATACCAGCCTAGTCACCATCTCCCTGCTCTTGTACTCTTCATAGTAAAATCAATGCACATTGTGCTCTCAGGCTGGGGCTATTTTTAGGTGTTATTTTTCCACTCAGTCTGCAGCTGTTTTCAGTCACAAGCTTCTTTAACTAAAACAAATACACAGTCCTTGTCAAAGAAGAGGTTGTAAAGAGGACAGAAGCGTGCACATGAATCTTGTGCCTGCCTCATGGAGTTTTACGTAGGGAGGGTCAGAGGGGAGCAAAGAGGACCCTGATGTCCTGGAAGCCAGTGCCAACATTCACCATCATGATTAGGCCTACCTTCAGCCCTCTTCCAGAATGACCGATGAAGGGCAGGCTTCTCAGGGCAGAATAATGTGGGAGGAGGAGAGCTGGAAGGCTACCAGACTCAGCATTATCTGCAACACCTCCCTGAGAGTTACACAGTCACAGTTGTTGCTGAGCCTTTTGCCTTTAGTACGCACAAGTTCCTTCAGCAGAATATGTATTCCCATCAGCCCTATTGCATTGTTGTCATTTCCTCCTTCCCTCTGTGCCTTAGGGAATGGAGAGAATGGAAAGAATGGGAAGAGTTATCACATGGGATGCCTCAGAAACAGTTGGTCTCTGAGCAGGAGCTCTGACTTTTGGAGCATTTCCTAAGCTCTCCAAAGCATGAGAGCTGAGCTTCCCTTCAGTTATAGAAAGCGAACTCTGCTTTATTCTTTCTTGCCCACTGCTCCCACCTGGCCCCAAGGCAGCAGTGGAAGTCCATAAGGACAGAGTTGCAGCTCTCTGTCTTCAGTGTGGGAATGGCTTGGTTGAACTTCCTGTTAATTTAAGAGCAGGAGAGAGCAGATCCACCTATGGCAAAATGAGGTTAATGTTATATTAGGATGTGTTTGAAGTCAAAAGGGCATAACAGTAGCCAGGCAACGGCTTTTAGTGTTGTTTGTCAGGCTCAAGTGACAGAGAGAAGTGAAATGGAGTAATCATATTGTCTGAAGCCACTCCCATCCATTACACTGGACATCTTCACTGTCTACTGTGTAAACAGATAGGGGTACTGAGAAGACATAGGACCTAAGATGTTTCTTAACCTTTAGTGCTGCATACAAGTCACAAACACTGAGAGGCTGTACTCCTAAGTTTCTCATGTCAGAAAAATACCATGGTTGTGCTGGTGAACATGAGGACATGGGTGGGCAATCTCTTCCTTTCTCCATCATCCCATTCAATTCATCTGAGGAATCTCACTGAATCAGTGGGAATACTCTGGTGGACAGCATCTGCTATGCCTGATAACAGATGTTGGAGGGATTGGGAACTCAGATTATAAAATTGACCTCCATAATCCAGCACAAGGCACACATCTGACATGGAATAAAGATCAGAGTGTCTTGCAGATATCACGCTATCTGTGTAAGCTTTACTCTGTGATACAGGCCCTTCACTGTAAGGCTGATGCAAGTAAAACAAGTATAATTTTAGCTTTCCCTGTTTTCACTAAGCAGTGTACTTACTGGTGTCACTACATAAAAGCTAGCTAGCTATGGTGGTAATTAAAAAAAGCTGCACCATGAGAGTCGCTTATGCTTGTCTTTTGACTCACATTGTTGAAAAAACAGCTTTTGGTAGAGTTTACTGTTTTGTTGTTTAATATGGAAACTTTCTCACACTGTTCTCACACTGTCCATTAAGAAAAGTGCTGCTATCCTCCATGTGGACTGTCAAAACCACAGGTATGAAGTGCCTTGTTGTGCTATACTATCAAGTTCTTCACTAGGTTTTGTATGAAAAGCAAACAAAGACACTTTTTCACGAAATCAGAAGTGCCCAGATTATATTTCACATGTGTGAGTTTCCTTGTTTTTATTAAAATTAACTTTGCTCATTTGCCATTTTCAAGCTAGTTTAAAATGAGGATCACCTTGTATCCTAGGAAACACAGTGAGAATTTTATATGTGATCACATTTTTATCCATGTTATGAAAAAAGCAGATGGTAATTAGGTGCATTATTCATAGGAAAGCTTGTTGAGCGCAGTGTCTGTACGGTTCCAGCTTCGATTAGAACTTGTTTGGAAGAACTACTTCATACTTTTCAATTGCCCCTCATTAAGTGTAATCATTACTCTTCTGTGGCCCCAGCATGTTTTAACTGTGCAAAACAGCATACACAATATAATTTAGAAAAAAACAGCAAATTTCTGGGGTCCCTTTTATTCTACTTGACATCAATGTGACCTTTCTGTCCATTTGAATTCATTATTATTTATTGCAGCTGTGAATGTGCCTTGTAAGAGACCACTTGGCAGCGGAGAGGTGCAGACCTGTCCTGGTCCAGGGACAGCAACTGAGCTGTTGGAAGAGACCAATTCACCCACTTAGGTGGTACAAAGGGTACTGATGGCACACTTAGAGGCTGGGCCAGTTTGTATAAGAAAGGCAGGTGTCAGGATTCATTTATCTCCGAGCCCTACACCATGGACAGAATGATGGAGCAGAAAAGGCATAGCCATGCTGCAACAACAACATGTCTGCACCATGATTTACATTAGCTCAGTGTTACCTACATATTTCCCCATTTAGATGAGCCCTAAATCATGCCCAGCAGGGTGACTAGAAGTTGCCAGATAGCGGTTAGGCTATTCAGGAATTTCTTCCTCCCCTCCAGGGATCTTTATCTCCTGCTGTAGAGGTTGGAGTCAGGACAGCTTCTTGGGACCCAGAGAATCCAGGGCAGTAAAATCCTTTTGCACAGGCTATAATAGTGACATCCTCCATTTCTGAGTCTCTTTCTCAAAAACTGGACAGTCCCTTAAGTACTAAGACAAAACCTGTGTTATCTGAAGCTAGCGAAAAGGCAGACTCTAATACCTGTGCCTTTTGCTAAAAGAAACCCTCAGTTCCTCTTTAAACAACACAGTTGCCACTCACCTTACAGCAGGATGTATTCTAGCCTGCATCCGAACAATACATTGCCCAGTAAACAAGACTTGCTGTCTGCCTTCCAGTTTGCAATCTCCTACTCCCAAGAAACATAGCTGGAAAGCTAAAAGTAGATGCTTCCCCTCCCACCTGTGACATTTTCTTGATATGTTCACAATTAAGCTTTCTGTTTGGATAGGACACAGCCAGGTGGTGGTGACTTCCCTTAACTTCTGCGGGAAGGACAGTGGCCGTGCTTGTACTGTCAGACCTCTGCAGCATTCAGTTGAGGTACTGCTGCCTCAAAAAGCTGACAGGCCTTTGAAGCAAATCAGGTTGACCTAATCCCAGGAGATCACCTAATGATGTCCAGATCTCTGTTGGTAGCTCTGCTAAAAGCTCACTATAGTCCCCTCCTTCTCTTGCTTTTGGCTTTTCAAATGCCACAAAATGTAGCCATGGACAGAAGTACAAGGTCCATATGCAGCACAGCATTTCCAGTGAGCCATTCCAAACTGAATGACTGGGAAGTAGGACCCACCACACACAAGTGTCCTTGTTTCTCACTGAAAAATCTTGTCGGCCTAGCCCAGTCTTGCACTTGGGCTTCCTCCAGAGACTTCTTTCTAAAAGAAACCCAAGAAGTCCTCACAGATGGCACTCAGACTTGGAGATCTCCATATGGAAAATATTTTTTGAAAGACAAATGATTGTTACTGGGTCAGACAAGGAGATTTTTTTCATACTGCCCCTGAAAATAAAGAGGGGTAAGGCTATTGTTTGTCTGCTTATGCTACACAGAGGCTTCTGTAACCTTCCACAGCACGCTAAAGTGGGCAAATAAGGATATTCAAGTGCATATTAACACTTGTATCATGTAAGAAAGTGTGTGTGCGTATGTGTTTAAGAGAGAGGCTATTTAATCTTATCAGTACTGTAGATGTCCATTTTATTTATTTTGTGGTTAGGCTATTAGCAGCTTCTACTACGTCATCTGTATTTGCTTCTGAAGAAATTAACTTCAGCATTTTCCTTAATGATAAACTAATGCTCTTAGCATCTTCTCTCTCCTTTACAGCAGACAATACACTTAGACAGTGCCAACTGTGTCCTGCAGAAATGGATTGCTTTGAAGTAGCCATCAATAAACAGATGCAAGGGTCCGAATAAACCTGGTAAAATATACACTTGACTAAACAATGTATCAACACATCTGAGACTTTTTTTTTTCACGTTTGAAATGTTTGCCAAGTCCCTGACTGATACAGTAGATAAGATGGTCCTTAAAGATTCAACCTAGCCATCTTCAGCACTGGTCTCCTGGAAGCAAGGCAACACAAACCTGCCATAAAATCAAAGTCATAATCACTCAAATACTGTTCTTTGCTAATCATAAAATACAAGAAAAATTTACTTTTTCTGTTCTTCACTTAGAATTCCTTGTGCCTCAAGTAGGCTACCGTTTAAAGTCTCACCATGATTTCCAGTATAGATTTTTACCATTCATTTTTAGGCTTCTGCCATCAGAAAAGTTGCTCTCTTCTCTAATAACTCAGCTCAGGAATGACCTTAAGCCTTATGACAAGATTTTTTTTGGCTCACCTTCCGGTGCCTCTGGTAATGAGATATCTGTATTGCAGCAACCTATTAGACAGCTAAAGGCACACAACTCTAAGCACAACTTTTCTGTCAGTGTTGTCAATCCCATTTCACATGAGACCCCAGATGAACCACAGGAAGTCTGAGTTCATTGTGTTCTTCCTCCTACGGCTTCTACCTACACATTAGCTCTGAGTTCCAGGCTCAACAGAAACACAAGGGAAATAAATGGGCTTCCTCCCTCCCTCCCTCCTTCCTTGCTTCCTTCCTCCCTTCCTTTCTTCCTTCCTTCCTTCCTTCCTTCCTTCCTTCCACTAGTGCCATTGCCCTGATCTCTCCAGCCTCTCCAGGTGGTGGTTCTAACCAGTGCCACATACTGACACTTCACACCAAAGCAGGACACTGCCCCAGACTAGCCTCCATTACTACAGAGGTCACTGGTGAACAAAGGCATGTCTGACCTAAAATGTTACATTCCCCTTAATCAGGCAGCCAAGCCTTGTTTAGGTGCGTGTTTTCTCAAGCACCTAGTGAAGCTAAGTCCACCTCTTCCTCAACTGCCAACAAAATTGCAAGTATAAATGGCCCTTATTTGTGGACGTACCTGTCCTCTTTCACAGGCAGTGGCTTGCTGTTGTTATGGAAAGCCTTGATAAGAGAAGTCTATAAATTGTGTGAAGGAGAGAGCAGCATCCTGTGAACAGGCCTCCTGTCCTGAGGGGTGCAGACTGGTGTAGCTGCTGGCCAAAGGCCATGCTTCACAACACAGCTCTGCTCTCAATCACATGCTCTCATTTAGGAAAAGTCAATTTCTGAGCTCATCTTGCTGTGAAGAAACAAAAAAACCCCAATCTACAACTGATATTAGTCATAGTGATACTGCCTAAGTTAGACAAGGACCTGAAACAGTGGGACTGGTGAGTGCATATGCTGCCATTCATTTGTCCCAGTATCAGTACTCATACCTAAATCTGTAACCTCAGGTGTCTGTCTCAGTACCGGACCTTTTAGCATCCTATTAATGGCCTTTTAATAGAAAAAAACTGTTCGCCATCCCAATCATCCTATGCTCCACCCATCCAGTTACCAAATCCTCTAGACCTCTTAATTGCTTTTCCAGAACAGGTATGTGTCCCTGCTATAAGCTTTATCAGCCCAGTTGAAAATATGAAGTGAAGCAAAACAGATGGAATTTCATAACTGATTAAATACTACAGAGGGAACCACAATGCATAGGCTTCTCATCTTCAAACTGAAGTCAGTCATCTTGTTAAGCCTCCTAGTAGCTGTGAGAGTCCCCTTCTGCATCCCTAAAGCTTGAGGGGATTTTGTACGTTGGGAGTGCACGGAGATCCTGCTGCAGGACTGACTAAGACCTTGCTCCAGAGAACTCTAACCAGTGGCTGCACCTTCCCTCAATCTAAATGCTTGACATGTCTTGCCTGCAGTGAGTCTGTGGTTCTTTTGGTATTACTGAACTGTCATGGTCCGATTTTCTGTGTGTGCCTGGTAGTGTCCCCTCTTGTTTCACAGCTCAATGAAAAAAATTGAGTAACTACTAAAGAAGATCTTTAAACAGCTAGAAGATGTTGGGTTTGTGGCCAATAAGTAGCATGGGCTTGTAAAAGATAAATCCATGCCAAATATGGGTGAGGAAATTCTATGGCAGAAAGGAATAATTAATGGGAAGAGGGACTCCCTTGGCCCAGGCTTTCACTCTTTTCACAGCTGAGCTTGTGGAAATCAAAATTTATAGTATTCTTAAGTGAGAGGAAGGCGTGGCCCAAGTGAATTACAAGACAGTAAGATCAGCACATATGAAGTGAGAATTAGAATTAAAATGTCAAGGGTCTGGGGATTTTTTACTAAAGCATCTGACACCTGGGTCTCACAAAATCTTACACACTAAATTGATTCAAATGGGCTTGTGCAGATTTGCCATGTGGATATAAATGTAGTGATGATGCAGGGAATCACCCTGTAAGAAGGTGAACAGACCATCACTTTGGACATTGTTGTCAGTGAATTGGAGGAGGGTCTAAGAGAAAGCTTGATCCCGTAGAGTGAACTCCCAGAGTGGAGCACACTGCCCAAGGAGACCCACAGGTGCCACCAACATGGGCTACTCAAATGAGAATGTGAGATCTGCAGCACCATCAGATACTGAATGGGTGGGAGAAACCGAATCTATTATCTCACCATAGGACTGAAGTACGTTGCATTGGCAGGTGTCTCACTGAGGACATAAAAAGTAACTAACTACTGCAGGTAAGTGGAAAAGTTGAAAAGTGAGCTAGGAGGGTCTTTCGAGAGGGATATATATGTTCCTTGTTGAGGACCTGGTCTTTGGCTCTGCTCACACGCTCCACCTGAAGCCAGTGTGCAGCACAGGGGAAAGCAAAGAGGGGGGGCAATGAAAGATGGTGAGGTTAGGGAGGGATGGACCAACACCATTCCTTTCTGAGCTACACAAGCTTTCTGTAACTGTGTGTGTGTATTTGTAAGACAGAGGGAGAGAGAAAACACCACACTGCTTGTTGTGAAAGGTTACAGGAGTAAAAAGAAACATAGAGGTAATGTAAGAAAGATGTTTCTAGTTAGTACTGGTACAGCAGTCAATGTGTGAATGTGTGTCAATTCCCTTTCTTCCTCTCTGCGCCCAATATATATATTTAGATGTGAGCAGAGACATTGTTAATCTCAGATCCCAAATCCCACTTTGATAACTGCCAAGACTGGGGGGGGGGGAGCGGGAGGGGGGGGGCTGCTGTAGCAGCAATAATACAACGTTATGTTTTCTGTCCTGATGGACGATTGTATGTGAAGTGCTTCTGTCTCCAATATGTACAATATTTCAAACTTTTCTGCCAAAAATAAAAATGGAAAAAATCAAGAAAGCCTTGAGGCAACAATAACTTATTTGACATCAAGTTACATGGGTTTTACATGTTTATTTCCTCAAATATTCAATTAAAAGCTTACTTACTGTGGCAGATGTCATATCACATGGTGCATATGCTCCCTCTCCAATACAGAGCAGCTTTTTAGAAATGACTGCCAAAATGTTGTAAGAACTTTTATAATGGTTTCAGGATGAAGCATAAAATGTAATAAGTCACACATTTTTGTGTGTATTTTATTGATCATTTGGTACTAGCTTTCTGTTTGGGGGTGGGGTTTTTTTGATTGTTTTGCAGGGGGAAGGAGGAATTGTTTCCATGTAAAGAGGGAGAGAAGGAAACTGTTGGGTTTTTTGGAAACTGGGCATAGAGGCTTTGCTGTGAAAAGACAGCTGAAGTGACCTAAGCGAGACAGGTTTCTTTTGGTCTGCTCTTGCTCCTGCATGTGAAACAAGAAGATGTGTAACTACTATTAAATACTTCAGTAAGTTCAGTTCCACTGAAAGAATTTACCTCTCTGAAAAAGATCTCTGAAAATTCTGTTGTTGGCCATTTGGTTAGCTATTATGTGGGTAAAAATAGGCTGTTTTCCAAAATCCTTGTCTGATTTCCATTCATAAATTAGTGCATGTGTTAGCCTAACTTAGATTAAATATTAAATAGATGTAATGCATCTACGTCTATCCAAATCTGGTATAGCCACCTGTTATACCTCAGACTGTGAAACAGTCATTAGTGACTTTCAAGAAAAAAGATGTTTTCTGGTTGACAGGGTCATCCATACTGGAGATACTGCATGCTCTGCCATAGCATTTAAAAACAAGCCCTGGTTCAAGGATGCTGGACTACCTACATAAGGGTCTAATCAGCTATGAAGATCTCCATGTCTTTCTTTTGACTGGCATTAGTAAAACAGCTCTGAGAAAACTCCAAAGCATCATGAGAAAAGAGCTGTGAAAAAGAAGGCTGAGGGTAACAACACTCATATTTGTTTGCGCCCACTGAAGCCTTGTATAATCCCAAGAAATAGGGTCCCTGGAAAGATATGACTGTCTTGTTCAGCAAAGGAGTGTCAGACTTAGGAAAGAGGGTGAGTTTTTACAGCATGACCATAACACATGCCAGCTGACATGTTACACACAGGACAAGAGTGAGGCAGTGATATGGATCTGTCTTTGCTAACATCACTGCCTGCTCTATAAACAACACATGTCAGCGCTGGATCAATATACTTGAAATGACAGAGCTTTATAGATTTTGAGGAGTTTTTAGGACAAAAAAAAAAAAGTCCAAAGTGTCTTCACTGCAGAGTAGGTCCTGACTGTCACCTGAACATGGCACTTAGCTCTCTGCGGTTTCCCACAAAGTCTTTAACCCTAACTTCACAGTGCTTTCAACCCAGGACAGGTAGAGTTTAAATTTAAGCTTTTGTTTCACTTCAGCAAGGGCTTATGATCCACTTTCTTTGCCATAAGATAGACTAATCAAAGCTCATGGCTGTAACGCTCCCAAAACATTCCTCTCTCCTCTTCCGGAAATGATTCAGAGCTGAAACTCCATGTTTGACTCCTTTCTATAAAATTTCTACAGTATTCAAGCAGAAATGCTACGCACAAAAAAAGACTGGGCAAACTCACTTGTTTCATAGAATCATAGAATGGTCTGGATTGGAAGGGATCTTAAAGATCATCTAGTTCCACCTCCCTCTGCCATGGGCAGGGATACCTTCCACTAGAGCAGGTTGCTTGGGTTTAAGATGAACAGGACAAATTCTGTGTTAGGGGTTGCCCAGTCCAGTAGCCCAACAGAGGCGAGGCTACTGCATCTCCATGTCATCAGGTCCAGCCAGTAGTGAGGCTGTGTATGTATTCCCAAGAAGCACACCCAGACGCATATGTACAATGTGCATATATATATACATACATCACTGGCCACACAGACCAATGTACACAGGAAACGCCCACACAAATAAAAACATAACGAGCAGCCTGATCCTGTTTCCCTCTCTGGGTGATCAAGATGAAAGTCCGTTAGTGGAAAACAGATGCATATATACAGATATATACAATATAAATCCCTCCTTACTCAGTCTATCGAGCAGGTGGCAGTTACATCCCTGGTCTCCCCAGCTGCTGGTGCCTGCACAAACAGAAGCCTGACACGCACAGCCCCACTCCAACCACTGGTACTCTAACCTCCTCTCTGACAGAAAGCCATACATACACATATACAGTCACTACAGATCCCCCAGCAAGTGGCCTTGGATACCCAGGCTATCCAATAGCTGGCCCCTGGGTCCCGCTGCTTCCCTGGTACCTCATGCACAGGCACACACACATAAGCAGACAGGTCTCTCTGGTAGCAGGCCTAGACCTATGGTCTCTCCAGTGCCTGACCCTCAGACTCCTTGGTCTCTCTGACAGCTGGTTTGCAGCCCCTGGTCCCTCCAGCAGCCAGCTCTCAGTCCCTCTTGCCTCTCCAGTATCCATCCCACAGAATCCAGCCTCTCTGATACCTGACTCCCATGGTCAGACAAGTATACGGACCAGCAACCTCTCTACACACAGCCAGTCCCTTCCAGCACATCAAGCAGAGGAACACCATGGTGGGCACGCAGTACTTGCAATATGGTTAAAACCAGATTAGCCACTTAATCTGGTCAAGTGCCTGCTTTTTCACTTACCATTCTTTGGAGAAGATGCTCCCGGGATTCCATGACACAGTATGCATTTTTCACTGCATGCCATAGGCAGGTGTTGCAATGAAAATTACCTTGTAAAGGACATGTTTTGTAAAACACACAAGGTAGATTCATGCACCTTTTAGAGGAACTGGCTATACTAGCATCTGGAAAAGGTAAATAAAAGCTGCAAAATGGTGTGCTGTCATGTAATTTCAAATAGTGTCACAAATTTCAGAAATGAACAGAAATTCTCATCTTAGATACTGTAGTTTACAACTTGATTCATTCAGATGAGCTGGTAAAATTTCTTTAGGGGCTACAATTCAATGAATAAGGACCCTTGCAAGTGCTGGAGTGATGTTCACTTTGTAGAACCCAGCCCATAAGAACGTCTGACATAGCGATGAAACAAACTGAACAAAGTATTTGAAATTGAATCCTACTTTGAGCATAAGGAAACAGACTGGAATTAAAGCACAAACACCACATTTTAAGTATATACCAATCCCAGTATTACTGATAATTTTTTAATGCATTCCAAGCTTGCAACTACTATTCCTTGGAGACAATTGGTCCTTTGTCATTTTGATAGAGCAACATACAAAAGAGGCATGGGAAGCTTTTTCCATCCTCCCACGTTCTCTCATTATTGTTGGACTGCTCCCTTCAGCAAGTTTTGAAATACATTTTCTGGTCCAGTTTCACATGAATCCAGCATTTCTAGTTCCATTATTGATTTTTACACCACCATCTAAGGTGCTGCAGGGTTTGGAATTTCTTCCGTGACACTATGCTATTTTTTTTTCTTTTTCTCAGCCCACTTCTACCACTACTGTAGTTAGATGGGTTGTATTGCTCTAACCCACTGACATCAAGCCATACTCCAGAAGACTGGCTAGCGGTCAAAAGTTGTTCCATGCTGACCAGTGCCTTTAATTAAAAAGCTGATGAGATCAACGCCAGCAACCTCACAAGAAACTCTGAGTGCTGACAGCAGTTGCATTAGCACGGTAACTTTGGGAATTGCTCTTCTGAGCTATCCATGTCCCTGGAATTCTGGGCTGGGATTCAAAACATGCATTTCTGCCAAACCTTGTGAGGGATAAGAAAGTCACACAGAATATGACCCAGAAAAGTAAAGCCTTTGAAAAGATGCTGCTCCACAGATGCAGTTATCCAGAATTACTGTGATATCCAACTTGCAGAGCAGAGCTGGGAATGAAAGTAAGTGCTGGAATTTATTTTCTTGCACAAAACTGAAAAACAGGGCTCCCTTGAAAGACTTAATCTGACAGCAAAGCTTCCACAAAAATAAATGGCTGTTTAGGGTCTCTATTGATAGCAAAAAGCATAGACCAAATATCAACACAGGTGTACTCTAAATGCGTGCTTACAAGCTTAGTTTGTTGAGGAACCAAAAGCAGCATCCATAGCAACAGCAATTTCCCCCTGGATCTTTTGGAAAAGAACCCTGCCTACATCTCCACTTCCTTTTATCCAGTAATGGCTACTCCCAGCTCTGTCCAAAGACACATGCTGGTGAAGGAGAACAGGCATAAAGGTCCTTTTTGGTCTTGAAATCTCCAGTCTTAGGGGAACACTGTAGTCCGTACCTACTGTGCAGCTCAGTCCAGCCGCGGAATGAGAACTTCATTCCAGTCTGACACAGGAAAATTCATGCCCACTGGCAACTACAGAGTAATCTTAATGAATCTGGAAGATAAATAAATAACTAAAATAGAGCTGAAACATTGGCTGGCTTCCTTCAGGCATCAGGAACCTGGGTGCTGAGCCTTCTGTCATCATAATCATTTGTTGAAGCCAAAAGATAGTTTCCATCTTCTATCCATACCCATACGGAAAGATGGGAGCTAGACATAAAGTCAGCACCAGAAATTGCTCCAAATTACTCTGAGGTTGCTGAGAACTACTGCATGTGCTAGCCTTTGAATTGAAGAAGCAAGTAGCACGCAGGCAATTTTTCTTTGTACAAATCCCAATCCAGTGTCCAAACAGAAATTCAGATCCACATTACAAAACCTAAACTTAGGTTTCTACATGCGAGCCAGGTGTCCCAGATAGCACTGCAGTCACTGGGAACTTAAGGGCTATTGAAACGCACCTAGAACTCAACGGCTACATTTGGTCAGCTGAATAGTTGTGAAGCTGTATTAAATTTTAAAGTCTAAATCTGTAAGCTGAATCCCACCCCCATGTCTCTCTGTGGCAAACAATTGGAACTGTGCAGCAAGAAATGATTGTAGCAATAACCAGATTTATTACTGGCTCTACCTTGAACAAAGGACTTGCTCATAGAAAAGCTGAACATGTGCTCATACACTAATGAAACAGGTGATTCCTGCCAAAAAAAGATAAAATGAACAAACAACTCTTCCCTTGATTTGACAGGTCAGGTTTAAGATCTTGTTACAAAAACACTTTGAATAACTAAGAAGGTGTTGCTATCAGCGATCCACTAGTAGGAGATTGTAGTGGTTTAACCCCAGCCAGCAACTAAGCACCACACAGCTGCTCGCTCACTCCCCCTGCAGCAGGATGGAGGGGAAGAGAATTGGAAGTGTAAAAGTGAGAAAATTAGTGGGTTGAGATAAGAACAGTTTAATAATTGAAATATAATAATAATAATAATAATGAAAAGGAAAATAACAAGGAGAGAGAAATAAAATCCAAGAAAGACAAGTGAGACAAATGAAAACAATTGCTCACCACCAACTGACCAATGCTCAGCCAGTTCCTGAGCAGCGGTGTGTACTATAGGTATATACATCTACATATGAAACTGCACTGTCCTATTCACTGATGCAGGGTTTGAGTAGCTTTGTCACAAGGCAGGTAAAAGACTATGCTTTCTTTTGATGTCTGAGACATCAACTGAGAGTGAAACTGGTCCCCACTAGAGCTCTTGCACACAGCATGCAGTTGTCACACATGTGAGTTCCCACTACACACTGCAGGTCTCAGTAGATGGTGACCATGCTCAAAATAGAATTAGGCATGGGCACTACTAATGACACAGTGATGTACCAGACAGATCTTTTCATTTTCCTGGCTTTTGGGCCACGTGGGTCAGTTTGGAAAAATAAGTATTGGTTTTCATGTCAAATACTAGCAATATTTATATTCATATGAATATGTTCAGAATTAGCATTGTTTTGAGTCAAAGACATTCTCCTTTTGGAAACATTTTATTGTCTAAAAGTTAGAGCTGACATTAGTACCACTCTGCTCCCTGGAAAAAACTGGTTTTGCAAATGTAAAGGCTAAGGACTTATGTCTGGAAGGAAAGAGAAGCCCTTGGAAACATAGCATGGGATCCTGGCTCCATTGAAATCAATGGCAAAACTTTCACTGACTTCAGCGGGGCTGTGATTCCATGCACTGCCAATTTGTGCATGCAGCTGCTGAAGCAACTGTGAGCATCTCTGGTGTGATTTCTGAACATGAGAGAGAGAGACACTTCTACAGGTAAATTGGTACATGACTTCACCAAATCTAATGTCTTCCCTTTCATAACCCTTTAAAAATATTTTCCATTTAGAGGAATGTACCACAGATGAAAATTGTTCTGCTGCTACTCTTCTTTACAACACTGGATGTGAGTTACATGTACTGAGTGGATGATCCACTCTGTAGGAAGTACAAGACAACAGGGAATATTAATCTGTCATTGTAAGGCAAACAGAGCTAAGAATTAAAGACGAAGTGGCCAGAACAAGGACGTATGCACATTGACTGAATAACCTGGGCATCATGGTTTTCAAATCTACCTGTTCTGTAATTGTGATTAAAGCTATCTTTAATTCACCTTGGATTTACATTTACCTTGTTTGGTTTCTGCCCATGCATTTGGGAAATTTTAAAAATTTCTGTTTCTGGATTCACTGAGATGTGAAAAAAATATGACAGTTAAAAATAAACAATATATGCAATAATGGAACCTAAAGATATTTGGGAAAGCATGAAGTGAATAGTCAAGTACATGGCACAAATCAGAGGGGTTAAATTAACACATGGTGAATACACACAGTTATTCTGAGGAAATGAAAAGTGATCAGGAGATTCACTCAAATCAATGCAAAAAAATTGACTCTGACCATGTGTGTCTCCAAGAAAAACAGGTGAAAGCCCATCCTTCTCCCTAGGAGAAGATGCTTTAAACTTCCTAGAGACAGACACTCTAGAAATGATTAACACCACCATCAGTTGATCATTGTGGAGTGTTTTAGAGATCAGAGCCTTCTCACTAAAGAGCGAGGTTAATAGATGCATCCAGATTACTCATTTTCAGCTGTTTCTAGTTTAACTAACATGTAAAATGCTATGTACAACAGCCATGGTTTGGAGGCATTGTTTCTACATTCCTTTTTTAATTTTAGCAGCTATATTTTTTCCTCTTAATCCCTATAATAATCCTGTTTTGAGGCATGCTTAATTATTTAACTTTGCCATTCTCTCAGGGAAATTATGGACTGAATTGCATGTATGTTATTAATACAAAGCACCATTTTGTTAGCTAATTTAGAATTTCACACCCACATCAAACAGGCAGATGTCTATAATATAAATTTGTGATCCTGCCCAACTCTGAGCGGACAGAGCCCGCACTCCTGTTCTCCCTCCCTGCTGCAAGGGCAGCATCCCGCATCAGGTCCCCTCAGAAACCCAGCCCTGCATACGCTGGTGCACCATCATTTGAATCTCCCAATTTCACAGCCTTTCTCCCTTAATGCCATGCTCAGTGGACACAGCTGGCTCCTCTTTTCGTTTTGGAAGTTGTTTGTTTTTTTTTTTTTAAATTCTTTTACTATTGCTTGATTGCCGTTGGATACACTCTGGCTCGGCATATGCTTCTCAGCTTAATTGTGATCGTTTCTGGCCTAGGTTTGGGCCCCGCCAAACCAACTGTCAGAATTTGTCCCAGAAAGGGGGAAAAGGCAAATTTAAACTCTCCTCCCAGTTGGTTTTGCTTTTAATTTAGAAATGAAGAGTATATATTTATTTCAAAAGGCTATGTGTCCCTTTTCATCATTCTTGGCTCTAGCATTCATTCTGTATTGCAACTACTTCATTTTAAGCCTTGTGCAGTACAATGTTGTTTCTGCTGTAATGCTGTTTAATGTAGCAACACAAACCTGGCAAGTGACCTGAATTTCACAGATCAACTGCAACCACACAGGAGACATGGGGACCTGCAACAAGAATGTTTTGTTTCCTCTCTTGATGTTCTAATTGCTGCCCATGATCCAACTGCTCCCCCATCTGACCTTGCATGTAATTTTCATCGCTTATCCTTTGGAGGCTGTCTAGATGTATGACATGTCTGCAATTCCTCTTGGTATATGCATATTCAGCACCTGATCAGCTGCGTGTCTCTGGGTGTGAGACAGTCTAAATGGAGTGGTATCAAATGAATTATGTGCTGTGCAGGGTGTCTTCAAGTATGTCATAAGCATAGTGTAAGTCATAAGCCAGACTCAAAAGGCAAAGCCCTACTCTCTGTTGAATATTTTGCATGGACCATCTAAGAGCTCAGATGTCTTAATAGAGCTTCTTTCTTAAAGTGAGGAAGACTTTTTAGATAAGCCGAGTGGCTGGAATATTGGTACAGGCTTGTAAAACCTGATGATGCTGTAAATATGTCATGCATCTTTCCCATTATATTATTTTTTCTAGCACTTTTCTTCACACAACACCTTAAGTCACTCGAACAAAGACATGGAAAGAGTGAGGATGAATGTAGGGGATACAGCTGAGAAATTAAGATAGTATCAGCTTCTTTTGCAAGTACTTTTACAATTCTGTATATGTTCATTGTATTCTGCATCCACCAGCCACTTTCTCTCAGGACCAGAGCAGATTCTACCCACAAAGCTTCTGTGCACTCTTGTTGAAACATGTTACATTTCTCCTTTCATTTCCTGTGGTTTTTGTTAGCTAGAGGACTAGATCATTCTGGACTAGAGTATTCATGTTCATTAAAAGTTCAAGATCACCCCATGAGTATGGATCAACCTAGTGGTAAGACTTAAAACTCTTAGTGACAGCTTTATTTACTCGTGCTTCATGCACAGTATGTTCCTTATATCCCATACGCCTTCTCCCTCTGAAACAGCAACTTGCATTCACAAAAACTCAAGCTTTACCAATATATTTTTAGTATACATTTATACATTACTAAATGTAGGTGTGACCTGGAAACCCTGCTACACAGTTAACTTTGGGAATGAACAAAGAAAGTTAATGTGGCTTTTTTGGGGGTCTATTTCTACTCTGCGAAGGCGTTCTTTTTTTGTAAAGGGAACACCAAGCCAGTGACTGGATCAAGAGGGCCAGAGCTGTCTGGGAGCACTCTCTTCAAGATCACCAAAGGAAGGAGGGGAACCCTCAAATGCACTTTCTCTAATTTGGCCCTAAGCCCAGCTAGACAAACCTCCAGGAAGGGGGATGCTCTCAGATCCCTTGCAGTCAGACCTTCTGGTCCTCAGGAACAGCATCCTCTTCCTTTCTAGAGCCACCTGACAGAATCCCTGCAGGGAAGATCTCTTTGTTTGTTAACTTCCCCATCTGCAGCTGCTGGCATGGTGCACCTAGAAGCCATCTCTGGCTGGTACCCTGTATGATGGAACCCATATCCGGTGGCAAGGGGCGGTGAAGGATTTACAGATCCTCCAGCAAAAGGCTGGAGAGACCTAAATGTACTAGATGCTGGGCTGTGCTTTTTCAAAGTTAGATGCTCATACTCACTTCCACCAACTGAAAATTCATAGCAGTTCGTTCCTAAAATGTGTTTGCTTACTCTGTCCTGATATGTATCACGTACTTAGCTTTAGATATGCCTCATCTCATCCAAACATGGGAAGACATGCTGAAACAAACTAGACAAAGACAACACTGACCTGAAGGAGTTTTCTCTCAGTTCTATAGCTAGTCATATCTTAACCTTAAATGAGAAAGCCACAGAGGACTAACTTGTCTTTTTCCCCAAAGTCTCCTATTGCAGAGTTGCCAATAGGCAGAACTAGTATAACCCTAAAAACACATCTCTGTCCATGGGGCATGTTTCAAGGCACACAGATGCCCACTGATAGAACCTTGAGCTGAAACATGTAAATGCACCTGCCATCAGTGGCAAATCCTACTATTATTAATGTTAACATTAGAAGAACTTCGCAACACATCTGGGTTTGTAGCAAAAAACCATCAGGACTAAGGAAGTGAAATTATGTTCTCAGGAATGAATTACTCACTACATGTGTACAAACAGCAGGAAGAGAACCACAGGCTGAGGAAAATATGTTCAAACTTACCAACAAAAATAAATACATGAAAGTATGAAGTGAACATCAGCTACATTTCCTAGGCAAAAGCTCCACATGGGGGCCTAAAATCCAACTATATTTGTATTTTGACATATTATCACCAGAAAAGACATAGCAATGCACCCCCTGAGGCAAGGGAGTTCAACATTGCCAGGCCATCTGGGCTTTTTTCTCATGGGTGGAAAATTCCTCTGCTCCCAAATGTCCTTGTATTGTATAGAGGGAAGTAAAGAGGATAAATGGGGGATGCCCTGCCTTGGAAGCAATGAAACCATTGCAAGGAATCATCCAGACAAAAAGCCTGTACTCTTGAAGAAAATGGAAAAGTTTTTGTACTGCTTCCCTGAACCCACTTGCTTCCCCTTTCTTCCCAGTCCTGATGAGCTGGAGAACACTATAAAACACTGTTATCTGCTGTAACTCTCTCACAAAGCTATTCCCCTTCCTCTCTCTCATTTTCCCTCTAGAAGATCCCCTCTCTTTAATTTGCCATTACCCCATCTCTCTCTCTCCCCCCCCCCCCGAAGAGAGATGATGATGATGCACATGAATTAGTCTTCTTGAAGGCTGCAAACAATGGAATCTAGTCTAGTTTAATGAAGCAACTGAGAGCTGCGCAATGTTTGCCTTTAAGGGGATAAAGGAAAGAGTTACTGTGCTGCTCACAGAAGCTTCAGAATTCGGAAAACAAAACAAAAAGTGCTTTGAAATGCTGTCATGGGAGTGGCCACTTTGAAGTTGTGCTAGGAAACCCATCCTGGAGTGTTTATGCTCCTGGGAAAATTCAGCCCAGATGTGACAGCAAAAACTGTGATGCTCGAGCCACAGTTACAAGATCTTGCCGTGAGGGAGCACTACATGAGTGGGAATGAATGGAACCAAGGTACATTTCAGTCAATGAACTTATGCTGATATGCTTTGAATCAAACAAAGAAATTTGGGTCTCTACTGATGCCTCCAAGGATGGCCCTGGGGCAATGCTGTTCCAGGAGAACAGAAGAGATGCACTTGGCTTTCTATGGCATATGTTACAAGACTGAGGGCTGAGCCTGAACAAAAACATGCCTGACTCTAAATAAAGTTTAGGCATGGCCCACAGATGTATGAAGTTTTCTAGGCATATGTAAGCTTCGTAACTAAACAGAAACTGGTCTTCAGAATTACTTTTTGCTTATATACAATATAATGTATATATATGTGTATATACACACACATATATATTAAGGAATCTGAATCATATATTTGTATAATCAAGCTTAATGATGAAACTACAACATTAGTTATTTGACTTTCAGACAATGAATGGTAAGTGCTGGGTAAATGCAAAAGTTTGTGGCAGATGCAATGGCATTCTCTAATTTTGACTTAATTACAGAAAAGTTCATGTGACCTTGTGTGATCATGCAGCTCACCAAAGATACGAGGGAGCTCAAAACCCTGTGCTCTTTGCTAGCTCACTGAAGTTCCTCAGAGCACAGCATAAGGCAAATTTCAGTCGGTCTTTGAAGAGACCATCATTAAGGTGGCTTCCGTTTCCACAAATGAGGGCCACTACGGTAGCTAGAGGGAGCAGCTGCAAGGCAAGCGATGGGCAGGCTAGACACAGACGTCTTCAGTCAGACATTATCCATGGTAAATAAGAAGATTTACAGCTTTGCTGGCACTTGGAGCTGGGGGTCAGCAAGTTCATGTCAGACTGTTAAATAGGATTTCCTGAAAGGGAACTACGATTAGTTTCCTTTCACACTGTAAGCCTGCAGTTTAAAAGCAGATCTTTTGCCAAGAGGATTCTGCCAGTCATGAAGCATGGTGGCCCACAGACAACCTCAGAAGTCTCAAACCATCTGGCTATTTTGATTTTAATGCTACACAGGAAAATGTCTCTATCATCTCAATAGCATCTTACGTAGCCATTTCTATCCTTACCCTATTTTTACGTACAAGTGCAAGTCTACAGTAAAGACTAGATGGCTAAAGAAACCATTTCAAATACTAACCATCATGACTGCCTTGGTTTTACATGTCTAGTGGACATAAATTCTTGTCATCTTGTTTTATGCTAACAGCAGGATTTATTAGATCAGACAGGTCATTAAGTAATTTTTTTTGTTAATAATGTCTTTGATTCAGTGAACTCAAATTTATGCTCTGCTATAGTGTGCTAACAGCTATTTTTTGGCTAGGAAAGTCAGCAATAAATCTGAATTTAATAAACTGACAATAGATCTCAATATGAGAGATTCAAGGCACTCATTTTTCCGTTATTTAAAAGCAGCGAATCCTTGCATAACTGCAAGACTAATTCCAAACTAAAAGCATATTCTCTCTAAAAATATCTCATTTATCACAACATGCAATTCTGCTTAATGTGGATATTATTTTAAAAGCTGTCTAGCAATTGCCCTGGTCACCAGTGGCAGCATGCTCTTTTCATCTGCCAAAGAGGAAACAGAATTTGGGATTGTTCTCTCTTGAACACAGCTCTGTGAACAAGCACATATGCACCTCTACGTGCACTCTCTCCTCCTCCTGCCATCCCCATTGTCTGCATCCAGGCACACACAAACACACAGAAAAAAGATTTGGATCTGGGGAAGCATGGTGGAACAGGTTACCCGGAGAAGCTGTGGAATCTCCATCCTTCAAGATTTTGAAAACCCAGATGGACAAAGGCTCAGAGCAACCTCAGAGGCCTGCCCGGTTTTAAACAAGGGGTTGGACTTGTGTCCACCAGAGGTCACATCCAACCTAAATTATTCTATGACACCATGAGCTCATCAGCCACCTGCCCTGTTCCTTGCTAATGAAATTTTTCAGGAGCTCCATGCACACACCCACAGCTTGTCTATGAAGGGAAAATCACTGGCAAAACTACACAGCCATAGTTTTATCTATATAAATGTCTGGCTATATATATTGTGTGTATATATGCATATGTATGCATGTGTGTACATTTATATATGTGTTTGTGTAAATGTTTTTGCACGTATGTATGTATATATGTATACAAACATGCCCTTCACTAGCATACTGCCCTACTGGTATATCAACACCCACCATCCCCAGAAGACCCACCATCCCAATTCTCCTGCAAGTGATGTGGCTGGGAACTAAGATGGAGTGGCTGTGTGTGGCACTTTCTGGGCAGGTCTCTCAACATGCTCAAGCAAAATGCAGAAGCAGTGAAGACACAGAGCACAGCTTCACGATGGAAATATTCACACACAGGTCATGCCATTCCAGGTTCTGGTCATCCCAGTGCATTGCACAGTGAATAGTTCATCCTATCCTGTCTTGCTTTTGAAGGACTTGAATGAGGTATTATGTGATGGATATGCATGATCCATAGGGGAATCACTCACAACTAGTTGTTTAATCACCTTGTTCTAATTTCTGAAATTTCCTCTAGCTATATGTTTATCATGAGTACTTGGGCTCTGTGTCTCCCAGCCCAGTCTTAAGTAGATCTTTTAGGCCATAGATAAATTAAATACTTCACGTGCATCAAAAGACTGTATGTAGCTCCAGAAAGCCTTGGTTGGTGGAATGTTTTTGTAAGCTTCTTTTATTAAAGCCTATCACTTTGTTCACCATCTTCCACAGTGTCGCATCTGCCACTTATATACCTTTGAGGGCATGTGTGTTGACCTGCTCCAGAGCACTGTGAAACAGATGCACCAGAACAAAAAACAAGACGCCAATCTTTTCCTATGTGTCTGGCCTAGATCAGACTCCTGTGCAACAAGGGACAAGGAGGCAGAACAACTGCGGTCATAAGGGAATTGTCCTGTATCTGTTATGGAGCAGAAGATGAGGAACTCATTGCTATGAATGGGACCTACTCTCAGCCTTTGTGGAGACAGTCATAAGGGTAGGAATATCACCTTTCGATATCTGAGCCCTATACTTGAATTTTCTTTTCACACCTCTCCACTTTCAAGAAGAACCCCAGTGAATCACACTGTCTGGCTATAAGAAGGGAAACTAAAAGAAATGTCAAATGTCACGGTGGCTTTTTCACGTTATCTCTCTGTTGTTCAGACAGGAAGTAGGAGTGCATCCTACTTGCGGTGCAGAGAGGGGAGACAGCTGCCTCCAGAGTCTCTTTATCAGGAGGGACTGCCCCTTTCAGAGAACCACAGGGTTGTTTTCTTTTCTTCTCTTCTCAACACAGATCTGTCTTCTGGCCCCCGTTCTGCCAACCTAACTTGTCCTCTGAGAGGCAGTTTCAGGGTGTCCTGTCTGCTAAAATTTGGTCTCATTTACATTTTAATACAGATTTTGAACGATATCAATTTACTCTCAAACCATAGGGGGGGTTGAGATGAAAAATATTTCATTTTAAGTTTGAAAGCCTGATTGTCATCTCACTTAATGCAGTAGGTTAGGAACAGTATCATTGAAATTCATGCCACACTGGGTAAAAGAGCTCAGAACGCGTTAATGCTTGAAGTGAAAGAATAAAACAGCCTCTCTCAAGCTAGTTTCAGACTCCTTCTTAGGGAAGGTCATTTAAAACATGTTGCAGTCACATTTTCACACCACTCAGAATGAGTGTCAGTTGCAGACCCTCCATGAGTATTTGTTGCCTAACTACACAACAGGTAGGCATTTTACACATCTCAAAGGGGAGATTGCCTGTCAGCTACTCTGTGGCCAAATCCTTTCATTCTATTCACAATACATTCCCACTTGCTAAGGTTCAAAAGCTGTATGCAGTCCAAAAGCTAAAGTACCTGGCAACTATAGTGCATCTGTCATAGTCTGTGTACTAATAAGGGTTGCAAAGGGTTGGAGCAGCCCATGCAGATAGCTGCAGGATCACCTTCTCACAAGTATGACTGACAGGTAGAAAACTACCAAGTATCCTCAGACAGGCACAGTTATTTCTTCTCTTCAGGAAGATTGGCAGTTGCTGCCCCGTCCAAATCATACTCTTTCTAGACACTACAATTAATAATATGAAGATACCAGTCCGTGATTAGACCAACGGTGTCTAGAGCAGATTCCCTCCTTGGTTTCAACCTTTCTTTAAAGCTGAGGTTGAATTTCTCAGGGCCATAAATAAGCTCCTACAGATCTGAAAGTAATGTTTGCAGCCCAATTAGCTTGTAATGGCTCTTCAAGCAGTTGTTGATGGTAGTAATCTGGGCTTGAAGTCTTGGCATGTAAGGCGTGCTTGTGATTGTAGCTCATGTTGTCTTGTGTTGGCTGAAAGCGTATAGAGAGGACAAGGGTCACTTAGTGCTATCACAAACTAAGGCCTCTGACATAAGGCATCCCTCAGATATGTACCCTGTTGCCCATGTGCTGAGCTTTGTTAGTGAGATCATGCCAAAGCTCAGGCCAGAGAATTAGCAGCTTTCTGAAAGAACAGCATTATAGCACTGCAGACAAAGCGCTCTTACATGCTTTGTGTTGTGCAAACTGAGACCAAGTGGTAAATGTGTCAGTTTAGGAGTGTTTTGGACTCAAGAAGCAGTGGAATGTCCTTTACATCTTTCGTAATGAGAGTCTGTTTGGATTAAAATGATCTCCATGTAAGCAAAAAAATTACCAGCCTTCCCATTTCAAAGCTGGCAGGGCTTCTTACACAGGCCTCTATTCAAACAGTGTAGGGGAAGAGGAATAGGGGACTTTTTTGTTTAACTTGAATGACGTGGTGTGTATTTCTAACATAAAAAGCAAGACAGAAAATGAACTCTGTCTGAGGCAAAAGATTTAGAAGAAAAAGGAAAGTATGAATGTAGGAAGCTGTCTGAACACAAAGGCAAGGAAAATGAACACTTTTAGTCATTGGCAGAACATGCATTTTTATGAGTGTTAACAGAAATTTGGTGTGATGATTCCTATAATGACATCCTAGCCAGTACAGCTGGTCTACAGGCAGAAAGGGAAGAAGCTGTATGAACAGTGGGATCTATGAAAAGTCTTCAGCGCATGTTTTAAGAACAACTTCAGGCATTTTGGGAAGACCTGAGATTGACAACCTAGTAGGGTTGAAAACCATGGTTGAAAACAACAAGGAAATTCCAGCTGAGGAAATGCAAATTTATACATCGTCTAAAAATACCTGCAGGCAGCTATCCTACCAAAGACCAGAAGCCCAGGAAAGCACTGAGTAGTGGTCTGTCTAAGCCAGGTTCCTTTTCTCTAAAAGCTGGCAAAGCACGGTGCTAGAGAGGAGACTGCAGAAAAGGTCTCTATGTACAAAGATGAATGTAACAAAGCATACATTTCAGATAAAATGATCAAATACAGTTTATTACCTCAGGCTTAATTCTCATGTACCCCTACTAAGAAATCTCAACTACCCCTTTCCCTCTATGCAACTTCCATTCTCCTCACAAAGAAAATACCACCGTCTGGCTACACAAGGAAGTGCCAGAACAACCTTCACAATGCTCCCCTTTCTCCCCAGATTAGACCCACTCAGCTTTCTAGTTTTTCTGTTACTCCCAAAGAGCTCTCCCCACATACTCACAGCGCTTGCCTACCTGCTCTGCTTAAGCCCTTTTCTTTGGTTTCTGTCCCACTCACACTTCTGTCTGCTGCTCTTCCCACCTCTCACCTCACTCAGTAACACAAACCCAGACCCTACTTTGGCCTTCCTCTGTCACACCTCTGATGACACTTGGCCCAACCTGGCTGCTCCATGCTCCTCTGCTGCCCTTAGAAGCTTCTCCTGCTATAACCTCTCATGGCAACGTGCCCAATCTGAATGCTTCTCAACTCAAGTTTTTTTCCCTTTTCTCTTGCCATCTGTTGCATGACCGTACCATTTCTAAACCTACTGCAGACAGCCAAACTATTTTCTCCATAATCTCCCAGCCCTGACAGAGACATGCGTTTTTCCTGCTGTCACTATCACTGAAGCCACCTTTTCACAAAGATGCCTCTTCTCTCATACTCCCTTCCCTTTCTCTTTCTTCTCTTCCTCCTCCTTTCTGCTTTTTTGAATAACCCTGTATCCAAGCCCTTTCTCTGCTCTCACATTGCTCCCAGCCATGACTCTCCTCAGACTGTGTCTCCTGAGAAATTTTGGAGAATTCTTCATCCGCTTTCCACCTTCACCCATCCTTGGATGTGGATGCTTGTGTGCTGATGACAAGCTGACCCTATAGGTGTTGGTTTCTTTGCACTTGTGTCTCCATGCTGTCTGCAGCCATGCCTCAACTTTCCCTCTCACCTAAAAGGCCACTGATCAAGTCATGTTCTCTCTCTTTGTTCCCTCTGTTGTTAAATTCCCCCTCCAATTGTGACCAAGCTTCTTTCAGCATTATCCATTGCTCCTGGATACAACCCCTCACCTGGCATTCATGTGTCCTCCAGTCCATCAGCACCTGCGCTCAACTTTTTGTCCTTTCCCCCTACTAATAGCTTTGCTGATGCTCTCTTGATGCTGTGATTCTTTCCCTCCTTTTTCCCACTGCAAGTTTTATACTGGCACTGGCTCAACTGCAACAACTGTTCTCCAAGAGCAGGCTGACAACTGCCACTATGAGTTTGTTCTCTCCTTTTTCCATTCACCCGTTTCATGCAGCACTTAGCACAGTGGGCTTCTGGCCCATGAGCGAGGCATCTTAAGCATTGCACTGAATGCAAATATAATCACATGGCTGTGGAAGTTGTTCCTGCCATTCATATGAATAGTTAACTGCTTTTTGTTAATTAACTTTTTGCCGCCATGAAGTTTTGTAGCAATCTTTATGCTGCTTAAGACTGACTCTCTCCTGCAGGAATGGTTGAATAATAGCACCAGCTGGATGTGTCATAATTATCACAGCCTCGGCACTGTGGAAATATAAGACTTCTGGTGGGTGGAAGCCATTGCCTCTTTCTTTTACTGTGTGCCTGGGCTTATCACAGGATGTCATTCAAGGTTAAAAAGCTTAACATCCCTGCTGATCATGCCTTTCCCCCTGGAAAAAACATGTGATGGATATGATCAAAAAGGGTTGTATTTCAGCTGTGCAGTCTGTTCAGGCTTGTCCTTCTTTACCTTACCCATGGTGTCCCAGAAACAACATGTGACCCTGTGCACATGAGGGATTAATAACTGGTATTCCATTTTGGTGACACTGAAAGCATCAGATCATTGTTGTGGGATGCTTGTCTGGAAGCAAATGAGCAGAAACAGCGGTACTGCTTGCCTCACACCAGACAGAGAGAGACTGACTTCGGTTTTGCCACTTTAATATTTAAATCATTAGGGAACGTTGACTCCAGTCGCATTTGAGAACTCCTTGCCCTGCAGTTGCCTGTGCCCCTTTCTCTTGCCTGTCAGTGATGTCTTCATGGTATGTTATGGAAAAGGGTGAATATATATTTCTTGTTCTTAGATGCTAACACATGGAATTTCCATCCCTATGCCTTCCTCTCTATTTATAAAAAGATGCCTCTAGGCATTTCTCTTTGAATGCTACATTTTCTAACATGATCATAGCTGACCCTATATTTATACTTCCTTAACATCCCTTTCTATTCTATGTCTGCTGTAAAATTCAGCCAAGATCAGGTAGAAAGAAGAAATGGTTTAGACTTCAACCCAGTTTGGTAACAGCACTAATGTTTTGAGCAAAGATAATGTTTTGCAATTCCCATTCACCATCACACACTGAGTATATGCCTGGAAAGACTGTCTGGTCCTCCTTCTTGAGGACACAGCTATGCCTCAGTTTACCTAGATTTGGGATTGAGGCCTCACGTACTCCACAACCAACTCCACTGTAACTGTATTGGCAAAGCTCCTAGATTCTGCAACAATCTGGTGGAGGCAAAAGCCAATTCTGCCACTGCTTCTTTGCTACTGTAACAAAGGATATGTTTACTCAAATAAATATCAAGATTAACAATAAGGACATGCAGTGAGTGGTATCTCTGTTACTGCCTCAAATATCACTTTTCCTTTATTTAGTAACCTTGGCTTTCAGTACACCACAGTGTTGGGGTTTTTTTACATCACCAGCTTTTGCCTGCGCGGTGGCATTTGTAGGAAGGACTCTCCCCCAGGCAAAATCAACAGGATACTTTATAAAAAGGACATTGCAGTTTAGAACAATGAGGAAGCACTTGTAACAAAAACTGGTCTAATGATGTGTACTTATTCCTAGGTTTAAATGTGAGATCTCTACGCTGCCTCTTTTCTTACTTGCTGACGATTTGCATATTATTGTCTCCACTAATAGAATATATCAGTGTTCTGCTTACATATCCCCTATTTATTTCTTCTTTCTTGCCATATTACCAAGGTGCTTCACAAATACAGGCAATAATAGATTTTTGTTAGATAGCTACAATGCTATCTTGGTATAAGGTAAAAAAACCCAGAACTGTGAACTTATTTCTGACCTTCTGAATGCAGGCTATAGTCTCAGATTTGCTGATTGTTAAAAATGCAGATAATTTCAATGTAAATTCCTTGGACAAAGTAACTAAATGACCTGCAGTATTCCTTTGCCTGGACTGACCTTATGACTAAAACACTGCCAAAACTTTATATGTTTTCCTGTGGTCTGCTCTCCAGACAATGAGATCCAAGCTGCCAGGTTTTTCATTAATTAGTTCTTCAGTGGATGGTAGAGAAGCAAGAAGAATATAAGCTCAAATGTGTTTGTTTACTTAACGTCCTCTGCCCCTTAACCTCCAGGTTCCACATTTCTCTAGCAAATAACTTTTCCTCCATTATCTCAAAACTACAGTGTATCCAGCATTATTCTTTTCATTCCTTGTATGCTTTTGCCCCTTTGCCTTCTCTCTCATTATTGTTTTCCTGGTGTTGGCATTAGAACACCCTAATCCAGTGACTGCCCTCCCCCCCCCCCCCCCCCCCCCCCCCATTTCCTCGGGACTGCCCTTCTGCGGGGTGAATGGATGGGTCAAGGCAAAAAGCTGATCTTTCATCAACACAAAATGTGCGTGAAGGTGGCTGTTATATGGGTTGGCTCTGCAAAGACAGAAGAGCTTCTGTCAATACGTTAAAGAAAGGGAGCCATTCTGATGATGCTAATAAGAAAACAAAACTCTCTCTCTCTCTTCTGCCTCACCCTCCTGGCTAACTCCGTGGGAGTCACTGCTGTTGTTCATGTCCCTGGGGAAGAAGGAAAAAGAAGTGGGAGCCTCGGGGATATGTTAAAAAAAAAAAAAAAAAAAAAAGGAAATAAAAAGGCGTGGGGGGGAACTGTCTGAGCCTTAAAGAAGGTATATCGAGAAAGTAGGAAAGTATAAGCTGTACCCCCTTGGGAGAATGCAGCGGGGCGCAAACGCGGCCAGGGGAATGTGCGTGGGCAGAGCAGCAAGGAGGCTCACTGATACCCTTGTGAAACCGTTCCGAGCCCGGCGGGGCCAGCTGTCACGTTAAAATAGCCCAGCCCGAGGTGCGCGCAGGCTGTGCTGCCCCCGAGCCCGCAGCCCCAGCCGCTCCCGGGCTGCCGCGCCTCTGGCCTCCGGGGGAGCATCTCCCCGCAGCTCCTCGCCAGCTGGCCGCGTCCAACCCCTCTGGCAGCAAATAAGGCCTGAGCACACAGTACCGACATTCCCATTACTGGGCTCAGGAAGAGAGCTTTCATCCCTCCACCCTCTACCCATTCCCATGAAGTGTGCAAAAACTTAACCTCTTGGAAATTTCCAACTCTGTCCAGAGAGTACTGTGTTCAGTTCTGGGTCCCCCAGTTCAAGAAGGACAAGGAACTGCTTGAGCAAGTCCATCAGAGAGCTACAAAGATGATCAAGGGACTGGAGCACCTCTTTTGTGAGGAAAGGCTGAGAGGCCTGGGTTTGTTTAGCCTGCAGAAGAGAAGACTGAGGGGGGATCTTACCAATGCTTATAGGTATCTGAAGGGTGGGTGTCAAGAGGATGGGACCAGACTCTTTTCAGTGGTGCCCAACGACAGGACAAGGGGCAATGGGCACAAGTTGGAACAGAGGAAGTTCCACCTAAACATGAGGAAAAACTTCTTTACCGTGAGGGTGACAGAGCACTGGAACAGGCTGCCCAGAGAGGTTGTGGAGTCTCCTTCTCCGGAGACATTCAAAACCCACCTGGACACAGTCCTGTTCTCCCTGCTCTAGGTGTCCCTGCTCAAGCAGGGGGCTTGGACGAGATGATCTCCAGAGGTCCCTTCCAGCTCCTGCCATTCTGTGATTCTGTGATTCTGTTTGGCTAGCACTGGCCAGTAAGGACAGACACACGCACTTGCCACAGGCACCTTCCTTCCTCTAACAAGACAAGTCTAACACTCAAGCCTCCTAGTGCAGCAATCAGTACACAACAAAAATCACCAAAGGTTTCTATGCATTTTACCATCTCTGCTGTATGACCAGCCACCTCATCATCACAAATGCCCTTCACCCAAAAATGCTCTTGTGAGCTGATAGCACCTTGCGCTTAGCGGACCACCTGCAGGAGCTGAAAACAAACGATAAGGGTAAAGGCAGATCTAGGTGAGAGATGCCAACACTGGAAGATTTGCATATACTGATTTATGCTGTATACTTATGATTAGGTTTGGTAGGCAATGCATCACTAAGACAGACCTTATGCGTAAGTCAAGAGGGGTGAAAATTTGACCTGTCTGAGTTTGTCTGGCCCAAGGCTCTGCACAGATCTTGACCAGCAAAACTGATACTGCTGCCCTGCTGTAGTAGTAACTACGTGTTGCCACCACCCTCATTCACCTTCTCTGCTGTCCAGTTGTTTTCCTTCTTCCCGGATACCACTCTTCCTCCAGGCTTTACAGGCCTTCCTTTTTCCTTACACTACTTGTCCTTCTTACATGTATGCCTCTTGTCTCCCCCTTCATACTCTGACATAGGAAGTTTATGGTGGAAGACTGAAGGAGGGTAACACAATTCTCAAGAATCAAGTGGAGAACATGGAGAATGAGGAGAAGGGCTAAGAAGATGGGCATCTTGAGAAGGACAGGTTGAAAGGAAGAATTTCTCTAGTGGTTCCTGAAGATTTTTTGCTTCAAGCTGTCCCATGTCATGGAAGCCACTGAATGAGCAATCCAGCTCATGTAAGTCCTTTTTCTGGGCAAAACATTATGTACTTGGTTAATAGCCCATAAAGTAAACATAAATCCCTAAGCCCAAGAGTGCCTTTTCAGCTAGGAGCATCTGTATCAACATCACGGTCACTTTGCTTGGCTCCTGTTAGTGTGTCCTTGAGGTAAATACATATATTATTTTTTATTCATCCGTGAGTTTGGACAAGCTCTATACTGAACCCTCAAAAGTCACTGTAGTTCCAACTCTACAGCAGGGAGAGTATGTGAGATCAAACAAGGTAAGCTCTGAGCTTGTAACAATTAATTTTTTAGCTTTATTCAAAAGTAGAATAAGCAACATTAATCCAGGAAAGCTAGTTATCATGCAGTAATACCTACAGGGACCACAACTGTTGAATAATTTAGAGTAAACTTTGCATCGAGTGCCATGAATTATACTCTAAAATAAAGAGTACACAGTCAAATCAGTTAGTTCAGCTTGAAACATCTGGGTCCTGATCCAGGATTTATGCCTGTATTTAAATCATATTTCCCTCGGTCTACATTTTCACCTCCATCAAGAAGTGCCCATCTGCCTCAATCCACACAGAGCAATTAGTCCAGTGGAGCCTTAGCTGTGCATTCCAGTGCAGGACTCAGGTTTCCTCTGTGATGTGCATGTGTCTCCTCCACACACACCAGTCCTGTCCAAATAATACTGGAACCCTGACTGACCTTTCAATATTAATGACAACATACTCTAGAAAGCACTAGGAGAGAGGTTTTCAAAGCTGCTGAAAGACATAGATAGGTATCTTGTGGGATTTTCGAATGTGACTAAATAGGCCAATTGGCTGACTCCCACTGCTTTCATGAAATCAGTAAGAGTTGGGTACCTAAATTCTTCAGTCATGTTTGGAAACCTTGCCACAAGCATCTTTGAATAACTAAGAATTTTGGGACATTTGGCCTTACTTACAGATGAGGTCTGCCCAGGCACAAAGTAAAACCAAAAAAAAATCCTCCCAAAACTGGTTAGAGCCTAGTACCTAGTACATGAGAGTGCTCAGAATAGCTGGGTTGCTCCAGATGAGACATACTGACTCAGCTTTCGCTTCGGTTTAATACGCTTTGTATTCCAGAATCAGACCCAGCAGAAACTGAGCTAGCACTCTTTTACTGAAGCCTGAGGCCTGGAGAGCACCTGCAACTGGAACAGCTGCTTTGTGTACTTGGCTTCTGAAAGAAAAAGGAAAAAGAAAGGCTCTGCATCTTCACAACTTCCTTCCTCCTCCCCAACCCCCAGTAATGTGGAGCATTTCTGGCAAGGACTGCCAGGTAGCCTGTAACCTCAAGCTACGCTCCAGACGCCTCTCACCCAGGAGTGCTAACCAAATTGTGGGCTGTGATCTGGTCACCACCATTTTGCCTGTCACTCCACATGCAATGCAGGAGACTACACTTCATCAACAACATCTTCAGCAAAGATTTTTACCTCTGCCACAGGAGATAAACAAAGACTTGCAAGAAGTGCAACTTTCGGTAGAGTCAGTTCTGGTTCGAGAAGTAGTTGTTCACAGACGCATGGTACGGCTGCCTTCATCAGGAAACTTTCACTTACTTGAATTGTAATATGAAAATAAACAAAAGCCTTTTTGTGTTTTTGAATTTCAGTCTGCTGTAGAAATCACAGTTCACCACTGAACTCATCACTAGCATGTGAAAAACATTTGGGGAAGTCACATCACACAGGTAATCCCCAGAAGTCAACACACTGAAAAAAATGTATGTCATGTATATTGTTCATCGCTTCTGCACAGATCTGCGTTCATCAAATTTGAGCTTTGATTCGTTTTAGCCACATGGCCAAAATGATCTGTATGAATCTGTCCAAAATTTTCTGCCTTTCTGTTTCAAGCTCATGTTTGCATTCAGATCTAGACACAAACATGCACCAGCACTGATATTCATCTTCTGGTTACTCAGAACCAAGGCCCCACCTCCAGCAGTATTTGCATTCAGGCTGGAATAGGAGGCACAACCCCAGCGGGGAACTTGATGTGAATCTCCGCATTTACAACCCTGTCACCAGACTAAATCAAATGGTACGTGGTCCATAACACTGTCAGGAAGGTAGGGTATGCCGTTCTGCATCTGATGAGGAGTGATATATTCAGCAACCCTGATAATAATGTTGTTGCAGGACTAAAATGAGAAACTATTGGCAAATGCGATAATCTTTTTCAAATAATGAAGAGGATGTGCAGATACACCCAGAGTATAAAAACCTAGCCATCCTAACGATACAGGGATACCAGGATCAGGACTGGGATGCTTTACAGCCTGAGTGCTCTGCCTTTTGCATCCTATTTGTTGTTTACGCTTAGGAATGGAGCTGTGGGGGACGGGATATTTAGGAACTGTCACCGCACAAATGACATATGGGTGCTGCCTGGCTCATGGCATCTTTATGATGGTGTGACTTCTAATCCAGACATATGCAGATTAGCAGCGGGTTCAGTCATGCTGAAAGCATTCAGGGCTTCCTTTTAAGCACCGATCCCTTTCTGACTGGCAGTGATGTGACTGTCAGCTACTGTTTCCTGATGTCTCTCTCACATGACTCCCGAGTGCCGTGATACACCGTGCTTGGACGGCTATCCAATTTCCAATCAGTGTACCGCGGCAGCAGACAGTAACGGGGGTTTCTGTTCCTGGCCGGGTGCCACAGTGTACTTGGAGACATTTGCTGCTTGCATGTGAGTTTTGGAATCCCCATTTACAATCAGGAGGTCTATGGAAAAAGAAATCCCTACCACAGCATGAACATAATACTGGCTCTGTGTGATGCCAAAAGCATTAATCTCCTTCGGCCTTAAGGCCGTGTGCCTACGGACTCCAAATGTCTCGGTTCACTCAGCCCATTTCTCTTGACCTTATGCATGATTTTTGATAATTATAACGTCACATGATAGCACACTGCACTGCCTTTGAGTTATGAAACTGGAGCTTCACATCAGTAGAAAAATCCAGGTATTTTTTAAATCACTCAGAGCAGAATGGAGAAGCCATTATTGTGAACTGCAAACCTGATGGTACAGTAGCTTCCAAATTTGGGAATAAGTTGCCTTCATCTTGGTTAAAAGATGCTCCAGTTTAAGTAAAAATCTCTCAATTTAATTTTCATCAAAAAAACATGGACTTATGGACTTCTGTCTGTAACTCTCACTGGCAATAGAGACTGCAGCCCCACTTGATTCAAGCCAGGACTCCACTTAAAATGTTTATAAAGGAGCAACAGGTGACTAAATGTTATGCTGAGAGGCACATCAAAAATGCTTTTGACAGACAAAAAAACCTGGCTTTGTCTTTTTTACCAAGGGCTGAGTAGGTTTTGAATTTAAAGAGGTGTTCATAAAAATGAAGATAAAGAAGCCATTGTGCTGTGAGCCCTCCTCCTCTGTTACTGTCCCTCACAACTGCTCCATTTTCAGTTTTGGACTCCTCCTTCTGCCTGTCCAGGGAGATGGCAGGCCTCCCACGGTGAGGGGCTTTATAACTCCTGCAAAGGCACCTCATTTCCCCACTCATAAACTACTGCTGGAAGTTTTCCTTTCTTTGGCATTACAAGGGACGTGATGGATATTTGGGGCTTCTGCTTCACAAAAAGTTAGTTAATATGTAAAACACTTGTCAAGGTAGGGAGTTTGTTCAGTCATGCCGCTGTCACTGTCCCCTCTCTCAAAAGCTGCTCAGGCTGCTGTAAGAGATGCTACAGCACAGGGAGGCAGTAAGCAATGGGCAGCACGCATCTAGCAGGGATGACCAGTTAGCCCACTAGAAATTGTGACTGGCAGTGAAGAAGGCTGCTGTTGCTGTTCATAGGAATGAAGAGCTGCTCATGGTGAAGGTGAGGTTCTAGTTCCAGTGCAGAGCCCCCATGCAGCAGCACTGCATGCTCCAGGCATTCCCGAAATTGAAACACTCCCTTCCAATGGGCAACGCATCAACCTGTCCACCAGACAGTCCTGTGGCCAGCACAACATTCATACCTGTAAGAGGACAGGACTATTGCCAAGGCTCCTTGGATGAGAGGAAGAAAGAAGGAAAACAGAGATGCTTCCCAAAATGCTGACACAGTTTTCTTCCCTTTACCATCTCATACTGAATTTTATTTTTTGTTTAACCCTTTTTTATATCATTCACAGCATGTGAATAGGTCAGTATCACTGTCCCCTGGTTGTCCATCAAGCATAATTTAGACACTCAGATTGCTGCAGAGAAGGGAATTTGAGCTGATGCCATGCGAGTATGTCAAAAAAGACCACTAGAAACTGAAGCCATATTTTGTTGCCTCCAATTTGGGTATGGCAGAATGGCTGCGGTTGTTTGGCAGGTCATGAAGGCCCAGCAAATTTACTTTTATGAGACTTCAGGAATGTAGTAAGGATGAGATCAATGTGACCATACAGAGATTTGTGAAAAATCTGTAGAATTTATTTTTTTATACAGACAGATCTCCTGTCTGTTGAACTTCTAAAATAACTGGTCTATAAAACATGTAAATTCAATCACATGGTTTATAAACACTGCAGGAAAATTACTGTTTTCTGCATGTTTCTATAAATGCAGTTCCTGTAGGGCTGACGGGGAGGAAGCTTCAGGTTTCTCACTTTTCTTCGTATTACTGAGTGGGGACCACGCGTCCGGATCAGCTGAGTGTGGGTCACAAGAGCAGTGACAGTGAGGATCACCACAGATCCTCCTGCCTGCTGCTTTGGTCTGCCACCCATCGCCGGTGCAGGCACAGGACCACAGAGCCACTTCAGTTGGGAGAGACCTCATGGGGCCACCTAGTCCAACCTCCTGATCAAGCAGGACAACTCAAAGTTAGATCGTTGCTAATTAACAACAAAAACACTGGGGATGTGCATCTGCATTGGATGTGCAGCATCAAACAGAGAATTCAGAAGAATTTCAGAAGTACATTCTCAGTTAATCACTACCTTAACTTTAAAGGCATATTTTAATGTGACACTGATTTGCGATCAGCTCTGTCAGATAAATACAGCATACCCAGAAACCAGCAATTGTAAGCTGCTCAAACTTAGTAACAAATAGACCAAAGGAAAGTTAATGCTTTAATCCAAACACAAGCAGCAGACAAAAATTCTGATACAGTTGTCAAACATAGCATAATCTTGGCTTTTACTTCACTTCAGGTTGTTTTTTTGTTTTTTAGGAACTGTAATTTAACCTTGTCAAGTAGGAGTTTCTGGGGGTTTTTCTGGGGGCAGGCTCTCCCTAGATCAAAGCAGAGGCATAGGAGGAGAGACCTGAGAGCAAGCATGTGCTCTCGCAGTCAGTGTCAGGCAGCTGAGGGTGACCAAATCTGCTCCTCATTTACTTCTGTACAGCTGGGGATCTCTGACAGTACTCTGCTTGCTCCGCTCATATTTCCTTTTTACAGGGGAAAGCCTTTCATCAGAAGGCTGGAACAAATTGCACCTTTGGTTAAACCATCATGCATGCTAACCGTTTCTTCCTCTTTCCCACTATCTGACATCAGAGCCATGCTGTTTGAGGAAGTCACAGTTACAGTGATTGTTTCTAACCGCTGCTCCCTTCTATTTTAGTCCAGCTGAGAATGATCCCATCCCTTCATACTCTGCTGCTGGCTAAATACACTTATATCTGTAACCTCCAGAAACATTGTTTGAGAAGACCAGAGGACAACAAGACATTGTTGTGCAGAACAAAGGAGCAGAAAAGGAAAGTGTGGCTCTTTTTAAAATTTATTTATTTTGTATTGATTTTAAATTCTTTAACAACAACAGCACTTTGATTGATGTGAAGTCACAATGAAGTCACAGTAGACTTGGCAGTGTGATGAATGCTCCTTTGACCTTTAGAGCTGGTTGGCCTCATTCCCCCACTGCTGTGCACCTAGGGTTGTAATTTATACCTGTGGCAAAGTGGTAACCAAATCAGCACGGTAGCAGTTTATAGCAACTTGTGCGAATCACAACACAAGGAACAAGGCAGGGGGAAATCAGGCCCAGTGCCTTCTCCCACAAGGCATCAAAGTGAGGGTCTTTTATAATTTACTACAATACCACCTAAGTACCAACCTAAAGCGAGGCCCTGCCAGGCACCCTACAAACACAGAAGAGAGGGATGGCCACTTGCCACAGCCTGAGGGCTTGTCTACAGGGGGAAGTTACTGCTCATTAAATGAAGGTGTGTCCAGCGAAAGCTGCTCTTTGTGCTCCAGGAGGAGACCGCGCAGTTTTCAAGCTCAGGGCTTATCCCAGCATGCAGTGACCGCAGGCGCTTTGTAAACCTGTGGGGCCACAGAACTGCTAGGAAAAAGGGCTGGAGCCCCACCAGTACCCCTCCTAAATCTACCCTGCCTCCCAAGCAGATTAGCCCTGGGCAGAGAAACCTCTTTAACCCTTTGCAAGCTGCAAAAGCCTGGGAAACAGGCAGAAGAATTACACGGGAGAAGAGGTTTCCAGAGCTATGCACATAACCCTGAAAGGACAGTGTTGGCAACATCTACAGGGCCTTGCTAAATCACTCCTGCGATTGTCTGACTTATGGTGCCCCAAAGTGGAGGAACCTACCTGTGTCCACACTGAAGGCCTTCAGGCATCCCAAATCCCTCTGAGGCAGAGACCAGCTCTGTGCTCTCTGGAATGAAGTCAGTCTCCAAAGCCCACCAGGAGGGAAGGGGTCCATCATCGAGGCCCTTCAGTCATCATATCCTCAAGGCAAATGCAGCATGGTCACCCTATAACCTCACCATGAAGCCCTGCAAAGGGGTCCTGCCTTACTGAGCACTATCTAAGATCACCCAAAAGCAGATCTAGCTGATTACATGCAGGTGTGTTGGGGCTTGGGCAGTGGGAACTCAATCCACCACCTCTTTGCCAATGACTGAGGCCCAAAATGCCCCTTTTCTGAAAAGAGGGTGCAGGCTTGAACAAAAATAAGAGAGGTTTTATACAGCAGGTGTTTTGAACATGTGAGCTCCTGGGCTTTCACAGGGAGATGGCTTTTCAGATGGTTCAAGGCAGGTTTGCAAATGTGTCTCATGAAATGTGCCTCCACTAAATACAGTGATCACCCAGTCCCAGGGCCTAGGAACAAAACCAGTTCCTGGCAGAAGAAACACAACCCCCCAGTTTCTTCCAGAGGTCCAGGGCACCTCCCAGGATATCTTATTCCCTTTTCTTCAGAGGCATGCTTTCGGAGTCAGTGATAAACAGCAGTTTCTGACTCTAATAGACCAGCCCAAACAAGTGTCCTAGGACAGGGCAATTTGGGCTGGGAGTCACAGCCTGTGACCATGGGAGATGCCTTGTCTTACCCTTTGTGAGAAAAGTAGAGAAAGCCAGAGAGCAAGGTCTGACCAGGGCCTACAAAATGAAAACACAACTGTGCAGACCCTTTTCTGTCTTTTAAAAGTCCTGCAATTTCCCTATGTGTACCTAACATAGCAATTTTGAAAGTACCCAAGAGGAACTGGGATTTAGCCTATTTGCGGTGTTGTGACAGGCAAGTTTGTAGGAAAGCCATGTATAATATCTCCCCAGTCACCAGCAGCATCAGGACTAGGCATGCTGTGTGTGGCTCCAGGAGTGCCTGCACTTCATGCATTCTCTTGTAAAGGGCAGGGTATGTTAAAACAGCCAATGCACCAACATTTTGCACATACACACCTGCAGCAGCACAGAAAGTACAGCAGACAGTGGATACACTGGGAGAACCAGCATCAGAAGTTCACCTGGCTCTGACATGTGTGATAAAATGGTCTTCACGGAGTAGACAAAAGTCCTTTTCTGTCTAAGACTATGTCTAATGCTACCCCACTCCACTCCTCAGTCCTGTCAGGATTAACTCCACCAACAATTTCACAGAGCTCTCTAAGACACACATCTATAACTACACCTCTGTCACTCAAGTATTGCCTCCTTTGTGGCCAACGAAACCTCCCCTAGGTCCCAGTGAACACCTGCACTGCCGTTCCTGGCTGAAGGCAGAACTTGGTAAGGAAATGGAGGGGTCATCTAACCACTGCTTCCACAGGCTCTCCCTACTTCTAAGATGCCTTCTTGCTTTTACGAGCACCCAGGGGACAAGTGCTGTTTATTTAGCAAAATCTCTGGAATTCATTAACTTAAACCAAATAGTGGTTTTGAGCCTGTTATTTGTTCAAAGTCCCTATTGAATAACCAGATATTATGAATCCTATGAGGTGTCTCGAGCATAACTCACTGCAGAGTTTGTCCTGTATGGTCCTTACAAGTGATGGCACATGAGTCAGCTGGCTAACCACTAGAAAGCAAAACCATACTCCTTGTAAGCTTTCCATTAGAAACAGTAAATTAACAAAGCCACAATTACTTCTTAAAAGCTTCTTTTTCAAAGCAAGCTCTTTCCGCTGTCCTTTCTGATTTCTTTCAGGATCCTGAGGTGAGGATGAGCTTTCAGATCTCCTTCTGAAAGAACAGAGGGGAGAGCAGGGCAGGCAGCCAGGTGCAACCTAGAACAGCAATGCAGAACATCAGGAAGATTTCATTTGGAAAGGGTCTCTGGAGGTCTGCACTTCTACCACCTACCTAAGGCAGGGCTAGCTTCAAGGCAGACCAAGCTGCCTCAAGTTTTCAATGTCTCCATGGACAGAGACTGTTCAATGTTTGAGAGAGATCTGTTCCAGCATTTGACTAAGTCTCCTGGCGAAGAATTTCCTTCCTACAGTCAGAACTTCCCTTACTGCATCTTGTGACCATTGCCTCTTGTCCTTTCACTGAACAACACTGAGAGGAATCTGGCTCTGTCTTCTCTGTAACCCCTCTTTAGATGATTTAGGACAGCACTTAGATCTCCCCTTATCCTTTTCTTCTCTGGGCCAAATACCCCCAGTTGCCTCAACCCACCCTACCTATGTTACACACTCCAGCCCACAGCACAGGAGCATTTTACTCAGAATTAATGACACTATTCCATTACTGCAGAGGTCAAAACCAATGACCTCAGGATGTCACCCTGTGTATTTTAATGATAACATGCTGACTTTTTAAAATTATTTGAGGATTTTTTCCTCATTCTGTATAGGTTAAATGCTCCTATAAAACCACAATAAATTAAAAATTATATGGAGTTAAATTTTATCACAAGTTGCATAAAATACAGCAACAAACCATATCCTAGCAGGTGACCATCCCTCTCTGCTAGGTATTAAACCTGTTGCTTGGCCAGCTGAGCTACACTAAGCATCAGATAAAACCTGCAGATTGATTAGACCCAACTGGCACCTGCAGAATTAACACCTGCAATTTTGGTCAGCTAGCTAAACTAATTGAACTGAACAGAACAAAGCTATCAGATTTCACTCCTCCTCTTTTCACACATAACTCTTGACGTCCTTTGCAAGCAGTTGTGAGAAACTGCATATTTGATTTAGTTTGAAATTTGATCATTTTCACAGGTGACCGCAGCTTTGTAATGCAAACATGGAGATACCTCTTTATTCCCGCTGCAGAACAGAGCGGGTTTGGTTTTTTTTTTCTGCTTTAGAGAACTGCCATTGGATATTCAGTGACAAGCAGTCTGAATAGATAGATTTAATTTTTGCTACACCCCCAGTTACAATAACAATCCTTACATTTCTTGTAATTACCACCCAGTATTTCACCCACAACTATATAACTGCCTCTCTTTCTGTATATTTAATCACCCTCCCCTAACCTCCAACTCAACTAATGGAGCTGCTGGTTGATTAGCAAACAAATAATCACCTGAGTGCCACATACAGACAGCTGCACTGTGTGTGTGTCACTCACGACCCACCTGCAGAACGCAGCAAATGCCAGATGCTTGTCTTGGAGCAAGCTTGGCAGCAGACCACTGGTCACAGAGAGTGGTGCATACATACTTGCATGTGCCTGTATGTATGCAGAGAAATAAGAGCAAGAAAAGCTCAGGAAGTGTTGCAGAAAGGAAATATTTTTACCTGCTCCTCTCTCACAGTTAATTTGTTTCTTGGTGTTTCCTCAGTATCATGACTACCATACCATCTGCTAAAGAGAAAAGTTTGGTGCAATCCCAGGTAGTCAAAAAATGAGCTGGTCGCTCAGACTGTGCAGTGAGAGCAGATTTTGTAAATGGTCCTGACTAATGTGGTGTGTGTGTGTCTCACGAGTTTTATAGTTTCTAAACATTACAAGATGGCAAGCAGTTACGACTAATACAATGTTTGGCAAAATCTCCTGACTAAACCCAAATTTTACATTTGATTCACAAAGTGACTGTGCAGTTCAACAAAAAGTGGGCTTGTAATAATTGTTGGCATTATTCACACAAATATATTAATATTTTGATTTTGCACACACCACCTTGAAAAAAAGTTAGAGATTCAATGCCAGCTTCAGCGTATATACACCAGAATGCTTCTGAAGTACATCTGAGAATTCTCATTTAATGATATGATATTTTATGTTCAAATATACATTCAGGTGTGTGTTGATTATTCAGGGAAGATATAAAGCTCACTCAAATCAATTGGCTTCTCTAAGGCTGGATTTCACTTTATTGTTTGGTTTTCTTGACAAAAATGGCTTTAATACTTTAGTGGAACCTGGGATTCAGTCAGAGACTTATTAAACTGAGCAGCACAAAAATAAAACAAAAGAGCCCCAACTTTAAAAAGTAAAGATTTATTGGTCATCCTTCCACTTGTAAAGAAATGGTGAGTAGGTTAGAGGTAACCCATCTTTTTTAACTAACTTTGAGCAAAACTCCAGTCTATGCCCAGTGTAGAAGCACACTAACACCTTATTAACATATTTACTTCTTTTTAGTAATGAAGGCAGACACTAGCAAAGACACAGTCAAATTGAGGTAAAGAGGTATTAAACTTTTCCCTTTTATGGGTGTAACTCAATGTCAGCTTGGATGTTGCAAGCAGGCAAATGGATGGGAGTTACAATACAAGAACAGAAATGTTTTCCCCATCGTATTAGGGAATGTCTGCCTGATTACAATGTGGGGAAGGGGAAGAAGGGAAAGAGCGGGAAGGGAAGGGAAGGGAAGGGAAGGGAAGGGAAGGGAAGGGAAGGGAAGGGAAGGGAAGGGAAGGGAAGGGAAGGGAAGGGAAGGGAAGGGAAGGGAAGGGGTCTTCCATCTTCTTTACAGTTATATCTTCTCTCCTCATAAGGCTTTAAATACCCATCCATTTGTTTAGATTGTACTCTTCTTTCAGAGAAACACATTGTCTTCTGTGTTTGCCAAAGAAGACACAAACTCCCTTAAAGATCTCCTTCTAGCTTAAATTGCTCACCAAACTAGAGAACTCCGTACATGTAAGTCTATGTGAAGAAATGCAAGAATCCTATGCAGAGCTCACCGGAATATCTCCCTGGTAGGATAACACCACTGTGCCACCGGCAATCTCTGCTTCTGCAAACAAGACTTGACAGCAAACACAGGTGAACCTTCTGAAAGATCTAATTTTAGCAAATGTACTAAGCTGCTTGATCCACATTATAAATAAGTGCTTCATAGGATATATCTATACTGCTGGATCAAATCTTCATTGCTTCTACATTTTTCCTTCCATACCTTGGGATTCAATATTAATTTACTTACGTGGAATCAGCCATAACCATATCTGCCATAGGTGAGCTGTTCCCACAATTAAAGGGTATTAATTGCTAGGAAGAAACTGAACTAAAAACATACTTGGCTCTGTGTGTTATGATATGTAAGGGAAAGAAGAGAGTGTGAAGAGCATCCTGCCATCCTGCTCTGCTGCGTACTGTTGCAGCATTGACTCCCTAAGAATTTGTGTGTGTGTGTGTGTATACCAAACTATGTATTTCATCATTTGCACTTAAGAGAGTGGTATGAGAAGTGGTTTGAACAATCCCCTTCTTAAATGCTGGCATCCACCTGCTGGGTTACAATTTATATCATCTGCATCTATGTGACAATTATATATTTCCTTCGAAATTGTTGATAAAGGTATTGAGCAATGCTGAACCAAGAATAGGTCTTTGTGCAACTTCAGCTCAAAATTTACAGTACTCCTCTGCCAACTCTTCTAAACCAGAGATTTCCAATCTGTAATGTTCAAAGCCCACCGACAGTCTGCATGCAACCTCCAAGGAGCAGCCAAACACAATTAAAACTCTGTTCTGCTGCTTCCTTCCGGAGGCAATGAGAGACTGCTTGAGTAGGTAAGAACTTACAGTCATACTTGGGCTCATTCTCACACAGCGAAGGGAGCTACTGCTGTGTAGCTGCTGTCGAACAGCCTCTTCTCCTTCCACTGCTTAGACTACTATAGGACATACATGCAGAAACTAAGGACCAGCTCTTCTTCCTCTGAATATACCACTACAGTTGCTTTCGGTTTCACTGACAGCAATATTTGTTCCGTAGCTGAATCATAGAAATCACTAGAGGATCATACTGTTCAGGGACAGTAATGGAAAGTAGAGAAGCAGTATCAAAGTAAAACCAAAATGTGAGGCTGAAAAAGCTGAACATGATAGTAAAATCTCAAATCATTAACAGAACTAATTCACAAGAGCAATAATCCAGCTAACAGCCAATCAAAAGGATATGAAGTTGGAGAAGTATGTAAAAATAAAAAGATCAGAGAGGACAGAATCAGATGGCACCTGACAGAGGAGCAAGCATTCAAATATGAAATAGCACATAACAAAAGAAAAAACAAGATAATGTAACAATGACACAAAGGAATGGAAACTACTAAATGTAACGGAAAAATATATCTAATAATGTTCATAATCCCAGCAAAGGTCCAAGTCAGTCCCAGAAAACTGTATACAACTTTTGGAAGTTGAATTCAAAGAAAGAATGTTGTTTATTAACAAAGGCACACTGAGGAAAGGGGGACAGGTGGGAAGACAGAGAACAAGCAAAAAACAACTTTTCCAATCTTTTATGTTCACTTCACCATTGCATCAACATCTTTCCCCTCTCATGCGCGTGCACTCTCCATTTCTTTCCTTGCTTCAGCCTACTGAATCCTGTCACTCATCAGCTGTTTGGGGTCTTCTATAGCCTTTGTTCCTTTTGTGTACAAATAACCAGCCCAATGAAGCTAGTTGTGTGGCTACAGAAGAATGTACTTAGAAAGACCTAGTTAATGGTAAAGTTCAGCAAACTCTAAAAGACATTTGAGAAATCAGTGTACCTCAAGAAGTTACTGTGAAATTAAGAGCTGAAATCACAAACCTTTGGATCTCTTGAAGATCTCTTGAACCACATTGCAGTTTCTTTGTGGACTTCAGAGGTTGATGGCAATTATCTGATGAATATTTTTGTTATTGTTAGAAAATGTTAGTCAAATAGAAACTTTGGGGAAAATAAGGCAGTATCAGCGAGGAGAGCCACAAATTTTGGTCAAAACTAGGAAGAAAGGAATGCCGAGATAGCTAGTAATTTGCTTGTGAGGGAAATTCACATGGCAGGGGAGAGAACCAGACACAAGTCCCAGCTCTGCCTGATTCACAACAAGAATATGAAGGAAGCCAAGTCAGTCTTTCTGTGGTTCAGTGACTATTAATACAAGACAGAACAGACGCAACTGGAAAGCCTGAGAAAGTCCCATTTACACTCCCTTGCAAAAGGCACTGTCTGGAGACTAGGGAGGCCACAGCCTAGTTTCAGCAGAGCAGGCACTTGCAACTACATTGAACCGTCTCAGGTTTATGTTGAAATGCAGATGGAATATTTGTAAAATCTCAGTGAGTTTGATGGCTATTCTGCACCTAATTCCATGCTCCTCCTCTCTCACAGCCCTCAAAAATGTACAATCCTGGCATCTCCACTACACCCTGCTCTCCTCTGAGAACTCAGAGGAGCAACACATTGGCTGAAGCAAGTTGTTCTTTGCTTAAAAAAATCTGGCTTGGCTTTCTTTTCTTTTGTTTTCATGGAAGGATGGGAACTGTGTACTCCCTAATATGGAGAAAACTGAAGCAGAGTAAATGAGAAAACCACAAATTAAACTTTTATAAAAGTTGTGCTCATTGCAGTTGTATGATCTAGGATAAAGGTTGTTAAAACCAATAACAGCAACAAAACCCAACCAAAGCTAGTAAAGACACCCAAGGGCAAAAATCAAGAGAAAGTTTCAGGAGTCATGACTCGGATACCAAATGATTTTACAAGTGCATAACAAAGTAAAGTTCAGCAGAAGTGACTTCAAACTCCCTGAAGAAGTATGAGAGGAACCTGTAGACAGACAAGATACATAGACTAATACTGGGAAACAGAATGAACTCTTTGCTCAGTGGCTATCAGGAACAGGAAGACAGAGTTTCAGGAAACGTTTCCTGGAGACAGAAAAACATGACCATTCCTTTGCCAGGACATATGTAAAAGAAAAATGCAACATCCTTAAAAAACAATCCTAGATATTTTTGTTCTTGCCCTGACCCAGAAGCCTGTCTCATCTTGATAATACTTGACTTTGCATCTATGCCATCACACAGGTATCTCCTATTACTTACAGATTATATTTATCATAGAATCAAAGAAAAGTTGCTTGAAAGGAACCTGTGGAGATCATTTAGTCCATCCTCCTGCTTGATAACGTGGGTATCATCCACACTAGCCCTCATCAGCTGTGGTTTGTCTGGCCAACTCTTGAAAATTTCCCAGGGTGGAGATTGCACAGTCTTTCTCAGTAACATGTTCCAGGGCTGCACAGCCCCTCTCATGGGTTTTCCCAACTGTCCAACCTGAACCTTCCAACTGCGGTTCTTGGCTGTTGCTTCTTGTCATATTATCTGCCACTAAATGGTAGAGTTTAGCTCCGTTGTCTTTGCTATTTCCGCTCCAGTTGCTGTAGGCTGTTGCTAAGATCACCTTACAGCCTTCTTTTCACCACACTAATCCCTCAACCCTGCTTGTGCTCTTGGTCCTTCACTATCCTGGCAGCCCTCTGGCTGGACTCCCTCCACCTTCTTTACAGCCTCCTTTTAAGTGGGGGAAGGAAGGAGGGCCAGTACAGGATGCATGATTCCAGTTATGGCCTCACTGGTGCCAAGTAAAGGTGGATGAGAACAACGACTTAGCTTGATCTGCTGGGTATGCTCCTTCTAGCCCAGTGTGAGGTTTACCTTACAATGACTTTTGGCTCAACGATACGTGGTTCAATCAGTCCACCGTAACCCTGAGGTCCTTTCCAACCAGGCTGCTGCTTAGCCAGTTACCACTTTGTACCAATGCTGGAATTACTCTGCCCTGAATGCAGAAACTAGCATTTCTTCTTGCTTAATCTCATGAAATTTCTGTTGTCCCAATCTTCAACTTTCTGAAGATTCCTCTGGACTAAAGCTCTGCCGTTCTGTGTGTCAATCACTCCCCCCCACTTAACACAGTCTGCAAATTTGCTAACGGTGCCATCTGCCTCCTCATACAGGCCACTGTCTCCTTGTCTTTGCTATGTTTGAAAATGAATTTCAAGATGTTCTTTTTCAGTGACTGAGGTGACAGTAACTGTCATATTGTTCCCTGGATTCTCCTTTCTGTCTTTATGAAAGACAGGCCTTTTAGCCTTCAGCCTTTTTCCAGTCTTCATGGACCTCTGCAGATCACCCTGATTTTTCACAGATGACAGACAGCAGGTAACTCTTTCAGTACCGTCAGATGAATCTCATCAAGCCCTATGGATCTGAATACATCCAGTTGTAGTTGTCTCTAACTCATTGCTCCTTCCCTGTAGGCTAGCCTCCATAACAAGTAGTGCTGGTATGTTGGTATAAAGCTGGGAGTAGGCTTTGTCTGATGCAAAAAAGACATTGAGGACCCTGTTTTTGTAATGTTTATCTTGTTCTCCCCCATTCATCGGGGGGCCTACATGTTCTTTGAACTTCTTTTATAATTAGTGTTCCTGTAGAATCCCTTCTTATTACCCTTAATGCCCTCTCCTCATCTCAGTTCCAACAGGGCCTTGACCTTACTCGTTTTTGTCAAAATGCTCAAACAATATCTTTATACTCTTCCTTTGTTGTACTTTCATCTTTTCAATTCTTGACTGTTATTTGGCAAGATATAATGCAAGTTACTTGCATTACTGGCTCAACATGCAACTTCATGCTTAGTCAGGAGAGCCTTCTGCTGAAAGGCCATCCTGCACAATGAGGCAGGTTGTTCCTCACTCATTCAGTAAGTTGGTTTGTTTTTTGGGTTTTTTTGCTTGTTTTTGCCTGTTTGGTGGTTTTTTGTTTTTTGTTTTGGTGTTTGTTTTGTTTTGTTTTTTTTTCAAATTAGCCAGCCCTCCTGTGCCCCTTTCCCCTTTGGCAGCTTCCCTAGGAATTTTGCGTACAAATTCCCTAACTAGGCCAAACTCTGCTCTATAAAGTCCAGGGTCCTAATTCTGCTGCTTCTCTTCCCAGCCTTCCTCTGTACCTTGAACTCAATCATCTCATGGTCATGGCAGCCCAGGTTGCCATTTCTGCCATACTTTCTGCCCGTTCTTCCCACATTGCAAGCAGCAGATCAAGTACAGCCCTTCTACCATTTGCATTATAAACTGTCAGCAACATAGTCTAAGGACTTCTTGGGTTGCTTACATGGTGCAAACCTAGTTATACCTATCTGGATAGCTGAAATCTCCCATGAAGACAAAGGCTTGCAATCAGGGTAATTGTCTGTAGAAAGCCTCACCCTCTACATCTTGTTGAGGGGGTTTTGGTCAGACCCCTCCACAGCATCTTTAGTGTCACTCTGCCCTTAGACCTTGACTCTTGACAGACGCATCCTTGGATTTCTACTAGAGCTCTGCAAAGTCAAGGAGCACCTTTACAGAGAGCACAGCAACCCCGCTGATCTTCCCTAAACAGCCTGTGCTCAGTCATGAGAGCACTCCAGTCAGGATCTAACACATAGTTTATGTATTTTTCAGAAGACCTCCCACCAGAAGTCTTCATATCATGCATTTTGTGTAAGACAGTGTTACACAAAATATTACTGCTGCTTTCACTTTTTTCTGCATCTTTCCTACATCACCTCTTCCTATCCTCCCATTAACTAGTATTTCAGCTCTTTAGAGCTAAACTTTCCTTCTACGTTTGTATTTCACACACTTGAGTTTCTATCCTCACTGGCATTAGTGTAACAATCATCTTTTTAAGAGTGTAATGTAACATAACTGGGGTGAATGTTGGGGTTGGGGGGCAGGAAAAGAGGAGTAACAGGTTCCCAGTACTCATAATTTGCAATTCATCAAACTCAAAAAAGTTGAAGGCACCTTAAAACACTCAAAACGATTTAGTATCATTTACAAATGTAAGCAAAACTCTATGATCTAGTTATGGTCATTTATCATTATTAGGAACAGGAAAAACAGTTAATTTTGTATCCATCAAATGAATGGGAGATAGACCTGTAGGTGATCAAGAAGAGTGAATAGACTGTAATTATACTACTTTTACTCAAGAATTCATTGCAAAATTATGTGCAATAATTATGCCACTGTTGTACTGAAGCCAAAAATGAATTAAAAAACATCCTTTACTTACACTGATTACATTCTACAATCCTTTCTATGAGACCTAAGAGGACAAAAGCAGACAAAGACACTGAAGTTTCTGTGTTAATCTTCCAACAGAATACCCTAGTAGTTATTGATGAATAGCAATTAGTGCCCCCTAAAGAATATTCAAAGGAATTAACAACCCTGTTGTCTCCAGAGGGTGAAAGCAAATGCTGCATACTTACTTCTCCCTACCCTGTGCCACTTGCAAGGTGTGCTTTTCAAGATTTAGGAGGCCATAGACCATAAGCGTGCCCTCCAGAAGGCCTGCAGGGTTCACGAAGTGACGGCTTTTCTTGAATCCATCCTTCCATGCTCACCTTTGCCTTCTACTCCAAGTCTTTCTCCCTGCCAATAGCGTCCAAGTCAGGGACAGGAAAGGACATCTGCCAGCTTTGGAGGTAGCACTTATTAAGCCAGTAATGACCTGCCATGCCCAGAAATAGCCTGTCACAACAAAGTGCCTGAATTATAGGCTGGTGTATGCGACTCCTGACTGAACATGTGTTCTCCCACTGCTCTACTCACATATACTCATGGCTGCTTATGCCAGCAACCATGTCTACTTGTTCAGCTGGCTGCTGTGCTGGATTCAGGTGGTGAGGAAGAAATCATCCCCACCTAGCTGAACCTCCAGCTGGGTCATTATTTCTAAGAAGGGCATTTCTCAGACGCAATAAGCAGTAAAGCAATACTGAGATTTTAATTCATTTCTTGCAAGCTTCCACTGTAAGTATGGAACAGGTCAGATTTTATTTCAAGTTGCAACAGGTATCCCCAATGTAAAATGTCTATTAAAACGTGGGTCTTCAAGGAGCAACATTAAAGCAAACCTGGTGATTGAATTCACTGTCACAGCCATGGCTGACTCTCATCTGTCTGTCTCTCAAGCTCTCTTCCCTGCCTATGTTGCCTAAAAGGAGCATCTTTTCACCTCAGTTTTCTCCTTAATCTTCATTGTGAGGAATAATAATCAAGGATAAAATTCTGGTAGCAGGTGGCTTCCGTGTAGAGCTCTTCTTCTTTGCTCTTGCCAGGATGAACAGTGCTGTCCCAGTCTTTCCTGCCCAGCATTTTACAGGTGGGGAACCAGAGGCCCCAAAAGGAGATTTATTGAACTGGCAAATGACAGAGCCAAATGCCATATAGGTCCTGCTGTCACCATCCAGCACTCTCTCTAGAAGAAGGTTTGTTCTCTAGCTTAATCTCAACAATCACTACCAATGTGAGTCATGTTTCCCACGCTGTCACAGATTCCTCACCTGTGTGATGCTGCTAAACAGGGGTCTGAAAGGGGATTTTAGACACCAGCTCCTGTCCCAATTACTCACACAGAGTTGGCACCATTATGCAGAGACAGATACAGTAATTAGACCTATGACACACTTCAGTGTTTAAACATTGCTCCAGCCTCCTTGCATGCAGGATTTCATGAAACGACCTTGGATTTTCTGAAGGTGCAGCACAACCGTGGCACATTTTGGTTTGAAGAATTTTCAGGCCTTGAGAGCAATTTTTATTTATTTAGTTGGGTTTTTTAAGTCCTTAAAGAGTAGATCTTCTTTTTGGCAAGTAGATGTAAAAGCAGGAAAGCAACACATAGTGCCAGCCTGACTCTCAGAGAGAGACAAGATCTTTAAAATAGTATTTCCGCTTGTTTTGAGGCTACAGCCTGTGGTTTCATCTGATGTACCTGTGTGGCAACCTATTCAAATGAGCTCACAGAGAGTCTCATATGTTGAAAGATATGAGAAGGAAAGAGGAATTTCCAGTGGAAAATGTGATTGAATGGAGAGATGTTCACTTGGACAATCTCTTAGCAAAGCACAGCAAACGACGAGAGGTATCTGCCAGTCTTTTTTTCCACGCCATGAGGCACTCTCTTGTTACTGCTTACATCAATTAGAACTCATAATGTAATTACTGGGCACATCAAAGCATCGTGCCTCCCTTCAGAAAGGCTCACAAGCCTGCCCACTCACATTGCGGTCTGCAAGTAACTATGAATCCCCCAGCACTTAGTGATGTGTTTCACACCTCGGCTCAGGGCTCTGAGCCATGTTTTTAGGCTCTTCTAGCCCTGACAATTCCAGACACCAATCCTCAGGAACCCTCAGACTTAGTCAAACATTCTCTTTTTTCATATTTCATATTAATAGGAACTACTTTTAGAACATGATGCTCACAATTTACTATATAGTTAAGAAAAGAACCCATCTATCAACTGAATATTTAAAAAATGTGGTAATAGTACAAGACAGTGTGTCTTGTACTTACATATGTATGTAAGTACGTATGTGTTTACAGACTTTGAAATCAATTGTTTTCAAAACTTGCATGTGGGGCTTTCAATGTCTCAGGGAACTTGTATGTGCATGTATATTTATCAGAATCACAGGGATTTTTGTATGCATCAAGCTCTTTTCCAGCTATAGGTACTAATTATACTGATCACTGAATTTGTCAACATGCCTGGGCGGGTTTTTTGAAAACTGGAATGATCTCTAAGCATCCCTGATGCTTAAGGGAAATGCCAGGGGAGACAGGGTCATTTCAAAAGGGCGAAGGAAATTGATATGTTATGGTTTGGGGTTTTGTGTTTTTTGTTTTTCAGACAAGTGACATGCCATCGCTCTTCATCACAAATAAGCCTTTTTGTTTCAGTGACAATAACTACAATGCATTTGTTCTATGATGACAGTGGTCTGATTTGGAAACAAGAAATTCTCTACCAGAAATAATCCACATTGTATGCAAAACCTCCAAAGCAAAGCTAGGTCCAGACCCCAAAAAGACCCCCAAAATGACTGCCTGAACAGAAGTTAGTAAACCAAATACTCTTGCTGGTCTGAGCCTGCTGCTCTGCAACAATCCCGCCTGGTCTCACCCCAGCTGTACATCCCAGTCTCCTCCCTGACATTAGCTCTCACTTTTAGTTCCTCTGCTTTACTAATGATCCAGAAAGGTTCACTTCTGTTACATGGTCAGTTTTCTGATCTACTCACTGTGTAGGGGTGCCAGAGACACCACAAGAGAAGTGACAGGAATGTGTAACTGGGCAGGGATATTCAGCAGTGGTCCCAACTCAAATATTGTTTATCTGCAGCCTGAGATATTACAGCTTGCAAAGTTATCCAGAGAAGTGCAGTGAAGGGATAGAAATGAGAGGTCAGGGCTCAATGGTCTTCACATATCTTCTCTTTGGGGACTGGGGCAGCTCTGCCCACTTGCCTTCCACCTTGATGCACAGCAGGACCAATCCTAGGCACAGAGGATTCAGCTGCCTTGGGCAGCAGGCTGATAACAACCACAGCTCTGATGTCTGCTCTGAATACGCTGAAGCTGCAGAGAGCCAGGTCAATGCAGCTGCTGACACCAATGAGGGGATGGAGACAGCAGTTTCAACAGGGGTCTTCACTCTCACTCATCCCATTTAACAGCAGCAACAGGTTGCATTCCCCAGGCTCTCCTTTCTCTCTCTGAGCTAGCTCCTTTCCCTCCCTTCTCCTCTCCCATAGCGTGGGTCCTACACCAGCATCTCCCTTTGCAGGCAGCAGCACTAAGTTCAGTTTATGCTGTAAGTAGCCCTGAGTGACTTTTGCCATATGGCTGTGAGTAGCCCAACTGCACAGCTGTGATCACAACAGCTGCCAGCACTTGTGCTTCATACAACTCACAAAACTGCAAAGGCCAGGAGGTACAGGCATCCTTCCCCTAACTTAAATGTTCAGCTAGTACAATCTGCAATTCCCTGAACACCATTGGAGGTGTTCAGCAGAAAGGTCCCTAGAACTACAGCTATCTGCTGCACACAGCCATGGACATACTGGCTATTGTTGTTCAGCAGCCACAAGGTTATCATGGTTGGTCATCAACACACACAGGCAAAATGAGAACGTCAAAGAGTGATGAAGGACTATACTGGAATCCAGCCAAATGAACCTGAAGTGGTCTACACAGCCCTTCCGTAACAAGCAAAGGAAACTGCCAGAAGGCCACCATCTTCTTTGGGATGGTTTCTGCAAAGCTCTAAGCAGCTGAATGGCTCCAGAGACCTGTGAGCAATCTGTCTTCTTCTGGATCTCAGTAGTGGGACCACCAGAAATTGCTGCTTGTGGAGCTCATCACAATAGTGTGACGGGGGGGGGGTTGTGGTTGGTTGTTTTTGTGGGCTTTTTTAGAGGTCAAAACAGCAAAAATGAACTTGTATCAAAATTAAGTTTTGCAAAAATGAAGGCAAATGCAGTCCTTTGCCCAGCTTTGTATATTACTGTAGTTTTCTCCCATGTCCTAATACAGGCACATCTGAACTGCAAACAGGGCTGATCTTAATAAATGGTGTTAAACTGCATATTTTTCATTGAACTGGAGGGGACGGAAGAAAGGAGCAGAAAGCTAAGACACCTGTTGCAAGCCTCCTTCAAAAGAAACTATATAATACTAATTGTAGGCTGTCATAAAAAGCTTTATAATGCCTCAAAGGCATTGGATCAATGTGTTAACAATTTGATTCATATACTTAGTGGAAAATATAGAGAAAAGAACTTCAAGGTATGCTTGTTCCCTGCAAACTAAAAACTTGAGCTGTATAGTTTGATGAGTGGCTTTATGTTGGAAATTCCTTTATAGTTATAGAAAGAGTAAAAAAACCAACAACATTGCAGACCTAATATTGAAATAGTAACAGTGAAGGAACAAAAGAAAGATTTGAAGATGTTCCCCAGGGATGGAGGAATTATTGCTATGTAATCAAAGGACTATTTTTTCTTCCTTGCTTTCTCAAGACAAAACTTTGGTTCTAGTCTCTCTAAAAAGATCACCTTTGGTTTTCAGGTGATATCTGCTTCACTCACTGAGCGAAGAAGTGTGAGGAAGGGCAGTGTCTGGGGAGAAAGGAAGCCAAGAGCATTTATTGGAAGGTATTAACTATATCAGAAAGAGTACTTCAGACTCTGATTTAATTGAAATCAGGAATGTAGCTGGAGAAAAGAAACATTGCCAGCGTACCCTGGAGAGCAGTGCTGAAATCTGTGCTACATTGACCACTGACAATCCATAGAGAGCTGGCAGGTCACACAGTGCTGGCTCTCCTCCTTGTTTCCAGCTGCTGAATTACATTAAAGTCAGCTTAAAATTCATTAAACGCCTTCCTATTATTACTTTTCCATATAAGCAGTTGTTATAGCTGCTGCAGAGACATTGTGTGACAGTGACAGTGAAGGGAAAGGCCTGAGTAAATATGAATGGGAAAGGAGAGGTGATTTTGACCAGGAAAACGCTTGGGACCCTTTGCTTCAGAATTTAACTGCTCTTCAAAAGATGAAAGCAGCTATACAGTAGATTGTGAATTCAGATGCTTAAATGCTCCAGAGATACCTTAATACTACTTGTGGAGGTCATGTTTTGTTTTGCAGTTTTGTATAAATTCTGAACCAGTCAGAGTCACCACTCTGTGAGACTGTCATTGCAATGATGCTGACCTGGTGTCACTGATAATTACAGCTAATTTCAAGGGCTACCATTAATTTGCCTTTTTCAATCATTCGGCAAAGCCTTACAGGCTTTGTCCTGTATATAATAGCATTGACGGTAATAAGATTTCTTCCATCAGGGATTTAAGGAATTGGATTTAACTCAGATTTTTTAAAGGCTTTGCACTATTTCTTGCAGGTTTTGGAAAAAATAATCTTTTAGCAGTTTTTACCTATTTCAGTGGGAAGTTTTTCCAGACCAGGATACAGAGGACTGAACTTCAGGTGTTAGCAGAAATATACAGTTACTCAGTTCAGAGGGAAGCTCCTTTATAGGTGGAAGTGAAGGGGAGAGCAGGGGTCCTTGTCACCATCCCCATACAAGCCTTTTTGCTTGTATGTTCCTTTTTTTATAAAAGGTCAAAAATATAAACATTCTTTGCTTGAATTCTGGCCTTTAATGGCATGTCCCATGCAACAAAGAATAATCAAGCAGCATGAAATAAGTGTGGCTTTGCCAACAGGACAGAAATGGCAGTCCAAGCCTAGTATTAAATGGTATTTTGAAGTCAAACATCAGTCACAGTGTTGTCCATTTGTTACCTGCAACATCTGATGTACATGAGAAAAACATATCAAAGGGCCTTCAACAACACCTTTTAGCCTGACTGAAAGAACAAACCCAGCCGTTTTTCTGGGAGAGCAAAGTAAGGATCTACTGGAGAAAGAAACTCTTTTTAAATCTAAAAAGGAAAATATAAACCCTTTTTAGTGACTCATATGACTTAAAGCTGTAGAGAATTTTTAAACTAGTATTTGCAATTTCTGCAGGGAAGACTTTTAGAATAGCATCACTAAAAATACCTCAATGCCTTTAAAGCTTTACTGTCCATGCCCAGAATTCTTGAAAAAAAGTAGAATATTAAAATAATATAGGTCCTACCAGAAAGCCATGCCTCTGCACATCTTACAACTGGAGTGTACATGGGAGATGCAGAGGTCCATACACTGGAAACCCCTTCTGCAGGCCATGCAGGTCTTCCGCGTATGCAATTCCCACTGGTGTCATTATTGACCCAGGCTACACAACGATGCTTCCAGTGCACATTAGACATGTGCACTGTTGGCTCGTTCTGATCTTCACTAAATATTCAGAGCTGAATTTGGCTTGTTTGACAACTCAGGTGCAGCAGAAGGTATGAAATTTCTCATGATTGTGGGTTTCCTATGTCTTGGGGCTATAGTAAGAGCAGCCGAATCAGCTATTGCAAATGTGCAGAAGGACAGCAGAAGACTGATGAGACTCTCCCGAACCTAAGGGGCTTCTAGGGAACTCAGTTTATTCTGCAGGTTTCCTCAGTGGAATATCTGCTGCTGCTGTGGAGAGATGAGCTGCAGAGCCACCGGCTCTCTTTGGGAGAACTCATTTCATGTTCCTAGGTGGAGCTGTTCTGCCCCCGCATGGCAGGTCACTAGCAGAGCATGGAACCAGACCTCTGCTTCACACAGAGAAACCCATCATCTCATTGCAAAGCATGCCAAAGATTTTCTGCCACATGGAAGGGACCTGTGTTGGTGTTCAGAGCATCGTATTCTGTTAAAACTGCATATGCCAGAAAATTGCAGGAGCAAGGAAGCTGAAGGGAGTCTATAAAAAAGTAATGGCTGACATAAATATCAACCTCTGAACAAAAAACGGTCAGAAGTGAAGACGCAACAGAAGTGAAAGTTGTTACTTATTACAGGCTTTGTGACAGGTTACCATTTGGAGTACTGATTTAAAAAGATGAGGAATTAAAGGCAGTTTTTAGACAGGATGCAAACTTGCCCTATAGAAGCAGGGGCCAAAACTGTGCATAGGATGCAATTGGGAAGGAGGTCCCTGATGATGTCAACTGCTCCACAGATGCAAAGAATGACATGCAGAGCCAGATGCTGGAGAGGAAAGAAGTAGAAAGTTTCTGTGAAGGAACCCACACAGCCTTTAAGGGGATGAGGAAAACTATGTCAGTAGAGAGAATTAACACACAAAGCACGGGAAGTTCTGAAGGGGCATGGTTCCTATGAGATGAGGCAGTCGGTCCCGGAGAGCCTAGGCAACGTCAGCAGTCACTGAGAGCTAAGCAGGGGCTTGGCTGCATTCAGCTGACTCCTCTGAGAGTGGGAAGGAGATCGTGACTGTTTCCTGACTACATTCAAACAAATGTATAGAGCTTTTATGTGGGCAGGGGCATCTGGTTTTCACACCATATGCTACTCCTTTTGGAGTATAAGTATATAGCTGAGTAAATGCAAAAGGATGTTTATATGATGAGCATAAAACAGTCTGAAATGACACCAGCAGCCAGTAGTAATAAATACATTTTGCTTTCCATCATGGGGCTCCAAATTCTCTTGGTAAACTTTACATTAATCTGCTTGATCTTAAATGAGATGGCACTTGGGTATGGATGGGGGAAAACAGTTATTTTTCAGGAGTACACTTGTTACTTCGCAAACATCCAAAATGTCACAAATGAAACAAGCAGAGAAACGAAACCAAAGTAAAACACAACAAAACCTCACAAAATTCAATCACATCCCAGTTGACGTTCTCTCCCTGCAGTGCTTACCACCAAAGATGCCATACTCATTGATGTTATATTCACTGGCAAGGTGGCCTCTTGCCATTCGATGTTGGGAAGCTGTGAACAAGTGACTAAACACTGTTCTTCAAAAAACTCTGACAAAATAAATATTGCAAGTGGTGCAGAAGTGCAGAATTAAGAGGGCACCATAGGCTTCGTTAGCCCCCAGTGCTGTGGGATCCTTCCTGTCTTGAAAAAGTTTCCATCAAAACCCTTCTTACAGGTAACACAATAAGGAACAGCCCAGGCTATTAGTAAACAAAAGGATAAAGAATAAAGAAGAAAAAATTTCACTGTCTCTGGTGACTGACTTTCTTAATTGTAAGCTGGGAGGAAAGATGGTGAAAAATAGACTACTGAAGACAAAGGGAAAGCATCTGCCAAAAAGAGGTTGCATGTGTCAGACTGAAACCTCTGTGTCTGTGAGTATATATTATTTGCTACCAGTTTCTGCTGTTTTCAGTGAATTCCATACTAACCTTACCACCAAAGGAATGAAAGAATTGTTAAAATATGAATGTTTTCCTGGAAGAAGGTTGAGGAAAGAGTTTGAGGTGTATTGGTAGACATCCAAACTAGTTCTTATCTGTTGTTAAGAGTATAAATGGTGCCAAATAATACTGCTGGTACAGGGAAAAGGCACACATACAACCAGCATGATGAATTTTCTTGACATGAAATCTTTGAAGAAAGTTGTCCAGCAGAGAAAGACTGAAAAGGTGCCAAACATGATGCAAGCATAAAGGCAGGACACAGTGCAACTGTGTAGAGAAAGTGATACAAGGGTCTGTGTCTAGCTGGGGAAGATGTCTGTGACTGATTGATTGATTGATTGATTAATCACTAGTTGGTGGATGTTTGCTATTCCAAACCATGCTAACAACTTTCAGTGAGAACTAAATTTCAGAGTTTCCACAGAGAAACATGTCAATATTGATGCCCAATGGATTTAGGAAGTACACATAAATACCTGATGTATCATGTATGCACATACATACATATGTATTTCTGTGAACACACATCCATATATTTAGGAGTACAAATGCAGAGCCACTGATATATATTTATGTGATTATACATGGATGTAGTTACATGGTGGTTTTATATTTGCATCTGTAACTACAGACAAAATTTTAGCACAGTGTAAAAATACAGATATATAACGGAGATTTCTTCCTATATCCAGAAGAAATAGGAAATACGTACATGAGATAAAGCTGTACGTAGCGATCTGGCAGCCTGACACACTGAGTAGGCCTGTGCTCTCACTGAAGGCTGGGGCTGCGTTAATGTTAGTTTCCTTTCAACCATGACAGGGAAGGAGGAGGGAGGTCTGGAAAGCACCATCTGCTTTTCCAGATTGCTGTTAATCTGCCAATAATTCATATTGGATATAAAGAATTAATGCTATGGGAGAACGTTAAAAATATACAAAGCCTTCATCTTCAGCATATGGAGCAAAGACCAGCAAAGAACAGGCAGCAGGTTGTCCTCATGGGCTGGGAGGGTGGAGAACCCTCAGAAATTCATCTTGTGGGAAAAGAGAATGAAAACACAGACAGGTGTGGAAAAGGAAGGGGATATTCCTCTGATAATCGAAGAAAGAAACACGGAAGTCAACAAAAAAAGTGTTGCAAAGAACATTTTAAGGTTGGACAAGCAACACTGGAGAAACAGGGCCCAGGCCCAGGCATGCATAGGAATGAATGAAATCCTGGCTTTGGGGAATGTGCAGGCTATGCTTTGTGGGCCTGCGATGGCTTCTCTGAGAACACACACTGGAAACAGCTGTGAGCAAAAGGTCACACGAAGGGAGCCTGTAGTCACTTGGAAAGGGTGGCAGGGTGGCATCAGTGGGAAAGCAAAGCGTGGGGTGATACCTCTGAGGTAAAACCCTAATCCCCTAACAGTTGATTGTAGTTTTTATATTGACCCAAAAAGGTCGACATATGGTGTGCAGGGAAAACTGCCAGTACTGCTATTTTTTTAACATTTTTAATATAAATTTCAACCTTTTCCTTATCCATGCAGCTCTATTAGAGAAAAGAGTGCCAGTTACCAAAGGAGCTATCTCCACTTCTTATGGCTCCTCTGAAGATGTAGGTTGAGTAGGAGTGAGCTATGTACAGGTGACAATTCACTGAAATAGGACTGTTTTGTCCCACACCTGGTATGCCAGCATGACACGGGGATAGGAACCTCTGACTGTACCTATGCAGGTAAACTGAACAGGGTGTGGGCATAGACCTGAGCACTAACAAGCAATCAGCCTTACTACAAAAGTGCCAGCACGATTTCTAGCACAGCTTTCGCCCAGGCCAAATGTCATTGCTGATCTCTAGTAACACTTCAAGAGCTAATGCAGGCCAACAGCCATGCTGGATGCACCCAGCCTGTCTGATGGGGAGGATGGGTTAAGAGAATCTAACTTTATGAACAGAACCTCAGCCATGCCTTTTGGACCCAGGATCAGAGAACAGTCCCTAGCCCACTTTATTTAGCAATGCAGATACAGCCTTTCAGTATTTCACTACATCTATTCGGTATGTGCCTCTATACTTTACTCCCATGGCCTTCATACAATGACACACTGCCCTCTTCAGAGCAATCTGCCAGTTCCAGCACTTGAATCCAACCAATAAAAACAAGCTGAAGGCTTTTGCATAGCAAACATGGTATTTTGGATCCATCCTTCTGACCCTCCCCATCCAAGGTGGCAGAGAAGCGTTATAGAGGTGAATAAACGAACTTTCAAAGCTCTTACCTTTGCATTCCTACAAAGGTCCTGGGTGTCCTGTGCAGTGTGAAGTTGTCTTATAACAACAACATTTAAGTTTCACACCAGAAGCGAAAGGACTTACCTACTCTGACACTAGGAAAATAAAATCACCCGCCTCTCCGAGGACAGAAAGGTGGTACAGCAACATAAGTGATCTGGCAGTCCTTGCATAAACAGGAAGGGAAGAATTCCACAAATTTGATGACATGTGGTCTTTATTTTCAGAGTTGTTTGATTGACGAGTGACTGTGAAGGGGTGCTGTGTACGGGGAGCTCTGCTGATAGGCCTCGTGATCCAAAGCTGGAAGGAGCTCTAGACTGATATCATCGCTACCTGATGACAATTTTCTGGCTCTGGGGGGTATCTCTTCTGTCAGACATACTGGATTCTGAGTGCCATCTTTCCTTCATTTCATAGGTCCTTTTTTTCTCTTAGTTTTTTTTTTTTTTTTCCTTTTCCTCTGAGTTTTCTTATAGTATGAAGTGTGTGAATGGGTATAGGTTGTAGTCTGAAATCATGAATGTGGTGTCTCTCTTTTACACTAACCTTTAGAATCCTTGCTCTACACACAATAAAAAATACCAATAAAACAACTTGTTTTATTTTCCTTTCTGGTAAGCTTAAGCAGCAGGTTGAGAACTTCTCAAAAGTTCAACCTTTGTGAAAATACTACAAAAGGAGCAGGGGCCAGAGTCTAATGCCACAACACCCTAAGACTCTCCATCAGTAAAAGCACAGACTAATGACTCACTTTTCAGATGCAGGATAGGGTTAGTAAATAATAAAATTTTTGGACCAAATAACAGCTGGAAATAAAACCAAGGTAAGATTTTGGACACACAAGCCCTTTAGGGGGTCCTTTACCATACGATATTCATAGTTAAAAGCTTTACTATTCTAGATATTAGGCTTAATTTCCACAGATGCACAATGAATTTTAAGGGAAAAAACTCGGCACACTAAGTAATGTTCAGTTTACCCACGACATGTAAAGCACAAATTCCAGAAATTACACTTGTGGCTATATGAAATGCACTGATATTCTATGTGTCCAAAGTATATGTTGTTTAACTTAGTGGTTTGTTTTATGAAAAGAAAATGAAAGACATCATTTGTATAGCTGCTTAATGTTGTATTCCTGGCTGGGTATTTGGACTAGGAAAACAACAGCTTTCCTTTTGGCTGTTAGTGTTTAATTATTCAATGTTAGCAGCCAAGAAGTAAGCTGTTAGCCCTCCTCCTCTTCTTCACAGCTTTTTTTTCCCTAGTGGGTCTAAATCTGTCCTTCACATGTATGAAGAGCAATTTGAATTGTATTGATTGAAAAATTGCATTTTGGCCTCACAGGGAACAGCCTATGGCTTACAATATTTCTGTTTAATATCAGTGTGGTTTGTTCTCCATTCTTTTAAAACAACACAGTAGCAGCTTCATTTCCTCTGTCTTTGATGCTCTCCATTAAACACCATCGCAAACCCAGACCTGCTTCACAGTCCTGCTCCCAAGTTAAGCTCTTGGTACAACTTCTGAAATGTAATAACTATTCTACCCAAATCACTGTACCCACTGGTAGACAAAGGAAATAAGCTCTAAACATGGCGGTTTTCCTCCTCCTTCCTGCAAAGTCTGAACAGCACTCACAAGGTCTAACCAGATCAACTCCAGAAGCATTTAAAAGTTTCCTTGAAAGATGGCAGATCCTGGTACCAGAGCATGATGACTGCTTGAATCATCCCCAAATGATGTCTTATAAAGTAAACCATATATTCACTATATTTGGGTCAAGTGTGTGAAGGCCAAATCCAGTAGTGTCATCTTCAGCAGCGTGCAAGCTGTCTTTTCCTAAAGACTCAAAAAAGTCACACATCTTGCCTCTCTAGGAAGAGATCAACTCATGACATAATCATACACCTTCCTTGAACAGAACTTTAATCTCTTCTGAAAAAAATCTCTGGAAACAGATTCATCTGCTCCACCTAAGCATGACAAAAGGTGGGTATGTACCCCTTCATGACAGGTCATCCCAAGATACTTTTACTACATCAGTCAGGGATACACAACTGTTCATGACTGTTTCCTAATCTTTGCTACCAAATCATTGCATTCAGGTTACATTATAGACTGCTTGAATTCCCATCAGTCCGATACCCTTAAAATGCTAAGGGCAAAAGGGACACACCATATATGCAAAGCCATGAACTTACTGCGAATCTAGCTGAAGTCTTAACAGTCTAATGAAAGAATTACCCATGCAATTACAATGATAACACTTCACAGTTCAAATTATGTTCAGTTAAAATTGTATATACACAAATATTTTAGTATCTACCCATTTTTTTGGCAGTGTGCTTTCCTTTCCACTGCCCCTCTGGCTCTTAATGATGATAGCTTCAGTGCAGGGGGAAGGGAACAGTGAGCTATCAGTATTCAAGTCTTTCGCCAGTATGATGTTGATGGTTTCTCCCTCCTCAACTTAGGATCTGCTTGGAGTTCTTTTTACATGTTTTCTAACATGCTCTCCACCTTGGTCTTTCTTCACTCATCTCCAACTCTATGTTACACATGTACTTACTACATATGGTGTGTGTTACATATGTTGGATACTTAATATTCATCCTCTTTGTTATCCCTAACTGGTTTTATGCAGCTCTAAAGATTGCCTTCCTTTGATCACTAGTAAGTCACCTCTGTGAGCTGTTCGTAGCCCTGGGGCCTCTGTTATCATCCTGTCCCTGTACTCTCAGGATGTTTTATTCTAGGATCAGTCATACACAACTCATTCTACAGAGACTAAGTACTTTTTATTAATATCTTCTAGTTACAAAAAATATATAAGAATAGGTGTTACACCACACAGTTGTACAAAGGTGATCAAAAGCTAAAACAAAGTAAGTCATAGTTACCTAGTCATTAGACAATAACTATTACAGGTAAACAAGCTAAAAGAAATCTGCAGGCAGGCCAAGACAAGTCCATACAAAGTCCAACAGGTCCAGAGGCCTCCATTGTTAACTCCAGACAAAGCCTGTGGCCTCTTACAATAAATGGCAACACCATATCTACTGGGCTACAAGGCAACAACTTGTTCTTCAACACTGGCCTTATGACAGAGATCCGAAAGTCTACAGCAGAAAAGTCTCTTGTCAAAATCTGGGTTTGAATAAAACTCTCAAGAGTTTATGTCTTCAGATGAGAAGTGGACCTCTAGCAACTGGTGGGGACTGTGATGCAAACCCTTTCTCTTCGAGATCAGATATTCAATTCAGACTAGATTAGAAGGGACTAGATTTCATTACTCATCAGTCAGTCAGTCTCTACAACAAATGTGTGAAATACAAATTTGCCATCTTACAGGAAAAAAACAGGCATTTTTATGCATTGCAAAAGAAGACCAAAACTGAAGATTTCATGGCTGCGAAGAGCACTGTAGCATGCTCCTTGGTCCAAAGGAAAGCTTACTTCTCACCAAAATGAAGTGATCATACTCCTGAAAGGTGCTCACTGCTCCCTCTCTAGCTCAAAATGTAGAAATAGACAGTGTATGTGTGTCTCCAGGACAGTCAACATAATCCTCAGTCTCTGCCTGCATATCCGAACACAAATGCAGATTTAGACTGAGGCTCACTGTCTCCGACCTCTCTCTCCACTTCAATGTGTGTGTTACTTTGAAAAAAATGGTTGTTACTGATTATGTAATGATAATAAAAAGAGACCTATGAAATCCGTATAACTTGTACCTGAACCTTTACTCTTTCATGTGTTTTTCTTGTGAGGGTCTTTTATTTCAAGAGAGAAATTACTATCAGACATGGAATCTCATAGCTCATGGAAGAGGCAACGTGACCTTTACTCCTATTATCTTCCAAAAATATATGAGATTTTAATTCTATCCTAACATGCTTCATGTTATTTCCAGGCACCATCAACACCGTCATTCTTGTTTAACTCTATGCAGAGTCATTCTGGAATTTGGTGAAGAAACTTCCAGCTGATGATGTTGTATAGAGAGGCATTAATCAGGGACCACTGAGCTAAGCCTTCTACAAAGAGGCAGAATGCAATCCTGGACCACAAGACCGACTTCCAAGATCTGACATGGGTATTTTAGCAAACATTCTACTGTTCTGAGTCTACAATGTACAGAAAAGAGGAGGCCCAATTTTTCAGGACTGTCTTCTGTTTGCAGCCCATCAACCACACTGATTTGCGCTACTCATCTTGAAACAAAGGGAACAGGAGAGAAAATAGTAATTATACCTGCAGAATTTCTCACAAACCAAAATCCCTTGAACAAGTTAAGATTTCCTGTCTGTCCTGTGTAGTGTAAGTATTGCAAAAGCAAGGACACTTGCTTACAGGTATAAAACAGATGGGAAAACCTCTGTCTTTGTGATTGAAGAATGTCTCCACCTTTTAAGCACTGGAAGTTGTTACTGATTTCCCCAAACAGACAGAGCGGCATATACAGTTTTTATGATTTCTGCAGATGTGATTTATTTATTTGGATTGCATACTGTATTCTTAGCTAATATCATGGAACTATCTCTACTCAGTTCAGTAAATCAAAAATTCTAGCTCTAAAGACTGAATAAAATCACAGATAAAACTAAGAATTTTCTTTCTCTCCACAACTCTCCAAGACCTGTGATAATCTGAAGTAAGCTTCTATTGAGGTTCTGCTCACCCTCAGCTCTTTACCTCAACTGCTGTCCAGCAGAAATATCGTGTTTCAGAGGACGCAGACATTCAAGTCATCTTCAGAAAAGCTCCACGAGAATCATATAATCACAGGATAATTCAGGTTGGAAGAGACCTTGGAAGGTCATCTAGTGCAACCCCCTGTTATCCACAACTCAAAGGTGGGTCACTTATGAGATCAGACCAGGCCTCCCAGGGCTTTATCCACTGGGTCTTCAAAACATCCCAGGGAGGAGACTGCACAATCGCCCTGGGCAACCTGCTCCAATGTTTGACTGTCCTCACAGTGAAAATGTTTCTCTGTATATCCAACCTCTCTCGTTTCAACTTATGCCCATTGTTTTTCATCCTCCTGCCATGTGCTGGTGTGAAAAGCCTGCCTTCAACTTCTTCATGACCTCTGTGTAGGTATAGAAAGGCTGCTGTTAAGCCTCCCCTTCTCCAGGCTATACATGTCCAGTTCCCTCCAGCCCCTGACCACCCCTGCTGGATTTGCTCCAGTTTATTACTGTTTTACCTATACTAAGGGTGCTCAAAACTGGACACAGCCAATCTCTGCTGTAAACTGACGTGTTGTGCTGCCACTCTCCTGTATTTCCTAGTATTGACAGCTCATGCATGGGCTAACTCACATTAGATGGACTTTATACTTTTATGTCAAGTGCACAGCATTATGTAGAGGATTATTTGTAACTTAAGGACTCCAGAAATCCTGAATTCTAGCCCAGCCTGTGTCACTGAATTGCTGTGAGGAAAGGATTAAATTCTTCGATTTCCACACTGCTTCCATGCAAGGACAGCATACATCTCACAGGAAACATATATACAAAGTTCACCCCAACTAGGCAAATCTGAGCTGAGACAAACACTATTCTTTCTTCATTAACATGACAAAAGAACACACTCCCTAATGCCCTGGGATCAGTTTCAGAAGCAGGTGTGATAGGGTGGGACCTACCCAATGCTTTCATCTCAAGCTGTATTTTTCCTGGAAAAGGCAAGATGATGCTAGATCACCTCAGCAGAAACCCAAGTAGTGCTTTCCAGTGACAAAGAAAGGTGGGCAAATACACAAAAAAATTGGAAGTGGCGTTGATGCAGCGTGCAGAAATGAAAGTGGGGGCAAAGCACTGGTTTTGCTCAGATGTAAATGGCTTTATCCCACACACAGCAACAAAGAAGAGGACCTGTGATTACTGCCCTTCTCAGGAAGCAAAAGGAGACAGTGCCTGTGCAAGAGCAACCACAACCAAGACAAAGACCAAGACCAAGTCAGTTCTTCAATGAACTATATCCCATATATGAACTTGAGCTACATATGAATGATGTCTCTCCTACAAGGTAGCAACTGCAACTAGTCAGAATATCAGGGCGGTGAGCAGAAGCCATATGATTGTTTAAAGCAGAAAAGAAATTGAGGGATTAGTCTGGCCAAAACTTGAAGGCAGCAAACCAGGATAATAAGTAAATGATGGTGGTATTGCTTGTTACTAATAGCTAGTAAGTATTGGTGGTTCTTAGGAATTAATAATATCTCAGAGTATTATTTTTTCTTTACTATCTTATTTCAAGACAAAATGTAGGTCTGCTTTTATTTTAAATTTACTTCCTGGTCTGAATGAGAGACTATTGTTTTCTGATGCACCTTAACAGTCTTCCAGGGAGACTGCGCTACAGGGCTTTTACCCAGCAGCATCAAGTGTGGGTAAGAAGTGAAAAGTAAGAAGGGAAGCACTGCATGACAGCTTTTCTGTCACGGCAGGTGCTGGAAATATTTAGCATGGGCATGCTAATCAGGCATTACAGTAATGCTTTCAAGTCTGGGATCCAATGGTGTTAAATGCACAGTGAAAAAATGAGACTTTGTATGTGAAAGTATTGCTTTGACTCCATACATTTGCCAGTTTACAATAAAATAATTGAGTTGCACCTGGAATGCCAAAACCTGTGGTGCCATCACTCTACCACTTTAATCTGGCTTTGCAGCTTTTTCACATCTGGGTACTTCACAAAGACACTTAGGGTAGTATAAGATGCTGTGTTGGGAATGTATGCCAGTTTTTATGACAAGGTTCCTTGTCATCTGGTCTATGAATTACCAATAACAGTATTGTTCCCAACTTGAGCATTACGTGAAAGCCACTGTCTTATAGTAGGTGGTGGGGGAACAGGTTCTGGAGCATTAATACAATTGTCTCGCAGCACTTTTCTACTAAACATGGTGATCAGAAGGCTTTTTAAGATACCAGCTTTTCATTACCTGATGCTCATGCACTGTCGGGGCAAGGCAATACACTTCCTTACATCAATACCATCTTCCTAAAGTACAGTCATATTTACATAGCCTGTGAATCAGCAACAGATTTTACTAAGCCTGGCATGACTACACCTACAACCTCAATGCTAAAAGGTGTCTTTTTACATAGGCAGGTAGCTAACTGCTGCACTTATCCCAGTGTAACGTCTCAGACAAGACATGGGAAGTTCATATACCTTAAATCTAAGAGTTTGATCAGTTCATAAAATGCTTTTATGTTGCACTGCCTGCAAGAGCAGGGAAAGTAAACTTTGTGGAACCAATGTTATTTTCTCCCTTTAGGCTTTGATGTCTATATGGCAAGGATGAGCCAGGTGTAAACATCCAGACATCTGTACCAAAACTCTCTGGAAAACATCCATATTTCAGCCACTACATGGTACCTGGCTGGTCCGCACTGGCAATTACCTGGGATTACATGAATAGGGTTCTTCCTCAAAGCTTTTAGCATCTTGTCTACTTGTGAACAGGGAGAAGACCACCCAGCCCTGAGACACTGGATGGACAAATGCTCCCAAGAGAAAGAACCAGGATTTTCATCCCAACAAACAACGAGCCTGCCAGATGCTCTTAAGCCAGAAAGCAGGCAAGAGGGATGAGGGACAGGGCTACTGGTAAAGTTATCTAAAAATCTTTGTGGAGACAAAGAGAAGAGGAGCTGTCCACCAAACGGAGCACTTGGACACACTGATTTCAGCTTGTAGTGGCTTTAACTCATTCTAGGGAGATATCCTAGAGACTGAACCCTTTTTTATTGGCAAAGAAGTGCCTGGCAGAATGGTTACAGTTGTATTCCTAGAGCCCCTTCTCCTTCCAGAGAATTAGTTCAAGGGAAGAAGAATAATTGGCGAGTATATATTTAGAAGTTTTCTTCCTTCTACTGGGATCACTGGGAATGCTGAGAGGAAATTCAGAAAAGCACACTTTTTTACTGAAATCATACCAGAAATTAACTTCTGTGTGTTGCTCTGGCCATTTAGTGCATGCTGTAGGCATCTTCTAGGATGGCCTGTGTGAGACCTACACATAACAGAAATGGTGTAGGCCATTGAGAAGCAAGAACTTTATATAAATTGGTTTATGAGCCAGCAGATAGATCTGAATGCACAGGTGGTGAGTGAGAAATGAACAAGCAGAAGGCCTGGGAACAGTGCCTAGTGAATTTCAGGCAGGCACTCTCAAGCACATCTGAGTTTTCACTTGCATCCTCCATGCAAAGTAGAGCATGGGACTAGAGCCTGCTCTTATGTGAAATCCAGTATCTCAATGCCAGCCTTGCACAGAAGCCCAGACATATCAGGTTTTTTGTGAGGATGGTCAAAAACAGGGACAGGAGCTTAGAGTAAACCTGCAGTGATGCAGAGTCATTCTCTTGCTCCTGGCAGGAAGGCAATTGGTCTCATTATCTGCATCTTCAGCAAGTCTGTGAGGACACCAAATTTCAGAAACTGGTAGCTAGGCTGGAGAATAGCACTGCAATCTGAGAGACCTTAGCAGTATGGAAAAATGAGCCAACAAAAATCTCTTGAAATTCAGGAACGACAAATGTTAAGTCCTGCATCTTAGATGGAGCAACACCATGCAACAAGACGCAGCCTGAATCACCAGAGAGCAGCTCTGCAGAAAAGGACCTAGGTGTCCCAGTGGACAAGTGGAACATGAACCAGTAGCATGCCCTTGCAGCGATGGAGGCTAACCATATAGCGAGATGCAAAAAGAGCATGTCAAGAGAAGTAATCCTAAAGATACTCCTTTATTTGACACTCATTTGGAATACTGTGTCTAGTTCTGTGTCCCCAGTACAAAAGAAACAATAACAAACTGGAGAATTTAGGAGAGGGCCACTTAGATGGTTGGGGGCTGGAGCATATCACATGCAGGGACAGAGGCAACCAAGTTTGCTGAGCTCAAGAGGGCTAAGGGGGAAATGTTAGCTGCTGTCCTCACCTACCTAAAGTTAGAGAGTAGATGGAGCCAGAGTCCTATCAGCAATGCACAGCAAAAGGATGACAGGCAATCACCGCAAGGTCAAACACGGGAACTTCTAATTGGATGTAAGAAATGAGTCTTCACCAGAGAGTGGTTAAGCACAGGGACAGCTACCCAGAAAAACTCTGAATTCTCCCTCCTTGGAGGTTTTCAAAATGCAATTGGACAAGGCCCTCAGCAACCTGATCAAGCGTTGATGCTTGCCCTGCTGTGAGCAAGGAGCTGGACCAAAGACATCCAGGAGTCCCTTCCAAAGTACCTTCCATTATGACCCATAACCATATTTCCAATATTATTTCACATTGTCATAGCTACCTAGTGTTAAGTGCTGGTTCCAATTTGAATGTCCAGGTCATGGAAAATGTTGACATTTGGCAGTTACTTTTCATTTTCATTTTGACCAAAACAAAAATATTTTTTTAAAAGTTAAGAATTTTTAAAAATAATTGTTTTGAGATTATGAAGTTAAGCGTATTGATTTAAATATATATTTTAATATTAAATTTAATTATTTTTATTCCTAGATTACTTTTTGAAAAGATCATGAATTTATAATAGCATCAGATCCTCATAAATGCTAACTTTGTTGTTTAGGAGGAAGACTTATTTTTTTGTACATGAACATGCTCTGGGGGAAGATGTGGCTTATTTTATTTCAATCTACCATATACTGTAAGTTGCAGCAAACTACCTTCTATCTTTTCATGGCTATTCATTGAGAATGTAGTAGAGACATGAAAAGCTGAGGTAATTGAACATGAAAACATCCTTCATCAAGGTGTTAATTAGCTGTTGATTTAGCTATTTTTTTAAGGAAGAAAAAATCTTCTAGTCATCCTTTTCAACAGAACTCCTTCATTTTCCTGTAACACTTTGTGATTTCACAATTTCTCTACTTCTCTAGTGAAAAGGCCTGGCTAAAGAGGTCTTAATTTCTAATGCAGAAAAAAAGCAGATTCCAGAGTTTGAAAGGGGTGGGGGGAGGTTAAAAAACCCCAACTTTCAGTCTTTATTTATACCGTCAGAAAGCAGAAAGGGAGATCTACGGCCATCTTTCTTTTCCTGCTAAGTGACTTCTGAAGGCTGCTGGCAGACCTTAGAGGTCAAGGAGGGAGCCATACTGCACTGCAGCCAGATCTGGTGTGATGCACCACAGCTAATGGCCGTTGCTCCATTTGAGTCTCAAGATCCATTGCTCCAAAGCATAAAACTATGCTGGAACCCAGTTCTTCCACAGCCTGAGGGAATAGCTGCAAAAGAAGGGCTGCAAGGGACTGAGCTAAAGAAGAGGTCATAGCGCTGAAACACCAGCTTCACTGAAGACAGTACTTAAGCTGACTTAACCGGGGAGGTTTTGACCTGCTGCACAGGAGCAAATCAGCAGCATTCACAACTTCCTCCTCCTGCTGGTATCTGGAGGTGAGAGGAATCTCCTAGTTACAGAATTGACTAGTTCCTCAAATAGTCTAATGCCATACAGACAAATACACATACATATATTTTAACCCAGCTAACTAAAGAGTCAAATTGCTAGTACATTTGGTCAGAAGAAACCAGTGCTGAGCTTCTAGAATGGAACTACTTGGATTCATCCTCAGGGTGTGCTGGATATGTTTGCTGAAGTCTGCTAACAACAAAAGCATACAAACAACACGTCTACTATCAATGGGGTATGGAGGAGGTGGAGCAGTGATTTCTGCTTCCATCATTTCACTTCCTCCTCCTTCCATCCCACAGGGTTGCCAGCACACCTACCCAAAGGTGCACTGCCTACCCTTTCCGTGCACAGCCACCCCTAGCGACCTGTGCTATACTCACCTACCTCTGGTATTTGGGCAGAAGTCCACCCCACAGGCAACCTACAGATATACTCCCAAACATTATGGTATGGTATTTGTTTTACCAGTCTGTGAAGAAAAAGACTGAAAACATCACATGCCATCCTAAGAAAGGCTGTGAGAGGTTCAAAAATACTCCAGTATTTCTGAATGTCAAGGCTGCATCTTAAGCTCCCAGCACAGTCACATTTCTAAAAACTTTCTGATATCATTAGGTACAAGCATCATCTAACTTCTGAAGTGATCTAACTTCTGAAGTGAACCTTTCTATCAGTCACTTGTGGCATATTTCAAAAGTGTAGAATCACAATTTTGTCAGGGACCTGGCTTTGACAGCATTGTAGAATTCAGACCACACATACCATAAACTCTGTCACAGTCTGCCAGTGCCTGCAACTTCAACCAAATATATTTTTGTTCCTGGTCTCTGTAATGCTCCAAATATAAAAGAATAAAAAATTAAAAAGGCAATCTTTTGGAGGAAGCACATTGTTTTACAACTCGGTCCTTACCTTAAGTACAAGGAGAGTCTATTTTTCTAATCAAATTGAATTTAATAATCAGTATAGCTCCTGGGTATTCATTTCAGGTTTACAGTAAAGAGCAAGCTTAGAAAGTGAACAGTAAAAGCATTACATTTCCTTTTTGACACAAACCCAAATCTGCCTCACCCTCCTCACACAGAGGCTTAGCAGCTCTCCCATTAGCTTCACTATGAGACAGTCAAGCCCATCACACACACACACAAAAAGTCTGCTAACATTTCCCTAAGAGGTTTTCTTTTTATTCCTCATTGGTAACACAATTATTTTGATAGAAGCCTAAAATTAGTCAAAATTTATATCCATTCAATTTGTTTTTTTCCCACTGCATAGGGCTGACTCAGTTGCTCTACCCAGCACAAAATGCTGCCCAGCGATGGCAAGGCACTAGCAGATAGACTCCAACTCTGTGTTGGCACAACCAACTTGAAGCAAGTTAAAATGAAATGGTTCAGTGATACCCACATGGAAAAAACACGCTCCAGCAGCATTTACTGACCTACTGTCTTTTTTAAGTGCTTTCCTGAACTGCCAATTATTTTTTCTTCAAGGATCACGGTGCTGCTAAAATTTTTGCTCTTTGGAAAGTCTTTGTTGATGACTGTGACCTACCAAGTATGACTTCATGAGGTTTTTGGGTTTCATCACCACTGCGCAGTCTCAGATGATTTCATCACCAAAATGAAGTTAAAGATCAGTAGCTCTCAGCAGCAGCTGGGATGCAGGGTTGGATTTAATCTCAAACAGTCCGGCACCTACAATGTTGACAAATGCTCCAACTACTCTGAGTTGCTGTCCACAGTTCTTCAACTGCCTGGAGCAACAGGCACTGACACAGCACCTTTTCACCTGACACTAAAACAGGTTAGCAGAACTAAACCTTCGAAATGCAGGTTTGTCACCAGTGACTACAAAAGGCGCACAAATATGAGCAGCTACATTGTAGAAATCAAGAGTTAATTAATCTGAAGTTAAATCTCACCTTAGAGAAGCAAGACTTCTGTCATTCACATAGAGAAAAGGAATTCATCAAGTTACCCATCCTCAGGAAAAGCCAGGAAAAAGTGGGGAGAAATGGCTATCACTGGATGAAGTAGTGGCGTTCCTTAAATATCAGGAACAGCTGCAGGTAAACTACCTTGCTTGGACACCAGGACAAATAAAAGACCTCTGTGCTTTCTACAGAACATAGATGCTTTTTCAGAGAACCTACACTGCCATAGCCACCTGAGATACAAGGTTTGCTGCAAGAAGTCATTTTACTGAAAAATTTTCCCCTCAAAGTGGTCAACCTTCATGCAGTGGTCCAACACAAGAGGCCCTATCTGATGGTCTTCTGTTCTTTAGTTTGCCATGGGGCAGAAAGTGGTTAGAAATAGTTTCAGCTTGGAGGTAGAAAATATTCTTGGAAGCAGAACTAGCAAAAACATTTTTCTGCTTCCCACAGGTGTTGTGAGGTTCATTCTCTGTTTCTTTCAGAAAAAGGGAGATAATCTCACTCCACAAACTCTTTCATTCAGTGAAGGCACTCTATCATTAGGTAATTTTGCATGCAGACACCAGGGAGATTAGTGTTATTTAATTACACCTGGAACAGAGGAGAGAAAGGCTCTAATTCTACTATTCCTCAATGCATGAGTTTTCAACCTTCTGTAAGGTTTTTGTTTGTTTGTTTGTTTTTTAAATCATGCCCAAGTGCCATAAAAGGTCATTAAAAAAAGCTTTTCAGCAAGGAGCACGGAAACAACAGTGGAACAAAATTAGAAAGTTAGGTCTACCAAGCCTCACAACTGCATCAGATTCAGATTCACACTCCATTACAATAGTTTCGTCCTTCGCAAACTTCTCAGCAGTTTGCATCATGCTGTTCTGGTTTTTTCCCCTCACAGATGTCTTCCTGAGGTGAGGAACACACATGCTCTCCTCCACTGATTACAACACATACTGTACTCTAACTGCATGGTACTTTTATGTAAGAAAGGAGTAACATTACTTACCAGCCAATCTTGGGTATGTAAGGCAACATTGCTTTAGGTTCTTTTCATATTACATTACCAGAAAAACAATCAGAAGAATAGCTAATCAACTTGGAAGAAGGTCTCACAGAATGGTGTTTGATAATTAATAGACATTGGGGATGCAGCCCTTCTGAAACTGGAGCACAGTGACTGTAAATTTAGTTCTGATTTTATTTTGGGAGTATTTCACTGAGATAACGTCTAACCTCTGCAGCATTTGTAAATTTATTTGATATCTCTCTGTAGTATCAGAGGAGGAAAACAGGTCAGTATATTTACTCAGTGATAAATGCTTGAACTAAAAAAAAAAAAAATCACACTAAACTAGCTAGAATTTCACTTTGTTAGTATTAAGACAAACAGCCCTTTGGAGAAGGCAGTGCATGAAAAGTTTTGCTTAGTTCTGTTTTATGAAATGCTGCTGTAATGTCAAAGAATTCCTCCATTTCTGGTTAGTCAAAAATCGCACACACTATTCTGGAAGGCAGCTGTGTGAAAAATCCTTCAAAATAAGGAACAGGGATAATTATTTGCAACCTGCAGCCAAATGTGAGATAAAGGTATCAAATCTGTGGTGATCCACATCTGAACTTGGATTTTGTCATAAGTAAAATGGGTCTGTTCTGTTCGCTATTGTTACTGCCTGCCACATCTCTGCATCAGAGCATTATCCTACTACATGGCACAATTCAGCATAATCGGCAGTCTCCAGAGAAAAAGAGACAACTAAAATATAGAAGAAGAGAAGGTCACAATACATGTCAGGGATGAGGTGTACTTAGTAACTTCACACCTGCTCTTGCTTTGCCTGCCTTTCTTTTCATCAACTTCTGAAATCAAAGCAGAAATCACAAATGCTTATACAATTTAACCTTCAATAAAAAAAAGCCAAAAGGCAGACAGTCTCCTCTTATAGCTCACATCCCACGTTAAGAATCATTAATACCCTTAATATATTACTAACAATGTCAAATCTACAAGACATAGCATTCTACGAAACAGATTTATATAAACAGCTAATATAAGCATGTCAATGCAGCCTTATTATCAAAGCTGGACGTATATAACAAGTTAGCCTTTGAAGAAACAAGAGGCATCTCTTTTTCCAGACAAAAAAAAAAAAAGATAATTTTTTCTACCAAGCCCCTCACAGAATCCATTAATTTATTTATAAAACCATTTAGCCCCTCACCACATGATCTCAGTATAGCATCCACTCATCTCTAGGTAACACAGCTGAGGATGAGAACACAAGCTGTTCTGTCTGCTTCTTTGCACTGCTGTCACGGTGCAGTCTAATAAGGGCATACTATCTTACACTTTCAGAGACACATCCATTTGCATTTCTAAACTGATAAAGTGACCATACATATGTGCATGCATGTATCTTTACAGATATATAAATATGCCTATAGTAAAGGCATTATAACTTACTGTGAACAGTACTGAAGAGAGCTTACACTAGTTTATGTTTTGTCTGATAGGCTCAGAGAGCTTAAGAAACAGCTGGAGACAGATGAGATGCTGGGAAGAGCTGACAGTTTCTTCTTGGAGGGTAAATTTAGAGTCTGATGTGATAAAAAGAAAAAAAATCCTCTGCTGCAAAAGAGCTGTGTATGTATGGGACAGTCATGAATTATGCACTTCAACAACTGCCCTTCCCCTTGGTCCCTTCAAGAATGAGAAACATTGCGAGCGATTGTCCCAGGCACAGTATTTATCGTGACATGATGACAAAAGATGGGAGGATTTCTCACGCTATATGCACTCTACAAGAAACGCTGGCCTGGATGTAACCAACTGGACACCAGTAAATAGTGAAGCCTGGGGGGGGGGGAAGGGAATTGGTTTTGTGTAGTAGAGCTGGCTTCTACACAGACAGCAAAAGTAAAAAGTAGTTCTGAAACATCAGAACTAATGAAGCCCACATACCTACAGATCCATAGCTTGTGGGTGACTGACTTCAACGTGCAAAAAGGTGCAAGAGCAAAGATTAAAGCTTTTCTATCATAAACGCATTGAAGAAGCCTAGCTCTCCTCCTATTTTCCCTAGGTAACAAGTTAAAAGTGAGTCTTTTGCTCAGGAGGAACTTCTACAGTCTCCCTCTTCCACCAGCTACCTATTCCACCCAACCCTCAAGAACAGTGTCTTTCAGCTTCTACTCCTCTGCTAAATCAGACTGAAGTTGGCTCAGATCTATTGCTGGAGGAAGGAGGGAAGGCTTAAGTGACACAGATGTACTCATGTACAACAGGACCATTTCCTTGTAAAACCCGTTCTTCACCTGAGGAATAATGGAGTCAAAGAGTGCAAGTATTTCTTTTTAAGTCAAGAATAAAAGATTCTAGTACTTTATCATATCTGCTATGGAAACATAAGTTTTTTCAGGTTTCCTGAACCTCCAGTGTTAAGGAGACAAAGTCAAGATCTTTGTGAACCTAGAGCCTTCTGCAGCACTTAAGTAAACTATAAAGGTATTTACAATTTCTAACAGTCAGCTCAGTCAAGCTTGTACTTCAATCACATACAAGTAGGCATACTAATTCCTAGTTGTCTGATACAAAGCTTTGCAAACGACCATCCTTTCTTCTTTTCCACCTATTACTGAAAGACTAGCTTTTTGTATTACATATTAGCTACTGTTTATCAGCGTGGCCATAATTTGTTCACCCAGGCCAAGCAGAATTTCATGTTCATTATTAGCCAAATTTCTAGTAAGTCTTTGCAACCTGTATTTCTTTATCTATACTTCTGTGGAGCTGAAGTTTTGATAAACATTGACTGCAAGAACCCACTACAGCTCATGTACACAAAATGCTAAAAATATGGGCATGAATATCTAACACTAATCACTAAAATTATCATAAATTGAAAAGACATGATAGAGAAATTTGTCTTTTTATCATGTATGAGGAACATCAAACAAAGCTATGGATGTTTCAGCTAGCTGCATCCAACTAAAGTATCACTTCAAGCATAGGAAAGCTCGCACTTCCAAAATAGAGAGCCAAGAAGAGATGGGAAGTAATTTGTGCAAAACTAGAGACGTTAGATTCTTTGACAGTGCATGCAAAAATCTATGAAACAGGCCATTCTGGAAAACAAACTATTTAATCAAGGACAGCACTGTCAAAATAGTCAACGTTTTTATACTCAGTTGAATTAAATGTAGGCTGTATAGCAGTAAGCTTTTCCCCCACCCCTTTTCTTTTTCTGAGTTCATAGATGACTTTGGTCTTCAGAAGCAGCAAGATACCAGACAAGCAAAAACATGGAAGGCTTTAAATGGAATTATTGGATGTGGCAAAACAGCTTTTAGGGACCCAAGTGTTTAAAAGAAAATTTTTTCCTGCTGTGTTAGAAAACTGTATCATCAAGAGTAAAGAAGAGGTTACCTACTTAGGTATTACTGTTATCCATTATTCCTTTCCCTTACACAATTTTAGAGGACATTATTCCTTTCCCTTTGAGTACAACAAACTAAGTCAGCAGCACAGTCTGTCCACGTGGTCAGTAGAACAACTGACTTGCATTTGGTCTTTCCTTAGCATTCTCTTTGAAATCACTGACTGTACATATTTTATTTTCTTGCTAGGCAAAGCATTTAAATAAGAGATCCTTATCTCTGCCTTCTGAAGTGGTGGGCTAATTCCCCTATTTGTTTGTTTTCCCCTTGTGTTTTTACTTTCCTTCCATACGCATAGCGGTAAGTGATTTGTGGATCCTTTTCCCTTTGATATATGATTTATTTGGCTCAGTTTCCACAGCTTCAGTGTATTCTGCTACCCTACTGCCTTTGAGTCACCAGAATTCCCTGTTGCTCAACTTCGAACCCTCTGAAAACATACCCCTCCTACCATTACATTTTTTAAGACAATTTTCTGTTACAGCTCCAAGTCTTCCATCCTTCCTTCTACATACACTAGGTATAGTGGCACAAGCACAGCTCAAAGCAATTATCCTTATAGCCCTGAGACCACATTCCTCATTCTTGTTTTTGTTCTGACCTGTTTCTTCTTTTCAGAAGTAATGCTACTTTAAGAATTGCTTTAAAGGAAGGTGGTGTATAAGAGAGGCTGCTTCTACAACATGTCAGCAGTCAACACTTGTATCAAGGCTGCATAACCAAGAATATTGTTTTCTGTTAAAAGTTGACATTCCAACAGGAATCATAACATGAAAAACAGGCTAAAATAATTCTATCCAACCGTATGGAAAGGCCTGATTTGATTATCTGAATCTCAAGACCACATCAGCACCGAGAAACAACTGAAACACTAACGCACCAATATGTATATACCTTTAAAAAGAGAAGGAAGAGCTGTCTGACTGTTCCAAAGGAAAATAAAGAACAACACCCAGAAGGAAACTGGAGTGATTATCAGAAGAGCCACTTAGCTGTATCTCAGCCTGTTTGCATGTCCTGTCATTTAAAATGCAGCCATTGCTTTTCCAGTCCTCCCATTCCATTTTCCTCCCTATCTCTTTGAAAGAGAGAAACATGTCGCTGACAGTGATGCAATTATTCTTTTTAAAATCAGTTAGGTACCAGTTCATGTTGTTATTCAAGTGCAGTTTGAAAAACAAGCATACTTACATACTTTTATGTACAATGAGCACTGAGTAAACCTTAACTTGCATTTAGGAAATAAATCCAGCTATTTTTCTGGAGCTAACAGAAGAACATGACCAGCTCAGCTCAGGTAGCGTGCCTCAGTTTTATTTCAACAAACATGTTTGATATCAGGTGCACAAACATGCAAAGGTTTTGCCTCTCCCATTCACAAAAAAAGATGTTCTGGCATAAAATTATACAGCAATGTACAGTATAGAAGAATCTGGTTTGAACTGTCAAATGGCATTTACTCAGAAATATGGTTATATATGAGAACCACAAGTATAATGTTTTAGTTGTGGTATGTTGGAATAGGAGGAAAAAATACAGTTAAGACTCTTTCTATTTCCATATACAACTTTTATTGCAATACTTGTATTCTAAGGGTACAGATACAAATATAAAAAGACCCATGACAGACTTTAAACCTGCCCAAATAGCAAGCTGAGATATTCATTCGGTATTAGAGCCAAAGGTGACAGGGCTTCACCAGGTGATAGGAAGCTCCCCCAGTCTCTCTCCAAGAGCAACCAGGATCCACCATATTTTTGGTCCAAGATGTATGCTTTAAGGTGGCAGCTAAGTCTATGAACGAGTGTATTTACCCCAGATGTGCAGCATAAACACAGAAGCAATAAAAAGAAGACTCATGACCAAAACTGGAACAGGCCCGCTAAAAAATAAAGAAAAAAAAATGCATTAACATTAAAAAGTCTGCTTTGTCCAAAGGCCAGTCATTATCAGCCAAGCGAACTCGTCACTTCATAAGCAATTGTACAAGAAAACTCTTATTCCGTTCCCATAAAAAAAACCTTAAACTACACAGAAATGAGATAGCCACCTTTTTCAAAAACTGCTGCTGCCCCTATGTTTTTAAAGATAGTTTTATACACCCTAAATGTAACTATAAAACACAATATAACAACAAAAAAACTCACTTATTTAAAAAGTAATTAATGGTTCATTATTACTCATCATTTTGAAAACAATCTCCAGAAAATTATCATCTGTATGTACTACTCAGATAGCCATCTGAGCAGAGATGCAGTCAGATACAAAAACCAACAGAGTCCTCTAGCGGCTAGTAAAATTTTGGCATAAAATTCACATTAGCTGTTTTTTCAGAGGTTTTATTTCATTTGAAAACAAGGGCAGCAGTGGGTAAGAGGTAGGGACTTCCATTTTCTTGAAAAAGATACACAGAATGTCAAAGTTAACTCCATGAATAAATCATTACCCAAAATGTATAAATTAACAAATTTCTTAACTTTTTTCCTTCCCAGTTTTATACAATGTTTAGAAATTGTATAGTGATGTTTTTTAAAAACAGTTTAATCTCAGGGTGCATGTTGAGACACTAAATGAGCTGTTTCACACTGTTCTGAGACACAACAATTACACGGTCTATTACACAATTACACACACTCAACACTGCTTCATACCACTCACTTCATACAATCTCATTTCTGATTTTCAACCTGCTATTGGGAGAAACACCATGAATTCTGTTATCCAGCCTGGATTATCCTCCAAGATTACTGCTTATAAGCATGTAAACGTTACTTAAATACAAAGTAAAAAAGAAACTGGAAACGGATTGTAACTATTCACTAACATATTTTTCTATGAGAACATAGTCCATGTACTTTAAATGTTCATAACTATAATCTTACACTGAGTTTTAAAAATCAATTATTATCTATCAATCATACTCAGACTTATTTGGGTACGGAGAACCCTGAACACAGAAATAAAGCATTTAGCAAATAAACCAATGACAAAACGTGCAAAATAAAAAAAAGGCCGCACCCTCAGCAACTACAGAAGCAGCCCCTATCAAGGGATATCTTTCACTAAGCAACAGAATGTACTTCTCAGTCCCTAGTGTTTTATAGATATTTGAAGTTTATGTCCTACATAATATAAATTGTAAGGATATCAGGTGCACAAAGTCCTTACACTGTATCTGAATTACTTTATAATTCATTTGACCCTTCAGTAGTAGTAATATGTAAACTACTCTTTGCCGAAGGCACGCAGGGATAGAGGAGCACCACTAACCAGAACAGACCAACACAGAAATAAACAGAGGGGATTATGTGTTTGGTGGGGTTTGTTTTTTAAACACGCAAATGACATTGATCCCCCTACGGAATAATCAGCTTTCCAGTACTGACATGTATATCTCATTTCCTCCAGTCCCAAAGGCAACCTGCTGAAACCCTGCAGTTCTCCTCCATACACCTGAATCTTCTCAGCCCACCACACAGTTTAAATAAATAAGTAAGTAAACCAATTTCAGGCACCTCTAAAGATTTGGTACTGTGCATTCTCAGAATGTCTTTCCTCAGGCTGCATATTATACCAAAGCCCAATTTGATTCTCTGTCATGGCTCCACAGAAAACACTGCCTATAGCTCTTCAAGCAAGAAAGCTCAAGACAAGATACAGGAACCACAGGCACCAAGTGCAACAGAAAGAGCAACGAGTTTATGTTTAGTCATGCGATGCTTGATCTGAGTTTTAAAGAGAAAAATACCATATCCCACTCTCAACCAGATCCCCCCGCAGCTCCCTTTTGCTAATACTGTTTTTTAAAGACATACGTATTTTGTAGCATCCTGTACTACAGATAAATGTACTGTCCTCAGGCAAACCAAACTTGCTTATTCAATATACTTATTATTTCTGATGTTAACTAGAGATACTAAATTCTGTAGCATCAGAGGTATAACTATGCACAATATAAAACATAAAACTTTTGATCTAGAGCAGAATTCTCCTGATCATGGCTAACATGAAATTACCTGTTGTTGGGTGTTTTTACGTATTTTTTCATAGTAATTTTAAGAGCTCATATTTTAAACAACATGAGAAAACACAAAAAAACCCCAACACCAGGCTAAGCTTTCACTCTGCTTTATGCAGTAGTGATCACAATCATTTTCAAAAACAACTTCAGCTGAAGCACTTTACTGAGGCAACCACAACCCCTCTATAACCCATTTTCATTTTTAAGCCTACTGAATAAGACAGGGATCATAACAATTGGTTGTTATGGAAAAAACAGACATAGAAAAATACATAGAAAGCTGTAAGCAAGAAAGTTGCTCCCAAGCCATGGTACAGAAAATGTTACATCTAGTGTGCAGGTGATTTGTAAAATCAACTCACTTTTACAGATTTGTTTCTTCCATTAAAAGCCTGACCATACAGCTACCCGTCATAGCTGGCAAAAAAAACACTCCCAGTGTTCCAAAACCTTAAAATTGGGAACCCCTGTGTTGCAACATAAATAGCAGGGAAAATCTATCTACTGACCTGCTTGTATTGAAGATTAAACAATTGAGTGGCCATTCAACATCAAAACTGAAATCAACGGATTCACAAGAAAACTTACGGAAATTGGTAAAGCTGCTCTGACAGCTTATATCACAAGTTTATTGGAAAAAAAAATCTACGTAATGGTAGGCACTTCTGTTTTTTCAATTTGGTTTCATTCATTTTTTTTAAATTGGGCTTTAGTAGACCAGACAACACAGAAAACAGTTGCCTTGCCTATCTGCATAGATTTGCTCTAGAACACTACTGTTGCTCATTGTCTTTTTCTTTTCTTTGCCTTGTCTCCTCTCTGGATTCAGAATGGAGAAAGCAAGATATGCAGTAGCAGAATACCACTACTTTGATGGTTTGCTGTATAGTTTTGATCTTTTAAAGTGCCAAGCACATATGAAAACACATAAGACAACTTCACAGAAAGGATTACTAATGGAACAATCACTAACTAGACTACCACCAGCCCTTCCCCAAGTGTTGTGTTTGTGCAGCCAGCAGCAGCCCTCTTAAAGGGCTCCAAAATAAAATACTAACAGATTCTAGAAAGAAGAAGCAGTAGGGACATCCCTGAGCGTCTTGAGTCCTTCAACCTAGTAAGAACAAGAAGCCATGAAGTACAAATCTACAAGAAGCACAAACTCCACTCAGGCTATGACTTAGCACGCATCCGTCAGCTGTAATACACCTGCCAGCTTTGCTGCCCGAGTAGGCTACAAAGCTTGTTTGGGAAACTGATTTAACTGACTCAGACTGGCCAAAAAGGGAAAACTTAGGCTCTCTTTACAGCTTAAGCGACACTACTATCAGATATTTGACCATAGCCTTGGAACATTCACCTTGTAAAAACAGAGATATGCAAGGTATCAGAATGCTATTCGCTTTGCAAACTTAGCTAAAATAATTTATCTTCAGCTTTTTAATAAAAACACCTGAGATTCTGCAAGCATGTGGCCTATCAGTTATATTATGTTTTCGGGGGTGGGGTGTCACAGGATCACAACAAACCTATTAATAAAGAAAAAGCAAAAGTTTAATTAAAGAGAACAAAAACATGCACGTAGATGCCTAAATTCACTGTGACAAGTAACTTTTCCCAACTTCAAAGGGATTGCTTGGAGTCCTCAAAGACCATTTAAGGGAAGTCTAGGCAATTACAAAATATAACTTGTACCTACCTTTTTAAAGCCACTATAATTTTAAAAACTACCTCTCCAGGTTTACAGATCAAATAAAATCTTTCGTCCCAAATCTACCTAAGCAGCCATCAACCGAGCATGTTTTCCCATGCAGAGCAGAACACCGATCTCTCAGTTCAAAGTCTGATCAGATCACATAAGCAGGTGAAATATATATCCACCACCCGTATATCCAACTTACACTTTGAGCCCTGGGGAGTCCTCAGTGTAGAATCGCCACATCCCGCCAGTACCTGTGGAAGTGGCACGGCCTGCGCTTCTTGTCCCGCAGCTGGCATTCTTCCTTTAGGGGATAACAGAATGAAACAAAGACCAAAACAGGCTCGCAGTCTGCCAGCTTCCAGCACTAAGCACCCCAAGAGACTCTGCAGAAGCGAGACACTTGCATCAGCCTATACAGCGAGGCGAGCAGAGGGCTGGCGAGCAGAGGGCCTGGGCCTGTGCCCAGCAGAGCCCACCAGCCCGTGCCGCAGGGCGAGCGGCGGGCACGACGACGAGGCGGACCCACGGGAGCCCTGCCCGCACGCCCCACGCAAGCCCACAGCCCGGCCCGTCTCCGCCGCCCCTCCGCCCCGCGCTGGGGCCGCCCAGCCACGGAGCGCGAAGGCCAGCGGCGGCGCAAAGGGCCGCGGACACCCACCTCTGCCGGACGGTGGATCCCGCCGCGCGGGGAGCCACGGCCTTGCTGGGGGAGCGGCCGGCGGAGCCGACGTTGGTGGCGCTGGGGCTGGGCCCGGGCTGCGGAGAGAGGAGAGAAGCGGGAGGGGGTGAGAGGCGGCCGGGGGTGGAGGGGGCGCCTGGGCCGCCCCGCGCCGCGGGCAGAGCCTCACCATGGCGAGAGCGGCGCTGGCTCGGGGTCGGCAGGGCCCGGCACACGCTCCCCTCCGGCCGCTCCGGCCACGTCCCTGCCCGCAGCAGGCCCCGCCTCGCCCCGCCCCGCGCCGCCCGGCTGCCCGCCGTGATGCCTGAGCGCCGCCGGCCCCTTTTCCCTCCCGTCTTCCCTCAACGGCCGCTCTCCGAGCGAGCTGCCTCGGTCGCGCCCGCCCCCTCCCCGGCGGCCGGCCCGCCGCGGCGGCCCAGCCGGTACCGCGGGGGACGATGCGCCGGGCAACGCCGGGCAGCGCCGTGGCCGCCCGGTGGGCGGGTCGGGCGGGAAGGCCCGGGAGGAAGGCTGACGTGGCCTATGGAGCGGGGAGCGCCGCTGGGCTGCGCATGCGCGCCGCCGCCCGGTAGGTGCCCCCCCCCCCCCCCCCCGGTTCCCCGCCGCGGCAGCCATGGCGGCGAGCGGGGAGGGCCCGTCCGTGCTGTTCCTGCACCCGGACCTGGGGCTGGGCGGTGCGGAGCGGCTGGTGGTGGACGCGGCGCTGGCGATGCAGGCGCGGGGCTGCCGGGTGCAGATCTGGACGGCGCACTACGACGCCGAGCGGTGCTTCGCGGAGACGCGCGGGCTGTCGGTGCGGCGGGCCGGCGGGTGGCTGCCGCGCAGCCTGTGGGGCCGCGGGCACGCCTGCTGCGCCGCCCTGCGCATGGCTTTCCTGGCGCTCTACATCCTGCTGCTCAGCGGCGAGCGGGCGGACGTCTTCGTCTGCGACCAGGTGCGGGGCGGCCGGGCTGCTGCGGCGGGGCGGGCGGGGGGGGAGAGGAGGCCGCTGCCCCTTGGGTTCCCCTCGGTGGGGGGGGGCTTGGCAGGAGGGGGCGTCCCGCCGCTTGGTGGGGCCCGGGCGGGGAAGGGGGCAGAGAAGGGGTCCGGGTGGCCTCGCAGGCCGGGGGGAGGGAGGAATCCAACAGCCGCAGTAAGAGGTCCTGGAGGAGGGAGCGCAGCTTGTGGAGGGAAGAGGGAGAAGGCACTTGGCTTGCAAAGGGCTGGCTCTTAAGACTTTTAATCTAGACTCTTAGGACTGGCTTTGAAATCACACATACGAGCCAGCAGCGCTAACACAGCTAATGAATGTCTCCTCTTGTCTTGTCTCCCCTGGTTGAACTAGGTGTCTGCTTGTATTCCGGTACTTAGACTGGCCAGAACCCGTAAGAAGGTTTTGTTTTACTGTCACTTTCCTGATCAGCTTCTGACCAAGAGAGAATCTCTCCTAAAGCGCATTTACAGATTACCGCTTGACTGGCTGGAAGAGTACACAACTGGCATGGCGGACTGTATTGTTGTGAACAGCAAGTTCACCGCCAGCGTGTTCAAGGACACGTTTAAGTCCTTATCTCACGTAGACCCCGATGTCCTCTACCCATCACTCAATATCAGCGGGTTCGAAACCATAGTTCCTGCGGACATAGCTGACCTCATACCCAAAAAGAAAAAGTTCTTGTTTCTTTCCATTAATAGGTATGAGAGAAAAAAGAACCTGGCGCTGGCTCTTGAAGCTTTGCATGAGCTTCGAGGAAGACTGGATTCTCATGAGTGGAATGAAGTTCACCTGGTTATGGCAGGTGGCTATGATAAGCGAGTTTTGGAAAATGTGGAGCACTATGAAGAGCTGAGGAGACTTGCAGCCAAGCTGAGTGTTAATGACCATGTCACTTTCCTGAGATCGTTCTCAGATGAACAGAAAATCTCTCTTCTGAGTAACTCTGTATGTGTGCTTTATACACCAAGCAATGAACATTTTGGCATTGTTCCTCTGGAGGCAATGTATATGAGATGTCCAGTTGTAGCAGTTAATTCAGGCGGTCCTTTAGAATCAATCTTGCATAATGTTACAGGATTTTTATGTGATCCTCTGCCAACACAATTCTCTGAGGCCATGGAGAAAATTGTGAGAGACCCTCTCTTAAAGGATACAATGGGAGCAGCTGGGAGAGCCAGAGTTATGGAAAAATTTTCCTCAGAAGCATTCACAGAACAGCTGTACCAATATATATGCAGATTAACACAATAAAATTATAGTCCCATATTATCTTTTACAGCTTTGTATCTCTCATTTGTATAAGAGACCAGTATTCATTGTGACTATGATGAGGAACCCTGGACATCTGAATTTCCTTCTTATGCTTCTTGTGCTACCTTATGTCACTCGATACAAAGAACAAGTAAAATGTCCTACTGTCTCATCAGAAGGTTAAAATTTTCATGTGGTAGGCTGATCCACCATTGTAGGTGTTCTTTTGAGTACTGTGCCTTGGAAAATTGCATAGTTAAGTGGCAGTAACTTCCTAGGAAATTATTGCACATTCTACTTGAATAATGTACAGTATGGCTGGTTCAGTTTACAAAATGTGGATTTGTACAGATAAGTGCAGCTTTATTTTTATTTAAAATGGTCCTCAGTAATTTTTAAGTAAAAGAGCTATCTCAGCTGAAGTATGGAGAGAGTTGCACAGTCTAACCAACTGAATGTTTAAAAAACCCACCACTGTTAGGGATATGAATGGTATGGTTTAAAATGATTGACCTTTTACTGTACTTCTCAAATTGCATCACGTAGTCACAGTGCGTGTCATGAACAAGCATAGAGGTGTGTGAGCAGGAGGAAGCTGAGACTAGAATAATAAGACCAAGGACATTGGACTACCTCGGGCGAAAGTGTTAGTGCTGAATTCTCTGTCATTGCAGATACCTGCAGTGCTTAAGGACATAATTGTACTTTGAGAGTTTCTGGTTTGTAGAGACTTGAATGATATCTCCTTTATTTAACATTTCATTCTAAATGACAGGACGCTTGAAAAAGGTGGCAATCTGGAGCAGACAATAAAAACAGATTTTATTTTGCCTGGTTTAGTGGTGACTTTTCGGTATAATTTCCCTGAATAGTTTAGCGGGGGGATACTTTTCTTCTAATGCAGTGACTGCACGTGTGACAATAATGTTACTTTTTTTCTGGGTGTAATACCTGATTTTGGTCAAGGAATATCTGATTTTTTTATCTACCTCTCTTTTTAGCCCATCTTTATTGGTTGTTTGGTTTCCAATAACACAGGACCCATACAGTTGAATTTTAAGTCTGAAAATGGATTGAGTAACTATACTATTTCCTCGTTCTTTGAAATCCAGTTTTATCTACAAAATACAATGTTGTAGTCCAAATTCTGCAATTTGTATTTAAGATAAAGCTTCAGGCACTTTCACATCTAGTACTTTACAACAGAGATACCAGTCTCTATGTCACTTAGAACTGCAGCCTAGGTCTCAGTATGAGGCTTTTATTTAAGTAAAACAAACAAAGATCCACAAAGAAAGCCTGTCCTTGTCTTTAATTGGGACGTTGGGATGCTCTAATGGTTATTCATTGTGGATTGAGAGTGGGTGGTCTCACAGGCCCTATTTCCAACATGTCTGTTCGTGTCAGAAGAACTGGCAAGCCTGAATCTATCATCTTTCTTGCCTGTTCCAGCATTTGTGCTCCTTCCCCACCACGTAAAAATTTTCCTTAATCTTTGCGCAGCTTTTTCAGGATGGGTGTAGCAATGAGTGACTGAAGGGCCTGGAGAGAGAGAGAGTGAAAATGCTCTGTGGTTACTGATGTTAACACCTTCAACACATATTTGGCCTGTGTTTTAAGCTCCAGTTAGAAGGTGCAGGATGGTTGGAGAAGATTTCCTGTGGCTGGTTAGTTTATGTTACATTCTCCCCTCCAGATTGCACTAGGGTTAACCTGGAGCCTAAGGTACATGCCAGTACGCATTTGCCGGCATAGCTGTAGGGGCAGCTCTGTTTATGCTCAAACCTTGGCCTCCAGCCCTTTCCTGAGGTGTGTTGATGGCAGGCGTGTGCCTAGCCCTGTGCCCTGCAGCTCCTGCTCACTGGGTTTCATGAATTGCACTTGGACTTGACCTGCCATCTCATGTTTACCAGGTGATCACTGGACTGTCAACAGAATCTGTTACTGTCACCAGGCTGCTCTGCTTGGGTGCACTGCCCTGGTTGCTGAGATCACTGTCCCTCTGTCATATGGTCTCCATCAGGTTCTGACTGTCATCCATTGCAAGAGCAGCCCCAGTCTTGGTGCTTCCTGACAAGTGGCTTGGGCCATCTCAAGCCCTGAGCTGGCTGTCACGGAGCCTGGCCTTCAGGCTGCCCATCAGCTGCAGGTTAACCTCAGAATCCTGCAGGAAGCTGTGGTCAGCATGGAGAGGCATGGCAAAGCCTTTCAGGCTGCTTCAGCATCTCTTGCTCCGCAACTGCTAGAACCATTCACTGGGGACTTGGACAATGGTATAAGGATTTATTAGTCAGATGTGGCTAATCTTTACAGCCTATCCAGGGGCTGTATATCCCAAGGAACGTTAAATGCTCAGGAATAATAATCTCACAGCTCTCAGGGCAACCCAAGAGTGAATTTGGACCATGTGGAAGACAATGGCCCTATGCTCCAAAACCTGATGACGTATTCATTGATTTGGAGCAGTTTTGGGGGGACTGCAACTGTGCAGTGGCCAAGACTGTCTTGCTGGAGCTCCAGCAGGGGAATTAGTTGGCCATTAACTACACAATTCAATTCATGAGTTTATTGTGGAAACTGAGTGTGAAGAGCAAGCCCTTATTGCCCTCTAAAGTCTAGGGCTGTCTCAGGCCCTCAAAAATGAGATTGTTGGGACTGGCCTACCCCAGAGCCTGGGGCAGCCTGTCAGACAGGCCCTTCACTGGAGAAGCAGCTGGCTCTGCCAGGAAGAGCATATGCAGACCTCCACCATGTTTTGCTCCACCTTCCTTACTATCCCCAGAGGAAGAGCCCATGGACATAGGCACCATCCTCCTCACCCCTCATCCCAAGAATGAGATGGAGAAAAGGGAATTGCTTTTACTGTGGTAGAAATGGCAACTGTGTTGTTAGTTGCACCAACAAACCCCCTGCTCTGACAGTCACTTCGTGCAGGAACGTGTGAGGCAGCTGGTGTGGCTGGCAGACTTTTGGGTTGGAAATCAAAGTTAGTGATGAATGGACAGTTAACAAAGTGTGGAGAGAGAGAGAAGCCTGGCAGACAAGGTGGGGAGAGAAACAACTCATCTCTCAATTGTATTCCAGGTTCTGGTGGTAGGTCAGCACTACTGTTGGTTCTTCTGCTACCTCAAGAATGTATTACCACTCCTCAGAGGCAGCTTTGATTTTCAGGTGCTGCTTGTCCCGGACGTCATAATTCCTCTCAGTGGGGGTGAGCTGCCTAGAGAAATAGACATAGGGTCCTAGGTCCTGCTTTGGGCCAGCTTCAGGGAGAGTATGGCCTCTATGACACAGAAGCATCTGCTTCTGCAATGAAATGCCAGCCAGGGCCTGGACAGGACTGTGAGGCAGGGTGTGGTGAATGCCTGTTTCAGTTCCTCAGAAGCTGCATGAGCTTCTTATACCCATAGAAAGTGAAGTCCCTTCCAAGCAGGTGCTGCTGTAGAAGCCATGATACTGGAAAACCCTGTTACAAGTCATCAAAAGAAGTTGGCAAATTCTAAGAAACCCTGCAGTCCCTGCATGCTAGAGGAGAAGGAGTGGAAAACTGCTTGCTGAACCAGATACAGACACTGAGCAGATCTTGCGATATCGTTTCGTCTCTTCTACGCTCTGACCACCTTCCATCATTTTGTAAGTGATGTCCTGCACGCCTTGCTTGATAACTATGCAGTGGCATTCTTGACATCTTCCTGTTCTCTGATGTTCAACAGGCACATAGACTATGCCAGGGAAGTGGTGAGTCACTTGCGCAGTAGTGGCTACATGTCAAACCCCAGAGATTGGCCCTTTCAACAGCACAGGGTGGAGTTCCTGGGGTACCTGGTGGACCCCAACTGCTGGCATGTGGATCCCAGGTAGGCTGAAGGCACCTTAAGTTGGCAGGCTCCTTCTCTGGAGGGTCAGGAACCCCCATACTTCTTTTTGACAAAAAATATAGGGCACTGGCAGTGGAGGTAGAGGGGCAAATCAACTCACGTACCAGATTGTCCTTGAGATGCTCCTTGAGGGCTGCTGATTTCGAGCATGACAAAGCCTAGATGCTCCCAAAAGGCGCTAAAGGAGTTGGTGGGCAGGGGGTGTCACTCTGGGTTCAGGGGAGGTTAGAGAAGCCTACGGGGCTGTGATCTGCCTTTGCATACTGATCACAGTTCCCTGTGAGGCTTGAGGTCGAAACAGAAGCTGCAGGGTGGCCATGGAGTCAAGTCTTATGACACCTAGGTGCAGGGAGGCTATAGGGGCAAGGCCTGGCTTAGTCTGAAGGCCAGGCTTCATGGTACTCAGCTCAGGGCTTCAGAAGGCGAAGCAGGGAGAAGCAAGAGCAAGGCTCTTCCACAACAGAGAACAACCCAGGAGCCAAGGATAGCCACAACGAAGGCTGGGCAATGATCTCACTGGGAAGGTGCAGTTCCACAGCTCTTGAACTGGGCAACCAGAGAAGGAGTGGTGTCAAAAGAAAGTCCTATCAACAGTTCAGTGATCATCAGGCAGAAACAAGGTAACATGTGAGGTCCAGGTTCAAACCAGGAAAGCCAAAGACCTCAAGGACAGGACTAGAAAGAGGTACAGCTACAACACAGCTCATGCAGAAACTGAGGGCCCTGGCCTGAGCATAAACGGAGCCCCTGCACCCATCAGCAGTGGGTGTGGGTGGGGGCCCCAGGTGGGGCTGGTCAGGGCCAGTAAGGCCTCTTGGTTTAACAATTGCTGGACTGTTGAGAGACCCTGTCACTGCCACCACTTGGGTACAGCAGAGCTGTGGAGGTCGCTGTCCCGTGTGCTGGGATAACCCCCAGCTCCTGACTTACATGCCCTTGTGGCGCACCCTCAGTCTTGCGACTCCCTGACAGCTGAGAGACTTCTTGAGCCAGTTGTGGTTTCTCTGTGTTCTTCAGATGGATTTCTCCTCCATCGCTTTTTCCATTTCCCCTTTGAAATTCACTGAAATGTTTACATTCATAACACCCAACTACAAGGACTTCCACAGTTTAACTCCCCATTGTATGAAGACCACCTTCTTCAGACTGTTTTGAATCTACCTCCTGCTTGCTTCATTTTAAGCTTGATTTTTACTTTAGAAGAGACAGTGAACAACTAAACCCTACCCATCTTCTCCACACCATTCATAACTGCAGTATAGTTGCAAAGGCCTCCCTCTTCGCTAACCCTTCTCACTTTCTCCTGCTGGAGGGGTACTCTATGCTGCCTCCCCCAGAGTCCACCTCCTTGCCATGGGATAAGGCAGGAGATATAAAGACAGTCGGGTTTTTTCTTGTTTAATTAATCTGCACTAGGTTACTTCTTGACAGGGGAGGCACAGATCAAGACCTCTTTGGCTCTTTGTGGTTTAGGTTCAGTAATCCTTAGTAACCCTGGGTGGACTGCAGCTTGAAGAATAACATTACGTCTGTATAAATTGCTTCAGGATTTTTTGCTGTGTCCAGTATTTATCTTAATTTTCTGTCTTAAACTGTTGAGTGCTACTGCTGTGCATGAGAAAAGCTAACTATGTTCTAAATACTACATAGTGTCTCAGAGCTGTAACCTTTGAGATTAAGGCTGTGGTTGTCCTTAAATGTTTTTGGCTTATGCAGTGTCTCATATTGGTATGTTCTTTTGAGCATCTCTTCATCTAGTCCCATACTATCCTTTCACTACTGTTCTTTTAAAGAACCACACATGAAAACGAAGTTTTAAGTTTACAGAAGAAAGCAGCTTTTTGTTTCAGAAGTGCAAGTGTTCAGTCAGTTCCTTATTTTACAACAGTGTAGCTTTGTTTCCTCTGTACTTCCTCTCCTCCTTTTTGGAAATCCAGCAAGAATCTTATTTATGCCAGTAGAACGTATGATGTCCTTGTCAGTGATGAGCCACCTGTCAGTTAAATAGAAGCAGCTCCATCACGAGGGGACAATAAGTCTCCCCATATTTTACAAGTCAGCATGTTCTAAGAGATACCAAATACATTTTATTGTGCTGTCTCTAGACCAACACAATACAGGAAAACAAGGCTAACCAGTGCTGAGTTTCCAGAATGGCAGGGGTTTTTTAAGCAATAATTGTTTGTATCTGTATTGAACCTGTTTTAGAAGTCCATACTCTTTGCGTGTTTATCTTTCCTCCTTTCTCCTTTATTTAAATAAAAATTTATTTAAGAGAGCTTTATTTAAATCAAATTGCAAATGCCTTGTGCAATCTGCTGTCAGAAGAAATATTAAGTGTTAGACTAGTACAACTAAATAAATTATCATTAGCCTACAAGAAAATGAAGGGTTTAAATTCATATCCCACCAGTGTGGTGTGAAGGAGGATGCAACAAGAAGAAAATTGTTGCAAGGAAGAATTCATGTCCTATCTTCTCCTTCCCATATTTGCACATCCTTCTACATTCAGATAGACCCCAAATATATAAAAAGAAGCCAAACACAGAGATTTTTTAAAGCATAGTTGGAAAAATAAGGGCAGAGTACGTACAGGGATACTAGGTGTGAACAAAGGAACGCAAGAGAGGTGATTAGGCTTCAGAGTTCCTTCACTTGCCAATACTGTGGGCCGGAAAGTGGAAACCCACAGTTTTCCCTCTTCAATTTACCTTTAATACCTACAGTAAATCAGATAAACCACAAACAAATAATTTAATATACATAATTTTTATACACTCTTTCTCAGATTAAAAAAGAAATCGGAATAACAGCAATTTCAGGATTAAACCAGCCTGCTAATGTTGCTTTTTTTTCCCCTCTCCCCACCTTCTTCATTACTATTTTTTACAATTTTACACAATATAAAAAATTTATAGATTTTAACATTTACATGGAGTCTATAAAAACCTCATGCCACATTATCATATTGCTAAACTTTATTCCTTTTTATTATGGCTTTATTATTCTCTCTCATGGATGAAATGGCTGATATTTTATTTTGAATTGTAATTTATTATACAGTTAATATCACAGGGGTATTTTTAATGAAACAATAACCGTAGAATACTGAAAAAATATAGTATTATGAAAGGGGTATATTCAATAGCACGAATGTTAACACAAATAGTGGAGAAGGAAATAGACATTTTAATTATAGTTACCTTTATCTGCTTTTATGATGAAAGTAGGACATGTGATCCAAAAAGAAATAAATCAGAGGTTAGTTGCTATTGATTTATGGATGTGCAGTTCTTCAGTGCTGGTTATTTTATGCCCAAGATTAACTGAGTTCCTTCCAGGTTTTTGCACTGTTAGTCATATGGGAAGACCAACAAGTTTGACTTCATGAACTCTGAGACTAATCTATTAACATTATGGTATGTTCATTACTCCAATTCCTGTGCACTGAAAGAGAAGAAAAATATAACAGTTGAGAAAATTAAAACAGAAATCATTTGGAGTTGTTTTACATGGAGAAAGGGATCAAGAGTTGCTAAGTTTGAAAAGCCTTACATATGATAATCAATCACTGGGACATTAGCCTTCAAACAACCTACATTACAACTACAGGCACATACCATATTTTAAATTCATTAACTCTTCCCCTCACAATTATACACAGAACTCCAGCACTGTATAGCAAGACTTGTAAAAGAGAAAAATATAAATAAATAAATTGGGAAGCCCTCTTCAGTTATTCCCAGGCAAAAGTGAAAAGAAAAAAAGCATAATTCTTGGTTGTGCCTCTAAGTATTTACAAGTGCATAAAACAAATCATAGGAGCATCACACCTTGTCTGATTTACTCTTTTTTAACCTTGATCCTGGCCTAGGATTAGCCCTGTAAACAAACCTACAGCTGAACAAGTTGCTATGTGTAGTAACAAGCATTAGACCTTGTAATGATTGATTGCAGGAAGAGATCCTAAGCATCACCTCTAGGAACACAGGACAAGAGGACAGAGGACTATGGAAGCATAAAACCTAGTAGGAATGTATCTCTCATTGGCACCCCTTTTCTAGCACCTGGCACATGACACAGACCATTTGCCTCCAGCATCCCCCTTTTAAAAATCTTTTCTTAACAAAGTGAAGCCTAAGAAGATTAAGATGGCAAAGGACTGCCCAGAGGGACCCAGTGCCTGGAGCCTAGCAGGGCATTTGACCCTCCACCAGTGTGAGAGAGGTCCAAGCAGAGCTCCTACAGGAGCAGCGCAAGTAATGCAGCAGCTGAATGAAGATGCCTGATGTTCTAGTGGAGGCTCATCAGTGGTCAGGAAGAATGAAGCCATCTTTGATGCTAACAAAGGAAAACAGGCCAGGAAGAAATCCAGGACCACCTCAATCCCCAGCTACCTCAGTTCCCCTCCAGTCAATCCTTTCTTTTACCAGCTGTCCAGATCCAGTCAGGATAGAGTTAGACTGCCAGGGAGCAGCAAGGACTGTTTGGTCACTAAAGGGCAGGGAACCAGGAGCAGTGTGTAATAACGAGGTGGGCATCTCACAGTATGCCGGCAAGGTGAGCAGGGCAGGCCTGGGGATGGCAGCATGTGTGAATTACCAAGCATAGCTGTTGGACAGCTGTGAATTTCCCTCAGCAGAAAGGGAAACAGAAGGTAGCCTTTGCTTTAGGCAAATGGCTATATCAGCTGGGTGAATAAACTGGCTGTGTAGCTGTTGGTCCCTGAATTAATCAAAAGAATGCAAATATACCAGCATGGCTCAGCCCAATGTAGAGTATAAAATACAAATAACAAACAGGAAGAACTCTGAAGAGAGCTATGAGCTTGAGTGGGTTTCAACCCACATATTCCTTCCCAAAGGCTGGGAACACCCAGCATCATGACGGTGACTATATTATAGAGATTAGTAGTGGAAATCACATTTCTATTGTGACTTAACTGCATATTACAGTTACGATACTCTCCTAAGTAAGACTTGTACCTGTACTGTGATTTAAGTACATTGCTGTATCACTCTGATAGATCAAAATCCCATGTAACATAACTTAAAAAAACAATAGGCTTGGTGTTAAACATTAAATCCTTCATGCATGGAATATGTAGAAGAACCTGGTCAGAGAGCAGCATGTGCCCTGTGAGGAGAGGCTAAGGGAAGTGAGCTTGTTAATAGCAGCCTTCCAGTTCTTGTAAGGTGTTACTGGAAAGAAGAAGCAAGGCTCTTCACCCTGGTGCCTAGTGTGATGACAAGAGACAAAGGGCATCTATCAAATCAAGAAGGGTTCCAACTGGGTATAAGGAAAAACATCTGCTCACCGTGAGAACAGACAAGCCATTAAATGGGCTGCCCAGACAGGTAGCACAGTCTCCGTCCTTGGAGGTTTTCATGACCTGATTCAATAAAGCCTTGAGCAGCCTGACCCTGCTTTGAGCAGGAGGTTGGACTCTGGCCAGAGAGTATGAATGGAGTACCTCAGAAGTCACTATTGGGTCCAACAGTATTCAACATCTTTGTGAACAATCTGGATGACGGTATTGAAAGCGCCATCACCAAGTTTGCGTGTGACAGCAGGCTGGGAGGGGAGATATATATGCTGGAAAGTAGAGCTATCACACACAGAAGTCTGGACAGTCTGGAAGATTGAGCCAGCAAGAACTGAAGATAGCAAAGGTAAATGTAAAGCCCCACACTTGGGACATAATAATCCCAAGGAGCAGTACAGGCTGGAGTCTGACTAAGTTGGAAGGAGCTGTCTGGTGAATTTAAAAAAAAAACCTGAACAACCTCTTCTGTGTGCACTGTCCACAGCTACTGAGCAATCAGTTAATTCCACTCATCTATGAGGGCTATATTCTGACACTGTGAGAAGTTCCAGTGGTCTGAAATTGTGATCTGAAAGTGATACTAACAGGACTATTTATTCCTGCTCAAAGGATGGGAACAAAATATGAAGAAAGCCTCTGGAGGGGCCCACTGGATGTCACTGTATGAATGGAAATTAATTTGCTACTGCTTCCCTGGTTTCAATCTGTTCCTTAGCTTTAGATGTAGCAAACCCAGTGTCATGCTTCTGTGTTAAATTTGTGCTTATGCAGATACCTAGCAGCGAAAAAGCACTAAATAGGGAAATAGAAAATATTTTTTCTGGTTCTGTTGATTATGCTGCTTTCTCCTCGACATAATGACACTGGTTTAACATTAGCACTAGACTGCAGGTTCTGCAGGCTTACTGCAGGCTAAAACAAAAAACATAAAGTTTTTCCTTACAGCACAATTACATTGTGGGAAGTCTTTTTTTTTTTTAGTCCTAAAATAACACTAAAAGCCAAAAATAGATTAAAAAAAAAGAGTTAGGCAGATAGGTTGAGTTAAAAAGAGATGGTCCAAATACAGTTATTGCTTAGAAAGTCCATCAATAACTGGTGATTAGGAGCTGGAAACTATATTAGATAACACACAAATAATACTAGACATAAGCATCTGCTTTCAGGCACTGCTGAAAACAGAATATAAATCCAATCTGATCTTTGATCTGTATTCCGACTTCCTCTGTTCTTAGGCAGAACCTCTCTAGCCCTAAATATCCCAAGCCATGTAAAAATGGATCAAGAAGGCACCCAAAGAGCACATGCAGTGCTTAAAGGACATGAAAATAAACAACTCCCTTCCTGAAACTCTTCCTGTCCCAGGAAAAATCTATGCATCGTCATAAACAGCAATACATTGAGAGAATTCTGCCGAGGGGTTCTTTAATTCATCCAGTGCTAGTGTCTGCTTTAATAATACTTAAAGGAGAGGATGCTTTGTCACCTATTTCAGCAGCATGTAATTTTCTGCAGAGAAGTATCTTCTAACACTTCAGCGTGAATTCAAGACAAGAAATTGGCACTTTTAAATTAAACTGTGACTTACTGTGAATAAAGTGAATAGTATTGCAAAACATCATCTATGAATTTTTGATCACTAAAGCTAAATGACAGTTCATGATGGGTGACAGGGTAAAATTCTCCAGCTTGCGTTCCTGCTATATTTTGTAAATAATCTGGGATGCTCAAGTCTCAAAATAATTTGTGTATATACAAACCCACTGTAGAGATCTGATCTTTTGCGTGAGAGAGGCCTGGTCCAGGCTGTCCCCCATAGTGATAAAAGTGCTCATGTAAGTTTTCTTTCTGCCTATATATTGTTAAAGGGAAATTAGTTCCTAGAACCTGGGGGTTATGGGGTTATTAGTGAGGCTACATTTCAAAAGGCTGAGGAAGATATTAATTAGAATTAAACTTAAAATTTTATCTGCAGTGAGTAAAGGCATTTGCCATTAATCTCACATGGTAGTCTAACCCTACAGCTCTAACAGACTTCTATTTTTGACAAGGGAAAGAGATTTTGACTATGTACCCGTTTAACTAAAAATTGGGCAAAACAAACTCTGAATCATGCAGGTGAACGGACTCCCTAAAATATAATTTGAAAAATATCAGCTGTGGTCATCTCAAACAAAACATCTCAACAAGGACTGTAGAGCCAGGTTTTTAAAAGACTGATAGATGGCAATCCAGAAGGATTAGAGAACATGCACCAATCTGGTAGGAATGATTAAGCATTAACATTCTTTCCTTTAAGGTGTAAAGAAGCTGGTACCTAGATTTGTAGATGATTCCTTGATTTTTATCTGGTTCCAAGCATGAATATTGTCCCCAAAAGTAACTTAGAGTAAAGTTCTGTAGGTAAGCAAAGGAGACTGTTTCATATGCTCCAGATCTCACAGTTACCAAGAAATGATTCATCGTTCTGCTAATCCTTATAAAAAGACAGGAGAAAGTGAATCCTGAGACCACTCAGGATGGCCCCTGAGGACTCAGGATGTGTCTGACCACCAGACACAGAAGAGCAGCAGATTTTGAAGAAGAGAGATCAATTTTGAAGAAGCAGATCCACTGAGCACAAATGAATCACGAAAAGTATTAAATGGTTAGTAAAAAGGATTGGAAAGATATGGAATGGCCTGAGATAAAACACTCTGTGCCAGGATCTTCTTCAAACTGAGACTCAGGAGAAACCAAGACTTCCACAGGAGATCATAACAACAGCAGGATTTTCAGCAAGAAATGTGCTTTTCTCCAGAGTAGGTAGCTATCTCCTTGAACCAGTCTCCTGAAGGGTATTTTTCTCAATCAGACATAAAATAGGCCCTAACTACATGCATTTCTTAAAGAACAAACTTGAAGTAGCAGCAGTGAGTAGGATGATTTACATATAATTTCCTTTACAGTAATAGGAATCAGAATTTATATATGTGTATAAATAAATCAAATGCATATGTTTGATTTATTTTAATGAACTGGAGGAAGGCACAGCCTCTTCACCTAAATTCCAAGTGGATAAATATATTCTGATTTAGGAAAATATTTAATATAAGACTGTCTTATGAACTCAGCTGGATACAGTAATATCTTCGTATCTTAGTCTAGAGCCTGATGCAACATCACTTTGGGTTGCCAACCATGAAATAATTTTTATGTGCAAGCAACATTGTAAGTGCTTTGTGCCTGTTGAAGAGTGGTCCAGAGGAGAGGAAGAAGCACACTGAAGACAAGGTGTATCATGTTGCAAGCAGCCACACCTCAAATCCAGAGTCACACTGTGATAAGCAGTGGTTATATTGGCATTGATATACTTGTTTGCTCTCTCTCCCTCTCCCCCTCTCCCTCCTGCCCCCCACAACACACTTACTGTTTGCTTTTATCAGTTTTCATTTCCTCTATATCTTTATCTCTTTATTACTATGATACAAGAGGCACCTACTTATTACAAAGTACTCAGGAAAGTGTTCTCCTCATCTCAGACAGTTTCATCCTAGAATGGCCTGCATAGTCACCAAGTGCAAGAAGAAAGGAGCAGACGTTGCTGCCTATTGTGATTAATGCTTCCTGTAATTGCACATGGCGCTAAGATGCTATTCTTTTAGGGGAATGTTAAAGCCATGTAGAAGAGTGAAAGATTAAATCTACAACACACTAGGATCTGTGGGACTTCTTCCAATTACCATGGTATGAATGGAGAAAAAAAAATCCCTCGTGCTCAGACAGCAGTACACCGTCACTGCGATATTGCAGCTGCTTGGATGGAGACTCCTCTGGTTAATAAGCAGATGATAAACAGGCAAGAAGATCAACTCCTCTTACAAGCTAATTCAAATCTCTTGCCTGCAGGACTTCTAGTTTTCACCTTCCTTCTTTAGAACCCTTTTATATCAGATTCTTTCACCCAGGCAAAGAACAAGGTCATTTACAATGGCAATAGAAAGTTGATTAGAACAAATAACAAAGGCTGTAGTTTCAGTGAGTTAAAAAAACTTTAAGAGCATTAAATAGACAAAACTCAGGCAGGATCTACTTATGTCAATAGACTCCCACAGTAGGTTTCAAGACAAGTGTTTCCTTTTCATGGGACTCTACATGTTTCCTCCACCATAGTGATTTTAGGCTCCAAGTTCACCCTAGAACTGTGCTGTTAAGAATTAATGCACAAAAGGCTAACCAATTGATTGCTAAGGCACTTGCAAAATGACAGGCTACTCCACACTCACACCAGGCCTTTACAAGCTGAGCAAAATAACTAAGTTCAGATTTGAAACTCACCTCACCCAAATATTCAAATTGCCCATTAGACTGTCCTTGGTGCTGCTCTTGGTGGACAGGGATAGGGAGGATAAAAATAGTTTTTCCCCTCTGCAATGTTGTTTGCATTCTCCCAGTAACAGACTCCCTTTGCTAATTACAAAAAATATTCCAACTCCTACAGAGGGAAAGAGCAGGAGAAATGGATGGAGGTGGGCCTACAGCCAGGAAGTTATCCATAGACTTTCAGATGACATGTCATTTAAGCTGATGAAACTCACTTTCACATGAGTTATGACATAACCATGGCAGGAGCTGACAAGCGTCAAAATCTTGCTGAACAAATAAGATTTCAAGTCCTATCCCTTTGTACCGAAGAAGAGCCAGCAAATATTACACATTTATCCTGCTTCTTCCCATGGCACTAACTCCTCTCAGCAGCTTTATTGGCAGTCTATAAGCATGTCCAATTCATGCTTTTACTTAGAATAGCTCCTGATATTTAAACTGAACTTTTCATGGCCTTTCCATTGGGGAGGGACACCTTTCTAAATATCACTCTACTGTGGGGAATAAAGAGTTACTGGATGCTCTGCCATCAGGATTGGGGTTTCTGTGCAGATTCTACAGCCCAAGAAGCAGCCCCTTGTGTTGACCGGGAGACCAAGGAATGATTTTCTTCACAGGCCAGAACATCTCTCATTCCCTTTTCCAACGGCCTCATCACACACCAGTGTCTTAATGGAACAGACCAACAAGTGTGGACCGGGGCACAAAGGACAGATACTGGTAAGAAACAGATAGATTTAGGTATCACTAGATCACAGTGTCCAGGTGCAAACAGGGGGAAATACCCAGCAGCTTCTTCCCCCTTGCAGTCATGTAATAAGCATACACCAGAGGATATTGTGACTTCTTGCAAGTAGTCAGGGCCTACAGCCTACTTTTTTCCAGACTACTGTCTACCTGATGCTGCTGCACAGAGAAAAACCACACCACAGAGTGGCTTCCTCATAGCCACTCACTGTGCCTGCAACTGCAGCCATGGGTAGTGTCTCCTGACAGCTCTCGCTGTCTCTCAGCGCAGGTGCTATGACAGGCACGAGGTCTGCAAACTGAGTGTGACTGAAGCAGTGGGGGAGGCAGTCTCAGAAAGCAGAACCACCATGACCTGGAAGAACTGCAGTTATTATTTCTTGGGAAGTAACAAGAGTTACACAAGTGTCCATGTTGTGCCTTTTCCTCTGTCCATGCCTGCTCACGCCTCGTGTGAAGGTAAAAGGTGCCTTCTGCTCAGTCACCCTTTTCCAAGAAAGGTTTCTCCACATGTCTAAACATGCTCTGACAGCTACCGCAAACCAGGCACAGCCTTCCTCAGGACAGGCTCCAGCATGGATTATCAGATTTACCAAGGAGTGGAGCACCTCAGGACAACAGAATGAGATGGGGTGAGCCTGTCAGAGCAGGCTCAGGAGACACACACAAATGGCAAACTGGACAGAAAGTTCAGGAACTCTTTTGCTAACGAACCTCCCTCTGCTCCTGCATGGATTTCCTCCTGCAACTCTGTCATTTGCTTCCTTCCAGATGTATGACCCCTTGGGATTGTAGATATGGGTGAGTCGTACTCACAGCAGCCTCTGCTGCTAGTTCCAGCCTTGGGAGTGGGAGGGATAACCCACACTCACCACGGTGGAATAACACGCTCTTCCTCTTCTGGATCTGCACTACATCTGCTCAACAAACAAAGTGGACAGTTCACTGCTGGTCTCAAAATTCACACGCACCTTTAGAATGGATGCTAATGCATTTCAGGTTTCTCCTCAAAGTGGGCTATAAACTAAGATCAAGGGGCCATTAGTACTAGGTCCTTACACAGCAAAAGTAAGATGATTGTCCCCTTCTGCTTCCATTGTTTGTGCTGCAGTCCTTTTTCCTGGTCATTTCTCTTCACCCTCCAGCTACTCGATAAAGCAAGTACTCCCTTGAGGAGTCAAGCCAAGGTCCACAGTGCAGAACGATGTGCAATATGCAGTGAGCAGGGGCAGTACAAAGGAAGCCTCCCTGGCAAGGGAGGGCTTTGCAGCACACAGCAAACATCTTCCTGAGGGGAAAAATTTGCTTGTAGGAATGATGAAGTGTTCTACAGAGCAGGCCTGACTGAGGGAAAAAAAAGAGTTCTCAAGCCTATGACTGCCTCACATGTGTCTGGGGACTTTTGGAGAGCAGGAGAAATGGTGGAGGGAAAAGGGAATATCATAAGGCTGAGGTAAATGAGTTCTGAATCAATAAGGTGTGGTGGCAAAGGAGGGAAAGAATTTTAGAGACCTGATAAAGGAATCCGTAGCTCTATAAACCCCACATTAATGCTTTTTCACACACGGGTACCATGTGCACATGTGCAGCACCTTGAAAAATGATAGTCATGTTATCTCCATATCTGGTGAAAGAGTTTCCCCAAGGCTTTACAGAGGTCACAATAGTTTGCACATGTAAGGATGTTGTAAGGCTTGTTGGCATTTACCTTGTCCTTGCAGTAGACAAGCTGAAGATAAGTCTTAGGTTCTGCCAGGCAGGATTTCAGGGCCTCACTGAGACCCCCTGAACACCCTCTGACTGTGGCTACACATCCCAGGGGATCAGGCAGCCTCAGTGCCATGAAGCAGAAGGGTAGCCAAATATTGAAAGTGTCAGTGTCCCCCAAAGGACAGAATAGCAGTTAGTTCCTGCAGGAAGACATCATGGGCACTGTGAATGGATCACATCAGTGTCTCTAACTCATCTCATATCCCCTCTCTGTCTGGTAACACCCTGCTGGATCATGGATCAGCATCCTTTCCTACTAGACATCCTGCAAAAACACATCCATCTGCAGAGCATGCTGCCACTACCACAGCTTGCACATGACGCAGGCAAGCAGGGAAGGCTAGTACACTGGATGGGTCTATGTTGCATGAGCAGAAGAAATGAGAGAGGATTGCTCTTGAAGCTTTGGTACATTCCCAACTACTTCACAGTACAGACAGGGCCTGGGACCATAAAGGCACTGAGATGTGGTCAGCATGGGCTCACACCAGTCTGCTCTCTCATCCAAGTAACAAAAGACATAGATGATCCATCCAGGACAGAATGATCCATCTGGGACTGCACAACGTATCTGCAGTAAATAGTTTATCCAGTGGCTTATCTGCAGCCACCAAAGGCAACAGAAATTTCTCCATTATTTATTGTTAGTACCTCATGAGTTGACATTTAATTTAAGTCTTCCGCTGTGTCTTGCCCAGCAGCTTTAACATTATAAATAAAGAAGCGCTTTCTTTCTCACTTAAGAACTAGCCACAAGGATTCAGACCTGCTTGATGAACCTTTTTGTAAGGTGTGTATTCTGTTGTCATAAATGGGTGATGTTCAGAAGTTTACCTCTGAACCACCACAGCCACCTCTGTTTTGAGGAAAGTTACCCAACCGCTGAAGGCACTATTGCTTCAAGGCATCTATCAACGTCCAGTCTTCACAGGCAGACATGTTTCCCTAAATACTGTAGAGATGAGGAAGTTGTTTCTTTTGTTTACAGTTGCAAACTTCCTTACAAACAGCTTTTTCTGAGAAATTTTATTTTCTTTCTGTTATGAAAGCTTCCACAGCACTTGGGGGGGATACCAGGCATTTTGGCACAGAGGGCAGTCAGGTTGGCCACGCACAACGTGCCCTTGGCAAATCCATGCTGAGTATTGCTGATTGCTTTCTCATCCTTCACATGCTCATGTATGGATGCCAAGAGGACGTGCTCCATGACATTTCCAGGGAGGGCTTTCACTGTGTGCTCTTCTCACTGTACTTCATCCTTACTCATGCTGCTATAATTATCTACCCTTTACAATAACTCAGATGCTCTATTACATTTATTTGTAACAATGACAGTAAGCAGACTAACGACCTTCAATCAGATGGCACTCAATCTCCAGCATAACAGTGTAAGTCATATAAAGATGTAGCCTGCATTCTCAAAACAGAAAAGACTAATGCCAAATCTGAACATCCTTCAGATGCAAAAGCTTACCAAGAAACATAAAATAAGAGGTTTCTCCTCATTGAAACAGGCTGTTAGGGCCTAGAAGAGTCTAAAAGAACCAGCCACTCTTACTGCTCTTCCAAGGAAACCTCTCAGTCCTTTGTAAGCATGGCCTGAAACCTATCCACACATCTTGCAGCTGGAGCTGAGAAGTAAATCAGGCCATCTGGTCTTCAGACCCCTTGCCCATGTAACAGATTAGCCACTTCATCATGAATAGCTTTTCAAAGCACTCATAAAAGCACTTCCAACACTTATGCTTTCATAGATACTCACTTGTATCAGCATTTGAAACCTCTTTATATACATTAAATGTTTACACTTTGCTTATTGCCATAATATCTGTGTAGCATAATATATGAGGCCTCAGAAATCTCCTCGGAATAGGAAAATAATATTACATTCAACTTACAGACAAGGAGAGGTCCATGTGTTTCAAGCTCTCTGTGCTCAGCTTTTCTCTTCTGACAAGACTTGCCCTTTCATTTCTGAAAACAGGACTTTGTTGCGGTCCCTGCAAAGCTGATCACAGACACGCATGGTTAGAGTGCACTCCTTGGATGCAGAAGCTGCAGTGTGGGAGGTGAGGAAGAGAGCTGACAACCCACACAGCAGAGGCAGCAAGTGAACTCATGTCCTCTAACTCAGGCTGTAGATGGCAGGCATCACAGCCTCCTTTTCTGCCAGCTGCTTCTCTCTGGAACTGGACCCACCAGGCCTGCCCTAGGGGCATCCACTGGATCAGGTTCCCTGGCTGAGTGAGCAGCTGCCCTGAGGGACCTGAGCCATTCTGAACTGCTCAGCACTTACCCTGGAGCACATACTCTACCATGGGCTTGTCCATGTGGAGTCCATGAACTAGAAAAGGTTCCTATGCTTATATATTCTTACTTAAGTTTGTAGATGGTGTATTTTGAAATGGCTTTATTAATCCAGCAATTTTGATTACATTTGAATAGCAGTGGGAGCTCAGTGTTGTTAAAAATAGCACTTTGACCATTAATTCCATTCCTTCACCTTTTATTATTGTTTTCACCACATTTCTTTCAGGAAAAAAGCACCTTATATTCTCTTAAGGGAGAGGTACCACCAATTAGTGGCTTATACACTTGGCCTGTTGCCTTCATGAATCTATTTCCTAGGTTCCAGAAAGACTTACAATTTTCCCTCATGTCTATACATCTTGAAGACCACATGAACTGATTAATACTCTTTTCCTTCCTACCGTCTAGAATATTCTGTATTCCTGTATTCTAGGGTTTTGTTAATATAACTGTACATGAGAAGACTGCAACCTCAAGATCAAATGGAACTTTTACTCAGCAGATGACACAGTTTTACCACTTATCTATGTGTTTCTTTAACGGAATAATATATATGGGAACAATTTGTCTTTATCTTTATGTCCATTTTCAGGGTCAAAAAATAAAAGACTACACTGCTGACATTTATTTGTCAGCTGAAGTAACTTTCCATGCTTTGGAAAATAAGACTTTTAGCCCTAAGGAAAGGATCCTTCAGTGCAGGAATAATGGCTTGTGTTAAATGTCTTTGGGATAAAAAATTACATCACTAAGAACATTAAGCACTGGCTATTCCATGACATCTTTCAAGTACCACTCTCCTTGCAGCAGAAACTAACAGCCTTGAGAATGATGCCCAGGCTTTCATTTCAGTGTCTCAGAAGCATGTGATAGCTCAGGATGGGAAATGAAAGGATCAGTGGGAAGCCCAATGAAATAATGAAGACTTCCTTGGAGACAGAGGACAAATGGGAACATAAGTCCATGGGTGAGTGGTGCTTCTACTCCAGGTTCCCATGGTGCTGCTCTCAAAGGGCTGAGTCCTGATCTGGGTGAATCCTCTGACCTTGAGCAGTCAAGGCAGGACTGCTCCCTCTTTTGCAGAGTCTGTTTTGAGCAGGGCCTCACCTGATATGTTTGGATTGTGGAACGAAGTCCTGGCATAAACTACAACATCAAGACTGACTATGCTCACCAACATAATATTAAGGTCAAAAGCGGAGGTGCCAGTGTGGGGTAGGATTCAGCTGGGGGGAGCTCTGAGGAGTACAGGCTGGAATTCAGATGTGTGAAGCAGACATCTGGTAAGATTTTGCCATCTGACTGCATTCAAGGTCTAAACCTAGTCTTCTCAGGCCACTTATTCAAAGGCTTTGTTTCTGGATTTCTAGCTGAAAAACCATGGAATTTCAGATGATATTATGAGTATGCAGAGTGTACAGATGTTACACATGTCTATAGTTCTCTTTTTAATAACACATAAAATTAAAGCACCCAAAATTGGAATTTTCTTCCCCCCAAAAGCCACCTGTGCAACTCTGTGATTTGTTTAATCTGTTATGCAGGGACATTATGTCTTGATTTTGACAGATGAAAATGATAATAAAAATCCAAATGAGATCCACTTAGCCTAACCCTGAACAAGGCCGACATATGGAAAAATCAGACTTACCTGTAAACTCCTTTCTGACCTTGGTTGTAAAACTTCTGGCTCAATCACTTCCCACTCTTTTCCTAGCTATAGTACATTTCACTAGTAGGAAGACTGGCAAGATAAAGGAAGTGATTCTTCCCTCTACCACACACTCATGAGTACTCATCTTTGTCTTAGAAAGACAGATAACAATCCTGCATTAATTAATGTGTATTCTAAAAAGAGCTCTAGAAGTTCTTGAGAAGCATTATTATTTATTTCTGAAGGAAAGTGTTTCACTATACAATTAGAGATATGCTAGACACATACCTAAATAAAGTTAGAAGGTAAATTTTTTTAGGTATCAGAAGTGTCCCCATAAGCCCCTGATTTTCTAAGCTGTCTGTAGCACTTCAGCTACTTATGTCCTAGATGTGTGGTTTTAACTGTGCTTTTGAGATCTGAAATAATGAGGGATGTAAAGAAGATGGAGAATCTCCTCTGAGGTGCACAGAGAAAGGACAACAGACAACAGACATAAATTGCAGAATTCTGACTAGATATACAGGGAAAAAAATCACTATAAGAGTGGTCAAATAGTGGAGCAAGTTGCCCAGAGAGAATGTGGAACCTCCATCCTTGGAGATACTTAGAACTCAAACAAGTGTGTCTCTGAGCAAGTAACAGGGTAACTCTCTGGCCAGACCAGACAACCTCCAGAGCTTCCTTCCAACCTAAATTTTTGTATGGTTCTATGATTATGACTACATAAAGACATCCTTCATATTCACATAAATCATGTGATATTACTGTGTGAGCTCATATAAGGCCCTTGATGTCATAATACCAGTCTTGTGGGGTTAATTTCTGTTCCTATTTTATACTGTGTCAATCCTGACAGAGACTGATTTTTTTTAAATGAGAACATTGTGTTTGCTGACCTACTCTAAGCATGACCATGGTCATATGTTAAATGCTTATTATGTTAATTGCTTTTTTTGAAGAGCTTACCTAATACAACTTGATAAACAAGACTTCTAATTTTTCACACCAAATGTAGCTTTATAACTAATAAAACTAGTGCCACCTATGTTGTGGAGAGTTTCAGTTTTTTTGACTATCTAGATGGATAAGTCAAGTAGAGTTACTTTGGAAGTGTCTTGGAATATATATATCAGTTATATGCGGCTTGTATGTATTTCTTCTTGGGTGAAATGAAAAATTTAATTATATGAAAAAAATGCAAATTGCTGCCAACTGTGTTAACTGCGAGAGAGTTGCATTATCTTCTAACATAAATTGTCAGTGAATTGAAGAAAGACGTTTTGGAAGCTGATCTGATTACTGTCAGGGAAAGTGCTCAAACTCAATTGTTGGCAAATGTCCAGTACCCATCACTGAATGATCATCACCTCATCATTCAGCCTTCTCAACTGACATGCAAAACAACATCCAAATATTCATTGCACATCTGTGCTGGACAGATTATGCATTAGCAATTCAAATCAATTCAATGTACAGGCAGTTTCTGTAAAGGCGTCTGTTTGGGTGAGATGCCTTGTTGTCTGGGATGGATAATAAGGCAACTCTGTCTAATCTTGGAGAACAATCAACCCATCTTGAGAAGGTGACTGACTACGTATGCTCTTGCCCTGACAGCACTAGAACAATGGCCCCATAATGCACTTGACTCAGCTGGTAATAAAATCTACTTTTGATTAGCAGCCATGGCTTGTGTCAATCACTGCATGATGTACCATTGTCCTCTGGTCCTGAACACAGTTTATTTACAGGGAAACAAAAGCTTTTTGGATATGGCTGCTGCCCAGAGATTGCAAAATAGATTGAGCTGTCAGCCTCACACACTAGATGAAGATTAATGAGTTGTGCAGACAATAAATATGAAGCAATGACCATAAATATGCTAATAGGTATTATCCATATACACTATAATTGCTACAAAAATTAAAAAGTAGTGTGAAGGAAATAGGTCACAGGGTGACAGATAGATAATCTTGGATGCTGAAGATCTTTGGTTCAGTCAGATTCTCTACAGGTTTATTTCCTTCAATTAGACCCTTCAAAAGAGTAATTGTTTAAAAGCTTTTTGAATAATCTCTTTTGAAACAGAGGTTTATGGGAAAATGTTTATGAAAAAGTGACTTCAATGACATGTTATTGGAATGAAAAAGGTGACTACCAAAAGCAAGCTATGCAGAGATTAATGGCTGTGATCAGCTGCCCAGCTTCACTAGGAGGAAAATATCTCTAAGTGGCACACTAGTGAAGACTTCAAGGAAAATGTACTGAAGAGACGCAGCAGTTTATATCCACAGACACAAATGAGTAAGGTCATTCCTGAGCAAAATATAGAAGAGTTGTGTGTACATCTGGTTGTGTCGGTTTGTTTGATTTTCTCAGCTTAGCACACTTTTTGCCTTCTTTTTTTTTTTTTTTTTTAAACTGAACAAGGGAAGGGTGTCCACGGCTCAAATTTCCAGAGTACTTCCAATCAAGCCTCTGGTTTTCCAATTCCTTTCAAAGAGCACACAGTCTAGACTGTTTTTGACACTTAAAGATTTCATTTGAACCTGAAACTCAGAACGTTAAACATCAGACTATGTTAGCTTCATGTATAGATGCTTCAGCACCTAAGGCTACTGAAATTGTAGTGACACTGAAAATAAAGGCAGTCGTACTCTTGGTATTCATGGCTTTGACTCTGTTCTCTGAGGCTTAGAAGTGCCACTGGATGTTTTTCAGGTCAGCTCACACCACCCATCTCCTCTCCTCAGATTTTTAGTTTCTGGAGCTGGGAAATTACTCAGATACTCTCCCAGATCAAATTTACTGTTATAATGTCAGGCTTGGCGATACAGATGAGTTATTTTCTCTTTCCTTCCACACTTTAACTAGAAGTTGCATCAGTTTGGCTCTTAAATTATCACTGTCCACAAAGACTTACAACTACCTTAGTGATTCTGTGCCAGGCTCCCTGCAAACTCAGCTGGACATCAACTGCACTTGCCTAACATCTTGGAAGTTACACTTTCTAACCAGAAATACCAGTAAAACAAAACAAAACAGGGTAGGGGACCATTTAGGAAAACATCTCACACAAAGCTGGCAGGTGAGAGGAGAAGCATGTCTTTTGGGATGAATCGGTGGAGGGAGAGGACCTCTGGAAGCTGCAGGCTCAGGGACTGAGTTCTTGTTCCCAGTCCCACTTCAGCAGTCACACTGGATCTTTTTAAACTGGAGGCTGTGATGTTAGTCATGTCACATGTTGCCAGAGCACAGTGAGTACCTGTCCCACCACCCCAAGCAAGGTGAGCACAGCAGACCCAGGGATGATAGGCAGGTTAAACCAAGAGTCCAAATCATCAGACAAGTTTGTAGTGATGAGGCAAGTCCAAGGTCAAGCCAGAAACATGAGTCAACAAATCAGGTTCAGGTCTGGTGATGGTAGCCAGGGTCAGCCACAGTCCAGTGATTGCTGGGCAAGTCTATCCTTGCTAACTGGGCAGGTCAAAGGTCAAGCCATGAAGACAGGCTGCAGCTCAGTCTGGATCAATGAGGTATGCTTGTGATGCTGCTGCGGACAGGTGCACCTACAGCATCGCTCAGGCAGGGACTGAAGGCCCAGGGGAGGCTGGCCAGGGCTGTTAAGATCTAATAGCGGTCTCAGACCTGACAGAGGTACAAGAGATTGACCTTGTATTCATTCATCTTCATACAAGAGATTGTCCCAAGTTTTCATAATAAGCTGAAAACAAGTAAAAGCAAACCCCTTCCAGGTCAGAACTTCTCCATAACTTATATTTGTTGTGCCACTACAGTAACAAGAGCATAAAGGTAGGTAGAGCTCAGCTGTTTTTAGCACCATGTCATCTGTGCCTACTCACATGTTCCTCATCCAACTAACTGCAAGCACATAGCAGATTTTAGAGCCACCTCCTTGCTGACTAGGTCCATGGCACATTTGTAAACAGAGGCTTCCCTTGAATCCCTTCAGTGGCTTCCCTCTCATTATACTGAGTTTCTTCACCTTGTTTTTATGAGACTTCTCTTATTTTCTCCTTTCCCCACCTATTCACTGATATCTCTGCCAATCATTAATTGCCTTGAGGCACTTTGATTTCAATAAAACTTTTATCTAATTTTAACTCTTTTTAGTTGAACAACTTGGTGTGTATCCATTATGAATTGTGTTTTAGGACTGAGTAAAAGGTCATCACATATAGAGTCTCTGCAACTTTGTGAAGACTTCATTCCCCGTAGCTTTGCCAGACTTTATCATCATTTCCTGATGGGCTGTTTGGAATATTAAGTAAATGATTTTAACAAAGTACCAAAAGATTTTAGCAGTTTTGAAGGAAGTATCTGTAGCAATATGTACAAAGAAAGTGACATTTTGGTGTTTATTTTCACTTTGAAGAGGGCCTATAGCATTAATTGTCCTATTCTTACATGGAATTTTACTTGCACTTAAGCTACAACTTCAGATGGTTTATAACATTAAGTAATTCAAAATGATAAATGAGAGACTTGAGAAATTGGGGATAAAGATGCATCATAATTAAAGAAGCCATAATGCAAGCAGAACAAAAAATAAAAGTAACAAACATTAGAATGAAAGAAAACTAACATATATGAATTAAAGAAAAATTGAATGAAAGAAAAGCATTAAAAGAGCAGTGCTGCCAGATATCCCACTGCTCAGATAAACAGCACGTATAGGAAGGGAGGAACAGACTTTGTATCCTTTGTTCTATAACCCACTGTGTACAAGATATGGATATTACGCAACCGTGAAAATGCAATATTTTTATTCTGTATATTTCCACTTTGAAAGCCATCCCTGAGTATTGTGACCTAATCAGATATTCTTTTTTACCTAAGGGAGGAGACCCATGGATTTTTAAACAGCCTTATTTAAACTACTGGCTAAGAAAAACTGCGATAAAGGAGTGTGTGCCACTTGCAAAGGCCTGTTCATTAAAGATGGAGGCTCTGCTTTAGCAGGATTTGCATGAGGAAGAACAAAACATCTGTGTCAATCTGCTCATATGACGCAAGGTCCCCTAACAGTTCCCTCCATAAAGAAATTAATTTCAAGCATCCGTTGTTAATTGAGTTCTGAATTCCAGCTCTCTGTAAACCAGTTTCTTTGGGGGTGGCTGTACCACAGCTGAACTCTGGGTGCTATAACCAACTCAAATTGCAGTTTCTGCATGACCACCACTTTGCTGCCTCTTTGTCTATTGTCTTTACTCAGAGTTGTATTAATTCTTAAAATGAGGGGCTATCTTCTGCAGGTGCAATTCAGTACAAGAGTGCAATACAAAAGAACGAAGAAGCTAAGTTCTCAGCCACATCAGTTGCTGATCAATGACTCATATGCTACTAATGTGTTTTAGCATCATAAAAGGGAATTAGTTGGTTTGCCTAAACTTCACCCTGAAAACAGCAATAAAAGGCATACTCACAAAGGTCGGTTTTGTTTATTGGATAAGTTTTGTCTTTGATAAGTTTTGGTTTCCTTTCTCTCTGACTGTGGTAGCAGTTTCATTTCTTCGCTGTTAGCTAGATAGTGTATAAAAAGATTAGCTGAGCCTTGCAGTGCTTCAGTGGATTCCACACCATCAGAAAGAGAAATGTCTGACCAAAATGTCTGCAATGCTGGTTTCACTTCCTCTGGGATCAGAGGAGGATCGCTTGCTTCATCAATGATGTCCCAGGAAGCAAGAGCATCTGGGGGAGGCATCCGTTCTGGAGGCCCTACTGCTACTCTCCAAGAAATGGGTATGAGCAGTTTTGTGTGTGTGTGGTTTTGTGGTTTAGTGCATAGGGCCAAACAATTTTTTTTTCCTTGAAAATAAGCTTGCCAAGTAACCTCTTCTCTCCTACATTCCTGTATTGCATTGAAGAAAAAAGATTCCTATATTTAACTGCATGTTATGAGTGGGATGCTGTTAAGGGTGTTTTCTGTGTATGTACATATGCATGAATGTACACATGCATATGTGGTATTCATGAGATTCAGGACAGTGCTTATTTGAAGTTTGTGCTATCTCTCCATTCTGCTAGGAATCATCAATAATATAGAAAGTCATGGTAGCAATAAGCAATGATACACTTATGCAAGAACATGATCTGTGTACCTACATTTCATATAAATTATCAGATTTCCCTTGCTCTTTACTCGCACACATTCATACAGGGAGAACCCATAAAACCTTATGCAAATGCTATAGCAGAGGGAAATTAGCTGCAGACCAACAGCTGAATTCAAGAAGGGAATATATACACATCCTTGACAGCATGTATCTAAGTACTAAAATTAGGCATAGCTGGCTTTCTCATGAGCTAACTCTGCAGGTGCTTGCTTTTCCGTTGCATGCACAGAGCAATCCCTGACCTGACAACTCTAAGCAGCTTGGCACTTGTTTAACTCCAGCTCCTGTGGGATTCATGCACAAGGTACTCTCCCTGCCAGTCCTGCCTGTGTGACCTGATTCAGCAGGCAGCCTCGTAACCCCACAGAATGGAGTGTCCCATGTAATCCTGCTTTATCCAACAGCACAGTAGTTAGCAGGCTGACCTTGGATAAAGGCTTCAAAAGCCTTAGGGGACTTGGACCCACATCTCCCATGTGTCAGGATTGTGCTGAGCAGCAGGCTGCAGGCTGGTTACAGGTGGGGCTCTCCGCCATATTGGTCAACTGCTGGTCTACTCCTTTCATAGTAAGCAGCTAGAAGTCTACTGAAGGATGGAGCTGAACCTGACTCTTCCAGCCATACAATGGGTGGTTGGCCAGGTAAGCTGACCAGGGTCCAGATTTGAGGCATCTTTTAATAGTAAAATGTGCAATAAGCTTGACTGAGAGGAAGTAAGGGATTTTTTTAACATATGATTTACATTGCTGCCAATATTATTCATAGTGTGAGGCTGTCTAGGTAGTGAGGGAGTAAGTGATATAAGAGCCATTTAGAGAGACACTGCATGTGACTCCTGTGAGGCATTTTTTAATTTTTACTCTGTATGATTTGATCAGTGAGTTTAGGATACTGTTTATTGAATATTCAATAGCAGAGAGCTTAAGGGATGGTAGCAGCAGAGGGTAAGAACATGTAAGACAGTCAGGAGATAAGGAGGACTTAGGGTGAAGAGCAGGAAGAGCTGCCCTCAGGCACCACACTGCATTAGCACCAGAGATCCTGGTACTCAGAAGATGCCAGTTACTTAATCTAATTGTACACTAGAGCAGAGTCAGCTGCACAATCGTGCCTTCTGTTACAGATAAGGGCGGTACAGCAGTACTCAGCACACCCATAACCAGTGGCAAACTCTTCAGTGGTGATGCCCTATAGAGAGCACAAAGTTTCAGTTTCTAAAATAAAAGACTAAAGACTTGTATCCCTCCATGTGCTGACAATCTTCAGAAAAGAGAGAGCAAAGTCAACATTTAACAATGCTTAGTTTTATTCTTCCATGTCTGTATCAACTATGCACTTTTATGAAAACCACTGTTTTTGGCGAAGAGAAATCTGCATGACTCGAGGAAACCTTAGCTATGCCTACAGAAGATGCTCCAAAAGAGCTTTTATCCATGTGAAAAATGCTAGCTCTGTAACATTGCCAAGGCAGGTGTGATCTTTGGCTCCCTGCCGCAGGAGAGCTTGCCACACATTCGTTGCCTGATTGAGAGCTAAAAGGGCCTGATTTCATTTCCGCAGGTGCTCACTGAAATCTCTTGCTCTTCAAACACATCTTCTTAACCTTTTCATTCAGACTGTAACCCCTCCTCCCTGTAGAACAAACATGCTCGAAGGAGCGGCTGATTCTGCCACAAGGCATGAGTATTGTTCAGTATCACTTTACAGAAGGTGTTCTAACAAGCTCATCACCAAAATATTTGAGCATCCTCTAGGAATGTTTTAAGCATTATCACTAACATTTGTCATTGCTAATGCTTTACTGCTCTCCCAGGAGAAGAGGAGTTTGCAATAGAATACTTTGCTCGGGGCTTATTTTGTAGTGAGATGGAGACATATATACAAATTGGCCACTGGCTACCACAGCTTGCTGTGCTTGAATTCTACAGGTATCTATAATGCATAGGTTTATGCTATGGAAAGTGAAGTGAAAGGAACATATCTGTCACCTGGAACAGTAAGTGGCGAGGTCTGCAACAGTCCTTAGTTCCCATAGGGGTTTGTACCACAGTCCTGAGGTAGCTCCTCAGAAAACTGCAATTTCAGCAGAGACAAACTGTGCTGAAACAGTTTTGGAGATCCAAATTTATCAAAAACAGTCTCGGCAAGAGTTGTAGATTTTCTTTGTGTTCTGGGAACATCCACAAAACACTGCAAATGTCCTTTCCCCAAGGTGGCAGCTAAAAAGCAGTATATTGATGGAACAAGTCAAGTAATCAGCAGTTTCCTTGTCTTTTGATACATTTGCTAGCCTTCAATCTTTTTTAAAACACAGTTGTTTATAATTATCCCATAAGGTTCCTTCCAGTCAGGAAAGCACAGTAACATCTCCTTTGTAACTGTTCTAGGTGCCAGAGGCTCAACCCATTCATCAGGCTTTACCAGCAGCGGGATCTTGGGTAGATCCCGGGCCTCCCAGATGATGTCCCAGGAGGCCACATCCCACGGAGGTGGAACTCCCAGGGGTGGTACAACTTCCACTGTCCAGTCCATCTGTAAGTAAGAATCCTCCTAATAAAGATGAAATAACAAATGACTTCTGAGAAGTCAGAATTTCAGAAGTCAGTCTCAGAAGCCAGTATTTCAGCTCAAGCGTACATTTACTAGATGAAGGAGTGTAAATAACAGAAGTGGCTGCATTGTACTTGAAGCAACATTTCTCCTGTATGTTGCCTTACACGTGGTGGGAAGCTGAAACTAGGGAATTAGGAGAAATAACTATGCCATAAATTTGCAAAGGTATGGATGGATAGAAGAGACAGAAATCTGAAACACATAGTGACAGGAAAAAGGCCAGTGGAAGTTTAGGTTATGCCTTCATCAGCACCACAGTGGAAGTTAATTAAATATTTTTCAAACACAAATTCAGGACCAAACCAAGAGCTTCACATTAAACATACAAAACAGGTTAAGTGGGAGGAAACAGTGAAACATGAGAATGGAGTTATCAGGCTGACAGACAGGAATCTTTAGTCCATTTCTTGTGGCCTTTTAGAACAGCTTAGCTTTCTTTCCTTTAAATGAAATTTGTTGGGTCAAAAGCAGAGGGATCTACCTGCACTTACCAGCTCAAAGCAGAAAACAGCACAAGTTTTCCTCATCAACCTGTCAAGTTAATGCAGCTCACAGCTAGATAAATCAAACCAAAGTCTGAGGAAGCCTAGTTTGTACCTGAATGCATCGGTAAGGATGCTAATTATGGTAGTGGGATCCTAAGGGGTTTGGAAGACAATTGGAGACAGGGTTGAAGTTCTTAATTTCAAAAAGCATCTTTCAAAATGTAACACAGACCTTTGGTTTCTGACCTGGGAACATTTGTTACCAATGCTCAGATATTCTGTATGTTTCCCTGTACTGCAACTTTGCTTTAAGTTATTCTCACATGTTTCTTTGTATTTGTCCTTAGCAATGGGTGGCAAAGGAGGAAGGCACTGAACAGAAGAAGAACATCAGTCCAGAAGTAAGCTCTGCAAGCAGTTCATCCTTTACCAACAGTCATTTGACAACTTCTCCCCTTCTTTGCTCTCCCTGTCAGTGACATGAAATGCAAAGCCTTTTTCACATGCACAAAGTTTTTATTAAAATGATGGATTCTTGCATTAAATAAGTGGGGACATGGTTGAGGGGCAGTTTCTTCCTTGGTTAAACATTCTCTGAAGCACAGGCACATACAAACACAAGGCAATAAATGGAAGCTAAGGTACCTTGGACTGCAAGGATGTCTTACAAAAATCCTGGTTTAGCAACACTAGACTCTCCAATTACAGGTAGCTTGCTTTGTTTATTTTACAAAAAGTGATCACAATGCAAAAGTCACCCTGTTGTGAGAGAGAAATGCTTGATAAGGGGCATCCAGCTGTTTAGAGGTACTTCTAAAGGGCTATCAAATTAAATTCTACTTCATTAAAAATACATGTAAGCAAATGAGAACAGATCCCAAGAAATTTCACACCTCAGAGATGCAACTGATATTTGTATCCCTCTCCTATTTCTAAGGTCCCTTTCACCTTAATATTTCAAGTCCCTTTTTACTGAGAGGTGTCAGCTTTGTCACATTTGAACCAAAACTAATCCTGTAAACTTCATGTGATACCTGAGAACAGGTAAGGAAGGGAGCCCATCTTCTCTGGTGCAGGTCTTCTGTTGTTCCCCACACGCCTGACTACTTTCATTCAGGTATACTTGTACAATTATGTTTCCCCAGATCCAGGTAACATTGTCTGTTTCCTGTACAATTTCCGCAAACATACTCCCCTACAGTTCCATCTTCCGACTGTCCTTCAGGGTCCTCATCCTCCCTCCCCTATCACCTCCCTCCCTCTGTATTTCTAATAAAACCACACAGAGCAGCTTCTCCTTCCCTCTCCCCACCCCAAGATGAAGGGAGAGAATGTACACCTACAGGCTGGAAGTTAAGGGACGCTGAGTTTGTGCTGCATCTCTTCACGGCTGGGAGACATGTTTGTACATAGAAAGGTTTGGTTTCAAACAGACCTCGGTGTGAGAATGGTGGCAGTTCATAGAATCATCGAATCATAGACTCATTAAGGTTGCAAAAGACCTCTGGGATCATCAAGTCCAACCATCAACCCAACACCACCATGTCCCCTAAACCATGCCCTGAAGTGCCATGTCTACACATTTTTTGAACACCTCCAGGGATGGTGACTCCACCACCTCTCTGGGCAGCCTGTTCCAGTGCCTGACCACTCTTTCAGTGAAGAAATTTTTCCTAATATCCAATCTAAACCTCCCCTGATGCAGCTTGAGGCCATTTCCTCGCATCCTATCACTAGTAACTTGGGAGAAGAGACTAACACCCACCTCACTACAACCTCCTTTCAGGTAGTTGTAGAGAGCGATAAGGTCTCCCCTCAGCCTCCTCTTCTCCAGGCTAAACAACACCAGTTCCCTCAGCCGCTCCTCATAAGACTTGTTCTCCAGACCCTTCACCAGCTCCGTTGCCTTTCTCTGGACACGCTCCAGCACCTCAATGTCCTTCTTGTACTGAGGGGCCCAAAACTGAACACAGCATTCGAGGTGCAGCCTCACCAGTGCCAAGTACAGGGGGACAATCACTGCCCTGCTCCTGCTGGCCACACTATTCCTGATACAAGCCAGGATGCTGTTGGCCTTCTTGGCCGCCTGGACACACTGCTGGCTCGTGTTCAGCTGGCTGTCCGCCAGCACCCCCAGGTCCTTCTCAGCTGGGCAGCTCTCCAGCCACTTTTCCCCAAGCCTGTAGCGTTGCACGGGGTTGTTGTGACCCAAATGCAGGACCTGGCACTTGGCCCTGTTGAACCTCATACAATTGGCCTCGGCCTATTGATCCAGCCTGTTCAGATCTCTCTGTAGAACCTTCCTACCCTCGAGCAGATCAACACTCCCACCCAGTTTAGTGTCATCTGCAAAGTTACTGAGGTAGCACTCAGTCCCCTCATCCAGATCATTGATGAAGATATTAAACAAGACTGGCCCCAACACTGAGCCCTGGGGAACACCGCTCGTGACCAGCCGCCAGCTGGATTTAGCTCTGTTCACCACAGCTCTCTGGGCTCGGCCATCCAGCCAGTTTTTTACCCAGCGAAGAGTACGCCTGTCTAAGCCATGAGCTGCTAGCTTCTATAGGAGGATGCTGTGGGAGACAGCTGCAAAGGCCTTGCTAAAATCCAGGTAGATAACATCCACAACAGTTCTCTAGTCCAACCTCCTGCTTGAAGCAGGTTTAATCTTAATGTTAAAATTGTTTGGTCAGGGCTTTGTCCAGTCAGGTTTTGAAAATCTTCCATGGAGATATCACAGTTTCTCTAGGCAACCTGCTCAAAAGTTTTACCACTCTCACAGTTGTGATTTTTTTCCGTATGTTGAAACAGAATTTCCTTTGTTGCAAAGTCGCGTTAACTCCAATGGATCATTAAGTACATACTTAATAACCATGTATTTTAGAGTTTTCCACTTTAGAGATTCACCAATAAATATGCTTTCCTGAACTGGCACCTAAGCCTAAAAGCAGTGAAGATGGGACTAGAAACATCCACTGCAGAGCTCAGTGCCTCCCAGTGCCGTTGCTGAGAACAGACACACTATTTGCAAATAATACACTGTCACATCAACAGGAACAGCTGTTTTCTCTCTCCCCATACTTTCTGTACAATTACAAATTTAGAGATTTCTTTGCACAAGAGTAGTAGCTTATATTTATATGTTAGCTTTCATATCACTGCAAAGGCAATGCAGCAACATAATCACACATGTGTTTGTTGGGGTTTTTTTAATGGTCAAACACCTTTTAACTCGACTTGAGTGGTAGCTTACATGCTGACGTGCATGTGAAAGCTTCCCTGCTCATTGCTTGCATGCTGGCTATCTACTGCTAAATTGTTACTACTGCCATTAATATCTAATTGTAATATTGCTGTTGTATTCTGTAACAAATAAAGACAAGGAATGAAGAACATCATGACCAGGTGAAATGAAAAAAAAAACCAAAAACCAAAAACCAAAAACAAAATTTAAGCTGTTATGCAGCAAAAAAAAAAAAAAAGAAGTATTCAAGACTAACAGACAGCAACCAGCCTGCAAACATGACTGAGGAATATGGGACATGCTCTCTGAAATGGTATTTTAGGTGTAATTTTCAGCCTTTCTCCCAGCCTGTCTCTATTCTCCTCTAGCATCTCTCCAGATCTCAGCCACCTCTCTGCAACAATGATTTTCACGCACGCCCCAGTCGCCATCAAGCACAAGGCAAAAGGTTTGGCCAGTCATGAACAACAGGATCTGGAAACTGATGTCACCAACCCCTGAAGAGGGAAGGGAGAGGGAGGTTGCTGGGTTTACTCTGACGAAGTTTGTGTCTGGTTCTTCTGTTCTGCTTGTCCCTGCTTATAACAAGCCTGGCTTTCCCACTGTCCCCAGTCTCCAATTAAGCAATCCCCTTTCCCTCTCACTTTCAAACCTGTTTCATAGTCATCCTCAGTCCATTTTATGGCAGCAACCTCAGAACTGCTGCAGGACATCAGCAGGGTCCTGTTACTTTCCTCTCACACCTTGGCTCACCCTCCACGCGAGCTGTGTTGGAGCACTTTGCTGGCTTGGGTTTTGCCCCCTGACCTCATGTAACCTCTAAAAAAGGCTGCAGCAGCTTTGTCAAACAGCTACTGGGGTATGGGTAGAGAAAGCTGGCCACGTGGCCAACAACACAGCTAAATTTTTCTAAGGCACTTAACGTTCTCTGCTTGTGGCTGCTTTGTCACAGTTCTGCCATTGCTTTACACAGGAGGGAGGGAGCATAAGGTCAGCATAAGGCACTGTGATTTTGACTGAACAGCATTTTATGTCCACTTACTACAGAATAAAGGACGTGGGCAAGTAAAAGGCAAAGGAGAAGCTGCATCCTGTCTTTATTGATTTTTACACATCACCAGTGATTCTGCTTTTGCTGCCTTGTCCATCCAGCATAATAAAAATAAAAGCATTTAAACTGGATATTTGGCATAACCTCAGTGCATATGTGCAAAGGTGGACTCAGCAATTTTCTGGTCTTCAAGTCTGGGCTAATACCTAGCTGTAATTAAGCCATCCTACACTTTCCTCCCAAGGCCTAATGCAGCAGCCTGTGACTACCAAAAGGTAGCTGTGATCCACCAGCAGATCTTTATTCCCTTCTGTGCCCTTAGCACTGGCATGAGGTACAGCAAGAAGGTCTATTCTGGCTGTTTCCCATTCAGAGATTCCCCCATGTGCAAATGCCAAGGTACGCTGCCAGAGAGCAGCAAGGACCTAGATTCCCACAAGCAGACATTCAAACACCTGATTTAGCTATAATGATGCTGAAGTGAGTTGTAACAATGAGACTAATATAAGAATGACAAGAAATAGTAGAAAAAGTCAAGCACATATATAACTCGTCAGACAAACAGTTTTGTAAACTGAAATTGTGTTATCCAAGAAACAATGTGTGACCATTTCATGACAGTTAAAGACCTTGTTTCTTATTTTCCTGCAGAGGGGAAGATTTAAAACTGGGTTTCAACTTTAATGTTGGTATTTCTTGACCCCAAGTGCTTTTGTCTTGTTAAAAAATGACTATCATTAGTGAGAGCTGACAAAAGGTATTTATGCCTGAAAGGAGGAAAACCAAACCAAAGCAAGGATCCTTAATCATGTATCATTTCACTTTTTAGCGCTTATGTGATTCTGGTGTTACTAGCGTGGATTATTTTTCGCATCTTTAGATCTTGTTGTGCTGAGAACTATCCTAGATAGCTTTACTCTGGCAGGGAGCATCCTCAGCTGCATTTGCATTCACTTCACTGAGTCAGCTCTAATAGGTCTACAGGAGAACAAAGATAAATGCTTCCTCCTGAAAGCCTTACTCGCAGACCACTTAAACAAATTCATATGTACATTATTACAAATGAAGTATTTACATTTTTAACAGAATATAATTGAAAAGGTCAAATAACAACAAATATGGCAATCTAAATCTCTCATGTCTCTCAATCAATCTTTCCACAGCAAATAGACACAGAGAGAGAGAGAGAAAGGAAAAGAGGCAGCCGTGTGTGATTACCAGAGCAATGGCACTGAAGCAATACACTGCAGAAAGCACATAGCTCTCTGCATGGAAATCAATTTCTCCTATGGGATGGGGTCGATAGTTGTCTGACAGGACAGTATACAGGCAATTTAATAGCATTTTATCTAAATGAATCTAATCCTCCCCCCCACTGCCCTCACAGTTCATAAGAAGGCTCTCTTAGTAAAATAGATTTATTTATTTTTTATCATACAACAGGAAAGTATTTATCATTCTGAAGACACTACCATTGTCTATTAAAAATCATTTATCCATGTTAGTTGCTCATTACCCGCAACTCTTTCCCAACACCGTTATTCTAATTAGTTAACTCATGCACACAGCCCGTAAAAATCACTTTCAGTTACTCCAGAAACATTTTTCTTACCCCAAAACATTTTAAACTATAGGTCACCCTTTCAGTAAAAATAAGCCCACAAAGCAGGCAAAATCATTTGACTCGAAGGAGTATTGGTATGTGAAATGACATTTTTATGCAAGAAAAAGCTTAATTTTTGAGGAATGCATTATACACAGAGATTGGTTGCCCAGTGTATCTATTTTAATAGTACTTAATACTTAATAAATAATAAAGCTGAGCTGATCTTATTAGTGGATATCTGTGTGAAGTAAATGGTAATGAATGAGAACCCCTAATAAGCATAATTCCAAGGACGGATCTTTGGCGCTCTGGGAGTTCGGTATTGTGCCCCAAAGGCACTTGTAAATCCAGCTGCAGTTCTTGCTCATCATTTAGAAGATTAGGGGCTGATAAGCGACAGTCAAGCCTTATTAGAACAGGCTAAGGCAACAGGAAACATTAATTGGGTAATTTAATGCACGAGGAGACAATAAATGCCTGCATTGTGGTTCAGATGCTGTTTCGTCTATTGATTCGTTCATGTCTTATTTTGTGAAATTCTCACAAATTCTTGGTGGAGAGACTATAAGACAAAGTCTAATTTAAAAACACCAGAATACTTTTATTTCCTACGGCTCTCCTTTACCTCCTGTGTTACTAAGGGACCCATCAGTAGCCCTACCCTTGGAAGCCAAAGAATGAAGACTCGTCCCTTGCCCAAGGGCTCCTCCAGCAAAGTGGAGGAGAGACCCAACATATAGCAGCTATCTGCAGTGAAATGGTGTCTCACCATCTAACTTGTGTTATGAGTTCATCACAGCAGGTACACACAGCAGGAGTGCTGTGACTCTGGGAGAAAGTCCAGTGTCTCTTTTCCTCTAGAAAGCTAGGAGCATTTAACAAAGCCCTCTTCTCTTTCACTGTTCTGAAGGAGATGTAGAAATAGTTGCTGGACAGATCTTCCTCTGGAAGTGAGGAAGATGAGAGGAAACTCCTCTTGTGGGTGTTTCTTCTCTGCCTAATGCCAGAATTAGTCCACTTGTGAGCAGATTCACTCGGTCCCCTCAGTGGTGAGTATTCATGTCTAGAACACCATAATCTCTCAGTTACACACCAGCTCCTCATTTGGATCCCATTCTAAGATTTTCTTCCCTGAGATATCTTTCCCACAGCTGAACAGGAAGGAAAAGAGGTTTTCTTACAGTGGAAGAAATTCAACATGAGAAGGGAAGAGTCTTTCCTTTACTTAGCTGACCTAGGCACTCTTTCCCTCTCATTTTCTAGCACTGTAACTTGGAAGACTGGGGGGGATAATTCATAGACACTTTATTTTAATAATTTACATTTGCAGCAATTTAAATATTAAAATGCAGTTTGAAGGCATGCAAGCATAATTAATTTCAGCTAAGCATTGTACCTTGTGCTCTGTTCAACAGCATCCAATCTCACTTTTTGCAGCTTTATTCCACTTTCAAGCATGACTTTTGAATCATTCCTTTCAAAGGTTCCCAGGCACAACCTCTCCCTTCCACCCAGCAGCTTGGCACCGTTCCTGCTGCGAGCAAGGTTCCCCATGTCTGTGGCACTGGCTGGAAGGGTCACTCCTCATTGCCTGCTGCAGGAAAACTCACTGTGGGCAGAGCACCCCTACACTTCAAGCTTCCTCAGGTCTGTCACTTTTGAAGTTGGTGTCCTCTTCACACCTCCCCATATTTAAGGAAGGAGGTAGCTTCTCTGACTCCATTTAGCATATGATGTGGTGCTGCAGGGTGCCTATTAACAGATCCCTAAAGTCATGGAAGGCTTGGTAGGAAAGGCAGGGTCCACCAACAGCCCAGGACAACATCCTCTCCACCACCACATTAACCGGCGTTCCAGCTGCGCTCGTTTCATCTCCCCAAGGACTGATCAAATCACAACAATTTGAGAGTGTCCACTAGACCAAAAATAGGAAACGTGCACATCATCTTGTTGATACAGTCCTTATTTGTAGTTGCACTGAACACTATGCAGGACAGCCAGTGGCAGACTTGCTCTGCTGGACACAGTGCAAGGATAAGTCAAGGCAGATCTCCACATCTCAGAAGATCTGGCAGCCTACCTGGAGCAAGACCAACACATTCCTTTCAGACCAGCAACTAGGTACCCAGTAGCTGGGTTAAGCAGGTTGGCTCATTTCCTCTTCTGGAGAGAAGGAGACCCCAATGCTCTTTCTCTGGGCTTTCATTCTGCTGAGGTTCTGAGTGTTGTAACCATTCTGAAAAACAATAAAATTGTGCAGGCTGCCCACAATGGTCCATTTCCTTACGGCTTTGCAGATTAAAAAGACACAATTAATAATTCCATTCAAATACACAAAATACAAAAGATTGTAAGTACATTCCCTTATAAAAACATTAATCACTAATAATTACAGTAATTAACTTAAAATAGTTCCCCATCTTTCTCTGTATCACTTTGGGGGAAAAGTGAGCACTGAAATATAATCTGGTTTAGTGCTCATCTAATACAAGCAATATTTTATCTTGGTTTTACTCATTGTTTGGTTTGTTTTTTTTTTAAAGAACGCCTGAATGTGGAAAAAAAAATAAAGAGATTTCCCTTAATGTCATAAAATTTTTTAGAAAATATTGTCCCTAAGGAAAAAAAGTGTATGGTACAAAAACAAATCTTAAAATTCAGATGTTACTTTTCTGCAGTCTTTTGAAATTGGAATTTTCACCCAGCCAAGATTTTTACTGGCCAGCTTTAAGCTACCTCTGCAATTTATGTTTATACATAAACAGCTCTGATTTTAATTGCTATCAACTTCTAATACTTGATAGATGGTCTTAAACATTTTTTGCCTCCAGAGACTATTTACTTTGCCAAGTATTGACACACTTTCAAGATTTACACTTCTCTAAGGAACAAAGTTTACAATAAAATATAATGTATTCCGTGGCTGTGAATGGTAATGTTACTAAACAGTCCAAAGATATTTCACAACTGATAGTTCTTTCCCTTTCACACCCAGCACAGCACTGTTTTACTCCTACTATAGACTTAGGTTTTTAAAGAAAACTGAAATGCCTAATTTGCCTAATATAATGTTTCAGAGTTCCAGTATTACTTAATTTAGGTTTTCTGCCACTAGAGCCATTATTGGACTAATGATTACACTTTCATTTTTCCCAATAATTATGTTAGGAGGGTAACTCTTGTGGAAGGGATTCATTCACTTATGGGATTGGAATAACCCCTTACAGAGCTGAACTATCACACTGCAGTCAGATATAGGAATTGTTACAGAAGTGTAAAATACAATGTCAAATGTACACGTAGTTACTAATTATTAGACAGACATAACTCGGTAGATGATTGAAGTCTCATCTAGATCTAAATATTTGGATTGGATCCAGTTTGTTGGTAGCAATTGTGGGTCACATTGTCTAGAGAAACCCTAGAGGACAAGGAAGGGTTCTTAGAAAAAATACATCAAGTTGTACCGTCTCCATGCAACTGCTGTTGCATTACTGAAGAAGTAACATCATCAAGCTCTACCAGTAGCTCTCTTAAAATCAGCTGAAAAGATCTCCAGCACTGAAACAATTCATGGATGTTACTTTAGTGACAAAGTACAGCTCTCATCCTTCTAAGGGTACATGTTCAACAGAAAAGCTTTCATTTTCTTTTTTTTTTTTTTTCAGCCATTTCAACTCTTTAATACAGCTTTCTATATTAATCTATTTTGTAAATAGGTCATTTAATGTCACACAGCCCCAGGGAAAAGGAAAGACAACTCTGGGTTGCTCTCCTTTTCTCTTTTTGTTACTGCTTCTCAAAGATGAGCAGGCACCCCACCAATAAGAGGAAACATGCTCCACATGTACCATGACCCATCTTCCTCACTGGGTGAGGAATCGAAAGGATGCGACCCAAGAGGCTCTGTAATTTCCTTGGGCTAGGGGATGATGCAGCCTGTACAAGAGTAATTTGTTGTGAAGTTTTGAATTTAAATATCCCATGCCTGCTCGTGGTGAGACTACAATTCCAGGTTACTTGGCTTTTGCCCAGGAGATGGTAGAGACATTCCCTGCAATTTCTATAAGAGATGCTAAAAATTCTAGGAATAAATGATTTTGTCAAAGTAATAATTTCTATAATTACTCATTGGGAGTCCTTGCCCTGGCCATCCTCCCCCTCCCTCTCATCTTATGAGGATTTTTCTACAGCAAGTTTAAACTGCAGACAGAATAAAAACTGAAGAAAGCAGAAGAACAGAAGTACAAAGAGACAGAAATGAGCATTTGCTTAAATCTATTGATAACCAGATATAGAAACAATGAATGAGAATGATCAGAAAATTGAAGACACCAAAAAGGAAAATATTCTTGCAGATTTCATCCCTGTAGGAGAAAGAAATAGAAATTGAGACCTAATTAAGGTTATGGTTCAAAAAGCATGTAACTGCTTACTTAAACACTTATAATTTTATTTAAGCATTCATACACAAATGCTTATGAAGTTCTACATGTTCTGCCATTATGAAGTTAGTTTTTACTTGGGCCTGGTATTTTGTATTGCAAAGATTTTTTGCAATATCACTAGTGAAATTCCAACCAAAATTTTATTAGGATGTAAATTCACTCTAGAAATCTATTTCAAGATCTAAAACTAATAATTCTTCTGTAGTGCATTTTATTTATTCCTTTTGATGCAAGGATATAAATCTGACAGTAATTTTGTACCAGTCAAATAGAGGACTTATAAAAGACAGTGGATTATATAATTCATTTCTGATTATTCATGTTTATTTCATCTTTAGCATAAATAGATTACGAAAATACTCTGTTCCATAGCTTTTCTGATGAATTTTAAATTACATACAGAATATTCTTAAGAAGAGAGATGCTGAAAATATAAATCTCTTATTTTGATTCCTGTTGGCTCCTGTGCTTAAAAATGGTACACACACAAAGAGGTTAATGGCATTATGATTTTCAGATAATCTGTTTTTAAACTGCTGACCTGGAAACTGTGAGATTAATAGCACTGAGAACATCTGAAAGTAATAGGATAACAATTTAATATTAACTAAGTGTTTTTTTGGGGTCTGCTGTAGCAGTGCCTCATCTCTGGGATACACTAGAGTAATCAGTCTGTAGTGGCATACAGTGGTGATGCATGATAACTGCAGCTTTTTCCTGCTATAGCTCGGGCTTTCCACTCGAGGGTAACTAGTTTTTATTTGTAATACCTGTCAAAAACAGGCACAGAGCAAGCTTGCAATGCTCTTGCCCTAAGCTGATACGGATCAGGGATAGCCCAGTTCTCAAAGGGATCATACTGATCCAAATGCACAAGGAAAGATTTGCTTGCTTTCCTCCCAGATAGCAGAATTGCAAAAATTATCCGCTCTCACATCTACTACACTCCAGGACTGGTAATTGCACAGTCTCTTTAGGAGAACCAGTTGTACCCAGAGTGGCCAGAGGAGATGGGTGTTGTGCTGGCTGCAGGACAGAACGACAAAGGGAGGGGCAGCTCCTGCTGTACTATCATTTAAATCTCAATATTTTTTCCTCCTCATTTTGCTAATTAAATGTATCCATGTGAAAGGAATTGGCCTCCTCCATCCCACGTTGCCATTCCATCTGGGATGACAGGGTAATTGAGTTCTGCTGTCAGGTATGATTGCCTGACCAAGCCACTCCTGAAACAGCAGTCACAGCTCATCAGGGCAGTGACATGAGGGTTGTGGATACTTTCCTTCTGCTGTGGGAGTTTGTAACAGCAGCATTAAGATAGCATGACTGAAGTGCAGGTGGAAAAGAACCCGAGGACACAGCAGAGCAAAGGCTACAGGACCAGCTTTTATTTGTAAACAAGGGCACAGTCAACAGCAGGCGAGCTCGTAAACAGCAAAGAAGGTGTTGTTTACATCAAGATCAAAAGGCCCATGCTTCATTAAGGCCAACGTACAGCTAGATCAGCAGAGGACCTAGTTGGGAGGATGGCAGAAAGGCACTTTGTACCTGGCATTGCTCCTCCTGCTCTCCTAATAGGAAGTAAACTATGCTTCATATTTACAAATTATCTCAAACTAATTATGAGATGATGCTTAGAAGGTCAGACAGACCCATCCAACAAACCACTTCATGACAACCAGTCCCTGCCAGCCCCAGGAGTGGAATGAGGACTCTGCAGCCAGAGCGCTTCGTCTTTCAGGTCACACAGAGGGACTTCTACCCACACCTTGTGGACACATCCACCTCACTGCTTGTATGCAGGCTTGAGTGAGTGAAAGCAAGGAGAGCATTGTATATTTGGTAAGCAAAACTGTCATGGTTTAACCTCAGTCAGCAACCAAGCACCACACAGCCGCTCGCTCACTCCCCCTGCAGTGGGATGGGGGAGAGAATCAGAAGAGTAAAAGTGAGGAAACTCCTGGGTTGAGATAAAGACCATTTAATAGGCAAAGCAAAAGCCACACGCACAAGCAAAGCAAAACAAGGAATGCATTCACTCCTTCCCATGGGCAGGCAGGTGTTCAGCCATCTCCAGGAAAGCAGGGCTCCATCACGCGTGACGGTTACTCGGGAAGACAAACACCATCGCTCTGAACATCCCCCCCTTCCTTCTTCTTCCCCCAGCTTTATATACTGAGCGTGATGCCATATGGTATGGAATATCCCTTTGGTCAGTTGGGGTCAGCTGTCTTGGCTGTGTCCCCTCCCAGCTCCTTGTGCACCCAGCAGAGCATGGGAAGCTGAAAAAGTCCTTGACTAATGTAAGCACTACTTAGCAACAACTAAAACATCCCTGTATTATCAACACTGTTTTCAGCACAAATCCAAAACACAGCCCCACACTAGCTACTATGAAAAAAAAAAAAATTTAACTCTATCCCAGCTGAAACCAGGACAAAAACGAAAGCATTTAAGTTAGAAAAGTAGGCTAGCAAACACTCCCCCCCCCAAAAAAAAAAAAAAACCACCAACCCCCTATACATCTTCGTAATCATTTGAGTGGGGATATTTTAATAATCTCAGATTGCAGGATGTCCTCGCAAAACACAAAGCTTGAGAATTTGATGTACTTTAAGGACTGCTTCCCACAGAATGTTAGTGGGATTTAAATGCTGTAATTAGTACATTTTAAACTCTACCTTTCAGGTAATGTAGAGTTTTGAACCAACAACTTCTGCATTTCAGCTAGAAAATTCAGATCCACAGAGGATCTCATGTACTGCATCCCCTTAAAAGTAGTGTTATGCTCAGTATTGATCCCTTCCATACCTTCATTCAGTTCAACTATTCAGATTTCCAGCTATTTTTACACAGTATTTTTGACTCCTTTGCTTGCTGGGGCATGTCTTTATACCAGTAAGAAAACAGTTAATAATGTAAAAGGGTTAATGACTCAAAGAGTGAAAACCGATAACAAACCCATCAATGTAATACGTAGAAGGTAGAAAAAAAGGACTGAGATCTAGTCACAATTTCTCTCCATTTCAAGACCTCTGCTGTTCGATGAACCCCATTAGGTTAGCAAATGTGAGCCTATTTTACACTCACAGTAGCCCTGTGGCAGTACCCTGAGGCAGAAAATGTTATCTGGGAGCAACTGAGGACACAAAGAAGCTGTCCATGGCCACGCAGCAGAGGAAGGAACCTGGGACTTCCTAGATGACACCGGTACAGACCTTTCCCCTGCCCCTCCCAGGGAGTCACAGAGGCTCATAATACACTTTTTAAGTCCCTCACATGACAAGAGCCACTGATTGTCCCCACTTCTTGACCTTCTGCTCCCCCACTGGTGTTTTCAAGGGTCCACGTGTGATCCCTGCCAAAATCAGCTCTAGCTGTGCTGCAGCTCCCTTCCATTCATCCACGGGCTTCCCTTGTTCGGAGGCCGTTCTCAGAAACTTGGTCCCACAGTGTCAGAGGCACACAGAGGAAATGGAGAACAATCAGTGAAACATACAGTAAAAATATGCGACCACCTGCAAACAAGCACCAGTAGAATAAAGAGGAGAAGAGATGAAAAGGAAGGAAGGGTGCACGTTTATGAGGGTAAAAGCAATGGCAGTGAACCTCTGGACTGAACAGAAAAAAACCTAAGTAAGGAGCAGCCATAAGTATCTCTAGCTGAGAGGGTAAGGACAACACCTTAGCACACAGTTCTCCTTGTCACCACTTCTTAACAACAGCAGGTCATAGAAATGCTGGCCAGAAGGGACCTCTGGAGGTCATCTACCACTCAAAGTGGGACTGTTGCCTGCACTGAATCATGTCAACTTTATCCAGCTGAGTCTTGAAAACCTCAGAGGATGGAGGTATCTTGAAATGTTTTCATGCATGTCATTGCCACTGATTTCAACAGAGTCTGGAAACTTAAACACATACAAAAATCTCTGTGTAAAATCATAAAGCTAAACAGTTCTTCCACTATTAGTAAAAAAGTCACTGCTTTTTAAACCTGTGATAATTGATTTTGTGTAAGCTGTGTTATAGGAGTATCAGCATATCTTGTACTTGGCTAGCTTGCTCCTTCTTCCCCATGTGAGCCACAGAAGCTTCTGTAGGTGCCCCTACAACTGCAACTGTCTTATCCCTAGTAAGTAGTAGAAGACTAGTGACAGGACAGCATCTATTGCAGGGCTATAACAGTGTATCTGCAGTGCATAAAGAAGTGTTTAAATGGCTCCCTTGTCATGATATTTGCAAAAGCAGGCAAGCAGTCATTCACTACATATGGTGACCAGCTTAGCCCACCCAGGAGTTGTTTTAGACCATTGCTACTGATCATTACCTGTAGTGAACCAGCTAGGAAAGCTATTAAACATTAATATACTTCAGTTGTGCCTATTGACTGTGCATTTTAAACAGACTCTGCTATACTCTCCCAGTGGAAAGATTTCTTTTACTTTAAGAATATATAGGGCTGTGCTTTCAGTACTTTTTCTTTGTTTAACAAGAAGCTCTCTTACTCAAAACCCAGTGGACCACAAAACCAGTCAGGGGCTTTTATCCAGGATGTCTGACCCATCGCCTGACAATAATTAGTTCAGGTTAATTACAGCAAATCTGTAGATTTGCAGCCTGAAATCATCTCATCCCCTAAGCTGAACCCTCCAGAGGTTTCTTTTATGAGCTCTGCATCCTAAGGGTGGACTTAAAGTAATGAATTTGTCTCTAATAAGATTCATAGGTTTGTTCCCTAAGCAATGGTGTCAATTAAAGAATCTAACACTGATGGCTTATTTTGCTGAAAACAGAGAAATAGAGAGTTTTTAATGAAGCATGCAGAATTTTTAACACTTTTATTTAACTCTTTGCATCATCAGAAAGTATAAAAGTACAATTATGCGAAACATTGTACCACTTTCTATGTATTTCTGTGTGTGCCAATAGCTAATTTCCTTCTCCTCTATAATGGAAAAGGTTAATGTAATGACTCTGAGATTTCATTTGGAAATGTTCCAGAAGAGTGTCTGAGTATTTGCTGCACTTAATGGCAGGAAGTAATAAGTGAGGTTATGTACTGGTGAAAAATGTTTCATGTACTGAGGAGATTAATACCAGAGAGAGGCACAGGGGACACAAGTCTGAGCTTTCCTCCTCAATTTTGACACAATATAATATGTCCATACTTGATACGTGCCCTTCTGTAGTTAGTTCTTAATCATTAACAAAGCAGACAGCAAGTCTCTGGGGGACAGGGTATCGGAACCAGCCATAGGATTCTCCTCTTTCCTACAAATGAGTGGCAGGCACCTCCAACTGGGAATGCTGGACCAGATGGTAGTGGTACCAGCAAGGTATTAACATAGCAAGATGATGCCGTGACACCCTTCAAGGGTTCAACTCTGTCCTGAGTATTTCAATGCCTATACTAATTTTTGTGCATAGTTATTGTACTTCAGATTTCTGGAAGATGAACCACCATGTCACAGCTTTATTTCAGCATTTTATTTCACATTAATTGTATTACTTATGAAAGATTCAGCATTATTGCGTATGAAAGATGTAACCCCTTCCTTTATTTCAAACTTCTCAAATTTACTTTTAATTCAGATACCACTCATGTTGTCTGAGCCAGTCCGAGTAACAAAACTAAGGTTTCAAGCTCATGACAAATAGCTCCAGTCATTTATTTTACTCATTTTAATAATGAAATTATTATTTTGCATTTAATTACATTGAAAGAAGACACAATGTTCCGGGACTCTTAACTCCACTGGAGATAGATGGTTAAGGTTGGACCTGGAAGAGGGTAAATGTGGCAGCAGCTGTCACTGGAAGGTTGGATGCGGCTAAGAGGCACAGCATCTGTACACCTACAACAGCTCCTAACATTTAAAACACAATCTACCTGAGCAAGGTAAACTACTAACCCTCCACAAGAGCACATTCTGCTCCCTGCCCACGGGTCGCCCAGGCAGGTCAACACAAGCCACATTTTCAGAAAGACTTTTAGATCAGCTGTGGTCTCTCTCTGCACCTTCAGCTGAGGGGAAGGGGAACCTCCATGCTCATTTGGTTCTTGGGTGCTCAGCTGAGTGCAGGAATCACCATAGCAAAAGGAGATCTTGGGTCAACCTGGGTACAGACTGTTGGGTTGAACTTCGAGACTTGTGTTGGGCACATGAGACAGGCATCAGACAGAACAGGGTGCCACATTCCCTGGTGGTCTAGCTCGCACTGGAAGTGGGGATTGAGGGCTGTGTATCTCCTTGTCTACCCCAAGTCGATAAGTTCACTGAATTCTCACTTTTTACTGACTGTCGTGCATAATCTTCCAATGATCTCCGCTCTAAAGGCTGCTTATCTAATGAAGTCTATTTCAATGCACATTTGAAGCAAAAAAGGCACCCATTAGGATGAATAATATTTAGAAAAGGAAAAAAAAATGCACAGGAGATGCAAGATTAAAAAGAAAATTCCCTTCTCTAGGTTAAGCACTGATCAGGTGACACACTTTTTCAGCTGTAAAACACTGAACTGCTGTACTGGTTTTACGTGGCAATGTTCTGGTAGCGGGGGGGCTGCAGGGTGACTTCTGTGAGAAGACACCAGGAGCTGCCCCCATGTTGGACAGAGCCAGTTCCAGCTGGCTCCAAGATGGACCAAACGCTGGCCAAAGCTGAGCCCATCAGCCCATCACCACCATGCTGGTGGCACCTCAGTAGTAACATATTTAAGAAAGGGTAAAAAATGCTGGGCAGCAACTGTGAGAGGGGGGAAAATGTGTGAGAGAAACAACCCTGCAGACACCAAGGTCAGTGAAGAAGGAGGGGGAGGAGGTGCTCCAAGCACCAGAGCAGACATTCCCCTGCAGCCCGTGGTGAAGACCATGGTGAGGCAGGCTGTCCCCCTGCAGCCTGCAGAGAGGAGCCCACGCAGGAGCAGGTTTACTGGCAGGATCTGTGGCCCCGGGGGGGACCCACACTGCAGCAGTCTGTGCCTGCAAGACCGTGATCTGTGGGAAGGACCCATGCTGGAGCTGTTCACGAAAAACTGCAGCCTGCAGGAAGGACCCACGCTGGAGCAGGGGAACAGCGTGAGAAGGAAGGAGTGGCAGTGACAAAGTGTTACGGACTGTCTGCAGCCCCCATTCTCCATCCCCCTGCACTGCTCAGGGAGGGGAGGTAGAGGAGTTGGGAGTGAAGTTGAGCCTGGGAAGAAGGGAGAGGGTGGGGAGAAGGTGTTTTTAGTTTCATTTTTGCTTCTCACTATCCTTCTCTGTTATTAATTGGCAATAAATTAATTTCCTCAAGTAAAGTCTGTTTTGCCCGAGACAGTAACTGGTGAGTGATCTCCCTGCCCTTACCTTGACCCATAAGATTTTCATCCTATTTTCTCCCCATCTTGCTGAGGAGGGAGAAGGAGAGAGTGGCTTGGTGGGCACCTGGCAGCCAGCCAAGGTCAACCCACCACAAGTACCAAGACCTAAACCTTTAATGGAAAAATTACTTGATTTCATATTTTCCCAACAGGTTCCAGGGTTGTATTTCTGGAGAAGGAAACCCATACCTAAGAAAAAAAAATGGACTGATCACTTGTCTCAGATGGCAAATCCTTCAGTATCAGCTGCTGTTTTCTCTGTTTTAGGGCAGGGGTCTGAACCTACAAACTGGATGTTGTACATGGGTATCCACTCTGCTTGAGAGAAGAGAGGGTTCACATCAGCCTACCTGTAAGTCCAGCTGCCCTCTAACTCATTCATGCAAACAAAAACTGTTTCAAGACAAGCAATTGAAGACTGTGTCTACAGCCTGGCAGTTGCAGCACTTGTCTTAAACACAACTTGGACCTGAGACTTGTATTACCGGGAGGAGGCAAGGGTAGGGGGATCGTATTAGAAAAGGCTCAATTTTCTGATGTTGAATCAAATAAAAATTCTACAATCTCTCACATCTCTCATAAAAATAAAAAATTGTTTTTCAGGTGGCTCTAGGGACTGACGAGTGGTATTAGTTACTTAAAAAACTATTTTGGCCACCTCTTTGAAAATATTTCCATTACAAAATTATCAAGCAGGGGTTTAGTTAGGGGAGGCAAATACTGCGTTCGGCTCTGTTAACCCAGCGTTGCAACATATTTTGCCACATAACAACCTCTCCCCATAGAAAGACCACAGAAAAGCTCAGGTGTACAGAATATCCATCTTTTAATCCTGTATTGCAGTCAGAACTCTCCTCACTTGGAACCTGTAACCTGTTAATTGCCTTACCCTCATTTATATGATAAGTGGTTCATTTCCTTTATTGTGATTGAATCCCCTCCCTATATTACAAGAAAAGTGGAGCTGCAGAGAGTGCTTGATTGGATTTCATTGCTGTAGGCCATTTCTTAAACAGGTTACAGGTTGACAAACATAGAATGGGGATCAATATCCATCCTTTGCCTCATTGACAAGCTAATCTTTTCAGTAAACATTTCATCAGTACCTGCCATTTGTATACATACCTGCCTCATGAGGATGGAGAAAGCTCTGCTTTATAAGGTTTAGGTAACTAATAAATGAAAAGACAAGAATACAAATGGGGCAAATCATCAAGATAGCATTTTTAGGAAAATAGCCTTTCATTGCCTGCAGAAGATAACCAAGCACGTTTCCAACCATTCTTAATTTTAATTAGGTTGCATTACACTCAGACCTGGTGTCAGCTTCTGTTTCTGTAACTCAGCTTGTACCACTCTCTTGGAAAGGTCTGCCCCTCAGCCTGAAATCTCCAACTGTGTTACAAATGCTTTTGAAGATCACACTTGCCAGAATTAGAGATATTAAATGAGCTCAGCAAATGTAACAGGGGAACTAAACTGCCCCTTTTCAATGCACAGGGCTTGCCCACTTTTTGCCTGCTTTTTCACTCCAGTCTAGATAAGAGGGGCCACCACGCTCAATAAAGTGACATCCTCCTCTCTTATCAGCGGTAACAGGCCTATTTTGAGTGGGGTCTTAATGAAGCTGAGGCTTTATTAATCACTTAAAACTCATGAGTCATACTCCAAAAGAAAGCAAGACAGTTATGTTAAGTGTGTTTGGAGACATCTTTTTTTGTTTGCTTTTGTGTCACATGTTGAAGTCTCCTTCCCCCACAATGACGTGGGCTAGAAATTGGCATTGTCTCTTACATAAATGAGGGCCAAGATGATTGCTATATTTAGGCTTCTCTTACAGTCCTGCCTGTTAGAATTGCATAGTTGAATGACAAATGCTGCAAAAATTGGCAAGGCCAAATTTCAGTCTAACCCAAGATGGGGCATGAAGACATTTACTGCAGAGTCCGGGGTGAAGGAAAATGGACAGCAAACATGAAACTTTGGGTTCACAAGAAAAGAAAATAATTCTTCTGCTGATACTTTATTAATAACTTTATTACTATCTTCCTATCTTCAATATCAAACAAAGGTAGATATTAGTGATGCAAACAGGCTGTAAAGCATGACAGGTAATCAATTTCTTTTAGAAGATCTTCCTCTGCTTCTAGGATCCAAAGCTACTACTAGCTGTACTAGAGGACTGCACTATTTCCTCTTGCACTCCTGAAATATAACCAGTAGAAGGATGTACACATGAAAATGACTCCTTTCCACATAGACAAGTCTCCTTTCATTGCTCCAGCCTCAGCCTTTTCACTAAGGCTAATAGCAGCGGGCTTGTAGGTGCAAACTGGCTGTTGGTGCACATCTACTTTATCTAAGCTGCTTCTGATCACAGTTACAGGATTTGGCATTCCTCTAGCTTTAGGTAACATTAAGGCTTCTAGACTGTCTTCATATAGAGCTGCCAGCTGGCCACTGGGATGGGAGATACCAGTCCTATGCAGTTATGTTAACACACCTAGGATACTGTACCACCACTGCTTACGGTGTATGTTCGTTCCTTTCAACATTTTTAATTTGCCATCTTGCCAAGTCCTACAAACCAGAGAAGTCCCCTGCAATAATTTTGGAGGCAAACTGTTTCTTCAATTCCTCACTAACTTTCCTGTTTCCTTTCTTTTGTGACATAAAGAAGCTCTATTAAACCACACAGTAATATTTACCAGTCAGATAAACTTTGTAGACAATAGAAAATACTAGAGGTCAAGATTACCCCAGATGTAACCTCACTGAGGTCACTGAAGTAACCTTAGAATTATTTTGTTCCTGCATCTTGCTGGTGAAAATCGAGGTGATACAAGTATTCAGTGTTTGAAGAATGAGAACAGAGAAAAAGCAGGGTAGTGTAAAGGTCAGGAGAACGCATACACGTTTCCTTTTCTTCCCAAGGGAGTTTTTCAATAAGGCTTTTAAATAAATATTAACTCACTGCAGCACACCTCAGATGTCTGTTCTATCACCTATATAGTTTTAGGGAGAGCAAGCGGAAAGGAAGACCTCAGTTAACGTTCAGCAGTCTGGGAGAGGATTTAATGTGATATATTTCCACCATATTGGATACCCTCTTTTCTCATATCAAGCTGGTTCATGTAGGTCTGAGAACTTTTGTTTTCCAGCCTTTTCAATTAGCAAAAGCAGTGTTATGATACATCTTTTATCTGATGTGCCGACTGGAATATTCCCATAACCATAGGTTAATTGCTAGTAAATGTTGCTCAAGCAGTCTTGGGTGGGTTGATTAATGGCCTCAGTGAGCAGCTGAAAAATAGCTAGGCTGTTGGAAAGATCATTAGCAATTTTAACTCTTCATCTATTGTGATGGGCACAGAGAAACAATTACTAACAGTTATAATACATTTCACTGAGTGCAGTGGCATACTGAAACACAAGTTACAGTGAGACAAACAATCACTGAGTTTTTCTTACGTTCAATTTTATAGAAGTTTACAAGACAGAGAGAGGCAAGAAATTTTTTTTCTTCTTCCTTTTCTAAAGCTTTTTTGACATCTCCTTGATAAATGCATGGGAGATTTTATACATAAACACAAATACTCAGTTCTGCTCATTAATCCTATTCTTTGAAAGTGGAGAGGGACAGAGATGCTGCGTGAAAGGTAGCATGCTGGCGAACAGACCCTGTTTTAGTTTGTAGAGGCACAGCAATATTAAGCTATGCCTTGTGACAGCACAAAGCTTGCAGTCCAGGGGCTGAGAAAAAGAATTATGAGCTTTCAAGCTGCCTCTGATCTTTCAAAGCTCTAAATACCATAGCCTCCCTCAGAGCATCCAGGAGACCACGGTGCTTGTGGGAATTCAAGACAATACCTCTTCTTACCCAGACTGACTGCAGACCCTGACGGTGCTGCAGTGCATATTACAGTTTCAGGGATGTGATCTCTCAGCAGTCAGAAGAGGGGATTTCAAAGCTCTTATAGACCACACCAGGCCATTTACACCACATGAAACCAGGGCAAGGATCTCACCGTCAGCCTTTGGCTAGCTGCCTAGCTCTACAAACATGGTCATAAATTGCCTTTTTCTAACCTAGTCCTCAGAAAAGAAGGAAAGCATCATCTTCAGCCTGACTCTTCCTGCTGAATCTTCTACAGGCTAGACCATGGCCCCATAAACATCTGAAGCACCACACCTAGGAGGGTGGGAGAATAAGCAGCTGAGCTCACCTAGAGAGAAGCTTATGGATACACTCCTGCATACTCTGCAGTGAACACTGCTTCATTCAGGTATAAGGCAGACTCCAGAAAGTATGATTGTGTTCCCTGAAACGATGTACATTTCAGCTGTCTGTGCAGTAGGCAGGGTGTATTTGTACACAGGTCTGCCAAAATCAGCTCTGTGTTGCCGAATGCTCTTTCTGGCCCTAAGTTAGAGTCCTTGACTCAGTTCAGGTACAGCTTGGCAATCTCCTCAGACTGCTCCACTGCCTGAACCAGACATGCACAGAATGATCCTTTGCAGGTTTGCTGACATTTTTTTCAATCTTCCCATATTCTCTGGGCCACCATCCACCTTCAGCCCTAGGAATGTCTTGAATAACTTCTGTCTACCAAATCATCTCTTTACGGAGAGTAGCGTAAGGCTGGTACACACTCATGAACAGTCATTGCTGCCTCCTGGACCATTGCTTGGTAGGCTCTGGTCTAGGATATAAGCACCATATAAAGCCTTTACGAAGCATCTGTAGTGCTCAGAGCCCTCTCTTCTGTGCTAGTCCAGATGAACTTGTGCCACCTACCTTCAGAGACTCCATGACCCATATTTGCATTCAAATCCCAGGAGAAGAATATAAAACAATCCTGAACTGCAGAAGAAAAAGGATGGCAAGAAGCTGAAGGCTATATCTGGCTTGTAATGAGACAAGTTCAGTGGCAGCAGGCTCCTGGAAAGCTCATCAAGAACAATCCCTCACATGGTTTCAGAAAATACGCAACAGGAAATTACAGCCTGAAGGCACTGTGTTCACTAGCAATTCCCAACCAAGAAAGAGAGAGAGGACAAAACAAAATAATTGAATGAGACTCTTTGAGCTTTGTATGCAAGCTCTGCACTTCCAAGGGAAGTGGCATGCAGTCAAAAGGGACACGATATATCACTAATTTTCGAATATAGGACAGAAATAGCCTGCTTGTTGAGAAACAATCCATGTAAAGCTTTCGCTGTACTTTCTGGTGTAGATGCTGTAACATTGGCAGCATTCAGTAAAAGCACATTTTCCATAGTGTAATTCTGTCTGGAGTGAGGCATTGGGTAATATACCTGTGACGGATGGACAGGGGGAACAAAAATCCCTTCCCATATTTCTTAAACTGGCATAGCTTTTGTACTGACACTTCTAAGAGGAGGCAGCCTGTGCACAAAGAATGCAAGGCACTGCAAGCTATTTGCGTCTTGGAAGAAACATATGGGATAGATAGCTGTATGCAGTGATTTGCCATGGTCATGAACCCCTTTTTGGCACTACCCCACTAATAGCCAACTCACTATTGCAGGGGATTTCTTCTCTATTTTGCAGAAAGCCTAGTAAATGGGGAGGAATGAAGAAAAGTGAAGGCAGAAGGAGAGGGGAAGCCATCTACATCCCCTATGTGGCCAGGCAGGGCATTGCTTCCTCTCAGATGGGAGCAAGCGCTGCAGATCCAGAGCGCACACAGCGAAGCGGCTCCGAAGCAGCCTTCCAGCCGCGATTCCCCCTGGAGCTGTGGCCACAGGTCGCCTCCTCTTCTTCCACCCCCAGCACGTTCATTCACACCAGTCAGTGCACTTACAGGTATCTAGCGCTCTGTGCCCAAGGCCACCAAGGATATTTAACTATTGAGTCAATACTACAAAAAACATTGAGAACTGTATCAGCCAGGGCGCTTTAATAAATGCAAGCTTTTCGCATCATAAATTTCCTTGTTATTACTTTGTTTTCTGGAATCAATGTTTAACGTGAACTTTGGAGGTATGGATGGAGCAGCAGTCCCGAAGCTGTGGTGTTTGAGGCAGCTCTCGGTGAAGACTCCAGGCTCACCGAAAAAGGACAGGGCAGAATATAAATCCGCTCGCTGTTCCCACCACTTTACCTGACTCTGTATTTGTACGGGCTCAGCTAAATCCCTTCCAAATTACATTTTCAGTCAAATTCATGCATAAAAAAAAAAACCAACCCAAAAACCCAAAACCAAAACCACCCAACCCAGCCTGCCTTTATTCCACTCGACGCTGTGATTGTTTTTAATGTGCTCAATAAGGGATTAAGCGCGGAGCGAGGCTGCCACCTGCCGCCCGCCGCCGCCAAGCCCCGGCGCCTGGGGCGGGCGGGCGGCCCAAGACCTGCAGTCAAGCCCAAGGGCGGTGGGGGGGGCGGTATGGGGACAGGATTGTAAGGTTTTGGCAGGCAGTCATCAAACCAGGCAGATCACGCCTCTGGCGAAACGTCCGGGGTGAAGCTGAAGTGAGGGAAGACCCTGAGGGAAATCTGGCAGATACTGCCCCCCACCCCGAGCACTACCCCGTCGCTGCCTGCATCCTTCCACGCTCCAAGATGATGGAGCGCTATTTCTTCTTCTTTTCCAGCACACGCTGCATTAACCGTGTTTTACAGCTGTGCCTGCCTGAACGGAGAGAGGGGCTACTTGATGCCTCGGCATTTATTGTTGTAAGCCTGCAATATCCTGCCCCTGGGCTTTACCCGCCTTACTGGGCCTTGCAGCAGGACTATCAGGTGCGGGACTAGAGAATGGGTTTCCCAAGTGCTCCAGCTCTCCCTGCAGCTACCCAGCTAACTTGACACCAGAGGGTGAGGAAGAAAGGGGAGACTGCAGCCCTACAGAGACAGCTGAGGGCAAAGGGGCCTTCATGGTTGTCTCAAAAAAAACACGGACAACCAGCTAGACTTCCTTCCTGACACATCAGTGAGCCCCCCAGAGCTGATGGATAGGGGAGAAGTTGTGCTGAAAGTTCACAGCCCTTCGGGATGTGAAGCCTAGTCTGGATTTTGATGACCTCTCAGCACAGCTTTGCCCAGGCAGGCTGCCCCCAGCTATTGCAGATTAGCAGGCTCTGCATCCTGGCCATGCTTTAATGTGCTCTTGCTCTCCACAGACCTCTTTACAGCTTTTCTTAGGTCGCTGTTAAATAAAGTCTCAGATTCTAGTCTGCATGTTGTCCATGCAATCTGTGTTTGGTTTTTCTGTGTTATTTCTTTACAGTTCACCTGGTATAACTGAAAGCCAACTGCATTTCATTGCATCGATGACAAGATTTTTGCAATCCTATGTCTTGCTCAGCATCCTCCTAGACAGGAGAGCCAGAGGAATTAGTTTTTGAGCAAAATGAGAGAACTTAAAACTTCTTGTTAGAGGATGTGGAGGACCCTGACAGCACTGCTCAAGAAAGTAAACCAGCTCAGAAGAGGAACCTTGTCGGGTAGATTTACAGTGGCTGCTAGGTCGAACAAGGGTAAGCTCACCTAGAAGCCCCTACTCTCTGTGAAGGAGCAGAGGAACTAGGAAGTGTATGGGGAGGAGCGCAGCAGAGAGGGGGTTTATGGGCCCCCAGACCACTGTTTGGGGCATGTGGGTCTGCAGGGATGGCACTCCTCCCAGGAGGGCGGCAGGGGCACCCACCATCAGAGCATGCCTCCAGAGAGGGGGAGAGGGGAGGCTAAACCCAGGCACTGCTGGAGACTCTCAGGCCCTCCTTGGCTTTCAGCATTTAATACATGTCACAAAGGTCTTCCTTAGCCGCTTAAAGAAGCAGATTATTTTCTGGCTTGTGACTTGCTTCAGGCTGATCGTATAGGAAAGCTCAGGCCTAGTGTAACTCCTGTTCTGTGTTTCTGGCACAACAAGTGGAATCTTCACCCACGGTCTGGTGTGTAGAGCTTTGGGGAGCAGAAATTAACCCATGATATCACCCAGAGAGGCAAGGAGAGAGCTGAAAGACACTAAAACTCAGTCCCACCATCTTCTTCTGCTATGGTTTTGGAAATGTGATATAAGGATGCAACAGCTCACTGTGAACCTGGACACGCAGACAGGTTTTTTATTCTTTAGGTTGTGTGAACGAGACAGAAATGATGATGCCATTTTCAAATTCCACTTTCCTACCATGTAATAACTGGAGCAGCCTAACCCCTGACTTTTTCTTGCATTCTCCCTAGAAATGCAGTTTCTGAGATTTCTAGTGCTAGGTTCAACAAGGGAAGGAGGTGACTTTGGCTCAGTGGCTTTCTTTGTGCCATCTCAAGCCCCTTTTCCACTCTGCTTGGGGTCAAACAGCCCCCAGTTGCCATCTTACACATAGACCTTCCCCCACAAAGCCTCCGGGGGAGAGAAGACGTGGCACTGGCATGTACTGCGACCACAAGGCCAGCGGCATCGGTGTCTGTAATCAACAGGCCAAGACAGTCTGTGGCTTTGTTCACATTACTGTTCTGGGCTTTATAACACAGATCAAAACTATCACACCTTGGGGCAAAGGAAATGCCAGTGGGCATTTTGCCTTCTTAAAAGCTTTATTTTCTTAAGCTTAAGATGTCCAATACCTCAGCTGAAGTCATACCTGGCTTTGTTGCAGTCAGCTGCTTGGATATCGTAGGAAGGTAAGAAAGCAGATGCTGAAAACACAGCTCAGATTAGCATTAAAACCAGTCACATGGAAAAGTGCCTTTAATTGCTGAATAAGACAGAGAAAAAAAAGGCTATCAAGATCAGAGATACCCACAAAAGCTAAAAACATTCTTAGGGCACCTGTGACACTCTGCAAAAGCCTGCAGGTCGGCAGTCCACCAGTCTAACATGACTTCTCTGCAGTCCACCTCAAGTCAACCACCTTGTTGGAGGCAAATCCACCGAAAAATTAAAGCTGGAGACAAGTAGAGTGGCTGAGCTCCCAAAAAGCGAAGCATTTCCAAGTACAATTTGCAAGACTTCAGCCAAGTGCTCACATCTTTGTTGCCCATGGGCTTATTATTATTATTGTTCATGTGATGTGGCTTTCTGTCTGATCTGTGGTCTAACAGTACTTTTACCGCTTCTAAATTTCATCTTCCACTTTTTGGAGGAGGAATTGCCTGGGTTTTGTCCTTTTGGGAAGACAAAGGAGGGAAGTTGGCAAATTAAAATGTGTTAACGCAGGCTTCCCTCTTCAGCACTTTTTTAAGACCAGTCCCGGTTCCTCCCTAAGTGTTTTGTTATTATTTAACCCAGAAGACTGGAAATGAAGCCTCAGAGCAGCTAGAATTCCTCCTCCTCCTCCTCCTGCTGCTGCAAAAAGACCTTAGAGCCATCTGTAGGCCTTTAAAGATAGGTATTTTTCTCTGGTATCAGAGCTGTCAGATGAGCCTTTTCTTTATTCCCAGGGCACACGTGACTTCTGTGTGTACAACCCTGGCTGAGGAAGCTCTTGGAACACCTTGTTCAGCTCCAACATGACATGAGATAACCTTTCTTTGCCACCTCCCAATCTCCACAACTCTCTGAGACGTGGTGGGGAGTGGAGCAATACACTTACACTAAGTCTTTTAATACAGATGACTGGTAAGTCAGGTTTCAGTGTACACTTCCCAAAAATCATATGGCTTCTGGGTGAGTCACATCAGCAGTGTTAGCCTTCCGTTTGCACTTGGACTCCTACGTATGCCACGGTTTACTGTGCAGCCAGAGTTCATTTGCAGAAGGCATCAACATCATGATCTTGGGTCATAAAGAACTAAATTGACAGGGGGTTTTAATTATTGCAATCATACTTACCTGCATGGATGCTATGTGGAGTGCATGAAGTATGCATTGGGTCTATTTGAGTGGCTTTGTGCTTCTTCCATGTCTGATTATCTCTCATGCCCCCTCAAAACACTCTATCTGAAAAGCTCTGGAGGTTCACTTGCCACTATCAATTTAAATAAAGATAAAAACATTTTGTTTTGGTTTATCCTCTCTTCACCTACCTCCCCAGTTCTCTCTGACATTAAAATAGGTGGCAGCAGAGAAAAATTCTGACTTGGCTCCCTCAGCTAGAACATATACAGTTTTACACCAAACATTCAAGGAATTATCAGACCAACAGCAGCAATGCCCTTAGGAAAAAACAGTATTTTAATACCATGAATATATTTAACATCAGCTTTTACCTTGATGTCAGTTGCAGCACGCCTACTTTTTTTAGAAAGGCGTGTTTTCATTCTCAGGGATGATAATGTGCTGCACATAAAACATAAGCCTATTTGGAGGTGCAACATTTGTCAGCTGAGGGGAAGGCCCCAAGACTGCAGTTACTGAAACATGCACGTCTGAGTGGGAGTGGGGTGGGTATTCTTTACTGAGAACATGTCAACCGAGAGAGGGAGCAGCAGAAATGAAAGGAGATACAAAGCAGGAGTTCAACAGAGAAAGAGGTATGCCTCTGCAGCTTCGGATTCAAGTGTTAGCTCAATCTTTGTATAAAGGGGATGATTTATCATTTCTTAGAAGGTCTCTTCTTTCTTTCCTGGACTAGAATACTTGCTGCTTTTTTTTGCTCCATGTTGCAAAAGTAATAATGTCAAAGTTAATGACCTGGAAATAAAACTTGAAGGTTATTCAACAAAGACTCAGGTAACAGCAAAGGCTTGAGTAATTCATAGTCAAAAATATTTAATTTTCAGATGTTCATTATACGTGTTAAATTCTTGGCTACAGCAAAAAGATTGTAACATACAGCATCACAGTGGCATATAATCAAGCCATAACAGTGCAGTTTATTACAACTGTGTAAACAAAAATAAGTATTTCTGTAATGGCACTCTTCATGAACCAAATTCTGGCATACAGAATCTCAGCAGAAGTCAGAAGAAACATTTACAAGGAAAAGCACAGTATATGAACCTGGCCAAAATGGACCAATCCACATTTCATAGGAGAAAAAAGCATCCTCAGAATTTTTGCTTGCTTGCTTTTAAGGAAATTCAATCTGAATTTTTTTCAAGGCGTCAATCCAGTAGATGAAATATTTTTACTATTATTGAATGACATGAACAAAGAGTAAACATCTATTAATTATGACCACGTGAATACCTCCTACTGTAACATTATGAAAGGAGACGAGATGATTTGCGAATGCTATTGTCTGTATAGCATGACGCCTGCAGAAGATATTCCCTAAGGAATAAAAATAAGTTATTGAGAAATAAAATCCAATGTGCTCTATCAAAGAAACTTTCTTTGTGCATAAGTATCTAAGGGAGAAGGCAGTATCTTGCTTTCCTGTAACAGAAGTAAACAATTTGATTATAAGACAATGTACAAACTGTAAACTGTAAAATGGGGGTTCAACTTGAAATACACTCATCTCCAATAGATTTTAAATATTAGCACCTAAAATGTAACGCTAGGATTTAAAAATTTTAGTAGCTTTCAGGTCACACATTAGTTATAGCTTGCTTGATGGATACAATTTTGCCAGCAACATTTTAGTGTTCCATGAGATCCTCTCAATAAAAACATTGAAATCTGAATGCCACTACGTTTTACACATGTACGTTTCGCACAGGAAGTTTTGCATATGTTCCCTCTGCAGAGAGCAGTCCCCACAGTAGCAGGAGGTATAGATAGAGCAAAGAAGTTACAGTTATTAAAAAACACTGGAAAACTGGGAGTACGTGATATAATTACAAGCTGGTATCTTCAGTTTACAGAAAGCTATAAATCTGCTCGTTTAAAAAGAGACATCCAACATGTGCTTACTCACATGCTGACACAGAGTTCATGCAAACTATTAAGAAAAAACCTTTTAAATTTTGCCCTTCAGAAATCCTGCATGTACTTCATCCTCAAAGAAACTGAGACCCCCTCAGAAACAGCAGGGACCTAGTGCAGATCGATTCAAGCAACATGTAATTGCTTCCTCTGCAATGAGAAGTGAACTGCAGTATCAAACAGGAAATTTCATTGAATCATACTTCATATCAAACACTGTTAAGTCCAAATCCAGGTTCACTTGTCATGAAGCAATAAGACTACCTTTTAAAAAAAAGTTATTTTCTTGGAGGAAGGACATTTTCTTCATAGTAGCCTGGATTTACTACATTTCCAGCTGGATCATATCTAGCCACCACAAACGTTGAGCCATCGCTAGCAGACGCTTTTCCAACTCCCATCTTTTTTGTGTTCTTCCAAACCATTGCTGTGAAGTGACCTGAAGAAAGAGAGATAAACACATGTGTTCATTTTAGGTACTAAACCTATAACATTTCCTTTAACAGGTTGGGGGCGGGGGGGAAGAAAGAACAATACAAAACTGTTTCTTTATCTAGCAGGAGAACAAGCTAAGGACATGAAAAGAAAACTACATCTAGCATTTTGTCTTGAAAAAGCCTGATCTGATCTGGTTCCACACTACTATTCCCATTTCCATGTCCTATATCCAAAGAAGAATACCTAGTAAGAGAATCGTGAAAGGAGTAGTTTGATGAGTACCTAACATAAAATTCGACAAAGAGATCATGGCCTTCACTCCTTGCAGTGTGAAGAGCAGTTCTGAGAGTGATGATTATTCATTTGCTTTGACCATCTCGTACTCCCCCATGTGTCTGCATGTGCAACTATTCAAAATAACACTGGTTTTGTAGCTTCTTCTGCCTAGTTGGAAGAGATGCCCCTGCATTATGCTTCTCCGTCAGTTGTACCCTCTATGCATAGACAGACCGCATGGGAGAAAAACATGATTTTCTTAATCTGAAACAAGCTTGGGTACATGTCTTGTTTGAGCATTATTCAAGGAACAATGTTCTTATGTTCATTCAATATTGGATTGTTAATATGCAGTCAATAGCCTCTGGCTGATCTCCAAATTATATCTGAAGTTATCTCTGTGATTGGAGTGATATAACTTGGTAGCAGACACATGTCAATGTAAACGACAGCATAGTACATTTAGTAAGACACCTATATGATTCCAATTTAGTATTTTCTACAAATTAATTTCCCTTAAAAATAAGTTGCCTTTCAAAACCTTTGGAGTCAGAGGAAAAATACAATATTAAAAAAAAAAACAACAAACCACATATTTTGCTTACTTCCTCATTTCTCAGTTTCCTCTTACGCTTTTGTGAGTTTCTAACATAAAACTTTGAGGAAATTCTACTATTTTTTTCCCTCTAATTTTTTTCCTAATAAATAAAGGTACTTTTTTTGAAAAATACCAAAAAAAGTTGTCTAGCCAATTTCTTAAAATAAAAGCTGTGTTGTTGAAGAAACAGTGCCCAGTCTGAACTTACCTGTCCCAGAAGAAAACCCTGGGTTTTGAAAGCTGTAATTTTTTATTTCACTGTACCATCTGTCAGCCACATCCTTTCCTGAAAGACAAAAAGAAATCTGCTGTGGAATCATGACATAAACACAGAAAGTGCAGCTTACTTATAGCCTGGCCAGCAAGATCTTCTGTTAATAGCTGGCAAGAACTTCTAGAAACATGGAAAAACAGTCTTTCTGCTGAAAAGAGTTTTTGAAATGTAGGTGACATGGTAGTACACATAACTTACAAAATATTTATTGTTTTGCAATAGCTGTTGCTTTTCAGTTACTAATTAGTCCGATGTTTTTTATTAAGTATCTTATGCTATCAATGCCATCAATGACTTGAGTTCTGCTCAATGCAAACACAGCCCATCAGTTCCTCCACTGGAGTGCCAGGGACTGCGTGGCCTGGCTCAAAGCCTGGGCAGGCAACCCACAAACCAGCTGTAGAACCGGATAGAGTTCATCCCATTCAGGGAAGATCCCTGCAGCAAGGTGCGTGTCTGGTAGGACAGAGCTGATGAAGAGCGCTGTACTACCACCAACAGATCAGGAATCAGGACCACCCACCAATTCTCGCCTGCAGTTAAAACTTTACAATGTTGAAGTCAGAAAAAACTTTGGACAAGAGAGGTCTGTGTGGCACAGCATTTGGATTGAGCTGGAGCAGAAATCCCTTTAGTCCCAAAAGAAATCATCTGGCAATTTAACACATTGAGTTTACATTTTTTTCTGCCCACAACCTTCTGTAACTTTCAGCCTGGAAGGTAGTAAAGAGACATCTCCCTTGCCTTGGATGAGTGCTCCTGTCATTAGGCTTCTACATACAGCTTTCAGCAGCTCCTCCCTCTTGGAATGTGTTTGAAAAGACTTAAGCGAGCCTTGCCAGATTTTCTGAGCAAAGGGGACAGGGACCTTTTCTACAGGGAGGCCTCCCACCTGTGGGTACAGGTGTATGAAGATATCCCCTTGCAGCTCCAAGCAAACCAAGGAAAAATGACACTTCTGACATCCTCTAGTTTTCCATGTTCTCATCAGCATTTAATACTTCAAATTTCTGAGTGCCTTTATTTTTAGTTAGCGCTTGAGCCATTGTGGATGTCCACTTTGAGGCATTAGTCTAACTCAGAGTACTACAGTCAGACACTTCAAATATACATGCCAAGGAGCTGCTCTGTGCGGAAGTCCTTGTGTCCAGTACATTCACCAAAGGCTTTCACTGACTACAGCTGTGTAAGGACTATGACTATGGCCAGTGATGTAGCACTACATGCTTGTGGGTCTCTAAGGTTGACGTTTGCCAAAGAAATAATCCTTCCTTGTTTTCTGTTGACCAGTTAAGGAACCGGATAGAAAGGAGGAGATTCTGATAATCTGCAACGGATCTGGTGGAACAGGCAGCACAGGAAGCAGAAGCTCAGACCAGAACTTGCAGATGCAAAGTCAAATGTTACTTCTTTTCCATTACTGGTTGTTAGGAAATTCTTGTGTCAAACACTGAGGGGGAGAAAGGGGCAGGTTTTTCCCTGAGCTACATCAATAATGAAATTTCTGCTTAGCATTCCAGGAAGTATAACGCAAGGCCAGTTGATTTCATAGCAAGCTGCCAACGCTGTTAAGCCTACCATCATGAAGAACTCTCGTCCCTGGTGGACTGTTGGCTGCAGAACAGCAATGACTCATGTTTTGCTATTTTGCAGCAAAAAGGCTTAAACTTGCACTGTTCTAGAAGTCAGACCCTGAGCTGTTAACTCCTTGAAACTTGAGTTGCTTTATGAGTGCAGTCTGCTAAAAGGATGGCGTTGTTAGCCTGGCAAGCTGGCTGTCAGAGCTGTCACTGAAAAAAAAAAAAACCTGAATGAAATGCCATCTTTTGAGAGGTTTGTGAACTGAAAGTACTGTGAACTTATCTATGCCACACTGCTTGTTAGGAATGGTGCTCTCTTAGGAGAGTCAATTTACATTTTCTACATAAAAAGGTAGCAAAACCTCTCTTGCTTCCCAAAGTAAATGTTTCAGGAATAACAACAGGTTCCTTCTTTCCCTGCTCTCCTTGTGCCAACCAACAAACCCTGTAGACCTGTTCTACAGCTGAAGTCTGTAATGCAAATAAAATATCTCTTTGTTTGTTATTCACACTAAAGCTAAAATGAAGACTGAAAAATGTGCAAAGAGCAATCTTTATGCAATTCAAGGGGAAAAGAAAAAGCACAGAGTAAAAAAAAAAACCAACCCAAACATCATCCTGTCCCACCATAGACTTCAAAGGTATGAAGGACTTAGATGTGTTTATGGCAAACTAGGTGGAACAGAAGTACAGAATGAGACTGCAAACATGTCAGATCTTATGAAACACAGGTATTTTGTGTGTACAAGTGCTTAAGTCACTATACTATATAAGTAGTATTTTTACAGATGTAGGACCGCATTCCCACTGCTGCCAGCATTTCATTCCCTCCATTAATATATCAGTGTGACATAGCATAAAGAGCAGTTCAAGAGAAAGTCATCCCCACTCTGCTTACTGTAGCTCTAAGAAGTGTACCTAGGCTCCACGTGACAAGAACTTAAGAACTCCATAATGGGAATGTTGCAAGACACATGTAATCTTTGACAAACACAGTACCTCTTAATAATTTTTTTTTTTTAATTTAAAGAACACCATCATATGAAAATTTCATAACACTTTAATTCAAGGGAGATGGCAATGGCATCAGGTAAGAATACCTCAATCCTGTACATGAAAGACAACAGGCATAGTTGGGTAGCACAATCTATGATGTGTTAATTCCAAGCCTTCAGGGATGAAAGCTTGCAACTTACTGCAGCCAGGCAGTGAAAGCCTAGAAGCTGATAGCTATGCTCCATTTATTAAAGTGTAGGATCAGGTTATCATTACATGGCATTGCTGTCATCCTCCTTGAATTAAAAGAGTCATTGCATCATAGGCTGTGAGAAATTAAAGACTGACTTGTTCCCAGCAAAAGAGAAGGTGATCAAAGGACTAGGCAACTTTTGACAGACTCTGTCCTGAAATCATGTTAAAGTGTCCTGGAAGTGAAGGGAATGAATTATATCTGTCATATGCCACAGGAGATGAGGGGGTTCCTATGTGGAAGTTATTACCATGCAAGAAGACAGGTAGGTACCTAGCGTTTAAAGACGCTCTCTTTCCTCTGAAATACTTTCCTTCTGATTCTTTGCCCCTTGAGGAGCAGTAAACAATGCAGTGGTGGGACACAAGCCAAACCAGCATTGAAAGTGACAGCTGATACACAGGGGACTAAGAGAAAAGTCTGTTCTGAGCCCAGTGACCCTCAGGCTTCCCAGGGCCTACAGCAAATGACCCAAGAGAGAACAGTAGAGGGGTCAGCAGAGCACCGAGCCCACCTGCTTCAGCAGCAACTTGCATGCTCAGACTTGCTGGTTCAGAGAACTGACAACAGTATTTCCATTTCAAATTATTATGGAATAAGTGATGCAGTTGTATTTAGTGTCCATTTCCCTTGCATTTGAATGTTTCATCAAAAACAGTTCCCGCTCCCTGCAAAGACATGCCCCCCCCCCCCCCCCCAAAACAGGGGTTGGTTATTGTTCAAAATACATTTCAATCAGAAGGAAAGAAAAGAAATCTCACTCCCACCACTCATTTCTGATTATAGCAGAAATGACCGAAGTTTACTTCTATCAAAAAGCGTGCAGATCTGTCCTACAGTCAGTGCTGCAGCTTCTCTTCTCTTGCTCCCTTTGCAGCACCAATTAGTAGATTGCATTTTTTTTAAATATCCTTCCCGTTTGCATTGCTGTAAACCACGTTCACAGTTTCAACATTTTCTCTATGGAAACCTAGTTTGACTCCACCCTTCTAGCGACAGCTGACTGATGACCTGCTCAGTTAGACTTACTAGATGCTCATTTTGGAACAGGTTGAATCTTCCTTTAATGAGTTTCATCAGTACCATGACTCTCTGGACATAACGTACATTGCACAAAAACTTGGTAAAACAATCCTTGAATTAGTACCCAAGTATAGTTCTGCCCAAGACTAGGTCCAGAATCAGCATAGTGACTTTATTTTATTTACCCAAGCTATGAGCTAGTAACATGGCCACACTGACTGTGCCTCAAGCTGCCTCATAAGGTCAGAGGATTTACCATATGAGGTCAGTCCATACATAGGACTAAAAGTCCTGGTGTGAAGTTCTTCTGCTAATACCACTCTCTGAAGGGTAGAGAGATAAAAGGGGGCCACTGCATGTAAACAGGGGTCAGTACTCTTGCCTGGCCATGCCCTGCATCTCATCAGTTGCCCTGTTGTGTCATTAAATTTCATTTCTAACTATTCTCCTGGGTGAGGAGCTCTGTTCTCTGTGGATGTGTGTGGGGGTCTGAGCGCCAACAACTGATATCAGACCAAGGGTTGCAGGGACCTGGGTGTCTGTGGTGCCAGCGGCTGGAGCACCACTGCAGGTGCGAGTGTGTGAGCACTAGCAAAGCGCAAGCTGGACTAGCTGGCAAGCTGGTGGTGTGATCTGGGAGGAGTTGCTACAGAAATGTATGGCCACTGGAGGGACAAGGGGGCTCCTGGCCAGGGAGCTGCATGTGCATGTGTGTGAGATGCGCTGTACCAGCAACTGGAGTGGAAATGCAGCCTCAGGGGTTTGTACATCCAGGTGCCAGCAGCTGGGGAGACTGGGATACAGGGGCAGCTGCTGGGCAGACTGAGTGTCTGAGCCCAGCTGCTCCAGGGGCCCACACTGAAATTTTACTTCCATTACTGGAATGTCTATATTAGATATATTATTTTATGTTACAAAAATATATATTTTATATATATGATTACTGGAAAAAATATATTTTTTATGTATACATTATATTATTTATATATATTGCAATAACAGACTTCATTGTGATCAGCCAGAAAGGGGAGCAGGATGAGGTCACCGGTGCTGTTTATGTGAATGCTAACTGCATCTGCCTGTGCTGATCTCTGTGGTCACCTGCATATATACACATGTACAAGCTGTATATATGTGTGTTTGTGCACGTGCATGCGCAAGCCTGGGAATACACTCTCAGCCTCACTACTGGGGGCACAAAGCTGTGGCAGCCCTACTGCTGTATTCGGCTCCCCCTAACATTTAATTTCTCTAGGCTCAGCCTTACCATTTCTCCTTATACTACAGAATGCTTGAATCTTCAAGTAATCCCACTGAGTGAGTTGCTAAAAACATTCTAATACAATCACACAGGACATACTTCTGTGCAAGGATGGGCAGCACCATGGCAATCTACGTAAAAGCTAGGTACCCCAAACCTCAGAATTTTCCTCAAACATCGTTCTAGCGTTTGTTATCACAACCTTCCTTCCAACAGTCTGAGGGAAAGGAAGGTAGAGGTAGATTTCAATTTGCCTCAGAAATAAAATATCTACCTAGATTGAAGTCATACTAATGGTTTTAGGAAGTAATCCTCTACTTCCAGCATTCCTCATGCAGGTCCTTATTTTATTTTAGTTTATTTTGTTTAACAGTACTGTATAAGCCTGGTGTTAGACAGCAAGAGATGCATCAAGGCAGGCTCTCAGTCAGAGCATGCTCCTCCAGGGCTGGGGCAGACGGTGTCTGTGCCACTCTGCCCACTAGTCCCAATCTGTAGGCAGACCCAGGTTCCTCCCATAACAGCTTTGGGTGATAAAGTACAGTGATTTCTCTTACAAACTCCCTAGAGTTCATAAGCTGCAGTGTTTTTGCCGGCAACATGGCACATTATTCACGACCACGCCAGCCGGCCCAACCAGAATTTAGTCATCCAGTGCTTGCCTTCAGTCTCCCGACACATGAGAAATGAGATGAGACATCCTGAGAAGCCTGACATACTACAGCTGCCAAGGCAGGCTGCAGTCTCTCACATTAGTGGCAGATGATAGCTCACTTATTCGAACGCAGACAAAGAGAAGTCTGCCACAGAGCAGTTCCTGCAGGACTGGAGGGAGGAAACAGCTGACAACTATTTCTTGGATTACAGGGATAAACATATTTCCAGTGACAGTCTTAGGCTATGTAACTCTAAAATCCTGAATACAAGTCAAGGTATTCTTGTACCAGGAGAGGGGTCAAACTAGAAGGCTCCTATAGCTGAAAGCTTAAATCTTCTCTAAAACAAGAAATACATCTTCTGGCATTATTACAGAACTCAGTAACAGCCAAAATAAACAACAGCGTTACTTTTTTTAGAGAGAATACAGAGTATGCTGGAGGTTTACTGAGTTTTGCTTTATCTGGGAAAGAAACCGGAAGACACTGCCTGCCTTTGCTAAGCCCTTGAATGGATGCCTTAATACAAATTTCAGCCTCATTGAGCAGGGTACAAATTAACTATCCAAAGGGAACTATATGAGAAAAAGAGGAAGAATGAACCAGCTCCACACAGATGAAGACTAAGCCCAGATGAGAGAATAACTTTCTTTGAAGAACTAGTTTTCTCATTCTGGTACTTTGAATGATCCTGTAGAACTGTTTTACAGAACAAAAGAGGATGAAGCTTAATTTTCTCAGCAAGACATTCAATCCTGTAGATGAAAAAATAGCAACAAAATCGCTCAAGTCTGGCAAGTTATGTATGGAAACAGTGCGTTGAAGACAACAAATGGGATCCAGAAAAAGACAGGCATTTGTGTTTTGTTTCCAGCTCTCTAAATGGGAATTCTGTGACTTTAACATTGGGGGAAGGAGCACAGACCATGAACACAAACAAGAAGGAAGAAGTAAGCTCAGTCAATGAGTCATAGCCACTATGCAAACTTTGCCATACATCTGTGTTTTCCCATGCTGCTCTGAACCCTTGCCTCAGACTCTTGCAATGGACAGAATGCCAAATATGAACAGATCAAATTGTGTTTTTCCACCCCGGGTTTCTTTTCAACATGAAAAAGTACCCATTAGGGACTAAAGCTGGCATTTGCAGAGGAACCGAGCAGCGTCCCTGGGTCTAAAACTCACTAAAATTTCCAGGTCCTTCCAACTGAGCCTCCAGCCTGCAGAAATGCAATTCTGTCTCCCCAAGACCGTGCTGGAAATTCCAGGGGTAGATGGGAATAAAGAAAGCAAGTGGTCACTTTTAATACATCCCACCTGCTGCCTCAGCAGGCTAAGGCATGAGCCCTGCCTGCTGGAGGAGGCAGGAGGGAAGAGCCTGCTGAACATCACTCCGACTGAGGGCTCTATGCTGGTTTTGGCTGGGATAGAGTTAATTTTCTTCACAGTAGCTAGTATGGGGCTGTGTTTTGGACTTGTGCTGAAAACAGTGTTGATAATACAGGGATGTTTTAGTTGTTGCTAAGTAGTGCTTACACAGAGTCAAGGCCTTTTCTGCTTCTCACCCCACCCCACCAGCGAGCAGGCTGGGGGTGCACAAGGAGCTGGGAGGGGACACAGCCAGGACAGCTGACCCCAACTGACCCAAGGGGATATTCCATACCATATGATGTCATGCTCAGCATATAAAGCTGGGGGAAGAAGAAGGAAGGGGGGGATGTTCGGAGTGATGGCGTTTGTCTTCCCAAGTAACTGTTACGTGTGATGGAGCCCTGCTTTCCTGGGGATGGCTGAACGCCTGCCTGCCCATGGGAAGTAGTGAATGCATCCCTTGTTTTGCTTTGCTTGCATGTGTGACTTGTGCTTTACCTATTAAACTGTCTTTATCTCAGCCCACGAGTTTTCTCACTTTTACTCTTCCGTTTCTCTCCCACATCCCACACCAGGGGGGAAGTGGGCGAGTGGCTGTGTGGGGCTTAGTTGCCGGCTGGGGTTAAACCATGACAGGATCACCGCAGTCTGTCAGTCTGGGCAAAATTCAGCTCCTTGGGCATCCAAACTGAAGGCTGCCAGTTACATGTTACATTTATGAACAGAAAATACATGGAATATTTTTGTCTTCAAAAGTGAAGGCACGGAAAAGGGCTCAAAGCCTATTTGCTGACAGAGCAGAAGAGACTAGATGTCTAACACATTAGCCTCTGTCAGTTTGGTGTCCGGCCCCCTGTTTTTTCCCCACAAACACGAACTGCTGCGTAGCATGCAACGGCCATTTTTCCACTTTCCTCACCACAGCTGGCCTGTGGTCAGCCCGCTGTTTGGCTGGGACAAACTAAGGATAAAGGTGAAGTACAGGGCATTGATGGCTTCCTTCTCTTCTCCTATGGACATACAAGTAGCACTCAAGACAGCTCCACAGCTGGGACATAGGGAGCAGCCTAGCTGCCAAGTCCTATCTCCACAGGGACATAGCACACCACCACAGTCCCTTACCCGCTCCGTGCCTACATGTGCTCCTTGCTCTCAGAGCACATAGGTGACTTCAAACCACCATCTGGTCTCCATGGAGCCTGGGCTGGGCTGCGGTGGACGCATTTTCAAAGCAGAGGAAATGCTGCCAGTACTCTGGCAACCAGACGCTCTGAGCCCAAAGTACATGAGACAAGCCATTTCTGCAGTGTCTGTGAGACAACAAAAGAAGAAAGCTTACCTGGTTGGTCATAGGATGCCCACGCTAGGTTTTCTCCACATTTCCCATTAGCAGACTCGGAGCTGTGCTTGAGGACCCTCGTGGTAGCCAGTTCTTCTGCATACCTAGCAGAGGAATCCACACATTGAGTCACAGACCACAGCCACAGCGAGCAGAGAGGAGGAGGAGCAGTAGGAATAGGAGGAAATGCAAGCAACGAATTTTTCTGCAAGATGACAGTTTAAGCCAAGTTACTCAGCTGCAGAGCCCTGAAGTCAGGGATGCTTTAAGCTTACATAGATCTATGGAGTTAGGCAAAGGGAAGGCCTAGAGGCCATTTCCCCTGTCTGTCATGAGCAACTGTGTCACTGCTGAGAAGGGCCTAGAAGAAATCAAAGGGCAGATCTCCCCCCACCATGTTCTGCCCAGCACCTGGAAATCCACCGGGCATCCTGCAGCTGCTGGGGGAAAGGGAAGTACCTGCCGCAATTGCTACAGGTGTCACCTCCTGACATTTCTAGGCCCCTCACAGGAGTAACTCAAACGTTCTTGATGAGATGGAAAAAAGACCAAAGTGGGGATTCAGTCAAAGCAAGTGTAAAAAAACCTACATTCACAAACAAAAAAAAAAAAAAAGCCAAATGCAAAACAAGAGCAATGACATGCCAGGCAACAGTACAGAGGAGAAGGGGACCACATGGAGAATCTGAGGCAGCAACTGTGTATACCAACATAGGGATAAGCAGCACTGTTTCTATAGAAGTTGACATGTGTGAGAGCGTGGGATGTATTTTATTGTTTTATGACAACAGGGTTTCGAAGAACATCATGTATAAAACAATTATTCTCTTTATTCAATATTGGAAAGGCTTCAGTACAGATACAGTGAAATTGGAAAGACTCTTTGTTATTTCTTACGGCATGAGAAATAGGAGACAACACACAAAATCATCAGGTCATAGATTTAAAAGTCAGGAAAGACAAAGCACTTTTTCCACACTGTGCAGCAGAAGTCATCACCACAAGGTGATGCAGACACCAAAGCACATGTAGGTTTGAAAAAGAGTTAGACAAATTTACAGTGTGTGTGTGTAATATTAAACAACAGCAACAAAAAAAATGAGGATACAACCTACTGCTTAGAAAAAACATAATTTCCAGGAGAAATGTGTGAGTTCTGGGAGAAGATAATGAGGGAGGGATCACCACAGTTGTTTTGTCCTGCTGCTCCTTCCCTAATCATGAATTACTGGCATCTGACAGACAGGAAATTTGTCCAGCTGAATATTTTGGCCCAAGCTAGTACTTCAGTCATTAAGTTCTCATTTCTTTCTGTCCTACTCTTCTCAAAAAAAAAAAAAAAAAAAAAAAAAAAAACCACCAACCAAAAAAACCAAACCCAAAACCAAAACATTTAATTACCTCCATTAATTTAGAAATCCCAAAAACTTGTCAGTTGTCAGTCTGCTTGATCCTGAACTAGAGGATCTGTAGATGCTCCTTCATGCCTAGTATCACTACAGTCCTGTAATTTTTTTCTTCAAGGATTCCCACATCCCAAGCAAGAAACAAGACTGGAACAAAGTACACATTGCACACAGACAAAGTTGCCAAGGATTTGAGACAAAGGGTGATGAATTTGCTCTAGCTCAGGCAGTTGAAAGCATGAGATTTGCATCTGAGATCATCACCCTATGCTTCACTACAGTCAGAGATAAACAGACACCTGCTGAGGGTGACTCATCTCATGCTAAAGCAGGGATCCAATAGGCAGTTCATCCAACCTGTCGAAATTACTGGAACTGAAAATAGGAGGAAACAGACCATTTTCAACAAAGAGAAGCATGGAAAAGTACCCAGATACACCAGATATACACCAACAAAGATATCAGATATACCTAAAGAAAAGGTGAAGATCTTCTTTGCATTTCAGATTATGCAAAATCTGTCTTGACAAATGGGAGATTTCTTATATTAAATGTCTTCTATTCAGATCAAACCATTTCTGGTTCTTGCTATCAACCAGTTTCACCAGTCTCTGAACATGTGTCTTTTAATTCTTACAAATTAAGTTACAGACCACAAACAAAAGTTTCCTATTATTATTCATCAGAGAAGGGAAAGTCAGCTGAGACCAGAGAGGGCTGTGAGGAATTCCAGAAGGACCTAAAAATACTCAGCAAGGGCCATAGCACACTTAGAGATAAATGTGGAGCAATGCATATTTGACAGAATAATCTGAACTATTCATACAAGTTGACTTGTTCAAACCAACTGTAGCGCTTTGGAGACACAACAAGTGTTATTGACAAGTCAATGAAATTTCTTCCTCATTGTGAGGCATCATGTAGAACAGAAACAAAACAACTCTTTGAAGAACAGAAGGAAAACCCCAGCAGATTACAAAGGTATGTGGATAAGTCACTGGCATTCCATCTTTTAGAAATACTGTATCCAGTTATCACAGTGTCTCAAGAAAAAAAAATGTGAAAAAATAAAGACAGAATCAGATTTTGCTTGCTGCCAGAGGGCATGTCCACATGCCACGTACATGGTGCGTTGTACAGCACAACACCTGGTGGAAGTCTCTGGTCTAGGAGTGCAGGAGCTGGTGCATCTGTGTGACAGCACAGCACCGTGCTGGGACAGTAAATCAGGTTCTGGAAAGGCTAAAGCCTCTCTGGATCCCAGCCAGCTGGCACGGAGAAGTCTGCACGGTTATGGTAGAAAGCCTAACAGGAGGTGAGGTCTCATGTCTGTAGGGATCAAACTGGCCACTATTTGGCGATTATGGACATTTATTTTCTGAATAGCTTAATCAGCATTTACTCCTTCAGGTATCTCCTTTGCACTGTGAGGATCAGCCTGAAAAAAAACTGAAGATTTTCAAATCTAACTTGAAAAAGGTTGCTGCTGGATGTTGTGTCTACAGCAAAGAGGACAAGCAGGATTGGACTCATATTTCTGTAAGGAAGACTTAAGTCAGACAGCAGGAAGATGGATCTACTGTACATTAGACTGACAAGAAGTTGTGCAGTCTTCAGCACTGGAGAAGAGGCAAGATGTGTCCCTCCTGACAGACTAGAGAACAATGTTTACTGATTTTGCTTTTGGGGTAGGGAGACAGACAATTTCATCTGAAATTACTTCCTTCTGTTTCCATTGATCTTAGACCAGTCGTCACTTCCTACCATGAAAAAGTTCTTTTCTCACTATTTCAGCAGCAGTGGATATTCTCCTGCAGATGACAATCCATCATCTGACAGAGGTGGTGGTGCAGCATGTTTTAGGCAACTACCCTCTGCAGAGGAGACATACTAGTGTAGACAGATGCAGCCCATGTCTGGAAAAGGGTGCAAGAAAGATTATTATACAGTTGTGACCACAGAAGTGTCCACGTGACCAGCTGGTGCTATGTGATAGAGAAAGAAGGGACAAAAAGGGTTGGGTAAGGAGAAAGAAAGAGTAGAGTCCTTCACTTTCCACCCAGCAAGTCTTCATTGAATATCAGCAGGTCAAAAGGCAAATATTTTTGCAGTACGCAGAGTCAAACCTAATGGATAGAAGTGTCACAAATCTCTTTAGAGAAAAGAAAGGACTGAACTCACTGTTGGGCTCCTCTGTTTAACTTCTTGCAGAGTTTTAATGGGGGGACTCCGTGTTTCTTCCTGTAGTCATTGTGTGCTTTCAAGACTTCTTCAGCAAATTGTTTGGAAGCTGAAAACACATCAAAAAAATTGGAAAGGTCTGTCAAATACAGACATTGGTGAAGACAGGAAAAGCATACCCTGTAGCTAAGACACTGGTGCAGACTGGACTGAAGAACAGAAGAATACCACCCTCATTACCTGGGAGTAGGATGAAATGAACCGTTAACGCCTTCCATCCAGGAACTAACTCTAAGAGACACTCCTATTGGGATGGTGCAGACTCACTAAAGGTTGAAGAAAAATGTGAACCTTATTCCCTTCCTCAATATCAAGGTAATTTAAGATTAGTTTGACTGACTTTCATTTTAAGATTTCAGCGCACTGCATCACCATTGCAAAGAAGTCTCAGAGTAAGCGACAAATAGGTCCCTTGAGGAGATGCACTAAAAATGCAAATTATTGTCACTGCATGCAAGAATTTTCTGTATTTAGTCAAGACACCACCTAAAGAAAACAGAAATACTAAAATGTGTTGAACTACGCAAATACTTTGAAACACACACCATTCTTTTTATTCATTATATAGTACAAATTCATAGAAATCTCAAAATGCGCCTTTATTTGTCTCAAGTCAAATAATTGTTCACAAACAGCAAGTAGTAAGGAAAGAAATGACTGCTGGGGATGATATTTTTCCCGCTGTGCTAGAATGCATTTGGTAAATATCTGAATTCCAAAGTTACTGCAAAGCTTTAAAAAAGCTCTTGTGTGTATCCTGATAAACTTGGGACTTTCAGCAGCACAAGGCAGAGGACGAGCAACAAGTCAGTCCAATTCACCTTGATAGCAATTTCATGTGGCCTCCTTTTATGACTCTGCTGATGTTTTTCCCAAGAATCACAGAAAAATTATCTTCCCTGGCACTGGTCACCCTGTGGAATTTGCTGCTTTAAGAGAAATTTGGAACCTGAAACAGGGTATTGGGGCAGTTAGAGAAGTATGGATAGCATCTTCAAAACAGAAAGACAGTTTTCACTTTCTGTATATTGCTGAAGATTCTGAACAGGCCAAGACATCTTTGAGTATTTACTCCACTTTTACATTGACACATGTTTCTACATTTATTAATGATTCAACAGCTTTAGTTCTGAATATCCTAATTAGCACAACTACCATCATTTTCCTTGTAAGACAGTTTTGAAGCCCAAATAGACCTCATGACTAGAAAGTGTTTCCTGTTATTAAGCTTAGCTTTCTCAACTTCCTCTCACTACTCGAACCTAACAACTATAATCAATCATTCTCTCCTTTATTAGTGTGTACACTAGTTTGCTGTTTGTAATGATGCATTTTCACACAGTAGAGCTGTCAGTTTGCACATACTGCTTTCGCAACTTTTTCCTAAGGTGATTACCCAACCCACGCTCATGCTTTAAGTTGTTCTCAGAGTCCTCTACAGTTTCCCTGACAGCTTTAGGATAATACGGCAGCCTCAGATAATCTCCATATCCAATGCACAAAGAAAGCCATTACTGTTTCACGCAGTACTTTAAATCTTTTGAACACAGTCTGAAGTTGGGTTGAACTTTTCTAGACCAAAGTGTCATGGTAGACATATATCTAATATATTCTTCATCAACATGTTTTCAGGCTCGATTTTTTTGGTATAAAATTGTTGGCATAAGACAGCAACAGGAACCCTGTTGAGAATGAGGTGAGATCTGCCCACCACCTTCCTCCTCTTAGGTTTTCCTTCAATTTTGTGTGTCACAGGTTGCATATCAACAAACTAAACACCTCCACTCTGGTGTTTAAGGACCCACACACCCTGTTGCTAACAAACCTGTCCCATCACTCTTATTACCATTGCTCATAGCTCACTGATTCTATCAGGCCAGAGTCCTAAACCTCTCATCTGCTGCATCATGTGGGGTCATGGCCTATGTCTAAGGCATCTATCATAGGTTACTGAGGAAAGCAAGCCTACCACCAGTTCACTTAACTTCACTGATGCAGGGGTCCATGCTTCCAGCACGGAAATTTTAAGGCAGTCTGCAAATCAAAGAAGTTGAAACACATGGCTTTGGAAGTTGCATCACATACTCCAGGCTGCATTTTTCTGCACAAGACCAGCTTGTGTCTGTTATCACCCAGACTTAATATCTCATCTGCTCAGCATTAAATAGTAGATGAACAATCTGACCAGCAAGTGTGAAAGTTGCTATTCAAATTATTTGCTCTCAATGACAATAACATTGAAATTCTAAAAAAAAAAATGAAGTCAACTGAAATACAGGCTTTATCAATTGTCAGTCCGTCCATTAATGGAAGTGTTGCATAATCCAACTCTGTACTAACATTTTGACTTACAAAGACCAACAAGACATGGACAAAACTGAGTTTCTTTTAGCCACGGCAGGCACTGTTATGCTGTCCCTAGAGAATCTCCATCCTCCCCTTCCCTCAAAGGTGGCTGCTATAGAAACACTTATCTACCATGACTCAAGCTCATGTGCTAACCGCCTCCCTCTGCACTGTTTCTCCCATGCATGCTGATGTGTGGAGAGGGACACCCAACTGCCAAATGTATTTCAGATTTGTTTTGGAAGACCTGTTAAGTTTTTCCATTTTACCAATGTTCCATACACTGAGAAGCCAGACATTAAAAGTGAGAGTTAACAGGAGTTTTCAGGCTCCCACCCAAATGGGAACAGCTTCCCGAACAGCTTCCAAAACAGCTTTGGAGACGTACTTTTTTCCCTTCGTGTAGGTTGTTTAAGCTGCTAGAAAAAATTATTTCCTACTGCCAGAAAGTTAGGTTTGGTCATGAATCATTACACAGCTTAATACGTAAAACAACTAAAGGTATTAGATACAGTTGCTTGCTTCTCATTATTCAATTATTTACCTCTATTTTGGATTCTTCTGGAACATTGGCTACGATAACGACAGCACGTGACAACTACTTTCCAGGCTATGATGTGGTACAGAGCACACCTTACAGTTGTTATGTTTTTGGACTTTCAATTTCATTGATCAACTTTGTGTGACCATGGAAAAGTAAGCAGAGGCATCTAGGTTGCCTTTTCCCATCAGATTTGTTTTTCTGAGTATTCTATTTCTCCATTCTCTTACTCTCTCTAAACAGTACAAATCTATTCACTCTTTCTCAAGTGAAGAGCTTTTCGAGCCTGAATCCTTCCTGCCTCTTCTTTGAACCCTGTCTTCTCCTGCCCTGTTGCTCCCTTAGTTTGGACATCAAAACAGAAGCAAGTTATCCAAATACATCTTCCACAATACTAGCTGCTCTGCATCATCTTTGCAGCCATCAACTGGACCTACTCCACTGGTCTTGCAGAGCTGCAAGATGATGTGTGGAAAGAGTAACAGTAAAATATTCCACAAAAAACAAACATGAAACCTCTCCACCCAATACCTACACAACAGAAATGCTGTGGGCAGCCCTTATGTCACCATTCAGGATGCACAACATTATACCGGGCATACTCTTGGCTAGCAAAAAAGGCATACTTTTTTATGACTAAGTATCCACCCCGGTGATTCAAGAAAGAGCATAGTATCAGTTTTTAGAATTATTGTCTTCTCAGTGTTCTCTGTCCTACTGTTTATGGATTAACCTTCACTGGCAAATTTGTACTTTCCATACATACTAATTTTTTCTGCTTAGCCTTCTGATAATTAACATATAATGTGGTCAACAAGAAATGGACATGATGTAGAATCCCACACAGAACTGTACCATTACATTTGTCTCATTCCCTCTTTGAGCCATGACATAGGCCTCAACTCTTCACCCAATGTGTGCATTACAGGTAAGTGGAGATAATGACCTCACCTTTCAATTCTGCCCCAAAACAAGTAATTAGAAATGTGCTCCTATAATGGCTAAAGCAACATATCTGAAGAAAGCAACAAAATACACTTCAAAGGACCTACCCTTTTGGAAACCGGTAAACGCAAAAGCCTGATACCAACAACTTTGGCAATATGACTCATGTTATCCAGGATACTGCACATTACTTCCACACTCTTTCCTGCTCAGAACACAGGCAGGAAAATTAGTTACCCAAGAAGAAAATACCAGAATACATACAGAGGACACAAATGCAAGGTGGAGAGGAAACACATAAAAAGGTAACCAGGTAACCATTTAAGCACTGAGCATAGCTCTGCTTTAATACTGAAATCCCTTCAGTCTCCCTTGACTCTGCAGAATTGCTCTACCCTACTCTGATAGCAGCAATAGGGCATGGAATAAGAATGCAGCAAATCCAACTTTTAACATGCCCAACAGCTTTGTGAAAAAATTCATTAGAAGCTTCAGGGAACTGCAAAGTAACTACATCAAGAAGTCCTTCATTACCGTCCCAGATAACTGAAGATACCTCTATTTCAACAAACTTCTCAAAGTATATTAGCGGATTAAAAACAAACACAATTCTTGAGTAAAAGACATCCCAGCTTCTAATGACCACGTTTTCATCTAGACCTAAGAGACCTGACATATTTATTATTAATAATCTTTATTAATAATCTTTATCCTCACTTGAAATGTAATTCCCTGGAAACTAGCCCCATCTAAATCTTTCACACTCTGAGGATAATGTTCCTTCAATGGAGAAGTGACAGATATTTAACTAATATAAGAAATGTTAAGAGGACAGTTATGCTTCTACTGCATTTTGACTCAGGTTTGAAGTCACAAACACTCCAGGATGGTCTTATACTGGCTGGCCTCTACAGTGCCATGAGGAGTGAATATTCCATGTGTCTTTCTCTATGTATTTGACTGCACCTTCTTGCTCCCAACTGAGACAGTAACTTCTTCAAAGGCTGGCCCTTAATGCTATTCCTAAATATGTAATTTGGGAGCACAGGTCTGATGCTCCAATTCATGAGCCACTTCCAGCCATAAAACCTGACTTCCTTCAGTGCTAAACTCCCTTGTACTCTTAACAAAACTGGCTGATTGCTTGGAAACATACAGAAGAGATGAAATCACCTATACATCCTGGAACGAAGGAAAGATAAAATACTATATTCTGAAAGCATTATCTCCTGGGTGGGGTTTTCTTTGTCTTCTTTTACACCTTTGAACCAAGAATTCAATAAAGGGGCAACAGCTCCATCCCACACAATAGGCATTTATGGGAGATATCATAATTGTTGGTACACTATTTCCCTTCCAACCTGAATTATCCTATGATACCCACTAAAAGTTAAAAGAGAAAGTATTGCTTAAAGAATGAAAGGAATTGGGGGTTATAATTAGACACGAGTTTGAATGGGAGTAGTTTCCTGGAACGTTCTTGTGTTTATCGGGCTGCTCAAAATAGCTTTCCCTTCAGCTCAGGAGATCCCTCTTTAGGGAGGAGATTCTCTGATGTCTTGCAGCATTCAGTTTTGCCTGAACTTTTCTTACACACCTGCTTATCGCTGGGGTGACCTTCAGGACAACAGTAAGATGTCTGAGTTAATTGAATCTGATCGACGAAGTCCATTTTATTATCCCGGTTTCCTCTACAGCAAACTGGCAACTTAATAACCTTGCATTATCTGTGCCATATGATGTAACACACTATTTTCCCCCATACCCAATTTGAGGCATATAGCATGAGAATATGAAGCTGCCGGTGTAATAATGTTTCAATGACATTAGTCATTACACTATTTGATTGCGAGTCCTATTCTTGCTATAATAGACACTGTTGATTACTTCCTCACTTAAGGCCTTTTATAAACTGTTAGGCAATTGACTGCCCTGATTAAAAAGGAACACCTGGTAAAACTGGAAACTGCACAGCTCTGAGAGGCAGCAGAGCCTTCTGTGATACAAGCATTTAAATAAAAGCAACGCTAATCAGCAGTCTTGAGCACTGACAGAACCAAGTTCTTACTTTCATTGGAGGCAAGGGTCGGGGGAGAAGTCCTCTGCCTCCAGCCCCTCTCTCCTCCAAACAATCAGACCAACGAGCCTGTCAACAAGTAATCACTACCCTGGAGTGGTCATCTTGTATAAGGTTGGAACTGACTGCTCGTTGTATCCAGAAAAGCCAGTGTTGGCTTTGCATGAGAGACAATCAAAAGTAGTATTTTTATGACTATACTTCCATGGAGGCCAACTAAATATTGTAATAATTCCACATACCCACACAGACAACCCTGGCAGACAGGTAATGAGTAAGCTGCTAACCCTTTTAAAAAGGCTAAGGATACCCTCTCATTAGTAACATCTTGTATTATTAAATCTAATTGCCACACAGTTCCTAGGGTACATACACTTCAAAATACAAAGCCCCAAGCAACCTTCCTATGTTAGAACTGATCACACTATGCAGGAGGAGGAGAAAGTGAAGCAATCTTCTCCATTTCTTCTCTTCCCCCCTCCCCAACATTATATCTGCTTAAAGTTTCTAATTACAGTTATTTATGAAGAAAATAAGGTACAATTGTATTCACTAATGAGTAACACCAGAAATCAGAGCTTCCCTACTGCCAAATCTGAGCTTCAGCCATTAGGTTGTGATTCCACTGTATAATAATGTTTGCATGACAGCAGCATACTATACTCTTCAGCAAGTAACAACTCTTCTAAGCCCTCTGTAAGTCATTTGCATGTCTAACTTGAGTAATTTTTGCTAGTCACTTATATTTTGGATGCTGCACATTCTTGTGCTTTGTGGATGTGGTGCTTCTAAGGGCAGCAACAGAGAGAACCCTGTTGGTACCCAGTGCCAAGTTCATTTTACATAGCACTGTTAGCTGTCTGCTGCCAACCCAAGTCTGCAAAGTGAAGAATGTTGCAAAGAAGAACTGAAGAAAGGTAGAAGAACTATCCAACTTCTCCTGGGATATGCTCCACCATCTGTGTTCTACCACTGTTTGGGGTAGCCATACCTGAACTAGCTTTGATCTCATTAGCTCCAGTACCTTCCCACCTTGCTTTTCTGCCAAGGACGTCCAAGCTAGCTGGGGCAATGTTCAAAGTATGCTTATTTAAGCACCTCCCTGAGGCATGGAAATACAAACATGCACGTTTCTCCTGATCACTGATGTGTAAACTCACCTATCCAGTAGCCCAGACCAGGCAGGGAGACACAGGAAGCTTTCTTTACCCATATTTACTATCAATTACATAATCTCATTCTCATCCCCCTGCTCACCAGGCTAAACCCCAATTCTCATAACTCAAAATCTTGAAAAACATGGTCTGTATTTCATAGAATCGTAGAATCATAGAATAGTTTGGGTTGGAAGGGACCTTTAGAGGTCATCCAGTCCAACCCCCCTGCAGTGAGCAGGAACATCTTCATCCGGATCAGGTTGCTCAGGGCCCCATCTAACCTGACCTTGAATGTTTCCAGTGACAGGGCACCCACCACCCCTCCGGGCAACGTGCTCCAGTGTTTCACCACCCTCATCATAAAAAATTTCTTGTTTGTATCTAGTCTGAATATAATATATGTAAAGGATCAAATAGGCATATTACCCCCACACCACTCCCTGGAAGGTAAAATTCCACCTAAACCCCAACATCTTTAAACCTCTTGATTTCGATGTTCCTTCTGCAGCTCCTGTGGCTTACACACTGGCCCAGCACTTGGGAGCCAAAGAAAAAAAGAGATGGCAGTGTATGTAAGGGATGTACATGCATGCCTACACCCAGGGACTGCAGTTCCAAAGGGAAAACCTTTGCATCTCTCCAGAAAGCCAGTGCCACACCTACAACACTGTGTCATGGACATCCTCTGCTGTGACCTGCTATGAGGGCAGTTCAGGGCAATATACTCCTCACGGCCGTTAGTCCTCATACAGTGGAGCTGTAGAAGCTATAGAAGAACGATCAAAGTCTGAATGTCAGGAAACACTTTTTCATTGTTAGGGTGACAGAGCACTGGCACAGGTTGCGCAGAGATGTTGTGGAGTCTCCATACTTGGAGATAGTCAAAAGCCGTCTGGACGTGGTCCTGGGTGACCGGTTCTAGGTGGCCCTGCTTGAGCAGGAGGGTTGGACCTGATGACCTCCAGAGGTACCTTCCCACTTCAACCATTCTGAGATTCTAAGCTGAGAGGTCTGTTTTAGTAATGGGCTTTCATAAGGGCAAATTCAAGAACAGGTTATACCCTACCACAGTTCACCCCAAATCACTTTTTGAGGATCGCTTATCAAGTGCCCAACACATGCCAACGGCCCACAGAATTTACAAGTGTGACAAACAAACACATAGGGTATAATTAAGTGCATATTCAATAACGTCTTAATGCCCGCCTGTCACAAACTATCATTAGAGCTGTCTCATGGAAAAGAACCCTCCTGCCCCCCATATTTGTGTTTACAATGAGGCATGGAGACTTCAGCAACATGTGCAACCCCATTTCAGCTTTGTGATGCACAGCTGTATAACCAGGGACAGCCCTTACAATCTAAATTAGAAGATGGCTCCCAAAGCCCGCTGCTACAACAGTGGCATGGCAAAGCTTCAGAAGGACAGCTAACTTAGCATTTCATGCAGCTCTGCAGCAATCACACTTAAAGCCGAGTCCAGGCAAAGCCCATGCGATTTCTGTTCGAAGCCGAGATTCGCTCTGGTAACTCAGTTCAGTCAACATTAAATGGCATTAAATAACAGTTGTAGTAGCCTTAAACAGGCCTTTATTGTCTTCCTCCGCAACACCCCAGACTACTACCGTCTCCTCATACCTGCCTGCACAGAGCAGTTGGCCACCTGCCTGGCCTCACCTCGCCCTCCTCTGCAGGGCCACCCAGCCCAGCTCTGGCAGAGCTGCTGTTCAGACCTTCAAAGACTGGGCAGAACTTGCTTACATCTGCTTGTAAAAACATAACGTAGATACGCTCCAGCTAATCTTTTGGAGAACAGTGCAGCCTCTACCAAAATAGTGATCTGAAATAGCCTTCTGGACTGTTGAGATATGTAACAAACAACAAAGCAGTTACAGTCAAGAGACTCATTTTCTCATACATTTTGTTCTTGCACACAGAGCAGCAACTAAGGGAAATTCAAATCCAGACAAGATAGATACTATCAACTGCACTGAGAGAAAACTAAGGGTTTGAATGTTTTCACTGGATTCCAGTAATAAAAGCTTTCTTCCTGCTTTTTTTTTTTTTTGAGAAATATTTCTTGAAGGATTCAGAAAAGAGAACTGATGTTTTTTGATGTGCAACTCTACGGCATGGGAAACCTTGGTAGGTATCTCAGTTACTATGGACGATCACATTCCATCTCATTCTTTGTGAGCCCTTTGTACTTGTTTTGGTATTTATCTGCCTTGAGCATGAGGAGCTAAGGCTACTAATCTAACAGTTAACAGAAGTAAGCACTCTTACATGGGATGGCTGCTGCATTCTCCTCCTCTCCCCCACCGAAACCCTGATGGTTCAACAGACAGTTAAAAATTGGGCCCAGAATACTGTTTGCCAAAGCCTGATGCCTTCCTTGCAGTTTTTTCTCTATTTGCCATTTATTGAACTTGAACCAAGTAATCGGTGTCTTCTACACACAAAAACTGGAGAAGTGTGGGGTTTTTAATTGATTTTTGAAAGGCCCTTTTCTCACCACACCTCCAGTTCAGTTCTGGTGTAAAGAGAAACAGCCAGTAACTTGTATTAATGACGAGTTCTGCAAATGCCCTGCTGTTACCGAACATGGATGCTCAGTTGCTAGCAAGTTAGACAAATTAATTTCCTCTCTTGCCACAGGTCCTGTAAAACCAGGCAGCACGAAATGCGTTGTCATTTTGGCAGCTTGCAAGTATCACATTTCTCAGAAAACAAACAGGTCACCTCTCCAGTATACTTGTACTTTTGTTACAACCTGCCATGGCTGTCTCCTACCGAGATGCTAGAGTACAAGTTTACACTTCAGATCAGCTGAAGATGTAGCTCGCTCCACAGAAAACACAACAGTCCTTTTTACTGTGCTCTAAAGGTGCATCTTAAGAGTTAAACTGGCATATGCTTCTAAGGAAGATTAAAAACAGCACAGAAAACTGCACCGAGTTTGGTTCCTGTCTCTTTTCTTTTTGTCAAACCCCTTTCTCGGCCCTTATTTTTGTACTGACTCAACAAGCAGTACAGCGGGTAACTCCCAGCCCTTTCTCTGGAGTCCCACCCACATATGCAGAAGGGGAAAAAAAGAAAAGAAAATAAAGAAAAAGAAAACTAAACACTGTAAAAAGATAGCCAATATTTACTGAGCCCGTCCTTGTCTTCGTTTGATAGCTTCTGCAGCCACTAGCCAGAAAAAACAAGGCGATTCCCCTGCCGTCACCTCCGCCTGGCTTCTAGGGAATGAGTGGGGCGATCTCCCTTCCCCCCAGCCAGGCAGGGCCGGAGGGGAAGCGGAAGAAATGAGACTTTTAGCAGCCTTTTTCTGTCACCATCCCAGCCTTTTTGGAGACTCCCACCGCGCTGGAGAAATCCCCGCACTCCAGAGCGGAGGAGTGGAACTGGCAGCCAGCTGCTTCCCCGAGCATCGCCTGCAGCTGCTCGCATGGATATCCCCTATGGGGCGAGGGCTGCCCGCAGGACCCCGGCCTCCGACCGCGCACAGCTGCAGGGGGGTCACAGCCCTGCCGACACGGCAGTCTTAGCAACATGGCAACAAAGAGCAGCCAGCTCACCATCACCTCATTTCCTGCAGAAAATACTTACCCCAGTCTTTTCGGTTCAGGCTCCGCGGCATCTGCAGGGAGGGGAGCCTGCACCACCCACTAATCCAAATGCTGTCCAAAATGAGAAGACCAGGGGGAGGACAGAGGGGGTCCCCGTGTTTGGCTGAAGTATTTGCAGATGTTATGGCCATGGGAGGCGTTTTTGTAAACCTCGTGAGGGAGTTTCAGTATGAATTTGGTTTCAGCAGCCTGCAGCTTCCAAGGAAGAAAGCTGAGTCAGAGGAACTGATGTCTTCCAACACTCAGCTCTATTCAGTGAAGCAAAAGCAATGCTAAGTCTCTAGCTCTGATACTTGCAATGAACATTGCTGCAAATATAATCCAACAGCTAGTAACAGGACATTATTAGGGAGCTTTTATCAAAGAACTGAGATTTTCAACAGCAGGATTTCTTTGCCTGGGGATACTTAGGCCTCAAGATAGAATTACAGAAGATAAAAAGTTAAAGAAACTAAAGACATTTATTCTAAAATAGTGGCTCCACTTTACATGAATTAGAGCACCCTTAAATTTATACCTGCAGGCAATCTCCGCCTTACTCTTTCTGACCCAGGAGAGGAGCAAGCACTCTGTCTGGAGGTCAGACAGATCCCAACGTGTTAACATTTCCATGCATCCCAGCACAGAGAAACCTGCCCACATTGTGTCCTCAAGAGTACTACAGCAGGAACATGAAGTATTTTACCCAAAACACAGAGGAAGTGGTACTCTTTACAAAAATAGCTGCTCTGACCCATTCAAAAGTAAACCACACTGAATGATCTCAGACAGGAATTTAAAGACTTCAGTGCACTGGAAAGGGCAGATGGGATTTAGTCAATAAACCAATTGTCAGGACAGGATCTCAGTTTTATGATTCATCTGAAAATACCACATGCAGCTCAAAGACAGTAACCTGGACCCAGTTTACCATTGATTTGAAAAGCATGACACAAGTGACAAAACATTTTTAACAGGTACTTAGATTTCAAGCTCCATTTGTGTAAGTACTTAGGGATGAAAACAACACCCAAGCCTCAGCAAAAGCAGTTTCTGGTCTGTCGTTGCTCCTAAGCTTGGAACAACCAACTGATGTGCAGTAATAAATGTGCAGGAAATAACAAAGACAGTAATTGCCTTATGACTGTATTAGCAATTTGCTGACCTTTAAAAAAGGAGAAAGGAAAAAATCTCAACACACCCATGCTGAGGCCCATTAAAGTGTTACCCACACAAAGATTTTGCTCAAGTTTCTCTGGAAGATGCCTATGGTTTAGAGCAAATCAAGTATTAGGTTTTGCTGAGCGTGTCCCATATGTGCTGTTTACACACAGGACAGACAGACAATATGCTGGCAGTCTCTGATTTGTCACAGAAATAACTTCCTAACCACAAGAACAAAAAATAGACCATCCAGTTTCGCAGCCGTTTCAGAAGATCGGCACAGATTTTCGTTCCTGACTCTAACAGGACAAAGATGGAGAAAGCCCGGGGCACGAGCTCTCTCTTCATAAGGTCTCCGTCTCCTTGCCAGCATTGGAGGAGTCTCCCCCAGCCAAGACTGTCAGAGCAGGGGACGCAGACAGCCAGCAGCTGTGGGGAAAGGACCAACAATGCAGCCAGCAGCTTCATGAACATCTGCACAGCTTGGGAGAGACTTAGGAGCTGAACAAGGCTATCCTTGGTTAAAGGGTAAACAAATCTTAGATCTAAATCTTCCCAACAGGCTGATAAAAAGCTTTCCCCCTCAAAGCATCCTGCTGCCTATCTGCAGTGCAGGTAAGTTTTGTCAGAGAGCTGGACACAAGGTAATTTTAAAGCTATAGGGCTTATAATTATTTCATACAGCAAAGCAAAGCTATTATCAGTTAGAAAATGTAAACGGTATCTCATACAACTACCTCTACATTGTTCAGGTTGGGGAGGGGGGAGTCGTTTATCTCGCTTTTTTTAATCTAACCCTGTGTCAGAGAGAAAGCTCCTCCCAGGCTGTACCATGCACAAATGAAAGCAGCTTTCTCTGAGGAAAGCCACTAACGCTTTAGCAATGCTTTCTGAGCACAAAACCAGGCACGGACATTGTTAGAATACACAGCCAACTGCACGAAGGCATTTGCTCACCTGATTTTCCCATGATCAAGTGGTGGCTTTTTTTGTTTTAATTTCACCTGCTGCCTCCTCTCTTCACTGAGTTTCACCGCTAAGCGTCAGGGACGAAGCGTTTGCAATTTCAGCGCAACTTCTTCAGTCGCCTGCGACCGCTGCCTGATAAAACTCAGCAGCCTGAGCCCGTTACCGCCCCTTCTTCAGCACTGGAGTAAGCCTGCCCATGCCTTATAAGGCATAGGGACACCACTTTTTTTTTTTTTTTTGTTAAAAAGATCCTGTTTAGGGTCAAGAGCTATTTATCCTCCACAGTAACCAAGCAGCTCCAAAACACCATATGGTTTCACATACCAATTTAGCTTAGTAATCACGGCTGTCTTCTGATAAGAGGAGGCTGTGAAAAGAAATTCTGCTGACCAATAATTGTGCTGCCACAGCGGGCATAATCCATGAGGTTAATTCATACAGCTAAATACTTGTTAGATTTTACCCAGTTACTGTATGTAAAGTTGAAACAAGCAAGTGATAAGACTGGTCAAAGTATAACTACATTTTATGTCTAAAATAAATCACTTTCTGCACTGTTACAACATCATCTGTAGAAGATATTAGTAAAATGCAGCATAAGATTTTGCAGGTTAAACAGGAACTGTGCTGATGGTCTATTTCTGTAAAAAGAGGTAGATGTGCATATGCCTCATTTTATCTGTGCAAGCACATTGTGCCACTGTTATCTTCATACTACATTGAAATACCTCAAGCTAATCTGACAAATATTAACTACTTCACCTACGTCAAACAGGATACTTTGATTTAACTTCAGAAGTGCTGCATCTCTCCAAACAATAATTTGTTACGTGTTTCCAACTTTCATCTTTTCATCATCACAAAAAATCCTCTGAGGTTAATGCTTCCCAATTTTTTACAATGCCTTTCAAAATTTCAAGGTTCTACTTGGTTTTGTGCCAAGCCTGCTGGCTCAGCAAGTTTTAATTATTCTTTATCTACCTCTGGAGGCTGAGCTCCATGATGAGAAGGGAAGGGAAGGGAAGGGAAGGGAAGGGAAGGGAAGGGAAGGGAAGGGAAGGGAAGGGAAGGGAAGGGAAGGGAAAAGAAAAGAAAAGAAAAGAAAAGAAAAGAAAAGAAAAGAAAAGAAAAGAAAAGAAAAGAAAAGAAAAGAAAACAAAACAAAACAAAAGAAAAGAAAAGAAAAGAAAACAAAAGAAAAGAAAAGAAAAGAAAAGAAAAGAAAAGAAAAGAAAGAAAAGAAAAGAAAAGAAAAGAAAAGAAAAGAAAAGAAAAGAAAAGAAAAGAAAAGAAAAGAAAAGAAAAGAAAAGAAAAGAAAAGAAAAGAAAAGAAAAGACAAAAGAGGAAAGACTCAGAAATAAAATTATGTAGGGTTTTTGTTTGTTTTTTTTTCTTTTTAAACAAGTAGCAGCCGCAGGTGGGGAAAGACAACATCCCTTCACCAACACACTCCTCCTCCTGAGGTTGCTTCACTAGCAAGGCTGAAACAGAGGCTGAGGGGGTGTCACTATCTAATAGCTGATGGGATCACTAAGAAGAGAGATGGGGGCAACAGATTACCACCCAGAGGAGGAAGCCACAGGACGTGAGCTCACACACATCGTCACAGCTGCCTGATACCTCCCTTCGCTGGCAGCAAGGCAGGCAGCGGAGGAGGAAGAGGTCAGAGAAGGTGCAGAAGGAAATCTCTTCCTGCTCCATCTGCCCGGAGTGGCAGTAGTTGGCTGAGGAGCAGGGTGGAGAGCTGGAACTTGTACTATCAGAGCCCTTTATCTGGAGGGGAAGGCCGCTGTTTTATTTGCTTGCAGGAGTGAACAAACCATGGGCCAGTCTGTGAACCCTAGCCTCTAAAAATGCTCTGCTAAACTCAAAATACTGGGTTGTACTATTCCTAGGACATACATTAATACTCAGCAATACCCCGTGCCACCTTATGGCTGTGACAAAGAGTAGAAGGGAATTAATTTGCATAGTTGGGAGTCTCTGGTATTTGAAATGTTCATTTATATCCTCATAGCTGATTGTTATATTTTATATTGTTTATGTTTTAGATCTTTATAGTATTCAGCTGCATTATAAAGCAACATCCCCTTGGGACCTGGATTGTTACTAAGAAAATAGCATCAAGATCTTCAAAAGTGACCAAAGACACCTGCATGCCATTTTCACAACATCCTGGGCAATCATAACTTGGAAAAGAGGGTTTCTCTGATCTGGCAAAAATCCAGTGTTACCTATAGGGAAAAAATGGTGCTTTTTCTGATCAGAAAACAAGGAAATCAAAATCACTGCTCAGGCATGAAATGTGAAAAATATCAGTACAAAGTAAATGCAATGAGTCATCAGAGACTGGAAAGCAATGTAAGCTGAGATACACAGAAATGAAGAGGAAGGGGGGAGCTAGGGGTTTTTAGCATTTTAACATTACCTGCTGAAATTTCCCCATTAACGAATATTGCTGATCTTATCAGATGGAAATTTGGAGGAAGTACGTACGCTAATGATTAAGAATGTAATCAAGTATTTGAAAATAATGAAAGCGATTAAATAAAAGCCACTGCTAGGGAAATTTGCAAACTGTAAATCATTACTATCCTTTTACCAGTTTCAAGTACTATCAAACATACTGGAATCTGAGTGGAAACAAATGGGATTTCCCATTCTCTTTATGGGGTATCAGAGCACCTCCAAATGCATGCTTGTTTAATTACTTTGTGATTCCTTTACACAGAGAAAATACTAGGATATTAGCATTATCCAATAGTGGGCATTGGAAACTATCTTACAGAAACAGAAATGCCCTGACACAATCAGATCTGAGTCCAGCATTCTGGACTCCTATAGCAACACCTACAAAACATTTCTGGAAAAGGTGCAAAAAAAGTACAATGTGGATTGACTCATTTTTAATTGTTCCATCTTTCTGCTGAAAGGAAAACAGAACAAAAACAGCTGGCTAGAAAAAGTAACACTTAACTAGTTAAGACTGGTGTAATAAATATTCTGTCTGGAAATAGATTATAGAGCACATAAGAAGGAAAAATGCAATTTGAAAGGAAGTGCTTGAATCATTACAATCAGGGAGTTAGAGATAATTCATCTGCAGTAGAGCTATTTCATCTGCATCCTGAAAATCTGTGGCTAAAATTTTGGTGTCAAACTGAGTATGTGGCATTCAGATGACAAACAGATTCCTCCTTCTACCCTATCCTCCCTTTTCTCCCAAAAAAGCAAATCCATTTCACTCATCTGCATCAACCGCTTCTCTTTAACTTGATGTGACTGACCCTAACGCTCGCAGTCTCATAACCTCTCCTGGTGCCACGATATGTAAAGCCACATCCTTCCCCTGCTTTGCTTTCCTGTTTCTTCTGGAAGCCTCCTGCACCCCTTCCGACCAGCGGTTTCTCTTTTCTGTCCCCCAGCCTGCTCTGTGCAACCTGCTGTTCACATTGTGATCAGCCCTGGGTAGCCACAGGCACTTCTGCAGTGCCCCACAGACTGCCTCAGGGCACGTGGACCCAGCAAGGCCAGGGTGATGGAACTGGCAGTGTGAAGTTCCAGGACCAGCTGGGATTGTGCTGCTGCCTGTTGTCTGACACAGCTTAGTCTTCACAGCCACATGCTGACAGCCTCCTATATTCCTCCAGTAGCTTCCACCAGCCAGCCATATACAGCTCAATCTGTAGAAACTCAGGACTGAACGGATGTCTTTTTGATAGAGCAAGAAACCTGGTTAACCAGGTTACCCATTGCCTTCCCAGAGGTCTGCCTGCACACAGCTGAGTACCCATCTCCATCTGGCAAGAGAACTCACCTAAGCGGGACTCTGCACCAGCTACATGTCCATTGCGAGGGCCCCAGTAGCATCATGGATTTCAGCCTGCAGATTTCTGTTCCAGCAGCAGTGCAAGCGATGAAGTAACAGCTGGCCAGCTGCTGCCTATGCAGATCCCCCACTGCTTGTAGGCAGGTTCAGACACATTTAAGAAGGCCTGAGATGAACCTTTTCACATGTGCACACTCTGATGGGTCCAGTTGATGCAAATGCCTGTCATCGTTAATGTTCTGAATCATTAATTCAGTCCATCAATTGGTATGAATCAGGGAAAATTAGGTTCCCGCACAGACTGGGACAGGCATATGACAATACTGTTGTACGTAAGCCCAGCCAAGGAGGCGTGTATGCCTCCCAGCCTTCTTTTAAACACAACACTAAGCAGTTTCTCCACAAGTCAAACCATGCATACAAAAAGTTTGTGAGCAATACTAAATGTGACAGATCTGTTCTCCCCAGAGACTCTAAAGAAGTGACCCTAAGGACCAACAGTATTCATATGAATATAAACACATCACATACGAATAACATCATATATGGTGATAAGAACCATGAGTGAACAATAAAATTATGCACCAGACTGTTAATCAACTAGAAAACTGCATATTGAGGCAAAAGGAAAATGAGCAAAAAATGATAGTAGTACATTTGAGAATATTCTTCCTGTTCCAGTTTTGCCAGGCTTTGCTTGTGGGACCCAAACTGGTATTGCCATTTCACCTGTAAAGTAATCTAGTCTGTGTAGCAGGTCACATAAAAATCAACTTTAGCACAGTTGGAGATGTGAATTTTTCTTGCAAGAGGAGATATTCATCTCTGCTTTCTAGTTTGACCATAACTCTCAGATGCTGAAGAAAATGAAAAGGACTGAGCTGAAAAGAGCAAGAGTACCAAAGCAAGGCTCTTCCTCTTTTCTCAGCACTGAGTTGTTATTGGCTGGCCACATACACAAAACCCTCACACAGGAAACAGGAGACTGTCACTGCAGAGTAGTCATTGACTTTAACTTCTTCCTACACATTGCAAGATAAAAGTAGCACATGATTAATCACTAACAACAGTCTCAAGGGCTGGATTCAAAGCAAAGGTTTGGAGGACAAAATGTGGGAATACTGTTGTCCAAAGGAGAGTGTGGCGCAGGCACTGCCTTTCTCTCGAGAGGCCCAGCACCCTCCCAGCTGACATTCTTCAGGCTCAGTCCTTGACCACCTAAGTGTCTGAGAGCAGAAGTACACAAATCTCACCAGAGCAGGGCAGTGGAATGCCCATTTCAGCCTCAGGATGTTCCTCAACATGGGCCAAACTACTGCGATTCTAGTTGCAGAAAAGAACCAGAGGAAAACCCTCAGCATGGTTGCTCTCAACTAGCTCCAAGCAGGAGCCTTCATAAGAAGTGTCACTTCCCACCTCTGCAGATGCTCAGTGCTTCCCCTGCACTCTGCCACGGAGAAAGACACGGAGCCCCTATGGCAGGGGGCAGCTCAGCCTCAGGGTACAGAGGAGTTAAAGTAAAGAGGAGGAGAAAAGAGGGACTGGAAGGACTTCTGGCACAAAAAAGTATTTGAGGGTATTCAAAAGGAAGAGAGTTTCTGACAGTGCTACAAAGTGTTACCTCTCTCCTCCAAGGCTGCTATGGGCTGAACAGTATCTGGCGCTTGGTGTTAGGACGCTTCATGGGCTCTCTGCTTCAGCACAGTACCTCAGGCTGAGGTTAAGCACCATTTTTCCAGAACCACTGCTCTGTAGCTGTGATAGGAAAAGTCCAATGACAGCCCAGGTGAGCACAAATACACAAAGGAGTCAGACGACTAGGCCAGCTGACCTCCAGTAGTGGTATATCCACACATAACCACATGGAATCTGTGCAGCATCTGTGGTGTTGCCTTCTTGTGTATAGCCCCACAATCTTCTACTTTTTATATCAGATCCACATACGCAGTAACCTTTGTTTTAGCAAAACCTCATCCTACTAACTGGAAGCACCTCCTGCTTAACAGCCACATATTTAGCCATTACATTAAAATATCCTTGTATATGAACCACTTTATGAGTCAGAAAGTAAATCTGAGCAGTTACTCATGAATGAGATCACACAATTATGATAGGTCCTGAAAACATCAGTTTAAATGTTTAGAAGAAGACAAGAAAGCACATCTGATATTGGGAACAACTAGAGAAGAAACAAAGAAGGCAGCAGATTGTGGTACTGTTTAAACCTCTGATTTGCTTGTGCCTTGAATTACACAGGTAGTCCTGGTTTCTTGATCTCAAAAAGGATACAGCAGAAGTTGAAAAAGATCAGAGAAAGGCAACAAGGGCATGGAAGCTTCATACACAAAACAATAGGGCTTTGAGTAACCTGATCTATAGGAAAGTATCTCTGCCCATTGCGGGGGGGTTGGAACTAGATGATCTTTAAAGTCCCTTCCAACCCAAACCATTCTATGATTCTTCAGCCAAGAGAAGAGATCATGGAAAGGGAAATTACAGACATTACTACAAGATGATGAGCAACACAGATGGCTAATGACTATTGAATGTGTCCTCCAATACAAGAATTAGAGGATATTAAAGGAACTTTGCGGGAACAAGGTTCAGAAAAATGGATGCAATAGAGAAGGTGCTTTGGCAAGGAGTTTTTGTTTTTGTGCAGGTTGCCTCTTGTCCTACCAGTGGGCACTGCTGAGAAGTGTCTGTCTCCCTCTCCTTCACTCCCTCCCTTCAGGTATTTATTTACACATGCTGATGAGATCCCCCCCTGAGCCTTCGCTCCTCCAGGCTGAACAGTCCCAGCTCTCTCAGCCTCTCCTCACAGGACATATTCCAGTCCCTTAATGGCCTTTGTGGCCCTGCACTGGAGTCACTCCAGTACTTCTGTATCTTTGTTGTACTGGCAAGCCCAGTAAAGACTGCCTGTTAAAGACTTACCAGCAAAGACTGAAGGCATTGAGTACCTTGGCCTTTTCTGTGTCCTGCGTCACCAGGCCCCCACTGCATTCAGCAGTGGGCCACATTTTCCCTGGTCTTCCTTGTGCTGTTTATGCACTTGTTGAAACCTTCCCTGTTGCCCTTCACATTCCTCACCAGATTCAAGTCCAGGTCGGCCTTGGCTTTCCTAACCCTATCCCTGCAAGATCAAACAGCAGCTCTATCGTCCCACTGGATCACCTGCCCCTGCTTCCGTCTCCTGTACACTTCCTTATTATGTCTGAGTTCAGTTAGAATGTCTATGTCTGTTCCTCCATGTCACTCCTCCATCATCTCCTCTCCAGCAGCTTTCCTACCTGACCTTTTTGTCAGGCTCTTCTCTTCACAATTCCCCTGCATGAATTTCATTTCCATATTAGTGACCCATTAAAGTCTTCAAATATAAACTCCAGCACCATCATACCTGCATTCATCACACACGTTTGGTTCAGTCTTTGTACTCCTGAAGAGTGCCGTTTACCACCCTGGGGCTATGCCTGTCTTAGCTAGTAGCTCAGCACAGCAGAGGCAGATCTGTAAGGAGAAACCTGATGTTCAAGCTAAATGTTTCATTGAGTTTCATCTTGACCTAAAACTAGCTCAAGGCCAGCAGCATGGTATGAATATCCAACAGCAGCTGTAGCATGTCAGATAAACTCCTGGAGCAAGTCTCTGGCTATATTGATCAAAAAGAATCCATTTCACACCCAGAAGCTGATCCACGGTGCAAACTAATGAGTGCCAGAATGCTAACTGAGATGGGCACTGGAATATCATCTAGCCCTGCTTTCACTGATCTCTTTCTATTGTTGATTCTCTGTCCTTCTCATAATTTCATCCAACTCACTTGACACAGTCTTGACTTACCTCACCGGTACATGCAATGAGTTTGCAATGGCACTGCACACCTACCTTGTTAGCTAACAACATCAGAGTTGATTTTCCTTAGGCAAGATTTCTCTGGCATTACTGTTTTGTGTTTTCTTTCCTTTCACTACAAAAACACAATTAAATCCAGGAAAAGTCAATCTAATAAATCCAGAAAGAAAACATAATTTTTGTTCAATTACATTGTTTAGTACTTTTCCCCTCAATATTTTTTCCCTTAACAGTCTTCCAATGCACTGGATTTTAGATGCAACAGGCACACTTCCAGAAAAAGTCCCAGCAATCACTGACACCAAAAATGAGGGCACTGCTTATCTCTAGCAGTTGAACCACTTTATTGGAGTTGATAAAACATTGCTGGAAGCAGGCATCTCAGAAGGATACACAGCACACAGACATCTCTGCAATGACAACAGGAAGGCTATTGCCAATGGCTGATTTTTTTGTTCTTCTTTCCCTCAACACTTCCAATCAAATTGCAAAGCCATCCCTGTAGAAGAAAGGGCTAATCAAAGAAACATGAGGAAAACAGATGCTAATTCCATAGTAGGCATCTCCCGGGCTGCACGTCTCCCCAGTGACACTGCCAGGGAAAGTGAGTCCTGCCGGCACATGGCTTTGCTTGCCTTCTCAGGGGGACAGCTGGGAGTAGAGGGGTGTTACCCCTCACCCTCGTGCTGGGACATCATTGCTGGGGCTGGACTGTTTGGCTTGGCAGGACTGATTTTTTTGCCAGAGCAGTCTAACGGTCTGGCTAACTCTACCTGCAAGTCCTACTGCTTTCATGAATGAGGCAGTAATGGTGACCTGGTCCAGACTGTCCTTTCACAGTTCTTCTAGTACAGTTAAAGGCCCTCCTAAAACCAGTTACTTGGGAGTAGTGAACCCTGAGGCCAAAAATTTTAAAAGCTCCTAAACTGTGAACAAATAACAAAATCGCATGTGTATGTCAGGTCTGTTGTGGATCTTCATTCATACCTCCCAGTTCAGGGATCTTGCCCTCATCTGTTCATGCTGCTAAAAGCTCTGTCACCACAAGTTTACGCCTTAGCATTTGCCCTGGCTTATCTCCTGGCTATGCTATTTTCTGCCTCTTCCATTCCTGCATGAGGCTGTTACTGTTCCTTTTTTTCTTTTCTTTTTTGTATGAATCAATCTGAACCAGCTTTTCTGTCAGTTTGCAGTCCTCTACAAACCTTTTAGATTGACTGATGTTCAGAGAAACATTTCAGATGCTCCTGTCATACTTAGTGCCAGCTCTCAGTTTTAAAGTCCTAGGATTACAGGAATTTCAGCTATTGCTTTTTCTTTTTTTAAAGGTTGCTTTCTAGACCACTTGCTTGTAAAGAAAATCCTGACAGCGTCACCTGTAAGAAACAGATGGCAATTATTTTTAAATAATGTAGGCATCAAGCTATTCTCAAGAAACCTACAGTTTCTGAACAGTGGGAGTGATAAATCAAATTGGAAACTTCTCTTTCTTTTCCTTGTTCATTGATGCTCAGCAAGTGGTTTTTGGTTTTTTTTTCCCCCTCCATGAATTCTGTCTCTTTGTCTTTTCACTCAGAACCCTCTAACGGAATCCTTGCTAACATTCAGTTAATTTTCTTAGCTCTGTCAGCTCATTTATACACCTGTATTTTGAAAATACTTTTAGGACTATTTGAGATCCTGTATAGATAGCACATTTGACTGAAAACATCACATTTTATGACTATTTATGTAATTTTAATGTCTTTTTTCTATTATTTAAACTAATAGTCCATCAAATAATATACAGCTAATATTAAAAGTTAACAAAAATCAAATAATGTTTTGAATCTTTCATGTGGATTTTAGACAGCATACTTTGGTTTCCCTATCTTTTCCTTTTGTCTGATATCATTCCAAAGGCATTATTTAGATTTTTCTTTTTCAAACTATGTATCTACAGGTGACTGCATTCTGTCTCACCAACACTGTTCAGGACTACCCATGAGCAGTACCCTCTGTTTCCCTTTTTTCTTTGTTGCTTGTTACTTAGCTCTTTGAAGGCATTGATCATCATGCATAATTTGAATACTACTTATACTGTTTTGCAAAATCATAAAAATTACCAGCATTAAAAGTTTGTGAGTAGATAACCTCAAACAAGAAGGTAAAGAAAATTCCCTAAGTCTCCTATATCAGGTGGAGCTGGAGCCTGTACTACCACCTTTAGGCTGTACTACCACCCATCGGCTTAAAGTAGAATCAAGAAAAGCAGCAGAGTGGACAAAGCCTCTACTCTGGTGTAGCAGCGCAGCCTGCCACAGTAACCTTGCTCCTCCAAGGCTGTGAAGGCCACAGCTGAAGACTCCTCATTCCTGATGGATTTAGCTGCAGTGGCTGGAGAGTTTACCAACCCCCATTACAGTCCTCTTTGACCATAGCTAAATCTGACAGGGATTTTGGCTTTTCAAGGCAGGGCTTCTGTCTGGGCATATGGGATTTTCTTGGTAGCTGGGAGACTAGGATTTTTCTTTCTATGAAAACTGAGGGAGTTTAAAAGCATCATCACTTTAAAATCTCTAAATGTCTCTTTTTTTTCTTTTTTTTTGTAAGGGAACCTTAAAATATTTACCATTTTCAAATGTAACGTTCTCTTCATAGATGTAGATGCAAGCTATCTTGGCTCTTCTTTCTCATTCTGGAAGGTGTTTCACTCCGGATCACTCTCTACAGCTCAAGATCTTAGTATTTGGAAACAGTTCCTGTGCAGCACAGAATCCAAATTAAGCTTGCTACTGATTTCTTAGTATTGCAGGTAAAACTACTTAACCTTCAAGGTTACTGTCAGCAGAAGTAATGAACTGCCATGGGTTTTGACAACGTCAACATAATCCAGTGCATCTTTAAATAATTTATTATTTTATTTGGTCAGCTAAATCATCAAATCTGTTTCTTTTCATGTCAGTAGTGTGCATCCTTCTATAATTTCTTTAGGCTTTATAGCACCTGCAGTAACATCACTCAGGAGTGGAACAAAATGTCTACGTCCAAAAATAATTGAATACAAACCTCAATCTTTATGTGCCTACTTCAGGCATAGTTTATAATATAACTAGATATTTAGGTAAGACAGATCACATTGTTTTTTGTCCGGGAGCTATGAAAAATGTGGACCTCTAACATTCAGTCCATCCTGCATACCTTGTGAATGGAGCTTTTGTTATACATACACATACACCTTACAGGGAACAGGTATCTTTCAGTAAGCTGCAGCATTAGTTTCAATCAGACATTTGCCTAAAAAATACCTAACTGTAAGAATATAAAAACTTTTAGCATTATCTCTGCTAGGATAACTTTAAAACTTCTGCTTCATGTCATAGAAGAAAAGTAAGATTTGTGTGTAGACTCTTTTGTTGATATTAAACATTACTAGTTTCATACACTCGATAACCAACCTTTAGCAGCTCAGCTCATTAAACATCATGTCTTGCTTTACAACAGTTCTATCTGAAGAGCTCTTCATGTTAAAAACTGATAATGTAGCGCTATTGTTAATGGCTTCATACTTCGGAACCCAATCAAGAGAAGAAAGATAAACATTGTACAGAGAAAGATGCAAGTACAGCTTTCTGGGTATATGACTGTCAGTATCCGATTTTGATCGACTTTGAGATTTAGATTTCATTTGCAGCTGGCAAAAACAGTAAATATTGAGCCTAATTCACAATATAGTTATTACTGGTTTTACACTAATACAAGGTAACAACAGCAGACAGAATAAAGGAATATTCTCTGAGTCTTTCTTTACTGAGTGTGAACGCTTGGGATTTTTTTTTATCCTACCCCTGCTTGGTGAGACTGACCACGAACAAGGAGACAGCCAAGGTAGTACAAACTGAGCCCCAGAGTGCCTGTGTAGATTTTGTCAGTATTATGAGAATGCCTTCATTTTATAACTTAATCTTAAATTAATTTTTTAACTTTTCTAGACTATAGTTCACAGATGAACTGTGACCTTGCTATTCTGTATCATGTATAAAAAAAAAAGCCACAATATATTTATTGTCTGTATTTTATAGAATTTCCTTAATACATATTCCACATACTGTCCATTATTTTCAGTAATAAAAATATTTTGGAGCATTTCCAACACAGTACTAGTTATAGAAACTGCATGATTTTTGTTTGTGTTGTGCTTTGAAGATAACTCACATTTTCCACGCAACTGTTTAACATAAATGCCCACTTCAGAATATATGAATTTTTTCTTATTAATATGAACAATATTGTGTGACAAATACTCAGCTGTATAAGCTTGCTGAGATCTTTATTATTTCGATATTTTAAATTATATAATCTCTTTAAAAATAACTGCATTTTAGCTACATTCAGCAGAGGGTGAAGTTGTTACTTGTGCAGTTGATTAATTTAATTAGAAAGCTGTTCTAAAGTTACTCTAAAATTTTTTTGTAGTATCAGTATTAGCTTGTTTAAGAGTATTTGATTGTAGCCTTATGTTGCTACACTAAGCTATAGGTATGTCATTTCATTAGATTTCACTGCGGAGCGATAAGCCTTCAAGGATTATTTATGCACAAACTGAAAGGTACCACACCTTTTGGAAATGCAACTGTTGCTACAGTGAAATGTCTAAATAGCGAAATATTTATGAAAGCAAGGAGTATGGGAGGCAGGGGGAGCCCTTCTTCAAAGTCAAATGTCTGTTCCTTTCTGCATGTTTACATGCAATTATTTTTCATTAACTCTTCATGTTAAAATTCAGGTAAGTTCTACAGTAGAACTGCTTTTGACTTCACAATCTTTATTTTTACTACATGTTGCTTCAGGTACTGTTTAGAACCTGGTCCCTGCTGCTGTTGGGAGACAAGACCATATGGTTTTCAAAGCTTTATCTATTAATATATAATCCTTGCTCTACAACTGCATACCTTTTTCTGCTCTCACAACACAAAAATCAGCAAACACGCTGTTGTTTCCCTAATGCATTCCTTATTCCTCCAAAATTTGAATTTTAGCTATTTGTAGTGAGTTATATTGGCAGTAAAACAGCAGTGGTAAAACTGTTGTTCGGAGGAATACAACCATTTATGATTAGCATCCACTAGGTATTACATGAGGCTGTATGCAAAAAGGTTCTCAGAAGCAATGGTGCAGTTCAATACTGTCAGGTGAAATGCAAGACCACAACAGGGGTTAGACAGCTGTTAGTTTATTGATAATATACTCACACTGCAACCAGCACCGGGAGCCCCAGTTACCGCACAGAGGGTTGCAAGGGAAAAGTAGACAGTCCGGTCAGGCGCCTGATCAAGGCTCAGTCCAGGGACGTCCCTGCCTCAACTTAGATACTTTTTCTTTTTGACAGCAGGTTATATATGTATCATGCTCACCTGGTTACACATCAAACAATACAATGCTGCAATAATTAGAAGCTCAGGTCACTGTGACCTGATGATCATCAGTTGGGGCAGGATGTTTGCTTTATGAACTGGGACTAGATCATGTGCATCGAGCCGTGTCCTCGACTCCTCACCGATCTTCCAAGTCCCCCCCTTGCAACTTGTACATCCCAATGCGGTGCATTTCTCTGTACAAACTGCAGGGACCAAAACTTAGGAGTAGATGATTTTATGCATAGTTTTTCTTTCACCTCAATCAGTACATTAAAAAAAAAAACAAACCAAACATCCTTGTGGTATAGTTATTTACACTTGCAGCAGCACAGATATTTATGCGTTAAAAGATTTTTATATATAAAAGTATGTTTCCTATTATTTCCCTATTTAAAAAAAAATTCTAATGCAGAAGTATTCTTAAGTTCCTTCCCCACTATAATCTGAAAATGTATACTGTGTTTTAGGAAGACTTTTGAAATAATGTACACAAAGAAAGATTACCTGAAAATACTGCCTGAAGGAAGACAGTGAGAATCAGTATGGCAATATGCCATCAATAATGCTCAGAAATGCAGCTATTTTGAGGTTAGCATTTCTTTTGTTCACTTGGCTGTGTCTGTTCTGGCTGATTCATATTAATCCCAAAGCAAAAATCATCAGTAAGGTGCTTCATTAAGACATGGAAAATAGTCTTCAGTCTTGAAGAGGACTGGAGGTTCATAGAGGGTCTGTTGTTGTCGTGAGGAAGACGATTTCTGCAAATTAGATAAGTTTATTTTTTCACCTTCTTAAAAAAGCAAGTTTTAAAACAAAGCCTACAAAGCTAAAAGACAAAACAAGGAAAGTTTTAAAGGCATATCTCCTTAGTCAGGTGAATTTTTAATCATAGCTCAGATGGGTCTGGCATATTCTTAATTTTAGTGGAAAAAAAGCAGCCTTTCACTTTTGCCATTCTATCACCTGCACAGATGCAGTCCTGGAAAGTGTATGATATGCCAGCTTTGCAGGAGCCAAACACATAATCTTTCCTAGGTGATGGTATAGTCAATTGCACCCTTCATCCTTCCAAAGCCATATACCTTTACCTTTCCTGCTCCAGCCTTTGAGTTCTCCTCAGCCGCTTCTCCTTTGAGTTAACCCTAGCCTGTGTTCTCATTCACTTAGTTAAAAAAGTCTTCATGTGGAAACACATCTAGCAAATGTTACTTTCGAGAAGGTTGCTCCTCCTGCTGAGCTGCTTTCTTCATCATGAATATATGTTAGAATACACGTACTATCACAGAGTGTTAATATGGTAGTGGACTGGAAAAGAGCTGTCACAACTATTTTTAAGGAAAAGTGTACATGTTACTTTTAAATATTAACTGCACATTGGCTTGCTATACCAAACGGGTTGTTTGAAGAGACAACAGCAAGGACCACTACTGACTATCGTGTCAGCATTCCTGCATGTAAATAATGTTGCACTGCGACACAGACCCACTATATGTTTTCAACATATTGTCTTGAATAGAAGCCTTGAAATCAAGACTTTATTCATTAAAAATTTTTCTGGACTCATGAAAAGATTTTGATAAACTATTTTGCAGAGCTCTCAGTCAGTTTGTCTGCAGAGCTCTTCAGGTACTTTTTTGCCTGTCTGGAATAAGGAAATTAGAGTCTTCACCAATAATAAAGTTAAAAGCATACCAAATCTCATTAGTATACGTGGAGTTTGGAATGCTTTTACAGTACCAAAATGAGGGTATCATTAAGCATACCTACAAAACAGCTAAGTGGAAATTTTCCAATATTCAGCTGAGCTGTATACTTGTACTCCATATGAACTAAGTACATATTCTCCTGTTACATACAAAATTGCTGATTTATGACATTTAAATTATATTTGCCTTTAACTTTATGATACCATTAATTTCTCTGAAGTAAGTTTTTTTTGCCATTCAAGTTAAAATGAAAAAAAATATAAAGATCTGATCTATAAATAGTGGATACTATCAAAGTTCTCTATATCAGAAATTTTGCCAAATGTAAAAAGAATCTTTGAAATCAAAGTTCTGTTTTTAAAAATTGTTTCTTATCCTATACCGCCCTATGAGAAAGCACCTTGCAAGAAAGGGAAACTAAGGTCACATGTATTCTGCAACTCATGACACTGATATAAGAGGCACTATATTTGCGTATGTGCAAGAAGGGGACAATTCCAATCCAGTGAGGAAAGTCATAGGCAGGGACAGTACCCACAGTTGCCTAAGTACACATTTATGAATACTTATTTTTGCAGCTGCTTAGCAGACATTTTTACCTTTTGAGAGAGTCTACATCCTTAGTGATATTAGAAGTCTTACAGTACTGTACTTTACACTGCCTGGTATTCACAAGGGAAGAACTTGGGGCAAAATCTGAAAGTGAGATTACAAATACACAGCTTAAGAAATACAAAATATATCCTTTGGGTAAAGAAACAGATACATTTAAATGGGAAGAGAGTGAGGGGACTTGACTAAATTAAAATTGTAGCAGGAAAATGTGAACAACTACAGTGAAAATCATGACACTGGTATAGCCTTCTTTTCTAAAGGGCTGATGTACTGAGTGAGCTAATTGAATGTTAGGCATGAGGAGGAATCTCCATAGGCATTTTCATTCAGACATGCTTGTGTTTACTAGTGAAAATAGATATTTTACTATGCAATGCTCAGTACCACTGCAAAACAGTCACCTGCCTTTTAGTTAATCAATTAATACCAGTAAGTTCTGAAGGTTGATTTTATTGCTATCCATACTCAAACCAAGAAACCACTGGACATGCCAGGTTCAGCTTGCTGACACTTTCAAGACTTTCCACCTTATTAATTGGGGAGAAACTGCTAAGCTGACAAAGTGTTCCCATGCAACGCTAAAGAAGTACTTTATGAGAACTTTCAAACTTTTCAATTGAAGATTATAATTCTGTGGTTGACAACTGTTTTTAGCAACTAAATGGAAAAGACTGTTGAATATTCTTCAAGATAACTGCAGCAGTTGTTTGTTTTTGCAATTAACCCATAAATAGCAGCTTTGTGTTTTTTTTTTTTTTTTAAAGAAAAAATGACATCACTCTAAACTTCAACACCAAAGAAAATGACAGAATAGGAAGTTAACTAACTTAGAGACTGCACAGGAAATAGCAGCGAAGAACAGATTTCCTGAACCGAGTCTTACCAAGACAACACATATTCTTTTCACAACCATTTTTCTCTGCTGCCACATGTGCTTGCAATATGTAGGAACACAAATACTTCAACAGTCACAGCCACCTATCTCTCCCACTCTGCAAATTTCAGCATTCTCACCAGTATTATGATACAGAATCCTGAGCTAGTACAGGATGAATATAGGAAAAGATAAAGAAAAGATGATAAGACGTAAGGAGGAGTACTTATAAATGGTGTATTGCCAGGTGATGCCAAAAAGCATCAGGTGGTTTGGAGGATTTAAAAAAAAAAAAAGAAGAAATTCTTCTGTTGTTAAACTAGAAGGTTATTTTAAAACTAGGGCATAGTGCCAGTGTTTAAGGCTAGGTATGGCATCTCTTTGTAACATACTAAAGAGAGCACTTCAAGTCTTCTGTAGAGAAACAGCCCACAGGTAGCAGTAAGGAAAGGTAGAGAAAACCACACTCTTAAAAAGCTTATCAAGGTGCTTACATGATTACTGAACTGTGTTGATTGAGTAAAAACAGAACCTTCTTTTTTAAAAATATGGTGCAGTGTGGTTTTCATTTGTTTCTGGTAACATTTCTGCGGTGATATTCATAATGCAGTATGATCCTTTAACAGTGCTGTCTGTACAGGCTCTTCCTACCTGCTGCATACCGTCAGCGATCAGGCGTGCTTTAATATAATGGCTCGTTCATTATCCGCTTGTTTGTGCTCTTCACAATCCCTTCTTCATGTATTCAGCCTTATTTTGGAAAGTTACACAAATCCTTGTAAGAATTTGTGTTTTAAGTTGTTGCGTTTTTTTTATTAAGTCTGAGAACTTTGCAAAAACCTCATAGCAGTGTATGAAAGTTTTACAATTAAATTCAGATATATGTGCAACAAACTTACTATTGTTTTAGTCACCCACTCTGGCAAGCAGAGCAACTAAGCCAGTCACATGATAACAATAGCTTACTTACATTAAGGAAGGATGGTATGCTGATTGTGTTCAAGATTTTCTTGAATGTGCTTGGAAAAGCTCCAAGGTCTGTTTCTGCCTTTATGACCCGTTCTTCCAGTCCAGCTACACTATTTCCAATCATCTTCACAAAAGCCTAGTGTGAAAAAACCAAAAGAAATCCGACTTTTTCACTAACAGATTAAAACAGGATTATACATTGCACAACAGTGGTGAAAATTCCATTACTCAAATGAGAAGGAGTCAAACACTCCATGCTCTATTTCCCTTCCACCTACAAGTCCATTTTATTGATAAAAATTACCCGAGATACTTAAAAGGCTGCAAAACCAGGTTAAATCTAATAAAACAATCAGTCTTCCTTTTCCTATTTGCCTCTCAAATAACTAATTTAAACTTATCAGAATTTAGACTTTTATCTGCCTTTCTAGTAAAAGTGGGACCAGGGATCTGAATCAGTTTTGAAGCTTTACCAGGGATCAACAGACCTCTCATTCCACTAGTCTCCAAATAGCTCCCCAAGAAAATAACTTTGAAAGATACTATAAAAAAAAAAAAAGAAAACCAAACCAAAAAGAAGAAAAAGTGGTATTATTCCTTTCTGAAAAAAGAAAGATGGCTGCCTTGCTTCCAGCAGTAAATAAAAAAAAAATTTAAAAAAGGTATTTTGTTTTAGAACACCCATAGTCTCCAGAAGTTCTTAATACATTGTGTTCTCTTCATTAACCCTGAAGTATTGACCCCAGATTGGACACAGAGAGCAAACTGGATCTGAACCTGCTTCATGTGCATGCATGTGCACAGGACACGAAATTACAGCATATCATTGATTCTTCCCCCTATTGAGAAATGGAACACATCTAGAAGATATCAAATACGTACCTCTAGTTTGTCAATCTTCGTGTATATCTGCCTCATTTCTGTAGCTTTTGTGTAAATTTGAGGTATACTTTCATTGACAACTTGAGAGGAATCACTTCGAATCTAAAATGATTCAAAGGAATAACACGGAAGTCAACAAATAAACCAAAATATTAAGTAGTAGATTTTATTCTGGAAACTAGAACTGTGCTCCAATTAACAGATTAAAACTCATATAGTTTAAAAATACTGGATTAATATTAGTATAAAAATAATAGATTAAAACTAATAAGCTAGCTTTTCTGTACAGTTTAGTAAGTGCATTTGAACAAAACTTATTTTGCATAGACAAACATTTACCTTTATAATTATATTAAAAATAGGCTGCCTTTACAGAACTAAGACATGGAACATTTCCCAAGACACACTAAAGGATACATTAATCTAAAATTTTTACTTAAATTTTACTACCTATACATTTTTCCAACTTTACTAAAAAAAAAACCAAACAAAAAAAAAAACAACACACCAGGCCAGAGTCCTTTTTTTTATTGTTTAAAAAAAATACAGTAAAGTTCCCCTTCGAGTAGTGCAGGAGAAACACACATGCTGTGCTTTAAAAGACAACCTGTATACCAGTGTCGGCTTACAGACACTTTCCATTCAGTTTCCTGTCTCCTCCCATGCAAAAGTGAAAAAAAAGCTGCCTTTCTGATGAACAGGTGAGAAAGGGTCCCCTAAAGACAAATCCAGCTTTGGAAGTCTGGCAACTCTGATTAGCTACTTTGATTACAAAACTCAGAGAGAATGCCTTTAGTATTTTAAAGGAGAAGCAGAATATTGTGTTGTCCTTTAAAGCACCTATCATTATGTCATTCAGAATTGGATTCCATGTACGTATATGGACAAATACACAAAGAGCATTAGGTAAATATGCAGTTATATAGCTATATAGGCATATTTTGCTCCGACATGAAAGTTTAGTAGCTTTCATCCATGAGTTTACCTAGTTGTCAAGTGCCTTTTCGTACCAGAACGTGTCTGCCTAGACCAAAGGCTGCTTCCCATCTTGTGTTTTTAAATGAGCCAGAGTACACAACAGACTGTATTCTGACTTCAAAAACATAACTATATGCAAGTTATACATACCATGTCCAGCATTCCCACAAATTCATCCACTCTGGTCAGCAAATCTTCTAGGCTCTTGTCTAAGCTTTCTATCTGCAAAACAGGAATCCTTTAAAGGTACCCGAAAACACAAAGCCCCCGAGTACTGACTCCAGCCAGGCTAAAACCACCCGAAGAGAAATCCCACAGCTTGGCCACCTCTCGGCCGCGTTAAGCCAGGTGACCAGACACACCGGCGGCCCTACCCTGCCTCGCACAGAACTCCCGTGACCGAGGCCGTGCGACCGGCGCAGCGTGCCGAGCCGCCCCCCTCAGGCGACACCCCCTTCCCCCGTCCCAGCCGGCGGCGGGTCCGGGCCGCTCTCCCCGGGGAGCCCGGCAGGCCCGGCCCCGGGGGCGGGGGCGGGGGGCGGTGCGGAGGCCGCCGCCCGCTCCCCCCGGCCCCTCTCACCTGCTCGCTGAAGAGGCTGCGGTCGGCGAGCAGGCACGCGGAATAGGCGGCGGCGGCGGCGCTGAGCGACGCCTCCGAGGCGTCCTCGTCCTCCGGCTCCCCGAGGCCGGAAGCGCTGCTGTGGCTGTGGGAGACGTTCCCGCTGTCGGCGCCGGGGCAAGCGCCCGGCGGGCCGGCTTCATCCCGCTCCCCCGCTCCCGCGGCGGCCGCCATGCTGCCGCCACCGCCGCCGCCGTCACCACCGGGCTCCCCCTCCCCGCCTGAGGCGGGGCCGCCGCTCACGTGAGCGGGGCGGGGCCGGCGCAGGCGCGGCCGCGATGGGCGGGGATGACGGCGGCTCCGGTCAGCCGCCGCCGAGCCGCCCCCGCCTCCGGGCGAGCGGCGACCCTGCGCTGGCAGCGTCAAGGGCGGAAAGGGGGCTCCTTCTGCCAGAGCGTCTACGGAGGACCCGTCCTCCAAGGAGGACCAGCGTGCCTCTGCTCCCTCAGACGCCCGCTGCTAAAGCCCCGTTCAACAGTTTTACCTCGTAGCCGAGGGGGCCGCGACGCGCGAAACCTCAACCGCTCAGTCTTGTTTCTGCACGGAGGCTGAATTGGGAAAGGGGGTTCATCTTAAAAAAAGACAGCTAGTGTAAGACAACTTCATCAGTTACCACTATGGTGCATGCAAAAATAGAAGCTTTTTTCCTCTTGTTCATGGAATGTCAGAATCATTAAGGTTGGAAAAGACCTCTGGGATCATCAAGTCCAACCGTCAACCCAACACCACCATGTCCCCTAAACCATGCCCTGAAGTGCCACGTCTACACATTTTTTGAACACCTCCAGGGATGGTGACTCCACCACCTCTCTGGGCAGCCTGTTCCAGTGCCTGACCACTCTTTCAGTAAAGAAATTTTTCCTAATATCCAATCTAAACCTCCCCTGGCACAGCTTGAGGCCATTTCCTCGCGTCCTATCACTCATTACTTGGGAGAAGAGACCAACCCCCACCTCACTACAACCTCCTTTCAGGTAGTTGTAGAGAGCGATAAGGTCTCCCCTCAGCCTCCTCTTCTCCAGACTAAACAACCCCAGCTCCCTCAGCCTCTCCTCATAAGACCTGCTCTCCAGACCCTTCACCAGCTCCGTTGCCCTTCTCTGGACACGCTCCAGCACCTCAATGTCCTTCTTGTACTGAGGGGCCCAAAACTGAACACAGTGTTCAAGGTGCGGCCTCACCAGTGCCGAGTACAGGGACACAATCACTGCCCTGCTCCTGCTGGCCACACTGTTCCTGATACAAGCCAGGATGCTGTTGGCCTTCTTGGCCACCTGGACACACTGCTGGCTCGTGTTCAGCTGGCTGTCCGCCAGCACCCCCAGGTCCTTCTCAGCTGGGCAGCTCTCCAGCCACTTTTCCCCAAGCCTGTAGCGTTGCATGGAGTTGTTGTGACCCAAGTGCAGAACCTGACCCTTGGCCTTGTTAAACCCCATACAGTTGGCCTCGGCCCATCGTTCCAGCCTGTCCAGACCCCTCTGCAGAGCCTTCTTACCCTCGAGCAGATCAACACTCCCACCCAGTTTAGTGTCATCTGCAAACTTACTGAGGTTGCACTCAGTCCCCTCATCCAGATCATTGATAAAGATATTAAACAAGACTGGCCCCAGCACTGAGCCCTGGGGAACACCGCTCGTGACCAGCCGCCAGCTGGATTTAGCTCCGTTCACCACAACTCTCTGGGCTCGGCCATCCAGCCAGTTTTTTAACCAGCGAAGAGTACGCCTGTCCAAGCCATGAGCAGCCAGCTTCTCTAGGAGGATGCTGTGGGAGACAGTGTCAAAGGCCTTGCTAAAGCCCAGGTAGACAACATCCACGGCCTTTCCCTCATCGACTAGGCGGGTCGCCTGGTCACAGAAGGAGATCAGGTTGGTCAGGCAGGACCTGCCTTTCAGGAACCCATGCTGGCTGGGCCTGATCCCCTGGTTGTCCTGCACTTGCCTGGTGAGCCTAGTTAATGCACATGAGCACAAAATGTTTGCAAGCCTTACAAGTTGTATCACACAGCATTAGCTTCACAGCTGATACAGCAATACTTTGCTATTGCTAGCTTGTAATTTAACTCTTGGGTACAATGCTTTCACGCTGATGGGGGAAATGCAACTTACGTTTCCTAGGTCCTGAAAGAGTGTGGTTATTTTGTACTCACATGCTTTTATTGGGACAGCCACGGAGCGGGCTCCAGGCAAAGGTGCGCAGCGTGGCAATGTATCACTAAGCCAGAGGTTGCATGGGCTTTTTCTGAGGAGCCAGAATTACCTACCCCACGTCCTCACAACCTTGAGGTCTGAAGCAAGCCATGCTACGAGGAGCATAGCAAACTACTTAGTTCCCATGGGAATCAGCATAACAGTACTGCTTGGGAAAAGCAGTACTGGGAAAAAACATTATGGAAAGAAACTTGGAAAGTAACACCAACTGGAGGAATCAAAGTCTGTATGGGCAGAGAGAAAAGCATGACTAAAATGGTTACTTTTTTGAAGAGTCAACAAAACCAGGTATCTTGTTTCCACAGGGAAGGGAGATATTTCTACAGACAGGTGTGCTTGAGCGTAGGGGGAAAGGATAGAGCACGGAAGTAAGACAGTGCACATTTTATTGCAGACAGGTCACATTTTCATCCATTAAATAAGGTAAAATGAGTAACTTCAGCCAGACAAATCCACTTATTCATAAAAGTAGTCTTATTTAAGGTGTGACAAAATTTTTTTGATAAGATGGTCTGATTGACTGAAGCACATCCAGCTATCCATTTTTTTTTACTGCACCAATAATCAGATTTTTTAAAAAAGTGAAAACCTTTGGTAAAGTACACACACAGTTTTAAGACGAACAGGATCCATGTTCTATTCTTACTGTGCTGGGAAAAGTAAGGACAGCTCTATAACTGCTGTGATACCTAGAAGAGGTTTAATTAGAGTAAGTGAAAAAAATTTAAAATAAACTTTTAAAACAAATCTAAAAGAAATAAACTAAGTTCAATGTCCCAAACTTATTTAACAATGAGCAGAAGACTGGTTGTTCCACAGGTATTCTAAATTAGCGACAATGAATTAGTCCGCACATCCTTTGTCCAGCCATTACAGATTCCAAAATGGAATGTCATTTTTTCAAACCAAGACTTCTGAATTTTCATATCCATACAATAGTTAAGAAATGTCTAATCCACCATATAAAAAAGCTTTAATATACTACAAAGTTAAAACAAAAAGAAAATGGACACAAGCTAAAAGTAGAAAAATACATTGTAAAACATTTATATTTTGTTCCTTACACTGATCAAGATATAACAAAATATTTTAGATTAGACCACTTTCATAAATTCATGGCATTTTCAGAATCAGACAGTTATTGACTCAGTCACTGGTTACCCACTAGCCAGCATCCAGTAAAGATGTCTGACCATCGCCAACATCCAGTATATTTTAAGTTTCTAGAAATCCTGTGTAGACATGAAGCTTCATGATCACTAGAAGAGTCCAAAAAATAACAGAACTATTCTAAGTTGGGTTTGACAGTCAGTTAGCATCTCTCCCCTATATAGCAATCAGCCAATCTTTTGTAAGGAAAGACCTTGTGGATTTAGGTTGCCCCGAAGGTAAAGCAAGGACCTGTGTCAGCTCTGAGGTGAGGGGGACAGTCCTAGCACACTCTTGCACTTTTGTTGCCTTCTCACTTGCATCCCTAGAATTCACATGAACCATGATATTGAAAAAAACAGAGATAATGGGGAAAAAAAACAATTTGAAAAAGAGGTATTATCTAATAAATATCAAAAAAGAATACATTTACACATAATGGTGCTGAACCTAGTTTTAAGGCCTTAATCATCATGTTTTTCCTTCCCCCGCTGTGCTGCAGGCAGGCCTGCCTCTGACCAGCAGGTGGGGCTGATCTCACAGCAATAACAAACACCTTCCAACATCACCTCCTTAGGCTTTAAAAAAAAAAATACATATATAGTTTCATTTGGAAAATGTATTTGCAGCATCTCCCTAACGTTGTTACCACCAGAGTAGGAAACTGCTACTTTTATAGAGCTTGTCTGGATTAGACATAAGGTTGTAAATATGGTGTAAACAAGTCAGCAAAAGGTCTGTATGTAATGGTAGAAGATCAGATGGCTATCAAGAAGCACTCTCTTTAAACTGATATTAGAAGAAAACCAGATTTCACTTCAAATAGACATGTGTGTTACTATTAAAATCTAACTCATATACATGCATGTATAAATACATCCACCCATGCATTCAAACCCAAGTATGTGGCACTGCCATTGGTAATCTACAAGACTTGCTTAGATTTATACCAACTAAAACAAATTTGTGTTCTCACTTTAGGGCTGGGACATAAACCAGGTTTTACACTCTGGCTTTCTCCTGACAGATTTTGCACTGCATGACAGTTTTATGTCTAACTCCAGATGCCACGTTTCCTAGAAAGCAACAATTTTCTGCACCCATGAGGTCTATGAGAGTATCGACTCTCTGTTTTGTGCATAACATGTTGCAAGAGTCAATTGTCCCAATTGGCACTTAAGACTGAAAGGAGAGTTGCGGGAATCGCTACTAAAGTGTAATGACTGTTCCATCCTCCTCAATACCTCCTCTGGGGATAACCAGACTGTGTCGGGGATCAGTTTTTAAGGAACTGAGTAATTTGTGGATGTTGCCATTGCTTTCTCGGCCAGAGTTGTTGTTGAGCACCAGGTCCCTTTGAAGTCTGTGGCTAAGGCTGCTGCCATTGATTCGAGAGAGGCTACTGGAAGTAAGGCTGTGCAGTTTAGGAATGTGCTGTGGCTCCAGACCACCCTCGATGACAATGTCAGCCTCTTCGTCACTCTCCATTTCATCAGGGTGGAAGTTCTGCAGCATGTGGGATGTAGGCAAGCTATGGTGACTAGCAGTGCTGTCTGTAGACTGGCCAGAGCTACCAGACATCCTACTGCTTCGAATAATATTGTTCCTCTGGTTTGCTGGCTTGACTGTGATGATAAGATTATGGCTGTTGGCAATCATCATGTCTGTGACTTGGTCGAGAGTCTTTCCTGCTACTTCAATGCCATTAACTTCCAGGACTTCATCATTCACAGCCAGCAAGCCTGTGCTCTCGGCTAAGCCTCCAGGAACCATACGAGAGATGAAGATACCGGGTACTTTTTCTAGTCCATGAGGAGTAACCCTTACGCTGGTGCCATCGCGAATGTAAAATCCTAAGGGTTTCTCACACCCATGTCGATACAGCCTCACTCTCCTGTGTGTTTCAGGGAGAATGTCCACATCAATTATGGAAGACACTGGTCTAAAATCATGAGGCATGCTAATGTTAATGTGGGGACGCCGACGGAGGTTGTCATTGCGGAGCGTCACCAGAGCCTTCTTCTTCCTCGATAGTGTGTTGGTCCCAAAATTGCTGTAGTCCACTTCATCTGAAAGAGAAACAGTATCAATATATCAATCAAACAAAGAATAATTCAATCTACAGGGCATTTTCCTCTTCAGTCTGGTTCAGTGAAGACACACTCCTAATAAGGAAAAAAATCAAATTAATTCTTCTGCTTACTCTAACCATTGTTTCATTTTTATGTCCATCAGCACATAGTTCAGAATAAATGAGTTGTTTTCAATGACTACCCATATTTCTTCCACATTTTGAGGGAAAAAGACTTCTGATTCTCAACTCCTGTTGTCAGCTGTGCAGAATGCAATTACTTCCAGCTGCAGGCCTGATATACCATCTTAGATGTGAGACCATATTTTCAGAGTTGGATTATAATTTTACACATACATCTCAAGTGGGCAAGGAGTGTACCTAACACATTCCTAAGGTGAAAGTCTGAATCGGGGAGTATTTTAATATCCAATACACAGCCTTAACTGAAAGCAGACCTTAGGTACAAACATGAAAGCAGGGTGTGAGAGAGTAGTTGGATATGTGTTTTTAGCCTAGCCTTTTTAAGTAAGGAATTTATGTTGACATGCATCTCTCTGTACAGCATTTCTCTCTTTGGAATATTTTATTTCATTTCAGCTGAACTTGACAGCAATAAAAAGTGCTAAAAGCGCCAAGCACTGAAGAAGTTCTGTGTAAGCAAGCGGCCTGGTAGAAAGAGAAGCAGGGAGAAAGAAACTGCTCTGCTGCCTAGTCCTTATGCTAAGGATCACAGAACAGACAGGACTCAGGCACACGTTCCTGCCCCTTGAGAGGAAGATCCATAGGAAAGCAGCCTTTGTAGGGTCTACTGTTTAAGGAATTGCTTAAGTATTTCTGTCTCTGTAGTGGTATCTCAAGGGCACGCGCAAAGTGATCAACTTTAAAATCAGCCAAGTAATAAGACACGTTATTCCATATAAGAAGCTTATGTTGTGCTTTGCATAAAAAACACTTAGTCGTGAAGTTGTTTATGTACAAAATACATCACTGCATTTCACATTAAAAATACTGCGTATGTTTTAAACATGAAGCATGCACTATCTGGAAAATTATTTGACCAGGAGTTTAAGCATGCTAACACTTCTCAGATAAACTAACAGACTTTCAGTTTATTCTACTGTTGAAGACGAACAGTAAAACACAAAAGTACTATTATAGAACTGCCATTAAGAAAATTTTATCTTTGACAAGTCAACCCTACACATTGTTTGAGAAAGTAAGACAATACCTCTACCTGGTAAAGGTTGAAAACAAATGTGTTAGTTAAAAAAAGCTTATAATTACATTTTTATTTCTTGCAAGGTCTCATTTTCAAGTCAGCTTTCAAGGCATATTATTGACAGACTTCAGTTAAATGACATTAAGTTACACAACTCAAAGGACACTAAAAAAAGTGCTAAGCAGCAACCTGATCTAACTGAGTCCACCTGGAGCAGGGTGTTGGATTAGCTGGCCTCCAGAGGTCTCTTCCAGCCTAAATTATTCTGTGATCCTACATAGTCCTTTGGGCTGGAAAGAAATCATCTGAAGACTTCAGAAAGACTATTTCTGCATTCTCCTATAGCTTATTTACACAGGCTGTACTAACACGGAGGACATCACAAGGCATCTAGAAGGGCATCCTGAAGGAAAAGCTTCTGTGAAATAAAGATACTCCTTGGACAAGTTTGTCGTGTTTAACTTCGCACTCGCCTCTTGTCTCTCCTCCCAGTCCGTTCAGAGGCATACCAACTGCACAGGCCCTACTGTGTTATTTAGATTGGTGCGGGACAGGACTAGAAGTCCTTAAAATCACCCAAACACAAGAAGCTCCCAAGTGGTTCCTGGCAGCGTATTCACAGCCAAGACAGTGCCTGTGTGGAGATGGCACTTTCTCAAGTCTACCTGGTGAGCAGAGTCAGTTCAGTGTCTACTCTTTTGAATGTACAAGCCACCCGCAGCAGCCAAAGCCAGGTATTATTCCTCTTCTTTCACCAACAGGATCACCATCATCTACATTCACCTAGACTTTAAGTTTTGATGGATCATTTTGAAGGTTGGCAACAAATATTTTTTCCTTGTAAAGTATGGGTCCACAAGAGATGTCTTTCATCACCACAATCTCAAACACTGTGCCCTGCTCACCCTCACAATTCACAGATAAATTTCTGCGACAGTCCTATGAAAACAACTTGGATTTAGAATCAAAATTCTTCCTCACTTGCAACACAGTGCTGTAGAATAGTAGCACTGTACCTTAAAGCCCAGGACAACCTTTATCCCAAAATTTCAGTTTAAGATGGCAATTAAAATTACACATGAGTTTATGCATTTGAGACTGTCTGTTGCAGTATTGGGAAACCAAACTCAAAACAAAAGCTGCATCCCTTAAAGACTCACAAAATTAGGTTGGCAATTGCAGTCCATTGCATTGCAGGTAACATGAAACATGCCCTAGGTAGCAATTCCCTGAAAGCACCCAGGTAACTGTTCTCTCCCCCTCTCTCGCTCTATGTTAGTCTATTAATACTGAATTACTTTAAGGCAGACTCGCAAAAGCTTCACCAGATAATTCACACGGGAAGATTTGTTGACAACACTGTTTTCTTCTCCTTAAATTAACAACAACCCAGAGAGTTAGTTCTCACAACATGCAAGTTCGTGATGATCAGGTAAGTAGTGTCACAGGAGAAGTACGATGGTCCTCCTGACACACAGAGGTCATTTCTGAAGCAGCTTCCTTTGGCTGAACCACCACCAGGGCAACGGCACAAAAGAAAGGGTTGTTTTGTGCCTGTGACCTCCTCACCTGCGCTCAGCCCACTAATCCGCCTCCCCAGCTGATTGCCAGCATTCCTAACCTCTGAGCAGCTTCAAAACAACCACCTTCTTTAACAACAAAAAGCCCAGCTTACCACAAAAATGCTACCTTTTTTTCTCCAAACATGAACCAGGCAGAAGCAGGGATCACATTACAAGTGATATAGGCTACTTTCAGTGTTGTACCACTGACCATACTTGGATTTACTATTTCAGGGCTGGAGCACATGGAAAAGTGATGTCCATGTCCTGTTGATGACTGGATTTTTTGTTTTTAAAACAGCGTCAGACATTAGCTTCCAACTCTGACCCTAAACAGGATTAAATATGAGAAGGATGAAGTCCCAATTTTAACAGATAAAACTATTAAAACCTATTATAGGTTGGAGAAATGAGAGCTAATTTGGAGAGTTTCTACAAAAAAATACCAATTAACTATTTTCTAGAAAAAGTTAAAGTACAGAATACGTGCTCCTTGACAATACAGGGGTTATTACACTACTTGTATTCAAGATGACCTGCTCACTGGCAGTTATGCTTGCTTGGGACTTCGCCTTAAAATTAAAACAAACAAACAAACAAACACACACACACACAGAACAAAACAGCCACACACCCGCTCCCTGTTATTCAGAATCACTACTCGTACTGCAGGAATAAAGCAAAGTATCTCTACTGAAGTTTAACATCAGCTGTTGCTGTAGCAGCAGAAAGTCATCGATTCCTAGTACAAAGAAAAAAAATTTCCTTCCTCACAAGGGAACTGGGAGAAGTCAGCCAACATCACTCCCTTTTATCAACTATGGGGTGGTCAAACAGTGGTGTATTGCCTCCTTCCAGTAATATACTGTTCAGCTGGTACATGTCAGACTGAAATGAAAACTGAATTATTGCATGATTTACAATGACACATTTTAACAAAGGTACTGACCTTGTTCTTAGGTTTTGAGCTTCTCACCATATAGGATGGCAAGCAGGAATGCCACTTTAGCTAATGGAACAGATCGTGCTTGATGCCAGGTCTCATGAAGACCAGTGTACGCCATAGAAAACCAGACAGAGCTTGTTTTTCATGTTACATTCGTTGCAATATCAAATTCTCCTTTTGCAGAGCAAAAACTCTACAGAAATCTGCATGCATACTGGCAGAAGTGCCATCAAAGGGCACATCTGAACAGTGCTTAAAGCCTCATGTTTTATAGGGTGTCATGTTTTCCTGTGTCTTGGATGAGGCTTGGAGTGAAATGTTACATGCAGGTGACAGAGGGAGAATTAGTCTTTCAGGTGCTGAATGGACCCCCATTTCTTAGAATGGGGCAGATTACACGGAGCATTTTCACGTACAAGATGTAGTGCTTTCAGATTAAGATATACTATGAGCTGGACAGATAAACCTGGATAACCACTAAACTTTGGAAGACTTGGACCTGAATTTTACTTGTGCCCATGATTTGCTTCCTACTGAAAACTTTGTTCCTGTAAAAAGAAGTGAAAAAGAACATTTACCACAGTTGGAGAAGGAGTCCTCAGCTTTCTAGTTCTGTCCTACATGAAACCACAACCCAAAGCTATACAAAAAAAACCACCTCCAACTCATCTGTATGCACTGAATATTATTACAACTCTTCTCCCCCACAGCTTCAGGTTTTGGTACATTTTAAGAAACATTTTGCTATCTGGCAATGGGTTACATAAAACCTTAAGTATTTTGGCTGCATCCTTTCTGTTAATATGTGCTTATTTTCCTTTTTTTCCTTCTTTTTTTTTTTAACTAGAGTTGTCACTACCCACTTACCCATGAGAACCTTTCTGTTAGAGAAGATACATGCTACAGATCTCTTCATGCAGAGATGTACCTGTGCTCACTTTCTTGACAGTGTTGGTGGTTGTGTCTTGGTTTTTAAAAGAAAAAAAAAAAAAAGAAACAAACCCAAAACAAACCCAACTGGTGGAACTACCTCCACTTGTCCAGCAACAGTAAAACCCATTACAGGAGGTTTTCACTTCCAAGCATGGGTATTTTACTATCAGAATATTATTGTTTTTTAAACACATGTAGAAAGTTATAGATGGTAACATCTTTGAGGTAGTCTTCTAACAATTCTGTAGTCAGCCGATGACTTTACAGAATACATTATACCTTCCTGGTGGGCATCACGAATCCTATACTTAAGTCATACAGTACATAACAGCAGAGCATACTTAAAGGGCTATATATAAGGGAAAGAAAACTGCTTAGAGCATCTGGTTGTAGCCAAAAGAGTATTGTATTTCTTTAATTTACATGAAACAAGAAATTATAGACCTTCTGAAAAAACCACCAGGAGCACCACTCCCACTGCTTGGACAGCTGCTTTTCATAGGAACTGCCTGCCAGATGAAATACCAAAGCTTAGCCAGATAAGATTGTATAAACAAGCTAAATTCCACAGAGGAGCAGACTGCCAGGCTCCTATAGGAACAGTTCATTTCAGACTCTACGTTTTCAGTGTACATGCACTCATGGCTTATTATTTCCTCTGGGAACCGTGGAACATTAGTTGACAGCTCTGGAAAGTACTTCAAAGACAAAATTACTTCCACTAGGGAGAGCAGCACTTCAGGCAGCTTGGGAAAGAGGCCAATGAGTCATTAATAGTGAAGGGTAACCCCTCCATCCAACAGATCTCTATTACTGAGCATTCAAATTAGCAGCAGTCATAAAACCGTTTCAAGGGAATGTGTCATGTTTAACCTTTCTACCTTTCTGTGTCCCAGCTACAAACACTGTCCATGTTTGACACAACTTGCATTTGGTGTCTATTTTCTCAGAAAGATCAAAACCAGAAGCATTTGTGAAAGCAATCAGACAACAAATAAGCTGGCAGTCTCATTTGTGACCTGTAAGGCTGACCACATGCAGAGGGATTTAAGAGGAAACAGATATGAAGTGAACTATGGCTTGGGGGGAGGTCCAGTGCCAGTATCACTCATCAAGGAGTATTTAATGGAGGGAAAAATGAGGTTATCTGAATGCTAACATTGCATTCTGTGTGTTACAGGAATATTAAAAAAATCCAGCTATCGCTGCTGCCAGCAACCTCTGTGTGAACCAATCTGAAAAACACACAGTAGGTAAAGTAGTTGTAGCTGCTATTCCATCAAAAGTCAAGTAATGTATCCCACACAAGCACAGATACGCACACGCACACTCACACTCATTCTTCTTTTCCTTCATATCACCATATCACAAGGAACTGGACACAATATCATCAATGTTTAGAAGACTACCTAAACATTATAGTTAATCTGTGACATTCAACAGGGCTTCTGAAGCACAAACAAGATCAAAAGGAACAAGTTCAAAGTAACAAGAGAGCACATTATCCTTGATATCCTTAATCTCAATCCTTTAGTTTCTATAACAAATTCTTTCCAAACACTTGTTTATAGACTGTAAACTCAATGACATATTTTTGAGAAGAAATTTCACAAAACTACTGCACTAGAAAGAAAATTTGAGAACATCCTACTCTAGTCTAGCCCCTACTAAACCTAGTAAACTACAGTTTTGCAAAAGGCAACCTTCCTTCTACAGTGATTCAATATCAAAAAAATAAATTTGCCTTCCTACTTAAGAAGTGTTCATTAGCAGGTTAGGATTAAAATCTGAGGAACACAAGTGTGTCTCTCTACTCCCAACATGTTTATAAACTCAAAATAACCTGCCCTCTTTCAAGAAAGGGAACATTATTTTGTTCCTTGGTCTAGCATGTTACAGCAAGCAAAACTATAATTGCATTAGGCTCAGGCTCTCTTTATGGTGTCAGACACACACTAGAAACGTTTTTAGGCTGCATGCCTTGAGGATGGAGAGGACCCCTTGGGAATTCAGCCTGCGCTGCTGGTGTGGCCTCCTGCACTTCTCACTGCTTGTCATCAGAGGCCACTGTTCCCTTGCTGAACCTCTTCCCTTCTCGGCAGAAGGCCCTTTATTTTTGACTTGCTGCACTGCTCCAAAGGAGCCAAAGCTATTGCTTGACCTGCAAGTTTGCCCCATGAAACAAGTGAGGCATCTGGAGAAGGGTGCTACCAAATGTAAGCAAGTGCTCAGGCCTGTACCTCCCAAAGCTATCCTCTACCTCAGAAACATCCAAACCCAGCTCCCCAAACTAGCCCAAAAGCCAGCTACGGGGCTCCAAATTTTAGAGGTGAAGTTGTGGATCATGTTTACTAGGACTGTATTTACCAGGATTGTCAGGGTCTTCCTCCTTTAAGTTTCAGATGTGGCTTCTTTTCTACTATCAACGATGACAGAAACAGCCCTTCTCCCCTTGTTTCCCTCCACAAACCACATTATGCCGAGGTTATGTTATTGCAGCATTAGAAAATTGTGGGTTTTGAGCTTTGGCTTCATTGTTGTTCTCTTGTTTTGTGGGTTTTTTTTTTGTTGTTGTTGGTTTTTGTTTTGGTTTGAATTTTGTTTTGTTTTTAAAGTATTAGTTAACATTTCCCTTTTCCTGAAGGGGGGTAGTGGGAAGTTGGGGGAAGTCATGTCTCTCTTGCACATCTCAGCCAATCATTATTGTGTTCATCCCAAGGTCGCAGGTGCTGCTATGGAGGCTTTATTGGTGAGTTGGTTTCCCAGGCCAGTCAGTGCTGAGTGGACACCCAGCAGCAGTAATGGGTGGGTGATGCATGCAGAGAGCAATAGCATCACCTGTAAGCAGCTCTCCTGCTGGCCAGAGCCTGCCAAATCAAGCCTATCACCATGCACCCAACAACTCCCAGCAGCCATCAAAAATTGCATTCACTCAGCTGATAGTATCAAAATGGGAGGGCTATCAATCCTATTCAAAGGTGATTAGGAAGAAACACTCCCCTCCCCCCCCCCCCCCCCAAATCCCAACCACCACCACTCTCCAACCTATAATTACCTGCTATCTCTTCAGCAAGTCATCATTACAAACTTTATACGGTAAAGTTATTAAAAAGCAACCCTTTAATTATTTTATTTCACCCACTCCCATTTTTGACCTGCAACAAGAACACTCTTCTTCTTCTATTCACTCAAAAGATCAGACAATTGAGGGGAGCACCATTTGCTCCCCACGCAGGCACAAAGGGAATTTCTTCTTTCCAAAAGAAAACGTGTACATATTCCGCAAAGCAAAACAAAACAAAACAAAGCAAAATGAGACCAACTATAATAACTCTTACTACACACTGCAGATACAGCAAAAAAATCATACAAAAAAAAAAGCAGTGAATTTTATCAAGTATTCTGTGAGTATTGAATGTAACTGTTTCCCAGCTGGTAGTAGAAAAATAGTTACTTTTTGCACAAGTCTAAAGTCTGGAAGATAAGAAAGGTAAACAGGGTTGACAGATTTAACCGAAAAGCAAATTTGGGAAAATATCATTCTGTTTTTCACAGCTGCAGTATTTGGAAAAAACACTGCAAGTAATAAAAAAAAACCCAAATTCACCTCAGGATCATATTCATTCAGAATACAAATTTTATACCTCTGACAAGAAACAAAAATTTTTGTCTCACAGTAGTCTCAGAAGAAGCTGCAAACAAAGCTTGGAAAGGCAGCACAAAATAAAGGCAGTGTATTTGTACTATATTATTCACATAGCCATAGTACTAGATGATTCACATAGCCATAGGTCAAAGGAGAAGGTTTTGGAGAACTGCAGTACTGAACCTGATCAGAACCATCATCCTATAGACCCTGATATTAAAATGGAGCCTTTTCCTCCTTTCAGAAGTAACTTTGTCAGCATCGAAGGCCATTTCAGGGCTCTGCTCAACAGCCAGCAGAGGTGAGCCACGCTGTGAAGGCAGGACCCGTGTTACCCAGCCAACAAACCCGTAGCTTCCCCAAGGGAAGTTGAATCTAACCTGGTATTTCACACTCCCTCCCCTGCTGCTTTCTGCCACGTACCCTACTCTTGCTGCTGGGTGCTCTCCCCCCTCTCCAGAGTGATTCTCCCTCCCCAGCTAAAAGCAAAACTGATAGTACTCAAGAATTGTCTATTAGCCTGTGTTCAGGTAACTGCTAATCACATTTCTGTAGCATGCAAGTCATTTTTCTATTTGGATGGAAGAAATAGAGCTGGGAGCACTAGCTTTGGACAAGGAATACCTGCAGACCTCCTGGGTGACTGTGGCTGAGCTACTAAATTCAGTGGGCTTTATCCCTTGCAACTCCTTATGATTCTTTCCTGCTTTCAAGAAAATTGCAGAGTTGCCAGGACATGCATGTTAAAAGACTTGAGATACCTCATAACCATAGCAGTGGGGATATTCGATTGTTGCAAACATTTTATCTGTGAGATACAAGGGTACAACCAAGAAAGACTGTTTTCTGTTCTGAAGTAATTCTTTCTCATGCATTCTTTTGCTGAGTAACATCTTATTCATCCCAAGCTAGTTCAGACAGGCAAGCTAGGAAGCACCTTTTTGCTTATACTTCTAAATTCCCAGTAAAAATAACTAAAAAAAAAAAAGAGAAATCCCCAAACTGTGGAGAAGTTTATGTTTAATGAAGATTTATGTCTCAAAAAAATAAATGGTGGTCTCTTCCACAGTCTTTACCCTGGATTTTTCTAAAAAGTCGCTACCACAGCTTCTCAGAGAAAGATGTGTTCTTACGCAGTTAAAGTTCTTCTAGGATGCCTTTTCTCTCTTCAAAAAAAGGACACAATCATGTTTTTGTAGTTTCACTGTTGTAGCGTGATAATACCACATACATCCTGCAATGGGGGGAGGGAGAGAAAAACATTTACAGTGCTTTACAAAGCACTTTTTTGGTTCCTGCCTCCAAGCCCGCAGATTGTAAACAAAGTCCAGATTTTACCTCTTATCGCAGAGTTAAAAAGGTTTCAAAACAAGTGTGGCATAAGAAATTAATCACAACACTTGTCTTTCAAGTCACGACCTCTGGGAGTCTCCCAAACTTTGCTGGCTGGAATCAGATTAGTCACAAGATAAACACCCCTCCTGGGCCAGCCCTGCGCAGGGCTCGCACAGCTGCACCCTCTCATCAGCCCCACGCAGCCGCTGCCCCGGATGCCCGGGGCCTCGCAGCGCTGGCACGCTCTCGCCTCCACCTGCGGCCTCCCGGATGCACCGCCATGTCCTCCGGGCTGGCGGGACTGGCGAGCTGTGGGAATCCCACCCAGTTTATCTCCCGTGTCCTTGTGGGACAGAAACAGCGGGCACTGCCCAGCACAGACACATTTTCCAGTCCCCTTGCTCCCCGGGCTGGAGCAGGCCAGGACGGGCAAGAGCAAGCCCGCAGGTGGGAGGAGGAGGAGCGGCACTGAGCCCTGGCGGAAGGGAGTCGGAGCCAGTCATCCTCTGCACCAAGGGAGTGCCACCCTGTGCTTCAAACATGGGAATGACGGGATGGAAAAGGAGCCCCAAGCAGCGAAGCAAAAAAGAGGGCCCCTCAGGTTGCAGGGGACAAGGGAGGAGCAACCTCAAAGCGCTGCTAGTACAAAGCAGAAGAGTTGCAAACACATTTCATATGGAGGAGAAGCAAGGTCAAGAGCCCAATCTAACTATTACAATTCAAATTGCATCTGTAACGCTTGACTTCCCCAAGCTGCCCCTCTGGCATCCTTCCCTCTCTGGAGGACAAGGCTGCTCACCTCACAAATGGAAATCATTGCTGCTTCTAGATATCAACAAAGCAAGCCAGGCAGCTCTCTTTCCTGATGACAGGTTGCAAAGCAGTAAAAAGCTGCGGGCAGAGTGCAAAATAACATTTTTCCTCATTAAACTCAAGGGCACAAGCAAATGCTACTGTTCTTGAGAGCTCAATCGCTCCTGGGGAGGCCCAGCCCTGTGCTAGGCAGAACAGAGTGCATCTACCCTACAGAGAGGGGCTGGGAAGAACCCCCCGCCTGGGGAACAAAACGCCGACCCCATCCCTAGCACATGTGTGCCCCCAGCTGAACCCTGCTACTGGTGTACCTGCAAGCCCCTGCCCATAGGCTAAGGAAGGGCTGAACAGAAGTCAGTCCGAGGAGGGCTGGCTGTCTGGGATTTGCCCCATGCACATCCTCCCTACAGAGCCAAGTGCATGCTGGTTGTCTCAGTGGATGAAGCAGCTCCACAATACACCTTTTTTTGCAGCAACAGCAGTGGATATTTAAAGATTAAAACTGTATCACACAAGTTCTCAACGTGAAGTTTATCAACCTCCCTGTGGTCTTCACCCCTCCTTTCTATGGCACGTTATCACGTGGTACCCATAACCTTTGCTGCAATGGTGGCACTCACCTGGGCTACAGCAGCACATTGCCATCGTTTCCGTAGCAGCCATAAAAGCATGAAGCAAGAGGGTCAGAGCGATATCCCCCACCCCTCTTCCTCAAAACAAGAAACAAAGCCTTGCCTGATATACACATGGCCTCTCCAGCTGAGAAGAAAATAAATTTGTTACTTTTAATGTTAGACAAGCAATATCCTTTCCCGGCCATCACCAGAAAGCAAGAAACACTTAACTCTCATCCCTCCTCTGTCAGTAAAGACTGCATGTCTTACTTAAAAGCAGCTTAAAGGGTCATGGCAATTCTGGCAGAAGTATCAGCTGTATGGAGTTATTGGCGAACTGATTTCCCCAACATTATTTTTATAATGCTATATTCCTTCTCCATCACTGGCTAGGGCTCTATGCCTGACTGTGTAGACAAACTAATTAAAGGCTGCAGCCTGGGCAAACTTTGCACCTGAGGGGACACTCCAAGAGCTATGGACATTAGCAGAACCTGTGTACGTGAGGGGTCCAGCCCTCCAATGACCACTAACTGGACTGTGAAGCTTCTCTTTTCCTAGAATATCAGGCACTGATCTGCAAGACTGAGAAAACAAACAAGCAACCCCGCCCAATACACCACCAATGTTCACACCACTTAAAAACCCTGGCTTCTTTCTTCAAAGAATTTTTGAGACACCCCATTGTTATTTAAGTGTGGTAAACTAGTGGCTGGTGTACTTTTTCTTTAAAAAAGTGTTTCTTCCTATAAGCACATGATACAAATAAGGGAGTGGCAGACAGGAAGCGATTATTCAGAAATTAAAGAATTAGATCAGGTTCCATGATATCAGAACAAAACATGACACATGGCAAGTGAAGCTGACATTTACTGGCTCAAATGTAAGAAAACTCTTTCTTTATTTACTAAACCTAATTCAGGGCTCATGGAAGCATTTTGTCTCCTTAATGAACATCTGTGTTGGCAGCTGCGAGCATCAATATGCCTCCTGGGAGCACAAGTTACTCCACATATTTCACTAGCAAAGTTGTACCAAACACTGCAGTAGAAATCTCCAGCTTCTACCCAGACAAGCTTTTTTGAATGAAAGCAAGGCTCTGCCAGTAGTAGCAGCAAGTCTCTGATGGCACTGCTGCTCACGCTTTGACTGGTGTGGCAGCTCCAGAGCTGTTAAATGCAGACGCTGCTCAAGTTCAGCCTTCATCTCCGCTAATAGCAATCTCCTGCCACTATGCACAGAGCAGAGGTTCCCAATGCCATGCTTGGGTACACCCAGTATTCCTGCCACTGGGAATTCCCTTCATGATCTCAGTTTTCCTGTTATACAGGAGATAACACTGAGTCATCACCACATTTGCTTGTTAATTGACATTGTTGGAGGGTAGGGGCAGACATATACCCAAAAGAACATACAGTATTCACAGCCTGATCCCTGCTCTGAGTGAAGTGCACAGACTATGCTGGGACATGGCTTTTCCTGTGCCTGGAAAAATTAAGTTGTGGCCAGACCACAGACATGCAACTCCTTAGTACACACTGAATGATTTACTACCATTGTAAGTTCCAGAAAAGTCACCTTAAAGAAAAGCATCCCACACAAGAGGGCTAATTACATAAAAGCATTTTTCATCTGTGGATCCCAAAGTGCTAAAAATAAAAATTTACTGTTCACGAGAGACTAAGCTCCCATTAGAATGGTTAAGCTACAAACCTGGAGAATACATCAGAGGTTACGCAAAGCCCAGCAGCTTCAAAGGAAGGAGGAGGGATTTGCACAGTTCAAAGGCAGGAAAGAACAGATGCGGTACCTTAGGACTTATTTTCATTACACTGTATAGCTTGCTTCCAAGAATGCTTAACAGAAGCATCCTCCCAATACAAAAGGCAAACGCTAGCTAAGCTGACTCGGACAAGCTTTGATACAAGCTGCATCCCAGCCCAGAGACTGAACTGCTACCAGGAACCTCAGCTCACCACTTGCTTCTTGTGTCTAGTTGTGAGACCTTCCTCCACCTTCAAGTCCCTCCTGGGGTATTACTGTGAGCTGCCAGGCCACATCTTCACCCACCCCCATACAAGAATGAATAAGACCCCTCTGCTCTCTTTAGACAAAAGCCCAGTGTTCCTTTTCCATGTCTTTCCTCACCACATTCTCTTAAATTGCTAGACAGCATCAGGAATTATCAAGACTTTTTTAATAATAAGATCAGGCAGTATTACTAAATCCATACTAAATTCCCACAACAGGAGCCAAATGGTGACCAAGACAAATATAATTTGATGATGCAACCTGCCTTCAGAAAAAAAACACAGTTCCAAGGACATAAAAAGTGAAGACAAATTAGTTACATAAACACTGGCTCACAGGTTGAGGTGATCAATGTGTCTTCTTGCTAAGATGCTCTTGTGGGGGGGAATACTAACACTCAGCACTAAAGTGTGCTATATTTTAACATGCACTTATTAACACACTAGCCAAAAATACCCAGCTTATTCAAAGTCTACAAACTCCACGAAGTTTTGTGGCTGCAGTGTAGAGATCAACATTAGGAACCAACAAGTCACTCGGGGTGGGGCGGGGGCCGGGGGGGAGTTTGTGTTGTGCTTAAATTAAGCCTGAGGGACAGGTTTAAAGGCAGCCAAGAACGGAAGCGCAGAACCTTTGTGTTCGGTACAGCACTCGGAGGCACAGCATCAACACAGGGCACCTCCTGCAGAAACTGAAAAGAGAGTGCTTCCTCCCATGCTGAGGGACAGATAGGGCATCAAGGAGACAGGTTAAACAGGTTTCAAAGTTAACAACACCTGCCTTTGCCTTAGCAGCTAACACCACATTAATCCAGGGAGCTGTGGTGAGGAAAAAAAATTAAATAGAAGAGAGGAAAAAAAATTTTTTCCAGGCTTCTTTTCCCTTTACCCATCCGTATCATATTTATCTGCTCAGCTCCAGCTTTTCCTTCTGGGTGGATGCAATTTAACATCCAGATCACCGCACTAAAACTCTACACAAGACAACCCATCCCGGCTTTGTTTGTATCAATTAATTTCACACAGGTCAGGCGTTTCGCCACAGCAAGTCAAACGACACGTTAGTTGAAAGGAACCAACTTGAACCCTTAGTCTCCACCTTTTAATGCATAGATACAGTACTGAAAGTTTAAGAAAGAAATGGGGAAAAAGAAAAAGGCTGTGGCTATGAATCACCTTCTTGTCTGGGCAAGAAAGAAATCTGGAAAATCCTGATCCTAAGAATACCTGAAGTATACTGAAAGCGTGGTGAGGCATTCAAGACCAGCTAGGCTTTAGGGATATCAAAAAGCCAGTCAATGGAAGGGAGAGTCTCATTTGTAACACACGTCTTCTGGGAAAGCACCACCATCCTGTTCAGTTTTATGTCTCTCATGTCAGATCAGTCAAAGGCCAACGTAAAATTAACATGCCAGACTTCACTTCAGCTGCTTGCCCAAACAACTGGGAAAACTGTTTTAGCTGAGCTCTGCTCTTTTGCTCGCTTCAGATTGTTGCATTAATTAAAAAGCCTTGCTCTTGTGTTACACAGCCCACAGGATGCGAGGAGGAGATTCCTAGCTTTATAATCATGTTAGTCAATAGCTCCCAGCGCTCTCACCGCCGCTACGCACAGAGCCAGCATTGCGCTGTCGGTTTGACAGGCTGTGGGAGGATGCTGCGTAGGAGACTCGTCACGTTATGCAGAGTCAGCCCGAGCTCCTTCACAATGTGAGCTTTCTGCAGAAGTGCGACATAAAAACCTCCCTAAAACTACAGGACCATCTGAGCAAACTTCCCAAACAGACAGACAGCCCCACAAAAATTCACTCAAACAAAATTCAGTTACTAGCTGGCGAATTACTGGATATAGATGTGTCATCTTTGGGCTGACACAGCCCCTAACCTAACAAGTAAAAAATATTACAAATATTACTATTGTCACCTCCAAACTTAGACTTAAGAATTTCCATCTTGGAAGCACTACAAGAAGTGAGTCACTCTATATACCTTGGCAGTGATTTGCAAGCCAACAGGGAATATCCAGAAGGAAATAATGTCACCAATTGGTGAGGCAGCAGCTATGTTTACCAGCTTAAACAAGTTTATGTCTCAGTACCCCTAGTTAAGTATGGTCAACAGCAAATCTCCAATTCACAAGTCTTAAAACTTCCAATTCAGAAGTCATTTACAACAATATGCCTGAAAATTAGATATCTTTAAAAGCTATCCCAATTGCTGAAGAAAAATACTAGGTATTAGGATCACACAAAGTGCGGAGTTCTTCTGAATACCTGTATTGCCCTTGCCGGATCTCCACAAGGTCTTTAACAGAGTGGGAGGTTTGGACACTGGAGATGCATGCGGCAGGAGACCAGAGCAGCTGCCACCCTGCAGTCTCTCTGGGCAGCGGGAAGAACGTGGGGAAGAGCCAGCCAAAGGAAGCCTTCGCAAACAGGAGCCAGGCGTGGTGGCACAGGGCACCCATGGGGACACTAACCAGAGCCATTCAGCAAAGACAGGAACAGGGCGGGGAGCCGCCAGCCTGAGCAACTTTGACAGCCTGAGGAAGATTTAGCTTTCTGAAGCTAAAGCTGGCTGTCATCAAGAAACTGCAAGGTGCAAACAAGCTAGTTAGAAAGAAAACAAACAAACAAAAAGACCACTCAAACCCATTCTGTACTGGTCAAACTAAGTTTTGAGGGAGATAATAATTGTCTCATTTATTGGTAAGAGGACTGCTTATGTGTCAAATGAGATGCTTAATACTGTACAAGATGACAACCATCCACTAGCTAAATCTAGGAATAAACTGAGGAATTAAGGGCTCTCAACATATCCATTTACTACATAACCTCTAGCAAATTACATATTTGTTACCTGCCTGATGAGCAGTGCTAAAGGCACACTGCAATGCAATTAAGGAAGTCTTCCTTACTACTATTCTACTGCTATATAGTAATATATACTCCTATACTACTATTCTATACTATAAATAAACACTTAATGTGGCTTACTCATGTTTTGAGCTAAGAGTTTACTTTTGAGAAAGGCTAGTGGAGATGCATCAGCTTCACCTTTGAAACAGACAGTAAGGGGACCAGCACGTAGCCAGGCTTACTGCATGGTAGAGTTAAGACAAATGTCAGACCAAAGGCTGGCTAAGAAGCCGTGAGAATACCACCAAGCAGACACTTTCTCTCAAGTATATTAATAAAGCCGGGTCCTTAATCTGGTTTTCCTCTGTCTACTTCTAACAGCTCTATCTCCTCTGTGGATTTATTCTTTCCAGAGTATGCCAACTGCCTTCAGTACCAGAAATGCTTTATAAACAGTAAAAGCTGGACATTTGTATAAGCAAGGATCACATGCAACAACTGCATGTTTTCAGACAAGTGACTTGCAAAAAATGAGGACACAAATCCCTTCTACCATATTGATTCAGAAAGCAGAAGACATCTTGTCACCTTCTTTCCATCCTAAGAAGTCTGTCATCAGATAGTTTTAACACTACACAAATATCCTTTCTAGCCTTTTTATTTGTGCATAGTATTGCAAGTCTTTACGATGCTTTCATTAAGGCCTGAAATGGAAGAAAGTAACTGTGAGCACATACTTTTCCCTTTTCCCCTCTGGAATTTACGGATACCTTAAGTAGCCAACAAAACAAGGTAGAACAGTTTGACTAAGATGCTTCAATTCTCAGGTTTTATCTCCTTCACAGTGTACAGTCTGTGCCCTGTCAGCTGCCAGTGGTTAAGAGGCAGAAGCAAAGGTGGCGTATGTTTTTAACACTGCAATCCCAAAACCACAAAATAAAAGCTTTGCAAGAGCCTCCTTTTCCTTTAATAAAATACTAGGTCTCTGCTGCCCACTTGGTATGGCTCTTTAAACATCCTCATCTTCTAAGCAGACAGAAATGCTGTCTTTGCAAACACAAGACCTGTCTTCATTTGTTCTCATGAGGAAACAGCTCTCTGAAATTTGCTTTAAAATTCCCATTTTTGAGGTATCAGTGCATGGGGCAGCACACAGAAAACGTCCCTAATTGGCATTTGTAGTTATTGCAGATTGTACTAGCTGCTCACACAGATACTACAGCTGTCAGCACACACATATCACTAACCAAAATTATTTGCAGACTCTTCAAAAAAAGCCTGCCCTTGTACAATAGCGTTCTCACTATACCCATTTCAAGAAATCACTCATGTTACAATGGAGATAAATGGATTTAAGTGACCATCTTGCTAAAGCATTTACAACAGAAGTAACTTGTAAAGTTTGAGAACTTGGTGTAGGCAAAATGTTTGCACAGCAAGTTCTCTTTAGATGACTAGGCTGCCACTGAAACACGCTGAAACTGCCTCTCACAGGGGGCTTTGCCAGCTCTGCTGCCTACTGCCAGTTTTCACCAGCTCAGCAGCAGCCACCACCACCTGACAAACCACTTCCAAATTCAACATCTGTATCGAGCCTCACAGTCTAGGGACAAGGTAAGGCAGCCAAGCACAGCAAGAAAGTTCAGACTTCTTGCACTGTGGAGCACAATGATGCAGAATAAAGGAGAAGTTCTGTTGTTTCTATGAATTTACACAAGATCAGTACTAATGACTTCTCTCAATTGCTGTAGTAGGGAAGGTCATGTTAAAAAAAAAAAAGGGTGGGGGGGGAGAAAGAATACTGTATCAAGCTTCTTACCTCCTCCTCCTCCAACATTTTTATTTTCCCCTCTTCACATCTCTAATGGAGCACAAAAGCTGTTGCTCTGTCCTATCCACTGTCACTCTCTGTGCCAGCAAGAACCAAGGGATTCTAGCTCTAAAATTTACAGACTGTGTTATAACCTGTCAGCACCTCTGATGTAAAAAATATGTCGGATTGCACCCTTCAAATAATTTCCATCAGAGGAAGTCATGCTGTCACTGGGGTGGAGAAAATGGAGGAATTCCTGTTTACTGTTAGACTTGAAAACTTACTTGGGAGGGAACTTCCAATTAAAAGCTAACACCTGAAATACCACACCATTTCGTGTGCCATTAACACATATGTTTATCTAAAAGACCAGCCTAAAGTTTGTTGATGAAGAATCATTGCAGAAGGTGAGCAGCGACTAACGTGAGAGGAATGGGACACACATGAAAACATTGCTCAATGCTTGTTTAGGATAGGAAGTGATACCAGAGAAGAGACGTGGTCCTGTCCTCTCAGAGAACACCCATGAAGAAAGACAGAAGCTATGTCACACTATTGCACTCCTAAATGTCACTGTCAGGGCTCAAACTGCTATACAGATTCTGATACTGAGCTGCCAGGAATGCAGAGACTTCAGCTTACAAAAGCTATGAGTTGTCATTTTATTTCAGGACAGGCTTGATTTTGTGATGTTCTATGTTTCAGCCATGCTATATTACTCTTACAGGTCCCCTGTCCTTCCAGTTAAATCATGAGCTGTTAGCTGGATGTTGGCTAACAGGTACCTTGGACTTGCAAATCAAACCTGACCATATACAAATGCAGGCAAAGGGTCACTACAGTTTCCAAGTGTGAGAGTCAAATAATGGTGGCAAAGCTGGGACTGCCACTGCAAGGAGAACATACTTAACATCCCACGGCATGCACGAGTGGCTTCTATGTGCTCCAGCCAGGGCTGAGCACAGCTCTGTCCTACTGTCAGCCAATTAATTACTTCAGAAGGGGAAGTAGACACACTGTGGGTTTTCTCATGAGCACTCCCACCCCCAAATAAAAGCCAGATTCCTACCCAGTGTTGGGAGAGATGAACATACCTGCTCAGACTGTCACCACACCTCTCATGAGCAAGGGCAGCGAGACCCTCGCAACAGTAATTGGCTCATTACAGAGCTGTAACACACGCACATACAGAGCAGATATGAATTCTGGTTATTCACGGATGGCCGATTCGTACTGATAACGCACCTTTGCCAAACCCACCCAACAGGCTTAGTTTCAACCCTCCAGTGCTGTCAGCTTCCCATGGACATACCTGATCTTTGCTAACTAAACTCCATCCTCTGCTCTTTCATCCTGACAAGTGACTAGGTTGTCTGGGGTGCTCCAGGCTGATAAGCAAACTCCTTTTGATTACGTGCTGTTTGTATTAATACAATCAGCATTCAGCAGCTGGCTCCACACAATACAGAAAAGTTGAGGAAAAAACCCCAAACCAAACCAGAACACACCAATAAAAAACTGGGCCATTGATAGGTGAACCACCTGGAAAAGCAAATAATTTGCCTGATAACATTGGCCTGATTCACTCTACTCATGCAGGAACCCCTTCTGTCTAGTCTCCCACAACACACATTTTCAGGGCAGGGACTGCATCCCTATTTTTGGTACATTGAGCCTTCAAGTTCTAAATACAACATAGAGATCATTCAAGCTTGTGGAAGACAGAATGCTTGCAAAGAAAGCAATGGTTTGTAAACAATCTTCAAAATTTTCCTCAAAAAGAATGCAATCTTTTTCATATATATATGAAATATATATATTTTCATGTTCATACATACGTATGAACATGCATTTCAAAATTTTCAATCACACCTTTTCATTTGCTTTGGCCCACTGCTGTCTGGACAACAGCCACACTATATCGAACACTTCATAGCTTCCAAATCTAGGCAGAACAGGCCTGAAAAGAATCTGGATTTAATTCAAAAAGCAACTTTGCCTCGACTGAACTTTATTGGTGATTCTGCTTATGAAGAGGCAACCTAAGAGAATGGAAGGCCCACCTCAGCTTACGTGCCACTTTGGCCACAGAGAGGCCTCCAGTGTGAAAGCTTTGCTCCTTTTCCACAACCAATGGCAGAAAAGCAGTATGGAAAACACACTTCAGAGGCAGTAGGAAAGAAGTATCGATACCGTTAAGTTCTGAAGAAGGGCTAAAAACAGACATGCGAGTTACAAGGACCACATCCAGCCTGTTGGTCGTTTTGCTGGAAGGACAGATTCTATCCATGAGCAATTCCAGCATGCCTCGTGCTACAAGTTTGTATCTCAGATCGAAAACTTTACACATCTGCTGTACCCAAGCTTGAATTTGGGCAGACTTCTTGTCCATTCTTCCATCTAGCTTTTGTGGTTAATTCAATCAGTCCCTGACTCTATCTTCTCAAGCTGCAGCAGGCCATGCCATGGCATGACCCCAGACTGTTCTCAGGATTGCTACAGCAAGCCAAACCCACTGCTATATCTTTCTCCAGTTAGGATAGTGGTTTTTGTGGCCAGGTAGAAATGCTTCCTCCTTGACAGCTTCTGAGCAGTTGGGAGGAAGTCACTGCTAGTTCCTGCAGGTCACCAGCTATGGCTTTTAGCCTCTCCCTGTGGGAGTCTAATTAACCTGATGAATCCCAAACCTCCAAAGAGCAGTAATGCTGCCAGCAGTTCCACAGACCAATATTAACAAAATTATTTCCACCTTAACCTTTTCTTGTCTGTGGGATATCGAATGCATTAACTGGTTCTTCTTTTCAGTTCTCCCAGCTAAACAAGAAGTTTCCAGGCCAAGTCAATTCCAGCCAGCCATCTCTCAAAATTACTACCATGAAGTACCCAATTCATTGTCCTCCTGCTCCCTTCCTAAGAAGTTCCTGGGATGACCAAAAAAAAAAAAAAACCCACATAATATTCTGGGAGTACAGGATTATTTAGTGCAGTTTAAGTGCAAGTTTATAGCAGAGGGCTACCAATTCCGGACCAACAAGCTAAGAGTGCAGGTTGAAAACCTTGGTCCTTAGACGTAAGTATTTCCTGTGTTGTCTTAGCTCAAAAGCTGAGCCTAGCCTACTCCAAGTCTGATTTTGCAGACTTTGCTTTGAAAAGTATTCTTTTCAAGTCAAGAGAGGCCTGTTAAATGAAGTCAAATACATATGATAGCTCTATATCAACTATTTCTGTATGCCTTTACAGTAATCAGCAACCTTATGGATGTTATCACCTGACTATACAGACATCACCTCTAAAGGAGCTACTGAGGAAAGGAAGCAGGAAATAAAGTCATGACTTTCACTTTGGAGATAAGGGACTTAAGGAGGAACACTTGAAGGATCATTAACAAAAATCCCAATGATAGTGAGCTAGTAATTGGCTGTCCATCTGTCCTGGCTTCAGAATAAATCTTTGAAACTTCTCTACCAATCCTTGACGAGGCCCAGATCAAAAGAACAGTGAAGAACCTCTGCCCTCATCAAGCTCCTCCTGGGAAAAGAAACATACGTGTGCAGAGACACGCTGGGACACAGATAATGAAAAGCTCTGCAGAGTACTCCCTGAAGCCAGGCCATGTGGCTAACATCACAGGGACAGTAAACTCTCTGTGAATGTATCTGCATAGAAAAAGGCCTTTAAAGTAAGATTGCTGACTGCGTGACATGCACTGCTCCAACTGTTACTGGCCAACAACTTGCTCCAAAAGGATGACTGCTGTCTGTACGCCTTCTAGCGTGAAAGGGAAGCCAGCCTGCAGATTTACCACTCATGGATTTAACTCCCAAATACAGTGCTATAACCCAAATTCTGCTCTAAATGTGGGAGACCCTCCCAGTCCAATCTGCAGAGAACTGACAGCAAGTTACTTCAGGATGAACAGAGGGACCTGGAGAGCAGACAGTGCCACAGCTCACCTGGTCAATCCGATCAAATTTTGAAGTGACATCTTATAAAGAAAGGAAAGGTTTGCATCTGACATGGAGTGAGATCTGGAGTAAGAGCAGATAAAAGACAGGGTTGTTTGTCCTAGGAGGTTCTGACATGAGCTTAAAGCAATGCTACGTTCTGGCCAGTGTCACTGACGGAGGCCAGCAGAGCCATGGTGATGGGCCAGCAGATGAAAGCAGTGTTAAGTGCTACTGTGGAGGAAGCAGAAAGCATCTGAGCATCTGCTGACCTCACTAAAACAGTGGCTACTTAAGTAAGAGAAAAGTCTTCCAGAAAAACAGAAGCAAGAACAGCTTGTTCTTCAGACTGTCAAGCTTATAGATATCCGCTCAAAGAATCTGGATTTCAGAGCAGAGGCGTACAAGGCAGTAGTCCAGTGTACACAGACAGAGCCAAAGGCTGTCATGGACAGTCACAGAGATATTTAAAGCAGTACAAAGGGGAAAAAGAGAAAAGAATCCAAATGAGCAGGAAAAGAGAAGGGAGAAAAAAAAGGGGGTGGGGGATGGGCTAGTGCTGAGCTGATGACTACATTACAAGGAGCACTGACTACCAAAAAGAAGCACTAAGAGTATTTAGAAGAGTCCAACCAGGGGAAGATGATAAGAAAACAAGAGGGTCACGCTTCAGATCATGAGGTAGAAAGAGCACTGTGACCAGCACTGAGGAAAGCTGAAATACATTATTTGGAAGGAAGGAAGGAAATGAAACTATTGCTAAAGACTCAGAGGACCTCTGTAAATAGACCTAAGTAAGTTTCCTCACTCATCTCACTTCAGTCTGAGATATGCTTTCCTTCATGCAGATTCTGGGAAGTAGATGAAGAAAAAGTTGACAATTCACACCACCTAGACACAAATTGCTCATTTATTTGTATCCTCCTCAATTTCCACCAAAGACAGTATTCAGACAGAAAACCCAATTCTGACACCAAAACCTTTTATTCTCTCCCATAGAAAAAGAAAGCTTTACCTTTATCTTCAAACAATACATTAAGAGCACTAGTTTTAAGGCATCCATCTGCTGTGACTAGATTTACAGGGCCACATCATCATCAGCTGTCCTATCATCATCACTCCACTAAAGTCAGTGGAGCTGCAGCTAGATCTGCTTCATGAGCTTCATGGTTTAAACAACACATGTGCTGTCAAGTTGCAGAAAAAAATTTATCTATCTTTCAGAGATTTATCTATTTTCTACCAAGACAGTGAATCGTGGCTTTTGGTTTTGGTCAAGTCTTCAAGGTCTGGGTGTAGTCTTTTGTGATCCTCTTCCTGCTTTCTCTCTCAGCACACATCAGGGCAGTTGCAGGCCTTTCACTAAGCCAGGTTTGAAATACAGCACTTGGATTCATCATGAAATTCTACTTGTTAGGGCCAGTTTGGGCCCATTAACTCACATTATGTGGTGGAACTCCACAACATCATGAAGCACATTGGGCATCACAATCCCTTCTGCCTCTCAGGAGTCATCAGCTTCCTAAACAGCAGAGACAATTACTTCCACACAGCAGTTATTTCAAGCTTCCCCACTCCATGAAGATGGGTTGCTTTAGGTAACAAGGATGGCCCAAAATGCTTCCTGCTCAAGACACCTTTCTTTCCACCTTTCAGCAAAGCACCTCAGGGCACCACAATGTTGCTGCTGCTTCTGGCTGATCTGGAAGCCTTCAAAGGTGGTGCCCACCTCAACTCTTCAGAATTTGGCACTAACCACCCCTTGCAACCTTACAGTGTTTTTACCCTTTTTACCCTTTGCAGAAGCAAGTGCTGAGATGTCCTCACTGAACAATCCCCAGCATCAGCTAGGCAGCTGTCCCCACAATGAAGATTTACTCCCGGCAACATGCAAACAGGTGGATAGCATGATCCAAAGTCTGCACAGGTATTCAAGGAACAGCACTTTGTAAGGACTTTAGCCTACAGGGATAGATCTATCACATCACATCTGGGTGACTTCTCTATGAAGACTAAGTGGGCAAGTAGGCAGAAGGTACACCATGCCACTTCGGTACTGCTGAAAGACAAGAGCATTGCTTAAAGCCAGGAAAAGACATGGCATCTCCAAACCAGCAACACATTATGCAAAATAAACTTTGATCCTACCCTAAAGCCATTTCATGCCTATCCCCCATGCTTCTCTTCTCAGCCACGTAAGCCACCGAGTTGTACTGCTCCACTTCTACAGCAGAGCATAAAAACAGTACTAAAGGCAGAGGAGACAGGAGGTTGGGCCAGCAACTGTGCTGCAGCCAGTGGAGAATTCTTGCTCCCTGCAAAGATTAGGCCACAGAGAAAAATCTCTAAGTCTGCATAGTAATGTTAGGTGTGGGGAGGAGGGATAAAAGTGGTGGGGGTGGTGGTAAAAGATGATCTCACACAGCTATCAAGAAAAACAGGAGGGAGGGAGGGAGAGGAAAGAAAGCACACCTGACAGACATGTTAAGAGATGTCTGAACAAGAACATGACTGGCCCAAAACCACACTGCAGTCTCTTGGGAGCAGTGGAAGTAAAAGCAGTTCTGCAACTAAAGGCTTATCAATCACTCGTGTGTGTGTGTGTGTGCACGCGCACACGCGCTTCACTGTACTCTTGAAGAAAGCAATTTAAAAGACAGGAATCGAACGATGACTCTAACAGGCTCTGCACAGACAGGAAGAGGACAGCAGATATGGGCAGAGGGGACAGCATAGGAAGAGGTGCAAACACTATGTTTGGGAAAAGCCAAGACATACCAAATGCCCATATGCCATACCGCTGCCTGGAATGATTCTCAGCTCCCTTTCCTTTGAATAACCAGCACCACATTGCTGACTCCCTTCATATTCCCACTTGCATCAGACTCTCCAAAAACATCCTTTCTTTTTCAGGAGCGGTGACTGCTAAGCTACAACCTATGAAACAAGCAACTGCTGAAGGAAGGATGCACTGAGTCTTCTGTTGACCTACAAGTCATACAACACAGTCAAAAGAGAATAATTCACAGAGCCATTCTTTGGAACAGGAGACCGAGAATTAGATGCTGAACTATCACCATTAGTTTACTATGTACGTTTGGATCCACTTTGTCCACAACTCTAGCAATCCAGAAGAGGTGGTCAACTTACCACTTAGGAAAAAAAAGCAAGCCAGCTAACACTAAGCTACAGACTTAATCCTGCAAAAAAAAAAAAATTACACCGCCTTGCGAAAACATATTCCAGCCTAAGCTTGTTTAGGTAATTAAGGCAAAAGATCTTCCACCCTACCTTTGCTATAAGGTATTCCAGTACAACTGTACCCAACACTTAGCCTCAAAACATGCCCATTCAAGTTTGGATACTGGATTCAACCCACTTGAAAATTCTTCTGCATAAATTTGAAAAACTGAGCATATACTTCATTAACAGCTGGTTGATTAGGACTAATCAGCCATCTCACTCCTCTTCCACTGTCCTTGTAGCCAGAGGCTGAAAGCATTCACTATAAAAGCCACTCAATTTATAAAGCTTTGTCACATGATAAATATGGTCACGACTTAAGATTCCCAACAAGCCTTTTCTGAGTCAGTACCACCAGACTGACCCACCTCCTGCAGTGGGTGTCTGCCCAAAGCCCAGCCACGTTACTCCACGAGTACACGCTCCAAGTCTTATTTCTGTCAGAACTGCTCTATCCTCACCAGAGCAGGATTTCCCATATGTTATAACTCCAACACTACAGCATAGAAGAACATGTCTGTAAAGATGTAGCTATACCTGTATGTCAGTATTCAGTGCTGCAGGAAGTGAAAAAAGTAGGCAAGATGCTAAACCAATTTAGTGCTTGTTATAGTTCATTCCTGTTTGCATATGTAGTTCTCTGACAATTCTCCAGACAAGCACAGCACACCCAGTAGCAGCACAAGCCCCTCTCATACAGCTCCTCAACTCAGAAGCAGCAGCACTAGAAGCGCATAGTAAAGTACTTGTAAGCTTTCAGGTTTGGAAGAAATGTCACTGAGTACATGTTTCCAATGCCCCACTCCACACCCAATATCACAGGGTGATCTCCTGAAGCCAGTTAGATGTCTTTTTCCACTTTGCATCCTGGGAGGCTCACTGAAAGCATCTATGCTCCATTGATTAGAGACCCTTTGAGCTGCAGCACAGGTATATTTCTGGTCAGTTCATGGGCATTTCTTCTCATGCCAAAACAAGCCTTTAGCCTTTTCACCTCCTTCCCCTTCCACAGTCTCACCCATCAGTGCTTCACATATTGACATCTGTACAACTCCTCTTTACATTGTTCTCTCACCAGGAGCAGTCACCTTTGGACTGGTACAGCCAGGTCTTTGCTGTCTAACAAGCTCCAGTTTCTATCTTTCAGTCTCTGGATTATTTCAAGGCATCTGCCTGCAAGGGCCTGGACTGCAAAGAGATGCATTTCAGAGCTGCAGTTCCATTATTTCACCTATGACAAAGTCAGGAGTTTACAGGAACAGAATAAGAATGGGCATGTTTGTTTTGACAAGTTGGGGCTTGAAAATGTGAGTGGAGGGCAATGCAAGTAGAAAAACCACATGTACAGTTCTCCAATTTTTACCAGAAACTTATTGAGAAAACATTCGTGTTTTCTGGCTATATTTAAAACTTCACCCTTCACTTTCACAGGAGTTAATAAATAATTAATTAAATAATAATTAAGTCCTTTGTTTATTGCATTTGCTTATGTTGCCCTATTTGCGGGGGGGGGGGGGGGGGGGGGGGCGGGGCCATGAGGAGAGAAAAATCCAGGCTTTGGCATCTGTTTCTCTCCCTTTGGCTCTCTGATACTCCTTGGCACACCAGACCTGATCATGAAAGACCCCAACAAATTGCTGAGCATTTTCAAGCATGTCAAATCAGCATTACCACCCCTCACCCAGTCTGCTCTCCCACACCCCAGGTAAAGCTATTCATTGTATAAGCACCACCTGCTGAAAGAGTAGAGCTCACACAACCGACATGTTTTCATAAGGTAGTGAGACACCTCCAGCCACTCGCTTTCCTCTGGAACCCCAGCAAGGATGGTCTGCTGAAACTTCAGGCATGAGAGAAAAAAAACAAACAAAAAAACCCAAGTCACAGCTTCATGTCAGCAGAACCCAATATTTCTTCTCTGGCAGGTAGTGTGGAGAAAACATTTCATGACATCTGCCTCCTCCACACTCCGACAACTGCAGCCTTCCTAGTCAGTGGAAAGCTCCTTACTTCATGGGAGTGAGGGGATGGGAAGTCAGCTGTCCCATACGGTTGTGCTCCCGTGAGACCACTGTGACAGTCAGCTTGCATCTTGCCAGCACAGACGTTTTTGCGAAGAAATTAAAGCAGCTTGAGAAATCCACTGCATGGCCGCATATGCATCTGTGGAAGTCACAGCTTGGCTCGGTGTGCTGAGGAGGCCTACGTAATGCTGACAAGGAAAAGCAGGGGCCAAACCCAGCAAACCGAAGTGGCATTAGTGTCGGAGGAAAGCAGTGGTTAATGTTAATACCTGCTGCTCTAAGTCAGACCTGCAAGTGAGTGAGGTTCCAGCAAGCAGCTTTTCAAAGGCATATACAGGATTTAACCAAGTTCTACAGCAAGGATAGGAAACCATCCATTTTGGATGTTTCAAGCATGAAAACCTGTTCATTTCTACTCCACCGTCAGACAGCAAAAGCATTTTCAGTGAAGCCAGAAAAAAGAAAAAACAAACAATGAATTCTCCCCTCCTTGTACATAGCAGGACAGGGGAGAGATGCTTTCCTAGCTCAGCAGAGGCAGCCGCCAAAGGAAGGCAGAGGGCCATCCAGGGCAGAAGGAGCGGTATTGCCAAAATCAGCAACACAAACAGAACAGCTTCAGCATCTCATCCCCTGCCTGCTGGCAAAGCAGCTCCCCTTCTGCCAAGGCACAGGGGAAGGCGAATCATTGTAGAAGTATCTAAAACAGATGAACACTGGGGATAGATATCCTTGATGAGTCTTATTAGCAGAGCAAGTAGAGCCTGATCTCCTCCCTCTTTACTATAAAAACATACTCTTTATTAAACTCCAGTTGTAAGTGATTTCAGAGAGACTGGGAGAAGGGCACACTTAATAATAGAACATGACTGGAAGGGCTAGACCCGGTCTAAAAAGTCAATAAAATGCGTGTTTTCATTTAAGAAACAAAATTTAGCCATGGTTTTAATAAAAATCCAACCCTTATTTGTTTTGGAGAAGGAAAAGGGAGATCACTGTGCTGCTCCTCTCACCTCCCCAATTTTGAATCCATCTCATTGCTCCTGGCAACAACAAACAAAATTCAGCTCATGCCTAAGAGAGGTTTGCTCCTAAAGAGAGTGGGGAAACCCAGACACGTGCTGGGTGGAGAGAGGAAAACCACTTGGAGATTCTTGCATTGCTTCAAAGATTAATCTAACATTTTAATTTTAGACCAGAAGCAGCACAGCAAGATAGGGATTTTGTTTTTAAAGGGCAATTAGAGCCTTCCTCCTCTATTTGTTCTTTCTTTAGAAGAAATATTTCTATTGTCTTGACATTTTGGAAAGGAAAAGCCCCACTGTGATTGTTTTACAGCAGTTATGAAATGCAGCAGCCGCACAATATGCAGCCCTAGGTTTGTGTTTTTGGTTCTCTTTTAGGTGCCCAGCCCAGGCTGTGCAGGCATGAAATCATTTGCCTGACAGCTCAGCTACTGGTCACTTATCTAAGGAGAAAATCACTGATGACTACAAACCAAGATAAACACCCCGACATGCACAATGGAAGAGCTTTGAAAAACAATAATATGCTCTTTTAAAGAGAGCCCACACATTAACGACCCATTGCTCTTCCACCTTAGTCACTGCCTCTACCATAGTCATATCTTGGTATCAGCCTATTCGAGCTCATTTTACTCCTACAGAGGATATAAAAATACTTGGCTTACAGAGCATACACAGACTAAGAACAAGTTACCCTGGAAAGCATGCTGCCAGATTTATAGTCTAAAAGCAACAGGACAAATGACCACTACCTACTCTACTGAAATGGCATCTGAAAGCCATCTTAAAAGTCCTTTAATCTTTTATCTTGAGAAAACTTGCCAGGACTGAATGAATCGCAGTCATGTTGCCTGTTAGCTAAGGTCAAGAGTTCTGCAACACGTTGCTGCACGATTTTATCAGGCATGGGAAATGCAGAACTCCTCATATGTGTCAGCAGCCACTCCACAACACTTGCAGTAAAAACTGGCGCATAACAAGTGAGCAAATAAGGAAGATTAATTTTCTAACTGTAAGCAGCTCCGTGGGGACATCTCAGATTCCAGAAAAATCTCGTTGTCCATGAGGTGCTTGATTTTTCTGCAGCAAGACTGCAACTTTATTTCAGAGTTTGGACAAAGAAATTGTGGGCAGACCCAGTCAAGACACACCAGGACAGAAGCCCACCGCATTTTTAAAGGCGGGGTCCTTATCTTTCCCATACAGCAGTCATTAAAAGTAAAACCAAGAATCCCCAGGATTTTAGCTTAAGTTTTGGAGGGGGAATAAGTTTCAGTATGTGATTCTAGATTTCCCACAGTGATTAACATGGTTAAAAAAAGTTCCCTGGTAAGATGCAAGAGCTGTACTCATCCAATCGATTTCACGCCATGACACTGACAGTAAGACGCCTTCCTGCCAACAGCTGGCTCTTACTAATCCTTCCATTCAGCCTGCTGAAACACGATTTTACACCCAAGGCCACATGCAAAAGCATCTGGCTCAGGAGCAGAAAAAGAGATGCTGTTAAGCAGGATGAGCTCCACACCTTTCCTTTCTATCCCCATAAATTAACACAAACGATGTTTGATGCCAGATCCCACAGGCCCTGAGATGGAAGCGACAGCCAGGAGATGCTTCTTTAAAAGTGGGAGTAGAAGCATACACTGTAAATTAGGTACAGCCCAGTGCAGGTGGCCACAAGGTTGTAATGCAAAGCATTACCTTAATCGCAGATTGAATTAATCCTAAACCCAGAGATTCATAGGATGTTGTTGAGGTCTCTTCTGCTTACTAAGTAGAAAAGACTAAGCAGTCACGAGTCTGCTGTGAATTCCTTACGCCTTACAACCACCAACTTAAGATACGAAGATCACGGAGGTGAACAGCAGCTTCCAACAAAAGTAAACTCCAACAGAGAGCATTAAGAAGTTAACAGAAACTGGGCTGGACAACAAAAAGTCTAAACCCAAGCAGGTTCAAGGCACTCCAGCCCTTTCCTGCTATAACATACCATGTTTAAATGGAATCAAGGTTTTATGCCTCGATCCAGGGAGGATTTCCTTTTCTAGGACAGAGTAGCATACTATTTCCTTCCCTCAAATAAAGGCAGCAAAACTAGGTCTTCTGAACTTAACTTGATCCAGCAATGCTGGCATTGAGTGCTGGTCAAACAACAAGGGAGAAATTTAAAAAAAAAGTAACATAATAGTTCAGAGACTACCTTTACTCTAAGACTCAGGAAATGGATGGCAGAAGTTTTATTATAACTAGAGGGGGAACATTTTTTTTTAATAATCTCCACAACTGAAGTTACTCAGGTGTGTCTCCAGCAGACCTAGTCTCAGACACACTGCATAGTCAAAAGATGAAGTCATCATCAGTGCAAAAACCAGTCTAGCCACCAAAGACAGAGGCTTTTCTCCCACTCAGCCACTTCACAGCAAACATCCGATGTACCTGAAGAGAGCATGGCCAACCACCACTGCAAGCAGCAGGCTCCCCAGGAAGAGCCAAGATAAAGAGCACAAGCTAGAAACTCAGTAACAGCCCTGCAAAAGACCGAGTCCCGAGTTGCTGAGCTGTGCAAGTGCATCATGTCACCAACACCCCCGAGGGTTTAAGGAACGCTGACACACATCCACCTTGGAGCTTCAAAACAAGACAACTAGTGAGCCTTTAACGCATCACTCTCTCCTGTGTCAGAAGTACCTCCGAACCACACAGACACAGAGCAATTAATAGGTAGTTAATGGTCAGAATTGCTTCCCAAGCTGGCCAAAGCCAAACATAAAGCATGATGAGTTTATGTGAGGCGTGTGCCATTTAGGACACACCATCCTTATTTCAGATTAAGTTTTATTTATTGACTATTGACATCAGTCAATAATGCACCCTCCTCTCCCATCTTAGGCAATTTCAAATGTTGGGGGGGGGCAGGGGGGGATAAGGAAGAGGAAGCAATATGCTCTTCTTCCATTCTAAAAAAACGACTTGTAGCTTTGGGGGTTCAGTTTTAACAGTAAGCAAGTAGTTATACGGATGGTGTTGGGAATTGCAGTGGTGAGATCATAATCCAAGGACAACAGCATTGCATAAGTTTACTTGCATTTTCCAACCTGCCAGTCACTTGTTACAAGGCAAACGGTAGGCTTGGACTTCAGAGGGTCAGAATAACACACCTCTTTAGATCAAGCATGTTTGAAAACAAAGCCACCCAGACACATCGAGGGCAAAGAGTGAGGAGATCCATCTCAAGAACACAGCAGACTACACCATGGGATCTCTAGCATATATCTAAGCTATGCTGTTTTCAAAAAAAAAAAAAACAAACTACCAGTGGGATTTAGGAGGCAACAGAGAAGAAGCTGACTTGTCATTCGTTCCACCTACTCACACCAAGGTAAGAAATCTGCTTAGCCAGAAACTGGCTGCAGGCAAACTGTAGCACACACAGGACATACAGCACCAATTCCTCCTGCACCTTGCCAACATAAAATAAGCAGTGCCCACGAGGAAAAGCTAGTACTTCATTTCTAGTGGGTCTGATCTTTCTCATGCTACCCTTTCTTACCCTGTTCTAGAGAAGGGAACACCTCTTTTTCCGCCACTTTATGTGTGATTTTCTCTTATTCACCTTCCTAACCATTCGAATCTGGGCAAAATACTCTAAGACTGCAACAAAAGCATACGCTTATGGTGAAAGGTACACATGCGTTTCTAGATAGCTTGGTGGGAGCACACAGAAGCTGAGGAAAACTCCTACCACGTACCCCTTGTACAGGAGTTTGATTTTCAGGGACTGGGAAAGCACCTTAAAAGACCATTTAGTGCAATTCTCTACACAGACACAAAAGCCAATTATCTCCCAGGAAGGGAGAGCCAACAAGATGATGAGAAAAGAGCTCCTAGCAAATTTCAGTGACAGTGTGAAAGGCAGTTATAAAAAAAAAACCCAATAAAAATAAAATAAGAAAACAAATCGACTGGAAGGGAGCACAAAACTCTGCCACACATCTCCACTGTCATGTGGGGGCCTGCACATAGGGTCTCTGCAGCCAGAGAAGGATGACAATCACCATTTCCAGCCTTCTGTCTGGGCAGTCTGGCCTGCTATACCACCACACTAAAGCTACCTCTGCACGACCAAGTAGTTTGGCCCACTTGAAGCAATCTAAAAGACAATGATATAGAAGGTCCTGACATCCAGACTAAAGGTTTACAAGGCTTTTACTTCACACCAGGTCTCCTGCCACAGACCAAACACCCAGCACATCAGGTGAGCCGGGTAGGCTTTGGGAACGCAGCCACCGGTTTTGTTTTAAGTAGAAGGAACCCAGCTTGCATACCCTGACACTGCTCTGCAATGCCAGCCAGCATACAGGGCAGGAAAGGAGGGAAATCAGGAGGTTTACTTCAGAAGTGGCCTCCCAATCCAAACCAAAACATGAAGAGCAGACACAGCTATCTTCCAATGCCTTGACCATACACCAGTGTCAGACCTATTTTCTCCTCCCTCAGTTAACCTGTTTCATTTCAGGAAAAACAGAAGGAAAAGTTTCCTAAGCCTCTTCACCTTCTCACTGCTCACCTTTGTCCATTCTTTCCTGAGATGAAGGGTTAACAGGCAAAAAAGCACACAGCACATTAGAGGCTCCCTCTGAGCCAAATTGTTTTTCAGATGCCAGTGTGCTAGTTTTATTGATGAATACATCCTGCTACATCTGTCATCGCAGAATGTTTTTCTGAGGTGTTCTCTAGTTTGCCATTGACCATGCTGGAGGAAACTATTGACTTTAAAAGCAGCTTTTACAGTTACTTTTGAAGTGGCCTTCCCCGCTTGCAGCACTGCTTACAAAATAGCTCAAGCCTAGGAGTGGTGAGGGAGGAGGAAGACACTGCACAGAGACCTCCATCACACCAGCTAGGTGCTGGGCTGCTCTTGGAGCAGGGAGGGAATTGGTGGTTGGGAAGCAGCAGCCAGGGCAAGGACACTGGCATAGAGGGTCTAGCAAGGTCACTTACTGGTGCAGCAGGAAAGGCAGCAGCTGCCCAGCTGATCTGCTAACTCAGAGCTCCCCAGCTGAGGAACCTCCCCCCAAAAATGGGCCTTATCACCAGCTTCCACCAGGCTTTCAGGACATCGCTGTGCAGGGCCATAGGACAAGAAAAGTTGGATGCTTTGCTAGACTGCAGGGTCTGAAAGCACAATCTGGCCCTTTATTATAAACTTTCTTTTAAAAAGAGATTGTAACTTGTGGGAAGCTTTGGCAAAGAATGTAAATTCCTCCCCCCCCCCCATATGCCTCTAAGAGCTTCAAGCAATAGTCAAAACACTCCCAAGACTTTCAGTTGCTGTCTCAGCTTAATACAGGACTGTATACTTTTTCCCCTCCCACATGCATGTCCTCCCCAGTTTTCTAAAGAACCACCTTTGCCAGCATGAAGACAGGCCTGGGTTACACTTCTGGCAGCAGGAGGAACAGGCTGCACAAACTACACAGCAGATCTGCAGCAACTCCTCACTGCACAAGAGTGCTTGGGAAAGGGGAGAGGACGGCACAAGGGGAACAGTGTACTTTTCTCTGCACTGAAGATCCTGAGTGGGAGTGGTTTTGTTCATTTCAAGGGCAAAAACCAATAAATTCTTATTAGTATGCATACTATAATTCAAAGTCTTAATGAGCCTCAGTGCAATAGCAATATGAAAGACGCTGCCAAGCAAAGAACTGCTGTGCTGCAGAAAACTGGGTGTAAGTGGAAAAACTTCAGCAAATAAGTTCTCCTCTTCTTCAGAAGGAGTTTTACCTTAACACAGTGGCAATTTCATTTCCTTCCTCCATCACCCCAGTCACTGATGCTCTCAAGGTTAATGGCAATTGCCTGCATCATTCTCCCCAGCTGATTTGGGAAGCAACGACCAGGGTAACTGACTGCATGCAAAAGGGGATTGAAATCAAACTAGGAAAACAGTGTGAGCAACTACTCCAGACCCCCATGCTTTCAGGAGGGTTTGCTTCTCTGCCCTCGAACAGCAGCCTCCTTCAGTCCCACTCCTCACGTAGAGGCAACTCAGTTTTCAGTGAGGCCACCTTTCCTTTTAGTCCCCATGGTTGTGAGTCATCATCGAAGGACTGAGGTTAGCCTCTGGAAACCACCAATTTTCTTCCTTCCTGTAACGCTTAGCGATAGAGCCCATACAAAGTTTTGAAGAAAAATATGACCCCAGAGGACATGCATTTGTTGGCTGTCACCTAGCAACCCCTTCTGGTGCACAGATACCTGTATTAACACTGCTAAATAACTGTTCACACCACATATGCTAGAAAAACCTAGGTGCAGTAGAGCAAATATCTGTTTATAGTATAGTGAATATCTGGTAATAGCCACACACTGTAATTCCCTTCCTCCACACCCTCCCCCCAAAAGAGGGCATAGCACAGGGGAAAAAAAATAAATACACGTAGTTCTGTTAGTTTACCCCTGGAGCGTCAAGGCCAAGGGTACTGCTCTCCTGTCCACAGCAGACGGCTGCTCTCCCAGACCAGTCTGGACACCGGGCACAGGAATTCGAGCTTGGCACCATGCTAACCCAACTATGTGGCTTCTGGAGCAAAACCAGTTCATGTCCGGCCAAGAGAGCACAGAAGCAGCCAAAATGCAACTGCCTGTACCACTGTCTGTGCAACTAGGCCCTTAGATACTCGTTCTGCTTGTGTTTTCAGGTTGAAGTTTTTTCCTTGGTAACTACAAAGACTAGACAACTTGCAGAAGTGCCTCAGAAGTCGACCACAGGCTCTGGAAGCAAGGGCTTTGCAAATAAAAACACCCAGCATTGCCAGAGCTAAATAAAGCAGTTGAAGTTTACCTAACTAGCAGTATGTTAACTATAACATACTTTCTGGGGAATCACTGTTTCATTCTTTGAAGCTATGAGCAACAACATGCACCACAGTGCTGTCTCCACAGCCTGGACAGAGGATATATCCTCTGCTACTTTAATTTTCTACTTCTTGAGTTATTCCTTGAAAGTCTCCACCCCCAACACTGCATTCCCATCTATCCACCCCCAAGCACTTGGACTAAATTAAGCCAAAAATCAAAGCCAGCTGATTATTTATTAAACAAACAGGATACATTTTGTCTTTGGTAGAATCGAGCACTCCTGGTAGCTGTAGACTTTAAACTTTACTTTGGGGGGGCTGGGGGGAAGGAAGGAAGCAGTGTTTCACTTCAGGAGAGCACACTGAGAAGTCATTATTTTACTTAAAAGCCATCTGCCTATAAAATGAAACTGTACACGCACGTAAGACTTAACAAGCTATAAACAAGCATCAATAGCAACACTCATATTTCAGTGATAATAGCTTTGATCACGTTTCTTTAGACTACCCTCCCCTTCAAACCATTTTCAACTCTCAACTCCTGTCAAGCCCATCTCCCACATCTGCCTATTAAAGGAGGAAGCAGAAATTGGAATTAACGGGGATGCAGGGAGGGAACTAGTGCACTTTGTTTCTGTGCCAAAAGCTTTATTAGGATGCAGAGTGGTCCCTAACAAACCAGGGGCCAGCAACACGTGCAAATGAAAAAAACCACAGTTATGTACATGGAAAGGCATTCCTAAATTTTTCCAGAGAAATTCTGAACACTTTGTTTCCTGTGAGAAAATGAGCATTTGACCAGAGATCTCCTAATCAGGAAATAGCCATGTCAGGTATTTCTAGAATGCTAATGAACGTACAGAACAGAGCAGGTATTATCTGCCGCCTGCCTCAGCTGACACCACGGACTCCCAGCATCTGAACTCCCTCCTGATTTTATTCAAGTCACAGTTTGCAAAAATATCTTTTGCATGAAAACAAAACAATACACAAAGTCAGTTCCCAAATGGATACAGAGAGCTACATGTGGAGCTACAGGAAGACAGAGCTTAGAAGCCACTTGCATCAGGGATTGTTTTCTTCTTCTGGTTGAGGAAAAAAGAGAAAACATATCCAAGACAAGAATGTGCAATAAAATCAGATTAAGGAACGTTAGTCACTCCTGGCTTCCCCTCAAAACAGAAGTCAAAGACTTTCCGCCATTCATTCACAAGATGTCTAAACAGTGAGTCTTGCTGAAAGAAGAAAAAAAAAAAGAAAAGTGAAAGGAGGCAAAGAAGGTTGCTCTTCTCAAACTACTAATAAGCTCCCAAAAGTGCTTCTCCTTCATCCATGTGCTAAAAGCCAAAGCAATCCCTGCAGCATCAGCAGGCGCTGTGGTCAGGGCTGGGACCCAGCCAGCCAAGAGTGCAAATACGGTATTAAATGCATTCATACTTTCCCACTGAGACAAAGCCTGAAAAGCCTAACCACTGCTCCATCCTCTGTGCTGCCTCTTCCCAGTTAAGCCTCCTGACATTGCTCCTAAACAAAAATGTCCCTGACTGCTTCCGTCCATGTTTACACAAGTAAGAGGATGAGGGTCATGGGCTGGAACAGCTGAGAAAAGCCCGCACATTGCTGCAAACGTGTCCACTCTTCTCTGGATTTGGCTTAGGTACTCAGTGGCTTTGCTGTTGCGATTCGGCATCCATTTACACAAACACCAGTGCGGTTCTCAGAGAAAGGAGGATTGTAATTGAAACCACCAAAAATAACCATTGGCACACAACACTTGTTATTTAGCACAGACCCCCTTCAGCAGTTTTCATGGTCATGATTCAGCAGACATGGTGGCAACACTCCAGAATAAGGTCTCTTTCTCCTTTTTTTGCAAAAGGACCACAGAGCTGCACAGAGAAGCCTAGGAGAGGATCTCATGCCCCAAGCTTAACAAATTTACCACCACACTGCATCCCAACCACAAGAGAAAACACAGACTAATGCAGTTGCAGACAGAGAATTGTGCTAAGCCTTCACAAAGCCTCTCCCAGGGAGCCCTCTCCCCACAAGCAAAATGGACCTGGGCTGCTATTCCCAGCAACTGATGAGTCAAATAACTTTGTTATGAAATGCTTGCTTAAGACCAGAGTTGTTATTTAAGGAGCCAGTATCTCACCTGCCTCACAAAGACAATACAGGTACACAAGACAACACACCCAGAACATAGCTCCTCCCTCTACCTACAGAAGTGATGTGCTCTGAAGCAGCTTTTCTTTGACTGTTTTCAGTGTGTCACACTAGCACAGGAGTTGTTTACCCAACTTCTGCTGAGATAATAAAGCTGGACATACAACACCTCCCAGCAGCTGCAGAAGCTAGTAAATGCACAAAAAAAGCCGTTGGTTTTGGTTGTTTGTTTGGTTTTTTTAAATGAATTAACATAATTTATAATGAAAATTCATCATCTCAGAGAAGGCCTGGCTGAAAAAGTTACCTGAATGGCTATATGAGGTGACATTTCTTTCCAAATTTTGCCACACAGAGCAGCAGGGAGTAACATATGCCCTAGACTTCTCGTAAATATATCTCAATAAAAAAAAGGTTGTAAGCCACACAGTTTCAAAACAGTTGAAATAAAACTCCCTTCCTTCCTATAAATCTGTGCTTAAACTTCAGGCACAAGGTACCGTATTTAGCATTTCCAGAGGGATGCACACAGAGATGACCACGAGGAAGATGGCTGCGGCTGTAGACTTCCCTTTAAACATCATCTTTTCCTTTGAAAACAGACAAGCACACTACATCTGAAGAGAAGCAGCTGTTTACCAGCTCCCAATTTACACATCCATTGGGCAAGTGAGGTCCCACAGACACGAGTGTTTTTGTCTTGCACTGGTCATGTCAGATCCTCTGCGCTGTCAGACACAACCGCGTTCATATATGAGGACTCAGAATCTTCTAAACCAATTGAGAGGGGCAATTCTGCTCCCTGGAGTCTTTACGGGGTTTGAATTGAACCTGGCACCTCAGCTTTGAATCTCATCGTCCTCCAAAGGTCTTGGGCCACTGCCTATTCAGACCATTACTGGTCATCGCCCCCTTGGGAGGGCTAGGAATCAGGATACAAATAATAAGCAGCAGAGCATAGCAGCTGTATCACATTGGTGAAAGAAGAGACAGAAAGAGAAAATGACAGACAGGAAACAACTTTAAAAAAAACAGTGGAACAGTGCATTTGACAGTTTTGTTTAATCAAAGTAATCCACTCAGAAATGTATACATGTGTTCTGAGCAGACTACTCATCATAACTATTTTAAAGACATTAGCTGGCAACTATTTCCCAGCTGATGTAGATTCCCAGTTGAAGGTGCACTAGACAACACACCCAAACTCTTTAGCTTTTTTCCTCATTTTCTTACTAAAAATAACGAAGTGGCATGGGATCTAAGTGTCTTGAAAACACCAGATGATTTTTTTTTCATCAAGAAAAGTTTCAGGCCAGTGCAAAAGCTGTTCACTCAGCTCTTACTGGGATGATAAAGAGTTAGGCATATAGCTTGCCCATCACAAAAGAAAAAAACTAAAAAAAAAAAAAAAAAAAAAAAAAAAAAAAAAAGAAAGCTTACCCACCTTCAGCTGTTGGGAAAGCAGAATTCTGCAAGCTTCAAAAGCTCACGTGCTTTATCATGGAAATGATTACATTATTCAGGAGTGGCTAGTGGCAGTGACTGTGCCACCACACTGGCAGACGCACTGCTTGTGTGAACTAGTAGCTTGGTAATCATCAGCCTCCCACCCTCTGTTTCCAAAAGAAACACCATTCTGAACAGCGACAAGAAAAGCTCCCCACAGAAGCACTACAATGCATGCATATTCAGGGGCTGTTATTTCAGTAGCTCTATTCTTCCACACCTTACAGCAGAATTTGTCTGATTTTACTGACATCCAAGCTGCCAAGAATTGATGTTGAGATTTAGATAAACATCAAGTACAGATAAACATTACATGCAACCACTTTCTTCCAAGTGCCAATATTCTCAGTGCTGTATGCACAGATAAAAAGCTTGAACCACATTCTGTACTTTACTACCTGAATTCAACATCCAGCCTACTTGTGATGTCCTCCCTGGTAGGGTGTCTCCAAAAGCCATTCTAGCCAGATAGCAAGGTATCAGCTCCTTAGGCCTCTCAAATTGCTGTTCAGAACAGCTACTGTTTCTGCACTTGCATTTTCAAGCCAGCTGTTTGCAAATGCTAAGTGCTGTAAAGAAATAGTTAAGCTGATTGTTTTAAAATGATTCATGTTTTAACTACATTGAAAAAAAACTTGAGGCAAAAGATCTAGGAAGCGAGGTTTTGCAGACAGAGTATGTGAATTCAAAACCCAAGTTCATACTGGGTTCCTTTTTAAAACCAGTGAGATTTTGCCAGGTTTTTTTGCAGTTCTTTCCCCATCTTTCCCATAAATGTTTATAACCTCCTGTACATTCTCTCTTCCTCTGCTTTTTGAATTGTACTAAAACTTTCTGTTTGTGGGTAGGCAGGTTCTGGAAGAAACCTCAGCAATATGAAGACTACAATCTCAGAACCGTAAGACCCCCTCCTGCAAGCTAACGAAGTAGCCAGGTGCACAGTTGCAAGTTGCATGCACTGTGAGCCCAGAGAGCCCGAGACTGCATCTGCACAGGGACAAGACTTCCCCCTTCGACCCTGAACTCTGCCTTAGTGCTCTGCACCGAAACAGTACAAACACCAAGAGTCAGGAACCATGTCTCAGCAAGACAGCAGGAACCAAATCTGAGTAACAGACTCCACAGCTGCATGTCATGGAGTGTGATCATGCTCTGCTCTGTAAGCAGTGCCAGACCACATGAGCTGACACAGCCCCATCATGCAAGAGGGATGTGAGGCCGTGCCAGAACCGTTGTGCACCTTACAGACACAGGACCGTAGCAGGCTGCCTTTACAAACCTTCGGACCTCAGCACAACCCCAGAAATACCTCTAGCAGCATTCCCTCCACAGTGATCCCCCCGCAGCAAGGATGCAATTTCTTGTTATTGCTATGTGCAAGCAGCTATCCAGCAATACATGTTGCCGATACTGACGTGCCCTGTAGTGCCAGGACGTCTTCAAGGCAGGGAGACCTGGTTTGCTGGAATTGCTCAGTCCATACCAGTTGCAAGAGAGACACCACGGAAAGGTACCATTCAGCAAGTGCTAGGGAGCAACCTAGCTAGCCAGTTTCACACTAGCAGGGAAATAAATTCTTCTCACGGTCGCTGCTGATGCACATACAGAAATATCTTCTTCACTCTTCTCTCTTTCAGCTCTTGTTGGACATCCAGATGAAACTGAATTGGTCTAAGACAGAGGCAATAACATTTCTGAAGACAGATGGAGCTAGTGACTCTGATTTTCCAAGATAAGCACAACACACCCAAAAAACAGACCAACACTACTCAAGAGCATGCTACCCACACACTGTACGACACCCATCAGGGTAGAAAGGCACCCACACCACACTCTGCAGCTCCAGTACTTCCTCATGATGCAATATGACTCTGGGAACTCAGGATGCAACTAGTGAGAGGAAGGGTGTGGAACATAGCCACCACTTACCAACTGAACTGGGACCAACTAAGGTACAGCACTGGAAAAACACCACTCAGGGAAATACTGCTGTCCAGCCTTACTCCAGGCATCCAGAGTTAGGACAAGTTAATTGCAGGGATGCTCTCCACATGGTCTGGGGTTCAATACTGGTGAAGCTCACTGTAAGACAGGGCTTTGTACATACCTCCAACAACACTCTTCCTCTTGCTTGCCACCACTATGCACTTCCCAGAGCTGATGCAGATGACATGTACCCTTGCTGAGGGTCATCTGAGCAGAGGAAGCCCAGTTTGTTGCGGCAAGCTGTTTCCTGTGATCTGCAACCCATAAGCTGGCTCCTGTGGCCAGCTGCTTCTGGGAATGTTTCAGGGAGGGTAGATGGGTTTTGAGGTACTGCCAAGCCACTTTGCCCACAGCAGCACTTGTTAAATCACAACGGATATCCAGTCTGCAGCTTCTCCCAGTGCTCCCCCGCTCCTCTCCATCCCCTCCGGATGACATGGCATGCTCGAGATGAGCTTAAATGCCTCCTCCTACCCCAGAGTGCCCTGCAGTGCTCATACAACAGAGATCAGCACACAGCAATGAACACCACCTAACATAGAACCTGTATTACAACCCACATGCACCATACTTTTTCGTTATGCCCTATGTGCCCTGTAAGGTGACTGGGAAACTGTGCATGTGACAGTGGGAGGTGTGCTATGGTATGGCAGCCAAATAGATCAAGGAAGGAGAAATTAAATCCCACTTAAAGAGAAATACAGCACAGTCCAGTGCTGTTCTAGGGGGCAGGCTGGGACCCTCAGGGCAGCCGGCAGCCTGCAGACAGCTATTCAATTCTTCGCTTTCAGTGCAAGAAATGCACCAAACTCCACACTGTGACAAGAGCTGCCAGGTAATGCTGTCACATGGCCTTTGAAGTCAGCCAAAAAAACAGGGAAGGGGAAATTCTGCAATACCCTCCCCAGTACCTTTGCATCCACAAGCAAAAGGCAAGAGACCCAAACAGAAGATTGAAGTTAAAAAGTTTCCTGTTTTTCATAGTCGTGGCCCAGTGCAGGCACAGATACCTTGAAGAGGTCAGAAAGGCACCAGCCACACAATTACTGAAATCAACTAAAGCAAAAAAGAACCTGATGTATAAACAGGCCAAACCCAGAGACTCAAGAGGAGATGTTAGCCAGATCTAGTGAAAATCATGACCAGAATTAGCATTTTCAGTCACTCTTGCAAGTGTAAAGCTCACTAGCAAATCAGCACCAGCACTGTCTACACCACAATTATTGTCTCTCCCGGGGAAACCCTTGGGATACAACCTTTCAGGTACAACAAGCTGATAAATGGAGACGTGGTTACCCACATGAAACAGTAACTCCCTCATGAAGCAACCTAACAGATGAAGAGGCAACTTTTCAACCAAGGCACTGCAGAATCCAAGTTCAGGAGACATTGCCACTCCTCCTGCTACTGATAATTTTTGTCTCAGCTAAGAATTGCACCGAAACAAAATTGTTAAAATGTCTTGTTGTATACTGTACTTCAGTTGTACTATACTTTTATATTTTCCCTCTACAAAGCATAAGTCATGTTAGAATTATGCAGCTTCAAGGAATGCAAACTTTGGGAACTCCATTTTTTTCTTGTTGCTAGCCACAAAGACACTACCCCTGAACTTATTTATGGGCTCTATTATAAAGCATTCACTCATTCAGTTTCTTGCAGTTTGGGGGGAATTCTTTCTGAAATTTTATGGTTTTCTGTTTAACCCAGTGTGTTTTTTCCTCCCCTTTACTCACGCTTGCTGCATTTGAAATTAGACTTTAAAAAGTACACAAAAGCAAAAATGTGAAGATTACATTATTTTGTAAACAAAATCACTGCATCTGCTGGATACATACTACTAAAACTACCAAATTGCTTGGCAGAATGAAAATGAAGCAGCAATAAAGCAGGCTAATAAAGTGAACAAATTGGTTGCCATCAGCATCCAGCCAAGGTCATACCTGATGGACCTCTCTTATCTGTGAATGCCACTGAGGTGTGATGAGGAAAACAGCTTTAGGCCTTTTCAAAGCCTCGGCTGGTACCTCAGCTTTAAAGGAAACAGTTGTGTTCACCTGCAGCAGCTGAAGAGGCTGAAGTGCTGTCCCAGAGCCCATCGCTGCCAGCAGCTGGGCAGCCTCACAGAGCCCTCACCGTGCCAAGATGGTGTCTTCCACCAACTCCGACAGATTCCAGCTCTCCAACTTCCACAGACATCAGGCAAGACTTAATTTCTTATTCATATGTAAATTCAAATGAAATAAATGTTCTCCTTCAAAATTTCACAATGTTTATTTTTTTAAAATTCTCAACTCTTCTATTATTTCTAATGCAAAGGGATAATCAGAGAAGAAAACAAATTGGTCTAAGACCCACAGTAACAGTTTTCCCTCGCTAATTGCTATTTCCATTACCTGCTCTGTCACTGCTGCTCCACCCCACTGATGCCAGTGTTCTCCCAGCCTCCTTCTAGTGCCTGGAGCAAAACAGGCACCAGCACCCGCACGCTTTCACCCAACACACACTCTCCTGCCCAGTGAGCAACAGACTTGCAGAGCAATTAAAAAGCTACATCAAGGGGTAGAAAGCTGAGAACCGGAAGGAAGAAAAAGCAATAAGTGCGAGAAAGAAGCAGAACAGAAAAAATACCAGAAAATTAAGGGGTGGGGGGAGACGAGTGGTGTAGAGGTTGTTCATATGAAGTTTTTAGATGTTACTTAATGTCAGCATATGGCAGGGGACTGAAGATCAAGAACAGTGAAGTTTTCTAGGTTAATAGTTTCCTTAATATTCCCACAGGATTCTTTGCTACTCTAAACATAGCGCAGAGGAAAAAATAAGATTCAAGTAGATCATCATCAGGGGCAGGTTCAAGAAAGAGTTCTTTCAACCTCCCCCAAACCGCTTTCTCTCTTGGAGCTGAAAAATATCCAGAGTTCTTAGGCAATATTAATGCTGACACTCACGTTTAAATTTGGAGCGTGCAATCCCGACAACACAGGCAGTCTGAAGACAAAAGAGGAGCTTTCAGTCACTTAAAAAATGGTTTCAGTTGAGTTATATTTGGAGCTAAGTTTTTCAGTGCCTACTACAAACACCTAGCAGAAACATCCTTCACTGCATGCTTGCTTTCAGTGCAAGAGTCTACCGACTAAGTTGTCATAAGACCTTTAGTGTACTTAAGAAGTTTACAGTAGTTCAAAAATTTAGCAGAAAGCCTATTCCTGAAGGCCTGAATCTTGAGTCAATGTTTGTATTTGCATTGTGCTATCTACCCTCCCTCACTACATGAAAGCTACCTGGAGCTTGTAAGGTCTCTTCAGGTAAAATCTGGTGTCAAAGAGGAGACTGTCAAGTGCTTTTCATTATTATCTGCACATTGTGCTTGTTTCTATCACTTACAGAAGGGAAATGACAACTAGGCACAACAGGAAAAAACCTGAGCCATGAGCAGGAAACAGAATCTCTTGTTTTGACTACTAAGGTAAGGAAAGACAAATAGCGGAAAATTCCCTCATACGGACCTTAACAGAGGTGGATCATTTGACAAGTCTTCCTCACCACTGATTTTATACGGTCAAGCCACCTGTTATAACAGCTTCACTATATTAAATAAAAAGGGTCTGACCCAAGGAAGGAAACAAGAAATAGTTTTACATGAGACTATCTTTAAGTAGACGTAATTGTGGGGTTCTTCTATTTTGCCTTTTTAAGTACTGTCAGAGCCACAATCTGCAACTGTAAGACAACAAACAGGAGTTTGGAGGGACAGAAAGGAGTGTTTATTTGCTTGCTCTTATGTGGGTTACCAGCTAAAGCAAAGCATGGAGTTGAGTAGAGGTTCCTATTAAAGGCTGCACGAGTTCCCACTGTAAACAAGTCTCCAGTCTAAATTCAGCAGAACATGTGGTGCTGGTACCAGTTTGATGCAATTTTTAAGAAGCATCAACTGTTAAAGTCTATTTTTATTATTAATATATTTGATTATGTGTTTTTATTATTAAGTTACTAAACTTTGAATCTGAAACCAATCCCATGTAGCTTTAACACAGAAGCACAACAAACATTTGCTGCCAATGACAGAACAGCAGCAGCAGTGGCATTTTTGCCAGGCTTCTGTTCCATGCCTACTGTACCCTGTAACTACTACTATTTACACAGCACGTATTTCTGCAACAGTTCCCACTACCAGTTATCGACCAAATCTACAAAGCCTATCTGTAGGTTATGCTATTTCCATACGCTTACCCCTCCTGTCACTGAAAATTCTTGCTTACCAGGTGTTCTGGCTGCAGTTAAAGTAACCAGTGATGAAAATCAAATATCCTCATACTCTAAAAATTGAGTTTAAGGATAAGGAAAGAAGCAGCCTCGTGCTGGCTCTGCTCAGCCATCAGGTATCACTAACCATGCCAGCAACAAAATCCAAGGCTGTTTTGTGTTTATGTCTGACAAGCCAGATAAAACACCGTGTTTTTAAAGATGCTTAATAAAGTAGTTGAAAGATAATGATTACCCAGTCCCATCATTTGCACATGAAAGGTGAAGCAGGGAAGTTATAGTAATTTGTTGCCAGACTTCACTGGAACAAACAGCTGCATTTTACTTATCTTCAGATATCAAAGGACCTGAGTGGGACAAAGATTACTCGGCTTGACAAGCATTCAAAGACCCCTCCAGCTCAAAACCAGAGATGGTTCTGAGGAAAATCATGAAAGGATTTAATTTAAGCCTAGCAGCAACTCCTATTATACTGGCATGAAATCTACCACCATCCCCTAATCTTGTCAAAGGTAAGATGCTTTGCCTTCTTTCCAAATACAGTGACATTGCACATTTCCAAAGGCTACAAGCAGACATGCTCTTTCTCCCAGGAAGCAGAAGCTTCATGGCAGTGTTAAGTCTCTTTAAACCTGCTGTGGTCCTGCCCATCCAATGCTAGCTCCTCACTGAAAACAACTAGTTTTCTACCAAAGAGCTGGCTCAGAGAGCTCAGCACCTGGGTCACACCAGCGCCACGGCAGAGGAGACAGGGTAGCAGCCCCGGGACAGTCTGACCAACAGCAGAGCCACATCCTCCCGTGTGCCAATGAGCTACACCACGCGTCAGAAGAGTTTCTTCTCCCCTCCTCTGCCCCCCATACAGGAGAGCAGATAAACCGAAGACCTCAAGGCACCTTCTCTGCACCCTTATCTTATTCCCTCAGACTCACAAGACCATTGTGAAACTCCACACAGCTCAACTAAGATCAAGACCAGAATCAGTTCAGTATTTTCCCTCAACATGTGCTGCAACCTGCTTTATTATTTAATATATCAGATGCCTTTAACAAGAGCAGTAAAATCACATTGTTATTGTTCAGAAATACAAGATTTCGAGCAGGTAAAGTCAATGCCTGTGCTGTAAAATAAACAGGAAAGTTACTGAAGAACCAAGAAGATGATATGAAAGACTTCACCTCAGTTTTCCAACTGTACCCACTCTAGAAGGCTGAGCAGAGAGTTAAAGCTTTTAGGTAGCTGGAAACAGGTTTCATTTTAGTTGCTGCCTCAAAGCCAGTTTTTGTGTTTAACACATGTGGTTAAACAGCCAACCACCATTCCTGGGGATTATCTGCTTAGAGTATGAAAGACAATAAAACAACCCACTATCGGTTTTTCAGTCAGACCTGGGCATGATTCCCATTAGCACATTTTTATTTTAAAACTCAGTGTGATTGCTATGATCTTATAATACAAGAAAGCTAAGCACAGATGTTGGTACTTCAAGGAGAACAGAACTTTGCCCGGTAAATAACAAATTGCAGAGTTACGAACTGCTTCCGAACATACAGAAATATGTCGCATGGCACAGCAGTTTAAATACATTAGTCACTGCAAGCAGTTGAGGAAAACCAGCATCTTCCAATCTTTAGTATAAATTAATACAAGTCAAATCCAAAACCCAACCAGGTAAATGCACGGTTTTGCCTGTTGATTTTGGATCAAGCTTTAAGTGAGAACTGATGGTAGACAGCAGCTCTAGCCGCTCAAGGAGAACAGCAATGACTGGTGTTCAGTACTGGTTTACTGTTACAGTAATGGGGCATTAAAATATAACTATAAGAGAAAAAGACACTTATAGCAAGTTTCTGAAGATGGTACTTAATGGCTTTTTACACACTATCAGTTTTCCAGACTGCAAAATGCAAGACAATACAGGTATCGGAAGACATCAGCCTTCTCCAACTTCAGCCCGCCTCAGTTAACAGCTGCAGTTCCTTTGTGGCATTTGCTAGATTATGTAAGGGCCTGTTCTAGTTAGCCGTAGAGAGTGTTTTAGGGTTATTTGCTGTTAGAATGCTCTTCAGCTTTTTTACCTTTTATGTTCCTGCAAGAAGTGTGATATTTGACAAAGATACAGACCCAGCATCTGACACTCCAGCATTTCACCTGTCTCCTACTTGTAGGACACTTACCATGAAACCATTTAAGCCTTTAGAAAGTTTTAAAATTAATTTTACTGATGGAAAGATTGTGAAGTTGATCTGGAATCTGCTTTAGGATTTTTAGTGCCCCCACATTCATTAATTTATTTTTATTTTCATGGAAGTTGCTTAAGAGCAATAGTAATACACCTGCGGATTCACAGAAACAGCAGCTGTACTCACACAACAGCCACACACACAATCACAGTCCCTACTAACACTCTATATGTCTTGTCAAAACTGCCTGAATATTTAAGTAAGTTTGTTATTTCTCCAAACCCCAACTCCTTCAAGTTTTCCTGGAGAATTGTTCTGCTGAGGGACACATTTTCATCAACACTACGGATTTATAGGAAAAAAGCCACTTGCTGAAACTCAGGCAAAGCCAGCAGAGTTCCAAAACCTCAAACCACCATCAGGACACACCTCCAGTCGTGAAGGGGACAAAACAAAAAGGCTTCCCAGAAGAATAGTTCATTTGACCTCAGTCTGGGATCAAGATGAGGCCTGACAGGCTCCTTACCACCTCTCTCATCTCCTTTGCTATTTGAGCTACAGCAGATTTTCTGTTACTGCCTATTATTCTACAAACCCTGAAGAGCAGCTGCCTCCATCACTTCTCCTAGGATCAGAATCATTAGCCTGGATTTACAGTGGTGTGCTCAGAGTAGAGCAAATATCACTCCATTCACTATACTTGCTGTACTTCAACATCTTGACCCTGGACCTACCTCGTTTCCTTCTAAAAAAGTGCTGCACAGAGTACTTACAGGGTGATCAGCACGTTCATCTCACAACACTCCCCTGAGTTTCTGAACTTCCTAGGTTAAAAACACCATAGTGGGTAGCCCAAGCAAAAGAAGAGAAATCTTGAGATCTCCGTTACCTGGTAGACCTCCATTTAGATCCTTATGCTCCACTTGCAAAGTTCAAGGAGTTGTTTCAGGCAGGTTTACAATGAAGAAGTCATTATAATTCTGCTATTTATTCCATTTTATTTAAGAGCCTTCAATACGGCCTGGTTTGAACACATACTCTGCCTCTGTGAGATAGGCATTAAAGAAAGATTTGATAATAACATCATTCCATTGAATTATACAAGGAGAAAGTGTAAATGCATTCACAGTATGTAATGCTAACTCCTTTCAGTTTTTCTGTTCTTTGTTTCTGCTTGAATTCATAGCTTACACTTAAATATTTTTGCAGTATTCAAAAGACTGACTCAAGGGCTGTAGTTTAACTCAAACACAGAACAAACGAAGTCTTGAAAAAAATGATGACCGGATGCATCATCAGATAAGCTCTTCCTTCATGAAGGTCTTGGCTAGAGTGCAAGAGTTCAGTTATTACAGAGCAAGTCAAACACATCCATAATTCCTTGCATTGTTCTAAGGTCTTTGGGACATCCGTCCCTTCCCCAGCAGCAGGCACCTTCCATAGAGAGTTCTGGATGTGTCTGGTATCAGTTACAGCCAAGTGAATAAATTCTTGGGCTCAAAGCATCAGCTGATATAAATTACTACTATGCTAATGAAGTCAAAAGAGCCACATCAGTTTACAACACAGGACACAACCCATACTTGCAGCCTGGGAAAGCAAGTCAAAGGAAAACTGCCTTTTCTTTTTATAGCCTGGTTCTCTAATTAGGATTTTTGTCTGCACTGTAATTTGGCATCGGAGAAAAAAAGAGCACCACATACACAGATGGATCATTACGAGCTATAAAAAATTGTCATAGCTGAGTTTGCTCAAACATAACCTGCAAACGTCCCAGAGCCTTCAAGATCCCAAAGAGTATGAACAGCACTTGTTGCAAGCACACTGGGGATGGCAATTCAGGTCCTTAGTAAAAAGGCTAGCTAATAAGCACTGACATCCTCTGCCTGGGGAGGGAACAGCTACTGTGATCCTGAAAAATCTGGGGCTCAGGAGACTCGAACAAAAAGGAGGAAGTGAAATAAAACAGCCATCCCATTCCCCAGGCACCAGCCTGGCATGTAAGAGTCCAAGCAGCATGAACGTGACTTGCCTCTGGGGACAAGTGAGGGAAGCACTTTTGAATCGAAAAAGTGCAAGACCAAGCTCAGATAAAATACAACTAGGCAAACAAAAATCAAACTAGCAAATTGTTGCTTGATTATTGTGCAAAGAGTAAGTTACTTATTTTGCCACTCTGGGAACAAGTAGTTAAGCTGTTTTAACATGATTGTATAATTCACTTGACAAAAGAGAAAGGATAACCCAGCTATAAACTGGGAAAACAGATAAGATGACTAATCATGCAGATGATAAACAGTTTGCTCTGCTAAAAGAAGACCTGAACTTCAACTATTCAGTCCTTCCATGCCCGCATACTTCTGCCTAGGTCTCTCAAACCCTGCCTACTCTGCAACACTGAGAACAACCTTTGGCAGCCACCTCCCAGGACTTCTCCCACTGAAGGGCAGTGATCCCTGACCCAACAGGCTAGAGAGCCCATCCCTCCTTCAAAGTCACAGAAGAGGACCAGCCTCGTATTTTACTAGCATCCCTGTCAGCTCTGTTTCCTGCCTCTTAAGTCAGAGTTAGGGTGTGAGCCGAAGCACTGCAGGCACATCACATTCCCCGGGATGGCACAATGAATTCTTGGTGCTAGTCACCTTGTGACTTGTGACACAGTCACCTGCACTTCTCTAGTGCAGGTCTCCGGCAGAAGGATCAGCATTGCTTCATCACCCCAGTCTGAAGACAAGGGAAACAGTGGGGTATGATGGAGCAAAGGAAGAAGAGACAAACAAGATTTCAGTAACTCCTATTATTCTTGAAGGGCACAATTTCTAAAGGTTTCTTCTCAGAAAAGGAGATAGACATGATTGTTTGGGAGCATCCACAAGTCTGAATCTCAAATGTTAAGCCCCAGGAGTCCCTTATTAAAGGTGCCATTAATCAAAGGGACAGGCCAGAATTTACTGTTCCCTTCAGCTTTACAGACGGAACGCATGAGAATGTGTGTTGGGAAAGCTTTCAGGCTTTGCCACACATGAAGAGGCACAGGCCTGTCTTCCCTCTTGTATGAGCCTCCTTACTTGTCAGCATGGTTCTTTCCACTAAGGAACAGGTAAAAGAAAAGCTTTTTATAAAGGAAATACAGCACTTTTCCAGTAATGTTACAAGTTATAAACCTCCACAACTAGCATATTTCTCCTACTGAAGAAGAGGGAGCATTTTTTCCACATGTAGTCAACAGTTTTCTCTCATTTGCCTACTTCTGCGATCAGCAATTCAGTGGCAGCCCCCTTCCAACGCAGGGTTAGGGATACTCAGTGGCTTCAGCAGTCTGCCCAGGCAGGGCAAGGACAGCTGCATTTTGAACAGGATTGATCCAGAGACATGAATAAACTCGAACTGATGCAGGCATGACAAAGTCATGCAAGTGATTCCTCATGACTTGACCCACCATGAACATTCACAAGCCCTAACAGGCACTGCAGGAAGGAGACTTAATAGGACTCGCCATCCACCTTTGCATGTTCAGCACAAGAAGGGAGACCTAGCAACCCAAGTCCTCTCCCGCAGACACTTCCACTCAACTGACAGACACACAAACAAAACAAACTGCTCTAGACCCTCTTCTCCACTGCCTCCCTGAGTCCTTATTCCCATCTAAAAGGCAGTGGCAGACAACATGTTCTGAATGTATCTGACGACAACAAACTGAACCACACACTATATCAGCTCATACCAACAAGCAGGCTGGAGCCTCCTGCTAAATCCTTATCAGTACGAACGCCCACACAGCAGAGTCCAGGCCAGAAAAGCTACATGACTACTCAAAGTCTCAGATCAAGTCTCATTTCTGACTCTGCTACTGACAAGATCTTAATTCCAAAAGCCTTGTGCTATAAATCACTACATGACTTAAACTGTGGAGGTAGTGTTAACACAGTGTTAGGTTCCCCTGGGATTTAAGGAGCTCTGTGTGGAAGAGACCTTGTTATAAAAAACAATCCTCATCTGAAGCAACTTCCAAACGTGATCTTCAAGGAGAAGGTTTCAGATATCTGAAACAAAAGCTTGACAAGAACAACACACAGCCACTTAAACCTGATGTCATCTTAACATTTGGACAACTCTGCCCAAGGTTTGCTTGATGATTCAAAACGGGAAGATTCAACACTCTTTAGTGTAAGGACAGAGGGGAGAATCATCAGTTGTCTGCCAGGTCAACACAGTCAAACAAGACCTCATTTGTGACAGAATTTTTTATAACTACATATCTGTGAGCATTCACACACTATACAGACATGAATCATTTGGGTATGTCACTGACTATCAAGATGGATAGATAAGATTTCTAAATGTGAAGGAGTAGTACAACACTAGGATCCCCTCCCTCCTCACAGCTCACTCAAAGAAGTGGAGTGGTACAGTTGGCATGCCCAAACAATGACACAGTACCAGCAGCACAAGGTACTCTCTCCTTGGAGAACGGGCTCATGGCAATTCTCAGCATGTTATCCTCCAAACACCTCACAGGCAGCAATGCAGTCTCTCTCTACCTACCCTGAGATCATGCCATTTCTGCAAGATGTAATGAAACGCCTGAGAAGGAGTGAGATGGCTCCTAGGTCCCTCTTACATCATTTCAGCCTTCAAATGGGGGCCACAAATCCACTCTTCACCTTGCCCCAGCACACTTCAAGGCACCAAAATGAAACTGCATCTTACCTTGTCTTTGTATAAAAACCCTGAGCAGTGGATGAGCACTTGAAACAGCTTTGAAGAAGTTGTCATCATTATTAATAGGGAGAAGGTCTCCATGCACATCAGCATATCCAATCATCACTTCCAGGTTGGCTATGTGATGAATGTGAAGAATTAGTTTGTAGAAGTCTTCGAACTTTCCTGGCTTGTAGCGATCCAGGGAGAACCTTCTGAACTCTGCCCCAAACTGCAAGAGAAAACAAACAGTGCATCTGCTGTCAAACATCACCACAGCCCAATGATCTAGCTTGGCATTTGAACATGGTATATGTCACCTCTGTCTTTCTATGATGAATACAGTCAAATATCAGTGCTTTCAAGGCTACAAATGACCTTTTATGTCCTCACATTAGAATATAACCATGGCTACCAAGACACCACCCTGCTTGACAATAGATATGCTCAAGTGTGCCACCTTAAAAGAAAGTGTATTTTTTAAATATGAAGTTTTCATTAAATCCTCTAGAGGATAATTGCATTTGCAGGATTTAACTTTGAAGATCCATCATTCATTATCATCATCCCGGGCACCCACAGAACCATTCTTCTCTGAAGCAGAAGTGTTCACTCTACTGCTTTCAAAAGAAGTTACTCAGCTATTCAAACAACCTTATAAAAATTCTTTGCACATTTCCTATCAATACCACTGGGATCCAACCACAAGACCTTTAAAGAAGTGTGGTATGCGAGCACGCAGCTTGTTATTAGGAAATATGCTCACTCTACGTGTCCCATGTATTTCCTGGTATCCACACAGGAGGAGGAAAGTTCTTACTCTAAGTTAGTTTTCATGGGTTTAATTTTTCTGTCACTCCAGTGTTTTTAATTTTTGAAGCCTTACAGACCAGTAAGTGGCTGTTTTAAAAAAAAAAAAAGAGGGTGTGATTTGGCACAAGACAATTGAAAATGTTATAAATCCATGAAGATAATTAAAATAAGTCAGAAAGTTATTGAGGAAAAGATTTCAATGGACTATTTCTGATATTAGAAACCAAATATGATATTAAGAACAGGAGGGAAAAAATTAGATTCTCTAAAGGAAATGAAGAGAGTGAAAACACAGGCATCTGGTTAAACTAAGTAGCTTAAATAATCTTTCTGGTACATTTAATCTCATAACTCAGATTATATAGTACTAGCAAACTACTGTTCATCAACAGATCCTTTAAATCTTGCTAACTCACTCCTGAAAGCATGGAACCACATCTACAAATCCAAGAACAAGGAAGGTTGTGACTAGGATCTCATGGAAGATCTTATTTTCAGTCAGTCAATACCAGGGCAAGAAACCAAAAGACAAAAAAGCTAACAAGCAAACAAAGAAAAAAAAGATAATTTTCTGTAATCTCTTACTCAAAATGTAGAATGACTTGCTTTGAGGTTCTCAGATGTTAAATCAATTTACATATGCAAGCCATTCTTTTGCTGAGACTAACAAGAATATGAATCATCACCATAACCATCTTCAAGGAAAAAAACAAAACACAAAAAATCCCCAAACAAACCCAACCCTACTGACTTTGGGTGCAAGCATGTTCTCAAATTACTTCCGCAGTTACGAAAATCCCACTCTTCATCAAAGCCTAGTTGTGATCATCTGAAAGCTTGTTTAGTCAAATTATGCTGCTTGTTTGTAATATTAACTGCTAGTTCCAGTTTGGATTTCAATTCAGAGTGCCCATCCAAATGCATGTAAGTTGAACAAACCACAGCTGGTTCCAATGGAGGAAACACAGTCCTCCTTTGTCCTCCACTCCCTGCTCCTCTCCAGAAAAATCGAAGTGGCAACTTACTTCTGTTGACACATTTCAAACTGAAGAAAAGCTTAAGCCTTTTTATTTGAAAAGTATCTTAAAGTTTTCTTTTTCCTAGATTCAAACAACAAGCAACCATCTCCAAGTGACAAGCTGAACATCTCCGTGGTAAACTAAAGGGGCAGGAACAAGATCTTTGTAGGTTTTGTTTAGGGCTACATCTCCTGCTCCACACACCCGAACAGCAACAAAGGATTCCTTTAGCCAAAAAAGCGCCAGGCCAGAGTATTTGGACGCCAATCCCAGTAACCATTTGTTTACTGGACAGACAACTTGTTCAGGACCATTAGCATGCATGGTACTTGCAAGAAAGCGGATGCTGTGCAGCCTCATCCCGGCCAATACAGCACCCATCCTACAGAAGCACCTGCCCCGCACGGTCTGCCGGGGGAGCCCATCGGTCCCCCTCTGCCTGACACACACGCCGAGGCACAGGCAAGCTCCCATGCTGGGGCATCGCACTCAGCGAGAAAGTGACTCAGGAAGGGAGAGAGGAAAGAAGCAAGGATGGGTCATGTCAACATGTAAATAGCCAAAGTTCAGCTTAAGCTGCCACATGAGGACAACAGCTGGTGGAAGGGCCAGGCATCCCAGCCTAACCCCCAGAGGCATGCTAGACACGATTGTGCCAGTGGAGCGTGACACGTGGGTACCAGTCCACCCACAGGGATGCAATTGCATACTTGGGGCACTGAGGTCTGGTGCGGACGCTGTATAGTCAAATGAACTCGTTCACATGTTCAGCCCCAGGAAAGCCCAAGAGACAACTTCCCTCACCTAGGAACAGGACAATGATAAACAAATGCAAGCAATTTCACTTGTGCTTTTTGCATAACGCTGCCCTTTAAGGCAAGGGACCTAGTAGGTGATTCTACAGAGAGGAGTAGGAAAGAGTCTCTTCAAAGGAGATTTAAGCAGATAACACGGATTATGTTTTGTTGTTTAAAGGTTAGTATTACTGTAGTAGTAGTTTAGCTGATTAATTCACCCCGTGCATACACACAGGCAGCAACCATTGTCAACGGGTCTTTTCAGAAGAGGGGGAAAAAAATGCTTCAGCAGTGACCGACCATTCATCATCCCTAATGAGGCTGATAGAGTATCGCAGTTTGGAGACTGGGTGCTCTGCATTGTATTCAGCCATGATTTCAAGATAACATCCACCACGTATCTTCCAGAAACTACAAATTCTGAGGGCTTTGCACAGATAGCCAGGATGACTATCTGCTTTCCTAAGCTACAAAGTTCATCTTCAGTATATTCCTCCACAGAGAGAGACACAAGGACTGGAGTCTGCCAACAGAGTCTCTGCCAGAACAATACTGTATTACGCTGTTGGATAAACTAACAGTTTTAACAAGCAGATTAGTTTTCCATAATGAAGTAAGTTATTCTGTCCTATTTATCTAATGCAAATACTGCATCTATTATTGCAGAAGTCATAGGACAGAAGGGTCCAAGGGAACTTAAAAGAATTTAGTCTGACAGGGCTAATTATGACTGAGAAAAAAACCTAGAAAGAACTGTATGTTTTGTTTCACAAAGAATAAGCTCTGTCCCAAGATCCTTCAAAGTATCAGCCAGACACTATACTTGCTGTTTGCAGACAGATGACAAAAAGCTCCCAACAAAATGCCATACATCAAGCAGGGACCCTGAGCAAAAACAGAAGCCAAGAAAAATTAGCAAAAAAAGAAAAAACAAAAGTGTTCTGATGAAAGTTGTATTAAAGAAGAAAGTCACAGCTAGCTGACGAAAACTTACACAGGCTGACCAAGAGCAATCAACTGCCTTTTTTTTTTTCCTGGCTGGCGGGGGGACCATAGGTCAGAGGAGAGGAGGGAACACAATTTTGAGCTTTGTTTACTTGGAGAGTTGCTATTTTGTGAAATGAAATGGAAGAGTTATTTGCAAGCAAAAGAGACCAACTTTTTATTCTTTGAATTTTAAGTTTCAAAAAGCTTACAGGGTCAAAAATGAAGCCCTGTGTTTATGAGGTGCCATCCCTCTAGTTTATTGCTGGCTTTGAATTCAGGCTATTGTAATAAGAAAACATCAAAGAGCAACATTTAGCAATAAACATGAATTACGTTAGCCACCTACTTCTCCCATGAAGTAATATCAGGAACAGAAAGAAAAACAAACACTTTCATCCTTGCATAGACTGTAATTTCTGCTTACCTGCGAGATTTTCAAAATGGGGAAGACCTGATCAGGGCTGTTTTATCGGTGAGAAGAAGCAGAGGCCAAGACAGAGGAGGAGGGAAGAGTTGAATGTAAATGGTTTTGTGCTGGCTGACTTCATCTGGGACTTCAGAGCTCTGCTGTCACATTCATGTCTGTGTTTCTCTGTTCCCTCTTTCTGCCCCAGCCACGTCCTCCCCAGCTCACCCAGCACTCTCTTGCTCTGCTCCCACTCTCACAGCAGTTGTCGCTAGTGGCAAGATGCCACCAAGCAAGCAGATGTTCTCTGCAACAGGTTCACTCTTCTCCCCTTCAACTGCCTGCCCCAAAGCAGCTGTGCTCCATCCTGATGATCAAGCTGGTAGGATTTCGTATTCTGCTCAGTCCCTTGCTCACCTCTTGCTGTTTCTTCCAAGAGACAGTCATAAGAGCAAGACAGCCTCTCTTCTCTTTGCCCTTCATAGGAACCCTGTCACAGACACAATTTTACTACCTTCTCCCTCAAGCTTTTTTCCTGGTTGGCATTGTGCCATACTCCTACCCTTCTCCCTTGTATTCTCCCCTTTCACTCCCCCATAAAAATACAGCCATGCTCAATATCTTCATTTCTTAGATTAGTTTATGCCCCCAAAGAAACCTAGTGACTCCCCTTCTTTTTCATGCTTTTTGGACACAATGCTTCATATCTCTGCTTTTCATTTGAAGAACAGTCTTTGCAACCTCTCCAACAGTCTGTGAGGCTCACTTCATGACAACACTTTTCTGCTCAGAAGACAAATTCAGCTTCCTTCTCTGTCCCCATCACTCTGAGATCAACTTCTGTTCATGAGACACACCTCCCATGCAAGTTCTTATTGATCTCTTCACAGATGCTCAGCTACCAGCTCAAGGGCAACTTAAAGCTAAGCTTACCCTTTTCCCTGCTTCACCTACCTTCTTTCATGATTATTGGGCACAAGACCATTACTCTGCCTTCGCCAGCACCTGTAACTCCAGTACCACCCTTCATCCAGGCAGTTGCGTATATCTGTATGTTAATCACCCAGATCTTTTCTGCCCAGTATTTTAAATCCATGGGTACCATTTAGCTACTCATCTGCACAGCTGGACTTTGCCTTGACTGCTGCTCTGTACTTTTCCCTAGCTTTCCTAAACACTATTTTGCCTCACTACCACCCAACTATTTCTTAGTTGGTGGTAGTTTGTGAAAATAGCTATCCACAAAAGCTATTTTCCCAGCCTGTTCTGAACTCATCATCCCTTTCTTTGCCACGCCTGCTCCAGCAGCTCCTCTCCCATCAGGTCACCTGTGTAGCTGCTTTCTCCCTACCATCTCTCTCAGTCAGTACTGCCTCCAAGCAGCACACAGGGCCAGCCTTCCTCACTGCCTCAACTCTTGATATTTAAACCCACTGTGCTGTTCTTCAAGGAGGAGTCACTCGCAGCAAAGATTTTAAAATATATCTTTGCCTTAAGTGGTTGGTCTACCTTTCGAAAAGCAAATCTCTTTTTTCTTCCAGTCACCTACATATCTGGGAACAAACCAAAGTCTGCTTACAGAGGATGTAAACCAAGCTAATCCTGTATTTTCAAGAGAACACGAAGCACAGCAGACACCATCACACCAGACAGCTTTAGCACAAATGCAGCACGGGATGCATACATCCATGGCATGTCAACATCAGCACAAGGGGGAAGAACACTTGGCATCTTGCCACCCAGAGGGACAAAGCACCATTGAATCAGGAGGTCTGGTCAACACTGCCAACAGCAGACAAACTGTGAGCCTAGCTTCCTGCAGAAAGGTAGCCCTGCACTAGCACAGGTCTCTAGCAAGAGCAAACCATTTTCTGAACATTTACTAAGAGAGATACCTGCATGGTTACAAGACACCCGTAACCAGTAAGGGCTCTGGCTGGTTGCAGACTTATTTAAGACCCTTTTAGTTACTGCCAGAGGTTTCCCCATGAGCTCAGGGCCAACAACAGCTGCAGAGAAGTAATCTGATGCACACATGTGCACACACACACACACACACACACAGAGCCAGACCTGACAGGGGACCAGGAACAGCTGTGCAGGACAGAAGCAGGAGGGATGGCCCCAGGCCAGGTGGCCCTGTGGCTGGTGCACCACACCCTGCCCCAGGCATTTCTGCCTCAATTAACTTCAGGAATTTCCAATGGGAACAGGACTACCTCAGTACTGGGAGATTTTGCCTTCACTTACGGGAAGGGAATGTCTCCAAAGGTACATTTCATCTTTACCTTCTGGCCTGCATTGTAAAGGTAATTAGGGGCAAGCAAGCAATCCTTGGAAGACTGCTTCTTGGTTACTAAAACCTCAGATTAAGTGCGTGCAAAGTCTCTTACAAAGGGAATGATAAGGGACTACTGAGGAAAGCACTATTAATTGCACCCCTGAAGAACTCATTGGAGGTGGCTAGTCCTGCAGCCTGCCAGACGGAGCCTCCACAGGTATTTTAACCTCACATGGGAGACATTCCTTTCTGACCTGGCTGTAAACAACTTTTCAACTTTAAAGAGCACCTCAGCAAATTAAAGGTCCATCGTTCAGTGTCCTTTAGGACTGTTTCAGTGTGGCGAGACTAAAATTCAGAAGACTACTTACATGAGACAGACTGGCTGGACGAAGTTTGAAGTAGATCAGAAATTTCCAAGTTACTAGGCTAAAAATGATTACAAAAGCAAAGGTGAGCACCTGGAGGCAGGATCAAGAATAGAGGAGTATGGGAGGTGCTGAAACACAAGGTAGCAGCCCTAGTCTTCTGGTCAATGCATTGTAGGGATATCGATAACCATCCAGTTAGCACAGTTAGCACACAAGCCTGTAACAGATTACTAACTTCAGAAACATTGTCAGAGGAACTACCATCTTTCAGTAACTAGATTTTCACTTTTTTATTGTTGTTACGCAGGACCTGAGACTATAACCCTAGCACCAGAGCATATCGTTCTCTATCCCATGCTCTGTGAAGCCAGGTAGCTCAAAGCATGTGTCCCAGCCTTCCCTGTATCTCCTACAGGCACTACTGCTCACATACTGCCAGAGCATTGGTCAGAGAAGATAGATTGTGCTGGTGCTTACTGCAGCTGTCACCTGAACAGAACTATCACAGAATGACTTGTCTGTGCAACACCTTTTCAGCTGAAAAGTTTGGCCTCTCACCTGTGAAGGGCAGCAAGTATGCACAGGACCAACTGTTGTGGCTCAACTGCTGCGTGGTAACTTGTTAAGCTGTGGTCACTTTCTCTCAAGTCACCTAACCATTTAAAGACAGACCTAAGTTTATTAGGTATGACCACTTCAGAAAGTCATCCTACTATGAAAAACAAAGATTTGTAATAACAGAGGAACCAGGAGTTTAGTAGACGCTATTTAGCACATCAGAATAAATACAATACCTGCTGTCAGAAGCTCAGCAAACTGGGAGGGAAAGGAACAGAGGCAAGATTTCTTAAGAGATTCACGTTTACAATCTCTTTCTCTTGACACGTTTTGCAACAACCCAGACCATCTCAAGTTGCTATTGCTGTGGCATACTGTCTTCATTTGAGAGGGGGAAGCACTGTGGTTTTCTGAGTCCGTGCCACATTTGGTTTGCATATAATCAAGTATGTTTTGAAGCACAAAACCAGAAGTTGAATCAGCTGGTTACAGGGCTTTTCACTGCACTTATTTTAGTTTTATCCTAGCTATAACAACTATGACCCTAACTTGGAAGAATCTAAAGTACTGCTTAAAAACTTAAAGCAGACTTGAAGTCTGTTTTAGCATCCTGTAGGTTTACAGAGAGTGATGCTTTTTGATCCATTTTGAAGTGTGCTACACATGGAAAACATTTCTTCAAACTTCAGAAGGCCTTCAGGGTTAGAGTGAAATCAAAGTACAAAAGGCTGGAAAACACAATTTGTAGACCTCTCTCACTTAGTTAACACCAGACAGAGAAGAACCAGACCTTTAAAATATCTTTACAGGGGACTGGTAAAAGCAAGTTTGCTCTTACCACTATTGCTACAGTTATAACACTGCTTGATGTTATACTTTACAACCTTTCAAATACACAATGTGTGTACATATACTGTAATAGTTAAACAGTCATGTGGACATGCAATACTGCTGAGGTGTCTGAGCAGTATCAGCAACTTTTGGAGGGGTGGGAAGGATGTGAAAGGTTTAAAACAGCTATCTGAATGTAACAAGCACAGGTACACTCCTCCTAAGAGGAGGAGATGACACATGAGCAGGACAAACCACCCACAAGCTGTTTGGGTATTACATCAATCTAGCAGTTGGGCAGGCTGACTTAAGCACAGACTTCTATACTTGCCCAAGACCAAAACACATCATTTTATCTGCTAGCGACTTCATAAGAGCACAGAGCATAGCTGATCCCAAACATGCTCTCTGTCTTCAAGGTCCTGAACAGTATCATGTCTATACTCTGCATCCATCAAAATATGATTGAAACTTTATTAAAAATCCATTTGTGGCATCCACCTGAACACCAACATTTACTGGCACAAAGTGAAAACAGGATGGGAGAAGAGGACAAAAATATGGTTATAGTTAACTGAATATATTTATCTTAATGAGTTTGTTTATAGTAGTAGGGTGTTAGTCAAATTATTGTTAATTTGTAAATCAATTTGTAATACAAGAAAACATGACACTATTAATAAAAGCAGAAATGTCACAGTCAGCATTTCAGTCAGGTAGCTGCATTTTTATAATCCTTAGCCATCATCAAAAGCTCCTATTGTTCAGCAACAAAAAGGGTTTTTTTCCAAAGGACTGTTTTTCAGGGAACTACAAGTGCATTTACCCACCACGAGTAGTGTATTTTTTTATACCACAAGTGCAGTACTTTTGAAAACATGAAAATTAATTCTTACTCGTACATACAGCTTGCAGGAAGTAACACAGTAGTAGTAGAGAAATATTTTTCTGTTGCTTTTAAGCCAAAAACATAAAACTGTCAGTTTCAAAGTGCAAAAAACCACACTTTCACAAACGATTCAAAGGGCTGCCATTTAAAGGCCTGAGGCAGTCTTATACCTCAGAATATACTTTCTTATATTTCCAGAATATCCAAGTGACTGGGGAAGAAATACACACTTGGGCTGATAGCTACCCTCCTATCTGAAAAGCTGTATATACAATTCAAGAAAAAAAACAAACAAAAAAAACCGCTTTTCACTCAGAGCAGGATGAGAGAAGATTGGCTACATGGAGCGATAATTAAAGAGAAGTCTAACCATTAATGTAGGAATTCCTATTTTAAAAGTATTTGTTCTTCTGTAGACTTACACTCATAGGGAAAGAGGCCTGCAACCTCTCTGTAAAGCTAAGGAGAGAAATGAAAAAATAGGTTTGGGATCTCGTGGCCACAGGCAGGTTTCTTAACAAAACAAACAAAAAAAGGCCCACACATCGCATGTGCTGGAGCTCTCGGTAAAAGGGAGGAGAGAGAGACAAAGGGTCATCTGGAAACCTTTTTCAGAGATTAGAGACAATTTCTTCAGAGGGGACAGATACTTCACTTGTCACCCGATGGGGGAAAGGAGCCAGTGAGTACTAGACACATGAGAATACACAGTTGTCTTAAGCCAGCAAGATAACGTGTTTTCAGATCCTGTCTAAAAGGGCTGAAACGATTAATCCTGGGCTAGGCAGACAACACCTAGATAAGAACTGAGCTTCTAACGTATTCTGTCCTGAAAGACGAGAGAAGAGGGATAAGGTGTAATTACAATTCAATTAATATTTTCCTACGACGTGTGCCAATTTCTAAGCAGGTTTCTATTTGTCCTTCCTCTTTCCTATCCAGCAATAAGCTTTTAAGTGTTTTGATTATAAGGCCAGCCAGGGGAGGATACAGAGGAAAGGAGGAAGCACAGAGCCCGGAGGAAGAGGACTTCTTAAAGCCTAACACTATAGCAATTTCCATCGCTGCCATGTCTGAAAACAGAGGTGCACACAGATGGCTGATGCTGTTTTCCCCTTCAGTATTTGCTGCAACACAGTGATCCAAGAAGGCTTCTGCAGCACCTTACAGTCACCCAGAGAAAAACCAGCCTGGCATATACAAAATGATATTACACAGCACCACAAACTCATCCTTCTGCAAAGACATGTAGCCAAAGAACATTATCACTGTGAATGCTCCCACTGGGTAGTCACAAAGCTTTAAAATATCCACAGACATGAGCACTGGGAGCTGAAGCATGCTTGTGGGCTACATTCCCGGTGGAGATGGGTCAGGCTGGGTCCAGGGAAGGTACAGCCTGGTTTAGACCAGCTGAAATCTGATCATCCACAAAGCTCACGTCTACTGGACAAGGAAAGAGGAATACCGCCTCCAGTTTTTGGACCTTCAGCACAAGAAGGATGTTGAAAAACTGGAGTGAGTTCAGCCACCAAGATGCTCGCTCCCTCCCTAGCCCTCCCCCCCTTTTTTTTTTTTAAATAATCCTCTGACACACATCAGGAATCTTAAAACTTAAGGAGACTTGGGGATTGCCAGAGAAGAGTCTTACCCAGTATGATACTAAGGATCTGACAAACTCTCCCCTTCCAATAATTAAGGGCACAAACCAGCTTTCAAAAACTTTCTTTTGGAAACAAAGAAACTCAGAAAATCCAGGAAAATCTTGGTCAGTTTTCACCAGAGCCATTTCTAAATCACGACTAATACAACGCACCACCTGGTTATCGTAACAGAGGCAGGGATATCAAACACCTAGTGTTTGCAGACTATCACCCATCCAACTCCCCACAGCTATTTTTTCCAGAATTCCTTCACATCCACCTCCATCTTCAGCAAAGGAGAAAAAGCAATTTCATGCCGTCGTGTAAAAGCAGCGCACTCTCACACCCAGCTCCTCCGCTAAAAGGGATTCCACCTGCCCACGGCCCGCCACTTCCCCAGCCTTTGAAAAGCCACCCGCGAATCCCTTGATCCCTGGCCAGCAGCATGCCCTGGCGCAGAGGCTGAGCTGCACCCACCTCTGCTCACCTGGCAGCCTGCGCTCTCAGGCGATAGCTGCAAAATCATGAGTTCTCAGACTCAACTTTCGAGTTCTTAGGCAAGTCCGGACAGGCCTCATACTTACAAAACACAGGCAACTAAATGTTCAAAAAGGCTGACTACACATGGCTACCAAAAGCAGCACTCTTGAATCTTTTTGTTTCCCCAGCCTTAGATAGTCCACCCAATAAAAAAAAAAAAACAAAAAACAAACCAACAAACAAACCTAATCCATATTTCTAGATGATTGCATCAGAACAACCCAGTGATCAACAGGGACAAGACAGACAGCATCGCTACCGACCCTACAAGATTACCATGTTTTAACAAGAGGTATAAGGTCTTTATACAGTACTTTACCAGGCACCGTTGGCCAGAACTTTTCACTGGGTCTACTTCTAACCACTGAAAAGTAACTCTGTGAGAGGGAACCTACGAGCTTTACAGACAAAAGAAAACCATCTTGCAATGTCAGTGCCAACCTCTGCTTGCCAACAACCTGCAACAGCCTGCTACATAAACAGTCTAGATGTTATTGCGCACAAGTCATGCTAACAGTATAACCCCACCAGCACCAGGAAATTCAACAGCACAGCCTCCACCGACCCACGCTGCACATCAATTGATCATCACTGGGTGTAGGCCCTCAGCAGGGTATTTTGAACTTAGCCTCTATCTTAAGTTTCCTTCCAATGCAGTACAGGTCTCTAAAGTAACTTCTGGGCTATCAACAGGGACAACCGTGAGCTACAGAAGACCTCCAGTAAACCCCTCCCACCCACACCAGTTTATTTTCCTTCTCTCCAGAAATTTGCAGTCATTTGTACACTTACAACCTCCCTAAATCACTCCGTGTCTATACAATTACATAGGATTCACTTACAGGATTCCTGTAGCTGTAAAGGAAGCTATGAGGTGTTCGTTCTAGGGTTGCTTTTTAATTGTTAATAGAACAAACTCAAGCTACAGCAATATTAAAGTAGAAGAGAAAAGATGAACTTAAAAAAAAAATTTCTTATCTGTGGTCAAGGTTTTCATCTGAAGCTCATACAGTGCAAAGGGTATAACTCAGTAACTAGAAAACAGGATCTAGAGCATTTGGGGGCCACAATGAATGCTGTGAGTGGATTGCTCCTTAGAAGCAGTACAAACTGAACCAAAACTTTCCAGCAATAGAAGCACGATGGAACTTTCCAGGCCAGCTGAGCCCCTTCAAGTGGCAACAGAAGGCTATGAAATGAGGGCCTCAACCTATATTTAAGGTACCACGTTTAGAAATGATTGGAGACTCCCTCGGACATAAAGCAGTTCTCCCACTGAAGCCATCTGACCATCCTCAGGTCTCTGTGTTGCTGAAGGCTGTTTGATCTGAATGCAAATATTAACAGCAGCAAGTGACAAAAATGGTGAGCACTGAGCACAAAGTCCCAAAGAAATCGCCTCCAATAGCACCTCAGCAGGTGACCAGGGCTGTGCACAATTCCAGGACATGCTAACGTTACTCCATACTGTTTTCAACTTATGCATTGCCTATGACTTTTCTGTTATATGTATATAAAACACGGGCTTCTAGGTTTTAGTTTTAGCTTTTTAGTTTTGAGCTTTAAGTTCTAAAAGCTTCAAGCATTTAAGTTTTGCTTAAATGCTACTTACTGGTGCACACAGAGGTGGCAGGCAAGATTTTGACATGCTGGTTCAACCACGAACAACCAGAGCCTCTTGAAGAGAGCTAAGCGAGACCAAGGATAGACACAGCCAACTGATACCATCATTTTAAGAAGCCGAGCCCCGGCAGACAGCTGTTTCTGCAACGACAGCCCTGCGGATCACAGCTCCTTCCCCAACAATACAAGCGTGCAAAAGCTGACTGGCTCATGGCGGGGGCCGGCACCCCCAGGTAACACCTGGCAGAACAGCCGCGGGAGGGGGAAGCTTCCCGCAGGCCTGGCTCTGGCTTCTCCGACTCCGACCTAGGGCAGCACTTCGGCGCCGCCCGCACCGGCCGGCGCGGGGGGGGGGGGGGGCGGCCCTTCTCCCCCCCCCCAGCCCTCCGCTCCTCTTGCCCAAGCCCGCCGGGGCATCCGACCCACCACCCGGGAGATGGCCGAAGCAGCCAGGCGGCGTGCTCCCGCGGCTGCGGGGGGCAGGAGCACCGCGGGGGCGGCACCGCCTCCGGCCTCCCTCCCTCCCTCCCTCCCGCCCACCGGCGGCCCCGGCCCGCGCCCCAGCTCTCCCGCCAGCCGAGGCGGCCGGCGCTTTCTGAGCTGCCCCACAAAGTTAGCGCCGAAGTCCCCGCGGCGAAACAAAAGATCGAGCGGGAGCGGCGGGCGCGGGGCCCCCGGCGCCCGCCCGCCCCGGCCCCGCCACCGCCCCGGGGGCGGGCGGGGAAGGGTCGCGCCGCCGCCACCGCCTCCCGCCGGGCAGGGGCGGCTTGCCGGGGGCGAGGCCGGGAGCTGCGCCCGGAGCGGCGATCCCGCCTCTCCGCGGGCTGCCGCCGGCCCGTCACCGCTCCCCGGGCTGCGGCTGGGGCACGGCTCCGGCAGCACCGGGCGGGGAGGCGGCGGGGCGGGAGGGGATGCCGGGGGAGGGGGGCTCCATTCATTTTCGGGAGAGCCGCCGGGAGCGGGAGGGGCAGGGGCGCCCCCGGCCGCCGCCGGTCGAGGCCGCGCCGCGCTCTCCTCACCTTACTCTTCACTTCCACCGCGCTGCACTCCAGATACCGCAGAGTCTGAGATTTGTTGAAACTCCGGTTCATCTTCCCGGCCCCGCTGCCTTCCTCCCCCCCCCCCCCCGCTGCCGCCGCCGCCGCCGCCTCCCGCCCGCCGCGGGCCGCGCGCCCCCGGGACGCCCCCGCGAGCCGATCGCCCCGCGCGCGGCAGGCGGCACGCGGCGCCCCGCTACCAGCTCCGGCCACTTTGTGCCCGGCGCGCCAATGAGAGCGGCCGCTCCGCCGGCCTCGCGCTCCGGCTCCCAACAGCCGCGCGCCCGCAGATCGCGGCGGGCGGGGCGGCGTGGAGGGAGGGGGGGGGGGGGGTGTGGAAGGCGGGCGCCTGGGCCGGCGGGCCGCGGCCACGCCCACCGTCCCCGCTCGGCCCCGCCCCTCCCGGCGGCGCCCCGCCCCTCGGCGGGCGATGGCCGGGGCCCGAAGGGCGGCTTGGGCGCCGCTTGGGAGAGGCGGCGTTAGGCCCCGGCGCTCGGCGGGCGTGTGCACCTGCCCGGCTTCACCGGCGGCGAGCGGTCCCGCCGCCGAAATCGTTTCGGATGCAGAAAGTACACCCAAAGTAGCCGCCGGACGGTGCTGCGTCCGTCGGGTGCCCCGCGAGCGCAGGGGTGCTCCGGGGTGCCCGTTGCGTGCCGCGGGGACCCGCACGCGCTTTCCGGACAGCCCTGATTATTCGTAAAGAGCGTCGGGATCTCGAAGCGCTGCGAGTCGTTATTTCGAGGGCACAGATCGTCAGGTTTGGGAGGAGAGTTTCCACCACTCCCTCGTTGAAATAAATCGGTGGACTGCCTCCCTCTGCTAGCAGCCCTTATTAATTAGTTAGGTTATTAATTTGAGAATCTCGAAGGAACTTAACTTCTTTCCATCTTCTGCCAAGGACCTTTATAATTCTAACAGACCTTTTCCCTTCAGTCAATTTCTTTTAGTCACTGGGAGTCTTTGACAGTGGTATTTTTTCCGACACGGTCCCACCCAAAACATCAGTCGCGATGTAAAGAAGCTGAGGACGAGGCGCAGACCTGTGTGACCGGTTTTCTACTGCTCGACATCTCCTAGGATCGTCTGCCCATCTAAGGAAGGAGCATGAAGTCCTAGCAGACGTGACAGAGCACCCATCTCCCCTTCTCCAGACCCGCTGGGCGGGTGTCAATGGCAGTGATGGGAAATACCCGTGAATTTAGGGGCAAAAAAAAGAACTGAGTTGGCTTTTCATGTCACTCCAAGTGGGAGGATCAAAGCAGCTGCCCCAGCTACAAACCAGCTCCAGTTTATTGGGAAATGGATCTGAAATGAACATTTGCCACGTGTTCTGGGCTTGCACTGTATTGGGAAGGCTTGCTGTAAGTTAAACTGGAAAAATAAAGTCTAGAGAGCCGAGAAACGCAATGTTTGTATGAACTTGATCTTCCCCTCTTTTTATCTTAGCGTGAGCAATGCGGTGGCTTTGCCTCCCTTTTGTGACGGCCAAGGCCGAGCTGTGGAGACACAGCATCCCCGGTGTACTCGGGGGCTGCACATCCCTTTTGGGATGTTTCCATTTAAAGATGGACCTTGAAATTCAACAGCTGGATCCATATGGTTTAGTGGTTCAACATCTGGAGTAACAAGGACAGTTTGCTGGAGTGAAGTTAAATAGTAGCTAAAGGACGGGTCCAGTCATGTACCCTGCAACAGGGGAAGTGCTGGTATTACTCGCATCACTGGGAGCGTTAGCAGGAACTTCAGGTGGGATGTTATTCCAGCCCACCTGTCCTCCAGCCGACCCTCGGAAAGAGACCCAGCTGTTTGCATTACCTCCTGGGTCAAGAAAGAGCCCCGGGAGTGCTCTTACACATTTCAGGCACGTGGTGACGTGGCTGAATTCAGAATCACAACCACAGAGGAGGAAAGATCTTTATTAGTTTTTGTTTCAAATTTTTAGTTTGTTTATTTTTTCTAAGAAAAAGTGAGTTCTCAACAGTTGACAATTAATAGGCAATTTAGTTTGAGTCTTAACTTTAAATTTGGTACTACTTGTATTTGTGATGTTCATTTGAGAAGTACAGATTAAACTCATTTGTCTTTTATTTTATGCTTCCTTCAGGGAGTGCATATGCTTCATTACCATCTCTTTTATATTAATAAAGACTCCTCAGATTAATGATGCCTACCAAGCTGTGTGCAACCAGAATGGGAATTCAATGAAAATGAACAAAAAATACATATTTTGGGGTGAGATGAAAGCTGGTAAGCCATGCTGGATTCGTAAAGAATAAGACACATTTTTCAAAGCATAAGACGGGTTGATTTACCAGCAGGGCTAAGGGGACTTCCACTCTCCCTTCACTGTCAGCAGCAGCCATTGAAGATCCTGTTCATATTTCCACCAGCACATGAATGCACAATCCTCCTGTTCTCATCTACCCTGTCTTTGAAGCTGACAGGTGTACTGAGGACACAAATGACTGTATTTGGGGAGTAGAGCTAATGTTGTTTCTATTTCTTCTATCCTACAAGAATTTAGAAGTGGTAGATCACTGCTTCTCCCTTTTTTTTAATTCACTTATAAGAAGAGCTGCTTTTCTGCTGTTCCATTCCTGCCTGCTTTTTCAACCTTGCATTAAACACTTTTTGCAGTAAACAAGGTGAATACACTAATATGAGGAAATATGCTCTTTATACCTCTGAAGAGGCTACTGCTAGCAAAGGTTCTTTTCAAACTACTTCAACAAAATTTGGTTTCTGCTGCTTTTTCTCAGTTGATCTGTTTGCCTCTTTAAAAAATTCCATCGGTAAACCTGAAAAAGATATTTTAATTTTAATTATTTTTGTTCAGGTTTTAATATATGTTGCCATGATTTCAAACATAATGATGAACAGACTTTTAAAATAAACGTGTTTTACTTAAAAGAAATCCAATTTGAGTTAAATATCTATTCTTTTGTAAATGAATATAAACAAATTTTACCCACTCTAATCCGGGGAATGATCAGCTTCTGGATAGCCCAATGATTAGGCTAAAATAGGTGCACGCATGGGTAGAGGGTCACAGTACGAAAAACTGGCTGTATACTTTAATTAGTAGAAAAATACAATAATATGATAGACTTATTTATTCAATAACACATTATTTATTAATACTATTATATTATGTATTAATGTTATGTAAGAATTTATTAAAAGTGAATCTTCTCAATGAAGCTTCACTGAAATCCAGTTCAGTCCATTTTTGTAAATTCACTACGATACAATTTTTTTTCCCATTTCCAAATTACTTCCAGGTTTAATCCCTTTCCACCAGAGCAGAGCTGAGGCATGATTGAGACAGCTTGTGAAAACTCCTTCCTCTCTTGCCTCCCCTTCCCATGCCTGTGCCGCGCTGTAATGAGCAGTGACTTCAGCTCCATATACCAGCAGGAACCAAAACACTGTGTGTGCTCCCAGGCTGCCCCGGCCCCAGGTTGCACCACGTGCTGCAGCCCCTACCAGCTGTTTTCCTCCTCAAACTCAGCTGCAAAGATGGTTTTAATTTAACTGCTTTTGCTCAGGCACCTTTCAGGGTTTTTTTTTTTTCTCATCACTTGCCAAGGGCACTGCATTCCTTTGACAATTTCTATAAATCTTCATCTGTTTTAGTAATCCATAGTTAGTTTAACCTGTTTCTGACCTGCAGAGCTTTTAAATCACTATTTCTTCCTGGGTGCCCGTCTCTCAGCCCTTCTTTGCAGCCTTGTCCCTAGATGCATCTGGAGCGCGGGGGCATGTTTGCTCTCACTCAGCCACATAACCTCTTCCTGTGTGCAGCACTGCACCAAATACCCTTGTTTCTTGCCCTAAACCAGGCAGGGATGCCACAGCTCAGGGATGCTAACAGGCCATTAAAAAAATGTTCAGGTATTCCTGTTTTCAAAGCTTTTTTTTTTACCAGACCAATGAAAGGTGCTGCAACATCTGCCTGACTCGCACTCGTGCAATGCTGTTTTTCAGTATGCAAGGGGCTTCCCTCCAACTAGCTGCATGCATTACTAATATTAACAAGTCATCTACATTCTCTGAGAGGTGAAAAAATACCCCAGACTCACATCCAAGGATTTATTTTTCTCCCCTGCTCCCCGCACTGAATTTGCAAGTTACAAATAGCAAATCCTAAGGGCTCGGGGGAGCTGCTGCAATGACAGGCAGGTTTTGGTTTCTTTAAATGTAAACCAAAATGAAGCGTAGCACAAGGGAGGGAAGAAGGGGGATGACAACTATTGTTTTCCTCGTAGCGAGCAGTGTTCCTGCCACAGTGAGGATGGTTTCCACTTCATCAAGCGCAGAGGACAATGCCAGCGAACATCAGTTGCCCCATGCAGGAGCCTATCTAGAGGGGAGCAGGAAGAAGAATGCCACCAGCCACAGCAGTAATGGATGCTCCAGGACAGGAGGCCAGCTGCTTCAGTGGTTTTCCATTGTCCAATCCCTCATGGTGATGAAATGTCTTCTTTTTCTTTCCTTCTAAGAGGTTTCGCCTTCAGGCCTTCAAGAGATGTATGTGCATCTAGTAGGAAATAGAGCGAAGAGAGACGGTTGTTTGTTCTCAAGGGGTGGGGAAACCTGATGCTTCTTTTCTACCAGGATGACGAAGCATCAAGGAAACCTCTTGCATGACTTTACTACAGAATACTCCAAGAGGAGAGGCCAGAGCTGTAGCTGAGGGAACACCACCTGGTGAGCTTCACTGCAGAGGTCTCAAGCGAGCACGGAGACGGGCATTTGCTTATTGCAGCTCCCAGGATTTCTCCAGAGAACTGTTCTGCACTGCTGATGTCCTTTCCCTTTTTGGTTTCTCCAGAATACTACTCCCCATGCCATGCCAGCTCGGTGGCTGGCCATGCCCTGAGAGGTCTCAGGATAGTGTGCCTGGCAGCTCTGCCCAAAAGCAGGGGGGAAGGTGTGCCAAAAAAGGCCAGACAAAGCACTAGGGGTGAGAACTTGGCCATGAAGGGTTGCCAGGAGCGCTATGTGTTAGAGCTCTATTTTTTTCTGTTTTGAAACAACACCAGGAAGGGAGCAGCATGAACGCTGCTGGCATGCCGGAGGGGTGGGAGCGGGCAGAGGTCCCCAGGCCGTCTGCACACAGGTACCCTGGTTTCAGCAGATCAGGTCAATGTGCTCTTGAGTCAGCTGAAAATTTGCCCCTTTGGTTTAACTGGTGGATATTATATAACTGGTTACATATTGACATGTATCAACATGCAAATAATTCAGGAACCAAAGCTGCTGGGATACCACAATCCCAGCGGCCAAACTCTGAGCATCACTAGATAGGGAGTAGGGTGGGTTATCGGGCTGATTGTCCTCTTTCCAAATTACACCTAAATTGGGGTTAAAAGCAAGAGTGCTTTACAAGGATGGCAAAGGTAAGTTTGATTTGCAGAGGTGAGTATGAGGGTGGGAGCAGAGAGGAGAGAGGCTCGTGCTCCTTATTCTGCCACCAAAGCATGCTCTGGTGATATGAATCACCGGGATATGACATTGCCCACAAAATGTAGAAATATTCAAACTATATTTGTTCTGCACATATATTTGCTGAATTCCCTGGGTTTTTTCTCCCTTTCAGTTACTTTGATTCTTGGTTTTCCATTCTTAACTAGGGAGAAAAACATGAAAAAGCAATAACGTTTCCCAGATGTCATTCATTTCAGCAGGAAAATAGATCTCATCCTCCGCCAGTTGTCCAGAAGTAGGTCCTTCTACTTCCACATGGGGTAAAAATGTTGTTTACAATGTGATTTCTTGCCATGGAGCATTGGACTCAACACAAACTTTACATGTGGTAGCTCATACATCTCACATAGCACAGCAAGGTTTCCATGTCTGCTGCATGCTTTTATGGCTTGATAGTAAGTGTAACAGAGATTAATTAAAAAAAAAAAGTAGGGAGAAGAAAAAGGGAGAAAGCAGAGGTTCTAGCAAAGAAGATGGTTTCACTGGTTGGTAGTATGGGTTTGGGACAATGGCTGTTCAAGAAGCACTGAGTTAATTTTTAGAAAGCTCTTTAAGTCTCTAGATGAAAGCTGCTGTGCAGATAGCAGCTACTTATGATGTTAGAATGACAACTGCAAATACTTTTAAAATAAAATTGATTTAAAGGCAGCACTGCTGATCACAGGCCTAGGGTGTGGGAGCATCTGCCTGGTTCTCTTCCCCTAAGAGAAAGCTGTGTTTCACTTTGGCCCTTTATTGTTGGTCCTACTTCTACAGTAAATTGAAGCATAACTGTAATTTGGCAAGTGCAGGATATATCTTCTAATTAGACCAGCGCTATCAAATAATTTATGCCATTGGTGTCACCTTTACCGCCCCAAGCAACTTTTCTGTGTGAAACTGTGAATGGGCTATCGAAACACACACTGTGGCACTGGAGTAACTTTTCTGCAGTAGTTACCAAATTTTCTAATGGAGTTAAGGTGGCCAGATCTTCCTTAAATTAATAAAATTGAAAGAAAAGTAGCACTGTTAATTTTCAAAGTTAGTGTCTATGCAAGAAAGCTGCTATCATGAAGATATAATCATGCCTGCCTTCTGCTTATGGTCCAAGTGCTAATCCAACTAGCTCAGTGAACAGAGAAACCTGCCTGTGGCACCCCTCTGTAATTCTTCTCAGTCACAAACTGGGTTTAACCTCTTTCAGGTAAACATTTAACTCATATGAATGCCATCTACCACCTTTGTTAGTCCTGGCAGCTGAAGCGTGGGGTTTTGTAACAAGGTAGGAGAGTACGGCTTTTGCCCAGTTGAACTCAGTCCCTCACCAAAAGCATAGAGAGGTTTTTAGTTTGGCATGGGATGCAATTAACTGGAAGGAGCAACCAGAATCTTCGAGAAAATATAATTTATTGAGAACTTCCATTTGGGAAGTGACTAAGGGTCACTTTAACTAAACGACCCCAATATTCCTGAATTTCAGCTTTAAGCAATTTATAATGTACTGTGTCTAGCTATTAAGTCAAGCCCTATCAGAAGTGGTGGTTAGTGATCTCACCTGCTAATAAGGGAAAATAATAAGAAACTGTCCTAGCCATGCAAGTTGTGCAACGTACAAATCTTGACTGTTCACTTACTAACTTGAATCCCTATGAAATGTAACACCCTGCAGCTGAAAGCTTCTTAGTAAAAAAAAAAAAAAAAAAAGTCAGATGACTTTTTAAGTCTGCTTTTTGCAAGATATTTTGGCAGATCTGCTAGACCAGTGGCAGTGTTAAGATAAAGTTAGATTCAAAGATGTAGTTCCTGATTAATAAGAATAATAAAAAAAGGTTAGAGGGAAAGGTCAGTTATATTAACATAGCAAAATCCATCCGATGTTTGCCAAAGCATTGCACATAGTTGTACCAGGCTGAAATCACCTGATCCTGTCAGAACTACTGAAGCAAACTCCTGTATGGAAAGGCACTGTGAAGCTCTTAATTGTCTGGGACTGGACATAATCTCTTCCTCACCCACCCGATTTGTAAAAAGATTTGCCAAGAAGCAGCTTACTACATTAGAGATGTCTTTCAGCATGCCTTTGTGCCCTGCAAACACTGAAGTTTTAAATCATTTGTGCACAATCAATCCTTTCCAGAGCTTTCAGCGAGGGCAGTCTCATGTGAGGCTTGAAGGAGTCCTTCAAAGCAGCTGTTCAGAAATGCACGAAGCATGAGGCACATTATATCCTCTTCCCACAGGCTGAGGGCCAGATGTTCAGTGGGTGTAAAGCAGCAGAGCCTCAGTGTGACTTTTTTTGGGGACACAATGATTTATACCAGCCAAGAATCCAGCCCTAAGTGTTTCAGCCAAGTGACTTCCCCGACCTCTGCTGCTGAAGGGCCCAGTTTTGTAATCTCTGGTCTAAACTCCATCCCACACTGACATCTTCCATGAGGTGAGAAGGGATGGGATGTGTTCAGGATTGATGGCTCAAGGTGCTGAAAAGAGAAATCTCTCAGAAGATTCCTGACACCGCTTCTCCAGACCAGTTTGCCTTAAGTCATCACAGGTTTTCAGTTGTGGTGCACTTACATATTTTCCTTCCCGCATTTCTGCTGCTAGCAATGTACATAGGTTCCTTATGTCTGTTTCCTCCCAAAGCAAGTTCCCTTTTGCACCCCCTTAAGATCAGGAAATGAGAATATTTCTATGCAAAGGTGATGTTCCTGTACTTTTTTTTTTTTCCTTCATAACTTGAATCTTCCTGAAGAATGATCGAGGATTACTTGTGGGGGTATGGATTTCAGAATCAGGCCTTTTGGCCATTTTGATAGTGTCATGGGAGGAAAAACTGTTTCCCAGAACCAAACAATTTTATTGCATTCCAGAATCATGTGCAAAACAGGGATCCCATCTGTTCGACAGCATTCCAGCTAAGTATGGTTCTGCCTGTAGCTCACCAGCATAAGCAGTTCAACAAAGGAGCCTTGGTTTTCAATGATAAGGTTTTCTTCAAAAAACAAGACACCAGTAAAAAGGGCTTCATAATAGTTTCCATGTTTGTCAAGGTGTATTTTCTTAAATACTGTTTTGACTGGCAAGGCCGCTGTACTGTAGTGCTACAGCAATCACTCCTAAATTAAGCCATCTCTGAGATCACTTTTGCCAATTCCTATAAATCTGCAATAAATAAATAAATAAATAATAAAAACATGAACCTCAAAACTGATCAATTAAAATTGGGCTGAAATAGACTTTATTTTTTCCCCTGACAGCTTGAAGAGTTTTGAACAAAGAGTGCTTGAATACAGCACCTTAGGTTTAGGCCAGTTTACCAGAGTAATTCTGCAATAAAAAGATTATGAAATGAAAGAGAGAGAATTTAATTTATGAGATTCCTCTAGCTGTGGGCTGGTTCCTGGGATTTTTATCATCACCATGAACATCAGCAAGTTTTGCTTAGCAAGTCCAATGAAGGACTTCTGGAAACTCTAGGTAAGGGTTTTTGTAGTTGCTTGGTTCTGTATATCTCAATTTCCAAGTGTCTGCTTTGAGCCACCTTAAAGTCCTTTTAATGATCTCTCCATCTGACTGTTCAAGATTCCCCTAACAGTGGGAATGGTTTGCCTGCAGGCAGGGAGTGATTTGGCAAACCAAGCCTGGTTTGCCCCAGCCTCCCTATGTCGAGCCCTTTCCCTGCAGTTAGAGGAACCAAGGAATATTTGCATGGCTCTCAAAAGACCCAGCTCATGCATAGTGGCAAGAGGGCTAGAAAGGAGATGTCTTCCAAGACAGGGGTTGAAGTTGTTTTCTCCTTCCCTATGAAGGTTTGGAGGGAGGGCAGGATATCTAGGGAGCCTCATTCTACCCTTTCCTGCCCAAAATCCACATGAGCACCTCTGGGGCACCAGCACAGCTCTGCAGTCATGCCAGCTCTTTCCTGTAGTCCTCCTATACACGTAGCTCTAGGATGCATCACTGGAGGGTGTCAGCAACTTCCCTGATCTCCCAGGATGTCTCTCACGGGTATTACAGCTGTCACCCATTTTCACGCTGTCTGGGATCTACCATGATGCAGGCAGTTCGGCATGGGTGGCCTGTAGGTTCACTCCTTGGGTTCATCCATGGCTGCAAGCATCACGAGGGCCAAGAGATGGGCAGTGACAGAGAAATACAACTCATGGGCAATTAAGAGTCATCCCTTGCCTGACTAATGACTCATGTGTGTACGGGCCATGGCTGGCCCTTGGATTTTTGAAAGGGGGCAGCCCAGGCTGGAGGTGCTTCCAGGGCACCGAGGCAGGGAGAAGTAACGAACGTTAAAACTCCTCATGACTTTCATCTTTGTAAGAAAACTTAGGATTTTGCAGGGGCACAGTATGTGATCTGTTAATGTTATCAGCAACAGCTCAAAACATGTTGATCTTCTGGCAAGTAGGAAGGCACCTAACGACTAAGGAGGGGAGGCCAGGGGAGGGCGTGGGCTTCATGATCAAGCAGCGGGTATAAGCTGGTCTCTCAGCTTCTTCATTTGTAAATCAAAATGAAAAAAATAGCTGTACCTCCATGTCAGGGGGTTAGCACGAGGCTTAATTAACTTGTGTTTATGACACCCTGCTGGAAAGGTGTTAAGGTAATTAGAAATGTAACTCTTACCATCTGTTCATGCCTACTCTGCTGGGGCCACAACCCATGATTAAGATTTCTAGCAGATGTCAAAATGCAAATGGTGATGACTAGTAAGTGGGAGTGCAGTAATGAGGAGCATGAGCAGCTCTCTCTCCTCCTTCTGAGAACAGGCATGCTCAAGTTGTTGTGCTGTCCACGTGCCCTTACATCAAGTAAGGTCCCTTTGCGGGACCCAGCCCTACACTGTGGTGCCACTCGGCTCGGTGTCCGGGGGGGGAAGGGAGACTATGCTGCATCATGGTGTTTTATGATAAATATCAAGCCTCTAAAAAGCAGACTAATCCATTCCATGCCTTCTACCCTCACTACAGGCAACTGCAGAGTGAGGCACTTGCATTGGAAAGGATGTTTTATTGACGCTGTTAAGGAGCAGGGTGACATCATTTGAATTTTTTGGAACAATGGCCTTTTCCCCACAACTGCCTTGGCTTCTATTCACTTTGCCCTGGCGCCACACGACTGGCTGGGATCTGACGTTATTCGTGATACTGGGTGCCAGGAGAAAGCAGTCTCTGGAGAGTGGGTGATCAGGAGGAGTCAGCAAAGTGCTGACGGGTCTTAGTTGGTTTTCTTTCTGTTGGGCGGAGTGATGGTGTTTGGTTTTGGCCTGCTCCATATTTCAAACTTGTAACTTCTTAGGAAAATGCCTCCTTGCAGAGCAGGGATCCAGCTTGCTGGTGCTGGAGGTACTGACACACACGTATGGGAGGGAGCCGAAGTCAGGTACTCGAGGTAAGGGCTGGAAGCTCCCTGGACTGGAGTCAGGCTGAAGGACAAAAATAAAACAGGATCCTGTAAATAACAACGTCCCTCATTACTCTCCTTCCCTTCCAAAGCAGGTAAGTCCTTTGCATCAAGGTGAATCTTGGTTCTCCTGCACTTCCCCTGCTGCTTCCCTTAAGTTCCTCAGCCTCCTTTGCTTCACTTCATTCCTTCTCGTCAGCCTAATGGTTGTTTCTTCTGGTGCAACCTGGAGCTGTTTCCCATCAAGCCTGAGGTTCTTGCATTCACAGGAGTGATGGGCCTCCTACCCCATTTGGGTGTCCCGGCCCAGCGTGACCCGCAGGAGCTAAGCGTGACTAACCTGGGGAGGGTTTTCTGCAAATTTAACCATTCAAATCTAAGAAGGTTGTACAAATGAGGACTCCTCACAGGCTAAGGGTTTGGAAAAAATTAGATGCATGTTGGTGGCAATGTTGGAAGTCTCCTACTCAACAAAATGCTGAGCAAATATCATCTGTACAAATACAATCTTTTTCTCAAATCCTGCTAACATTAGTAATTTTCAATGAAAGATCACACAGTTTATTTCTTTTAAGTATCATTAAGAGGTACATTCCCTAGCCTCTTCCTTGGCAGTGGTGGAGCTGTTTTGCCTGAAACAAACAATACAAAATAATCCTGAACAACCCCCTCCAAACCACAAAAATCCCAAACCAAAATCAACTCCCAACAAGACTAAACTAGCCTGAGGTAGGCACCCAGGGAAAATTTCAGCTCGCTCACTTTTGGCAACGCCGTAAGAAAGCAAAGGCAAGATCTTGTGCCAGGAAACACCACGCAACCTGAACCCAAGGTGTGCTGCCTGTCTTGCACGCTGCAGCTGGCCTGGACACTCAGCACCCCATTTCGGGTGCATTGGCTGCGTATGACAGGTAGTCGCTATTAGGAATTCCTGCTGGCAAGCTTACACCTGAAAAGCAGCTCAAGCGACTTTTTTTTTTAATGCAAAGCAGTACAAAATATGTGAGGCAGTAAGGACTATGTGAGGCTGTTTGGGTAATCACTGTGCAGAGACTTAGTACCAGTTTCTAAAACGACAGTCTCCTGGGACATTGGTTCAGCACTCAGTAGTAGTTGGAAAGACAAATTGACTCTTGGGTTTGTTAGGAGGGGAAGGGCAAATCTTCACCAATGCCCTTCTAATGCACCCATGAGCATCTCTTTTGAATATCTGATGTGTGGTTGTAGTCCTGTCTCTCAAAGATGGCATAGCAGAATTAGAAAAGGTGCAGAAAGGGGCAACAAAGCTGGCTGGAGGTGTGATACAGCTTCTCTGCTACAGAAGATGAACTAAAGCTCCACAGCCTGGAAAAAAAGAGGACTGAGAGGAGAAACTAGAGAGGTTATAAAATCACTAAGTGAATGAAGAGGGTGAATAAGCAGTAGTTATTAACACTTTATCATAGCACAAGAATTAGCAAGCTTCAAATGGAGTTATCAGATAGCAGATTTAAAGCAAAGAAGATGAAGTATTTTTCTCCACATCATTAAACACTGGGATGCCATAGGATGCTGTGAAGGCTAAAAGATTAAATTAGTTCAAAAGCACTTAGATTCAGGGAGGAAAGGCTATCAGGGCTCATAAACACAGAGCTACAGATACATCCTGTGACTCTAGAAACCTCTGTGCTGCCAGCTGCTAGAAGCCAGAAGAGCACACCAGGAGAAGCAGCTGGCCCTAGCCCTTGATTATTTTTTTGTTCCTTTTGTATTCATTCCTAGCTTTTTTGAGAGACTACAGGCTGAGTGACATTGCATGTATGGTTGTTCTTCTACTTACAGTGCAACAACTGTGGAAATGCACCATCTATCATTTGAGGCAACTGGAAAAGCAACATGACTGAGATGAGGTTCTCTGGGCTGGAAGTTCATTAACGCAGCACCAGCAGAGCTACATCAGGGATCAATTTTTACTGTTTGTTTTCAACTACAAATAACTGCTTGGAACAGTAGTCCTTTAGAGCTAGGTTTGGTGGATCGTGCTTCCTTAGAAAGGTTACAGTCTGTAAAATAGCCATAAGCAAGACAAGTACAAAGTGTGCTTTGGTTGGATACTAGTCTTCTCTTTTCATAAAAAGTATGAAATCTGGAGTAATGCAGCATGTTTTAAGTTATACTGTAAAACTGCATCAAAACCATTTCTTAGGAAAACAATGATTCTTGGGAAAAAGTGCCATCTAATACAGATAAAACCTACATTTTTCTTCCTGGGGATTCTCATGGGAAATGTCTTTGTTAGCACATTTTCTGAAATAATTTGAAATAGCAACCAGTTGTAGGTGTTCTGGAAATAGATTAAGAGAAGGAGCAGGTGACAGGCATAAATATAAAACAAGAATGGTAAACCCTGTGTCACTGAGCATGTCACGTGTGATTTGAATACTCCTGAGAAGATATCTTGCAACCTGTTAGTTTTTAAGCCAGCCGCCAGATTGTGGGAGCAGATCTCCCAGCTTAAATCAGCCTTAAGTTGGATGAGTGAAGAATGTTCCTGGAAAAAAAGGAGAAAAAAAATCTCCAAAGGTATCTTTTCCCTTTAATACACTGCCAAGAGTTTTCTTACAACAGGAAGAGTTAGTTTACAAGGACTGGTAAGCCAGGATTTGGGCCTCAGACATAGTAGCAGGAAAGTTAAAACGTGAAATTATGCTGCTAATGTGCCTAAGACAATTGGCAAGTCATTATCTTCTGTCAGAGAAGCTGGAAAAGCAGTGTGAGGAAGAAGAGCCTGCACTGCCTGCAGGACAATTTTGAAAGCTAATGAACCTGTAGGAATGAAAGAACATCAAATTCAGGCCAGGAGTCTTCTTGTTTGTTTGTTCCTTCCTGTAGGAATTTGTCTGAAGCTGCTTAGTACACTGCTGTCTGACGCCTTCAGGTTTCATCCAGTATCATCCCACCTTTGAATAAAGGACCTCCAATGTGTTGCTGATGGAAATGGGTAGCTTTAGACAACTGCATCTTTCAGATTCCCCATGTTCTCCCTCCTCTGCTGTCCACAGTTGCTTCATTGTGGGGTTGCTGATGGCACTGAAGTGACCTCCTGGCTGGGCACAGCTCTTTGCTTTAATCTCAGCGTTTCCCACAGTCATTCTTCTCCGCATGGCAGCCTGGGCAATTTTGATTCACTTCCTTGTTTCCCCAGCTGGGGATAACCTGGTGGCTTTGTGATATGAGTATGCTTCATCCTAAAAAAGACAGCCATAAGGATTTTTTTCCCCCCTTTTCACCGACAATGTCTGTTCGCAAGTTTCAGATTAACAGCATCTTCCAATTTAGGACTGAGTTTTTCTGTTTTAGTAGCATGTCTGTGTTGGTACTTTGTTCATGACTGACTGCAACCTGTTTTTCAGCTCTTTCTTGTCTTCCTTAGCATCAGTGGTAGGACATCAGACTGGACTGTATTCACACCCTCACATTTCAGACTGAGCCTTCAACACTAGGCCCCACACCGTAATAAGATTTTCCTCTGGCCTTTAAGAACATAACACCCCAAACTTCATCATCTGTTCTCCATCTGCACTTACACATCATCTTGCCATTGCCTGATAAAATATTTTCCTTCCTTCAGGCCATAGACCACTTACTCTTCAAATGCCTTGTGTTCATTTCACCAAGTCCTAATAATTTCTGTTTTTCCCATTTCCCTACCAGTTTGGGGAATCTGGTATAAAGCATTCCCAATTCTGTTGGTAAGAGGAAGGCAAAGCTCTCTTGCAGTTAAGGTATTGCCTTATTTTAGCACTTTTACATTAACCTACATTAGGTCCACCATAGAGTAATTAACTGCCACTCCATCTTCCCTAACTGTTAGAAGATGGCTAGCCTGTATTTCCCAGTGGAGAACAGGAAAGACATCCCGGGCTCCCAGTGAGGATGAGAGACCTCTTGGTAGGCAGTGGAACCTGCCCTGGCATTATGCTGGGTTTTGTATATAATAGGATTATAAATTTCACTGATCTTTGTCTGGTGTTTCACCATTGGTTCCACCCCTGACAGGACAGAGAAAGCGCCTTTACACCCAAGAGAGCCAGTATTCAATATTCAGTGGGTAGAGGAATACTAGATTCAGGTTTGCTTCCTGAAGCACAAGCTCGTGTGGAATAGCTGTTTGTTTCCATTGACAAAGAGGGAAGAACTCCTCATTTCTCAGAGCTCATGGAAAAAAATAAGTTGACAAGGGAGGGAAGAAATTATGGAGATGAAGTTGTCAGAAAAACTTGTTTCCCATCCAAATAAAATATGCAGGCATAACATATTTTTACTAAAAGAACCTAATACGAAAAATGTTATCATTGCTGGGCTATGGGAAAGGAAGCACTTTGCCTTCTCATCTCAGCTTGGTTTCAGCAGATAAGCAGAGCTAAAGCTGCCTTGCACAGCTCACAGAAGATGAAATTGCTTATCTTAAAACTGATGTTTTCCAACTGGAGCCTGAATCCTGACCATATGAAGGCACCTGTGTTTCCAGGGAAGGCAGAGCATCTACAGAGCTGTGATGCTAGCTATGTACCATTAAAGTCAAGTGAACTTTGGTTCCTGAGTACAGGGAAAACTTTTATGGGTTGCCTGGGAATTGCATGTGCTCGGTACTTCATAAAAAGGGCTCATTTATTAAGGACATTCAAAGTAGAGTCCCACAGTGGGCTGATTGATTAAAAGACAGAGCAAGGGGGTGAAGTTTATGTAGTTTGTGGGTGATACCAAGTTTGTGCTGCCTGGCTCTGAACACCCAGCTCTGGGAGCAAAGAGCACGAGCCTGGGACTTGCAAGCCAAGCTTCAGCAAGGAGCAGGAAGAGGACTCACATGCAGACCTTGGTTTACTAGCCTAGGCACACCACTGCTAGCAATGCCAGGGACCATTCCCAGGAGACAGAACTTGCTTGTTCTGCTGTTAAACAATTTTGTTCAAGATGTTGAACAGTTGCAAAGTATTGTTAAATTGTTAGCATAGCTCCTGCCAAAGAGCACCTTCCAAAGAGCTCCTGGCCCACGGACTGTTCCCAGAAGGCAGGTTGGGTTTAGGCACACTTTTTGGTGGGTAGGAGAGGTTAAATATATGGTCATGGGGCACTCAGTGCCAGGGAATGGTGCTGGGTGCAATGAATTTGCTTGTACAGACATAGCTACAACTCATACAGAGGAGAAGGTAACAGAGCTTGATTTGAGTGTTCCTGCACAACCTATTTGGGAACCAGCAATGATTTTTAAAAAGTGGCTTTACCAAGCCAAAACAAGTGGCTGCAGCCATGCTCTGGATGACACCAACCCATGAACGGCTGCAGGCACTCTCCTCTGCTGCCCTGTCAAAAACTCACAGGAATAAGCGATTAGCTATCAGCTGGGGGACAGCCAGCCTCCAAAGCAGTACACGCTCTGTGCCTGGGAGTTTGGATACCAAGTGCTGGCTTTGTGGAAGAGAAGGAAGTGAAATAACATGTTACAAACCCTGTTTTTAATAAAATTTTTTCTGCTATTGAGTTAAAACATCCACACAGACAATTCTTTTGGGTTGTAAATGCTTGCTTCTGGTAGATTAACTTGGTTTGTGCCCTATTTGTCGTGCTGGTACTTGAGAAACTGAAAGCGGAAATGAATAGAAAACAAAGGGAAACAGCTGAGCTTGTGTTCACCCTCTGAAGTAATTAAATCAAAAGCAAATGAATAGCACAGATAATGTAACTGATGATTATAAGACTACATAGGATCCTTCCAAAACGTGGAATGAAATGAACTACTCTCTCAGTCTGCCTGTTGCTTATGTTGTTCTTGTTTAAATGTTGAAATAACAGTGTGCCAAGAAATATAAACTGCAAACACAGCATTTTAATAAACACAAAGTGAAATACAACAAGCCGGAACAGATCTGTTGGCTCTGGCAGTTTTTTGTTTGCAAGATGGGGAGGTTGGAGGTGGGGGGCACGCAGGGAGGGTATTGTTCTTGCACATGTTTGCCTGGTGCTGATTAACAGGGGTGATGTTAAAAACTTTCTGTGACTTGTTACAGGCTATAATGTTCAAATTCAGGGCCTTGTACTGCTCTCAATCTAGTCACACAATCCCCATTAAGGAGTGTGGAAAGCCCTGAGGAGTTTGTGTAATAGGCACTAATAGTGTCTAAGAAACAAGAATCTTAATTGTGCCCAAACCGTCTTTTCTCACATTTTGCAGAAGGACCTTGGGTACTAAGGTATTTTGCAATCATATAATCTATTGTTCTTTAAGAGTGTTCATGTAAATATAGGCCTAAAGCAGATCTAATTAATAGATCTAATTAGTTGACTGGTCAGATATAGTGTAGAAATGTTAAGAACCTCCCAAACGTGAAGAAAGCTGAGTGACACCCTTCCCTTCCCCCAATATTAGCCATAAACCCATCATTTTCCCTGCCACACGCTCTGTTGTTTGTCAGTGCCTTGGTTAGCAGCAGTGTCTCTGAACTTGCATTGCTCAGTTTTACTTCTGCTAAAATCCCCATGACCTTCTGAGCTGAAGCTCCTGCTTTGAATCCCAAAAGATCGAGTCTTTTCCAACGTGTAGGCAAATTGCTGCAGCCGTGGTGCCTCCCCTTTCCCTAATCACAAATGTCATGAGCGTGACCATCCTGTGCCGGTACGGACATAAGAGCCTTATGGTTGGAAAGAGGGGGAGCAGCTCAGAGAGCATCTCTCTAGGCAAAAGCACAGCTAGCACAAGGCTGGGGGTGGTGGGGGATCAGGGACCACAGCTCCATTCCCTGCCCTGCACAGCACAGCAGCCCCTGAGGCCACACCACCCCAACCCCATTCCCTGCCGCTGCCTCCCTCCTCCCCTCCGAGCAAGCTCCCACCAATGTTTTAGAAAATTAATGCTAAGTAGAAAATGATGAAAGCATATTACCTGTAAATTACCTGACTAATCATATTCTCTCTCTTGGGACCTATTACTCTTCCGAGCCTGTGACTTAGTCATCCTTGCAGGCAAGCTCTCCCCATTTCCCAGTTTTGTTCATCAGGTTCATCCAGAATATTTGCTAATTTCTTTGTTTTCCTCCAAGCTAGCAGTTCAGTCCTGCCAGGTGCTCAGCTCTCCAAGCTCTCTCCAGGAAAGTAATTAAGCACATGCCTGACTTTAAGCATGTGAAGCTGATGGCAATTAGGAAAAGAGCAGGCTTTACAGCACTCTCTTTTTTTGCTGGCAATGCCTTAGGTAGGTGGGATGAACTGTTCTCTGGAGATGCTTGCCTCTCTCCATTGACTTATGAGGAAATCCTGACAACCTGTACACCAGCAAGAGCAGTCTGAATACACCAGCCAAAACATAGCATGTGGATCCCTTGAGTAGGGTATTTGGACTCATGGAAGATAAGTCAAACACTATTTTTAGTGTCCTTTATTGATTCCTGTATAATTTCCCTTGCTCTTCCTGTGGAAGTTCCTTCCTTTCCAGTAACACTAGCATTTGAAGTAGGACATCAATCCCTATTATGTGTCAAACCTGACTTTTTTTCCCAAGCCTCAGCATGATGCGGAAACTCTTAAACACAAAGTCTTCCTGTAATTTAAACACCCAACTGTATGTGTAATTCAAATAAGATGTGGTGAGTACTAATGAAGTTACCCCCAGGCTCAGCAGATAGTACAACTTTCTGGATTATTCGTGGGAGGGTCGATATAGAGCCACAAGATACTTTATCTTGCCAGAGAAAAGAAGTAACAGCTCAATGAAGGCTAAACTCTAAATGACTTTGGCTCTGCTGACTCTGTAACATCCCTTTAGTGGCTCTGATTTATTCTGCCTTTCTGAAAATTGCAGAAGAAAAGTGGTTATTCATAATTTTATTATACTTGCTCTCAAGAAAGCTGGCTCTCTAGGCCCCAGAAACCTCTTGGAGGAGTTGCTTCTTTTAAAACACTTCCACCGTGACAAATAATTTATGTTTAAATCTAGCCAAAGTAATGGAGGTTGTCTGGCCACTAGTTATGAAAGTCAGAAGATTTAAAGGTGAAAGCTATGCATCAAGCGCCAGCACCTACTGTGTTTCGATAAACAAAGCAGGCCATGTGAGATGAAGAGTACACAAGTATGTTCAGCCTCAGCAGCGATGTATGTTACATCAGAAATTTTTAGACTAAGATCTGTTTATGCGCGTTTATCCATAAAGCAGAGAGCGAAGCAAGTGCTATGCAGTTTGCTCATTAACTATTTTTTCCTCATGCATTTGGTATTGGTATGCCAGCCTTTGTCTCAGGAGGTAGCAAACGCTATCGATTTCGCATGGGACGACAGCAGACAGAAAGGACCTTGATCATTTTTGCATCTTAAGGACAAACAGCAGGAATCTCTATTGCTTCCACCAAAGGTCTTAGGGCCACATTTTTAAGAAACATCCAGCCCTGTAAAAATGCCAAGGGTCATCCAATGGGACTAAAAAAAAGCAAAGCTGGTTTCTTTGCTTTTATTAAGTATTAAATATTCAGCCCTCATCTGTTAGAGCTGCACACTAAGCTCTCATTGCAGAAACTGTGAGCAAAAGCATTGAACACAACCACATTGAAGCAGAGAGACCCACCACCTCCTCAAGATTCTCAGTCTACCATGCATGTGTGCACCAGAGGGAGATAGACGAGTGGAGGAAGGTTTAGCTATTTTTGCTACATATGTATAGCAGGGAAGCCAGCTACGGGGCATGATGCTCTGAATTCATGGCTCTTCCACAGCAGGCAAAACCCTCCCATACACTGCCGTATTTGGGAAATGGAGGGGTAACTGATGCAATGATGCTTGTGACCCTGCTGTGCTTCCCAACAAATACTACTTTTTGACCACCACCTAGGTAAGGGCACCCCAGGTCCATGCCGAGCTGCTCAGTAAAACAAGAGGCTTCTTTTGGCCTCCCACTGCCCAGGTTTGGTGGCACAAACATGTAGCTGATACACACCAAAGAAAGCAAAGGGGCCATTTTTTTCCTCCTGAGGATACCATGACAGCCAGCAAAGTATGGGAAAGCTGGGTAAGCTTTTCATTAAAGCTGTTTTCTGTCCAGTTCAGGTGAATCCTCTGCGTGTGTGTGAACCCCAAAAGGCTTTGACGGAGGCTTGAAATATTTGGTCAATGGGGACAAACTGAAACACTCAACATCACAGAAGAGTTTTCTGTCCTCATACCTAGGTGACCAGTTTGGGTTTTGAATGCCAAGACCAGATGCTTAACAAATAATTCACAGGCTGCATTATTTGTATCATTTTCTTCTAAACTTTGAAGAGTTTTAAATGCTTCATGAAACTCAGATAAAAGCTAAACTCAACAACTGCTAAGCAGCTTGCTCAAAAATTTAGCTGTCTACCTTGCTTTGCAGTTCTGAAATGCTTTAGATGAACGTTCTTGCGCAACACTAGCCCTGACTTCCACGGTGTGCATTAGGACTGTTATAAATAAGTGACGAGTTACATGGTCCTGACATGGTATTTATGAAAAGATCATATTTGCTCCTTTGAAATAGCCACCCAGCAGAAAGTCTGGCTCTTGTACAACGGCATTTATTCGGTGCATCCCCTTTAAAGGTCAGGAAAGAAAACTTAGAAGATGGGTAATTGCAAAACTGGTTCTGGAAACGTGCTCTTATCTCCTCGACAAGAGGGGAATGTCAAGAAGGCAGTGAGGTGAGCTAAAGCAGGCTGGGGAAGATGCAAATTCCAGGACCCTCACGTAGGCAGATGTTACGAAAGGAATTCCTCCTGCCTTTGCCAGCTCCAAGGAACACTGCGCTGTCTCTGGCCAGCAGTGGAGGCATCCAAGGGAGGAAAGAGCCATACACCATTTACCCCACCCACCAATTTTTTGCAAGAGTGGGAACAGGGAGGAAAAAATAAATCTATATTTTAACATGGCATTTGGGTTACCCTTCTTTGGTATGGACTATACTTTTAAATCCCAAATCAACCTTCCTATTCAGATATGAAGTCTGATCTGTCAGTCATTTCAATCCCAGACCCTCTTTTCTGTTGACTCCAGTGGACTTAAAGAGATTTTTTTGACCAATGTTGCTGTTAATTTCAAATAGACACTTGGCCTAAGTGGTAAATAATAACTTAAAAAAATAACCTAGTGTTATTCTACCCTCTTCCTTAGGATTTTTTCTCTGAGACTGACATTACCCTGTTTTGCCTACTCCAGTACTTTCTATCCACATTCTCACTGATCCCAAAGTTATGTCCGTGAAGCACTTCTTGCATTTTGTACATGACAGTGAAGACTGTTTGCTCTGTAACATATGGAAGCACCTAACCTTTAGCATATCTGCTGAGTAGAATGTTATTGCACACCTGAAGCACAAGCCTTAATCCTTTGCCCTGCGGCTGGGCTTGTACCGATGTGTTGAAGGGCTCATAGTGGTCCATCACCGAGCGTGGTGCAAGCTTTTAAACTGGGCTCTCTGGGAGAACTCCAAATCAGGCATCACAGTGTGGGACAGAAGGATGGGCAGGCGTGATCACTTTGCAAAGTGGAAAGTTTCTTACTTGGGAGGAGGTGCTCTTGTTGCAGGTGCTGCCTGTTCTCATGAGCAAGCGTAAATTACAGTTTCTGAGTTTCTGGCACTGGTAGAACTTACAGAGCAGATGGAGAGCCCAGCACAGAGGTGCAGGGAGGCACTGGGTATCACCTGGATCCACCAAGCCTCAAGCAGAAGATGTCCAAGGGCTCCTGAAGCAGCAAAACTTCTCGTCCATAAAGGCCAGATGAAGTAGTTCTTTTGAAATCAAAGATGTGTGTAATTCCTCCATATGCACCAGTGTTTCTGCTGTTTTATTCATCTAGACACAATAAAAGGAGATGTCAGAGCTTGTCTGGAGTTAGGTGAAAAGCACCGTGTGATGGAGGTCAACATTTCTTAACTGTAAAATGAGACAGGCAGTGTGCCAGTGAGACCACAAAATAAAGGAAAATAAATCATCATTTATGGTAGCACCCTAAAACCCCCGCAGTTTGACATCTCCCTTTTATTTACAGTATTGGTGGGTTGGTACTGCTGCATGAATCTGAACTGGTCAAAGAAAGCAGAATTAAACCCCAAAGTGCTTGTTTCTGAACTGGGGTGGGCATGTGTCACCAGATACCAGTGCCTGCCCTGTGCTCCGGTCAGTGGGTGCAGCACTGAGCCAGAGCAGAGGTGCCTGGAGCCAAGCCCTGGAGGGGAGAGCCATGGGCTCTGCCGCCAGCATCGTCCCAGCCCCGCTGTGACCTCAGGAAGCCTCTGTGTCCCCACCGCCGTTATTCCTTTTATTACCCTCATGAAGGCATTAATTGCTTCACGCTTCCAAGGGCTGTTCTTTTAATAAGCTGCTGCTTCATCCACTGTGTGTCCAACCAGCTGGAAATGTTGGGTTTTGCTGGTGTTTGCGCCCATGCAGTGGGAGAAGAGAGCCAGCCACAAATCATGCAGCAAAACATGTTAAGCACTGGATGGGCTGGGATATACAGCCGTTTCTTGCCAAGTGAATGAAACATTAGCATTCTGCTCTCCATCCGATGTCCACGATCATTAGGGTAAGAATAAAATATGAACTTAAAGCATTTGTCTGGGTGCAGTCCTGTGCATCCTGCTGTAGGTGTCCCTGGTCAAGCAGCAGGGTTGGACAAGATAATCTCCAGAGGTCCCTTCCAACCCCTACCATTCTGTGATTCTGTGCACAACAGCCATCAGGCCATAATGAGATTTCTATCCTGTGGTCTCTTGGATATTTTAGACTGTCAGGCCCAGCAGTTCACTGCATATGGTTTAGATTTATGTTTTACACATATTAGACTTAGGGCATGCATCTGGAAGAATGCATTTATAATGGATAAAGGTGGGCCGTTGTGGAAAAATCTTCAGTGTCTCAAACCTGGGCTTCGCTTCGCTTCTCTTCTCTTCTCTTCTCTTCTCTTCTCTTCTCTTCTCTTCTCTTCTCTTCTCTTCTCTTCTCTTCTCTTCTCTTCTCTTCTCTTCTCTTCTCTTCTCTTCTCTTCTCTTCTCTTCTCTTCTCTTCTCTTCTCTTCTCTTCTCTTCTCTTCTCTTCTCTTCTCTTCTTTTGCCTTCCTGTGTCCCACCTAAAAGCACACATGTAGGATCATACCTTATTTCTCTCCCTGGAAAGATTACCATACCTGCTAAATTACAAACCTTCTCTCCTCAGTGTTCCTAAACCAATCCACAGGAAAAATACTGGAATTCAACATAAGGAAACCTAAATGCTGAGATGGCTGTTTCAAACACAGGTGCCAGAAAAATGTTTGTTTATGGATAAAAAGCCAAGTACTCCCGTTTACCCCCCGGCATCTGGCATAATAATGTAACCATCATTTCCAGCAGCTATACGGATTTGAAAAGCAGAGCTCCACAGTAAACTACCTGCCCCATCTAACAAATTGTGAATAACAAAGGGGAAGCTGGAGCTGATGCATGGGGAATCCTTTTCCCCACTTAACTTTGGGCCTCTGCAGGAGCACAGGCTGGTGCTTAGCTGGAGAACAAATCTCATAATGCCACGATGGCACAACGTTCATCCATCACAGCTGTGCTGGTGGTGGTGTGTCCATTTTGTTTCAAGCCAAATGCACAGCTCTTGAGACATGGGTCTGAGATCCACCAAATGGGCGCTAGCAACTGCTGTGGTACATCCTGACATTGTCCTTGCACTCACTTTCCTTCTTTTATGAGTTACATTCATTCGGGGAAGACAAGAGGGAGGGAAGACATGCAGCTTGTGCTGCTCAGAGGAGTCTCCCCATGGTCATCCCTGGAGCTCCTCATGGAGCTATGCAGTGAGGAGCACTGGCACTCATTTTAATAGAACTAGCAACTATCATTTTATTCTTTTAGGTTTTTAATTTGCAAGCAGTGGACACCCACAGTCCTCCCAGTGGCTCTGCCCACAACTGAAGATCTTCAAGAGTCCTATCTGTATCCAGAAAGGGAGACCAGATCCTTAATTCACTTATGAAAGGGCATTGCAAATGCATGTATCTGATGCTGTTGGGAAGTGGGAGCCATGGTAGGGATGCAAAGAAAGTAATATGAGCCTGGAAGAGAGCTTTCAGCTGTCTAGGATATTAAAGAAAGCTGAATATTTGGATATGCGTATGAGCTCAGTAAGAAGCTGTGCAGAAAGCTGGCATGATTTAGACACTGCTGGCATCTGAGGATGTGAAGGGAGAGAGTAGCATGTCAAAGACGATGGATAAGCTGTAGGCGTGTGAGAGGAACCTGATGGCGGTGGTGTCTGTGGCAAGCAAGGGAGCAGGTACCAAGGGCAACTTCAGGAGAATCAGTATCACACTTTGCTGAGGAGTATGTTTATTCAGAAACAATTAAACAAGAGTGCAGAGCGACTCTCTCACACGCCTTTAAAACCTTCTTTCAGCCTTGTCCTTCTCTTTAGTGAGTATAATGGACTTGGTCGGTATTTCTCAAGTCTGCTAATCCCAAGACAGCATCACTGGGAGGGATAACTAAGAAGCACCTGGAAGCCGGCTGAGGAGGACATCTGGGCTTTGCATCACCTCTGCTCTGAGGGAGCATCCAGTGAGCCACACCAGCATGTCAATGAAAGTGAACCTTAGTCAAGAAGGTGGCAGCAGATTTAATTCAGAGGTTGCTTGTGCCTGTGGCATGAGCAGGTTGAGTGTCTTTGGCCCAGGGCCCCTTCCTTTACTTATTCTTGGTGTCTTGTGTCCACTCTAAAGTGTCTGCTAGTGGCTATATCTTGACTAGGTTGCATTATCTACTGCGTGCCTTTATAATATTTTTAGGAAATAGATTCTGAGCATTATTGTTCCCCATGAGGATCTGGGAACTTTTATGTTTGTTTTTGTTCTGGGAACAACCTTTCTGGCATCAGTGAACAAACCACACAGGCTTAAGGCAAACTCTAACACAAAGCAACAGGCTCATTCCAGGAAAGACTGTGCTTGACATACTGTTGATAGGCAACCTCTGAGGAGACAGTAACAGCTGTCCTCTTTGACTTGAATGCCTAGAATATTTAAAAACCTAAGTAAGTTGCCTTCTTTTGAGAGCTGCTGGACAGACAATGTCCCTTCATTTGTCAAAAGGTGCTAAATATAGATCTCAGGGCCTGCACCAAGGACTCCAAATTTGAAAGCACTGGCTGATATTCTTGCTGACTCACTAGGTCAGTTCCTGGTGGCCATGACACAAACTGGAACCACTTTTGGTTGATCTCAGTCCATGAGGTGTCATTTTTATAGGCATGTGTAACTGAGAGCAGAATTTGGGCCACGGGGTGGTGTGGGGAAGTACAGGCCCAGAGGTGTTAAGAGCTGACCACAGATCATGCCTGTACATAATGAGTATCCCTGTGCATGCTCTAAGCTCAAGACAGTTTTCAAGTGATTTGAGTTGATCCGTTAACTATCTCTCATTGAGGGTTAACTCAAATTACCTTGGGCTAAAAGCATGCACATGGGTAATTACCATGAATCATGTGGAGGACTGACTACTTCGTGTGCCTGAAATCCTCTGTTCTCTTCGGGTTTGTCACTGAAGTGCACACCATGGATCAAGGATGGATTCTGACTCTACTGATCCTTGGGCAGCTCCAGTGTGATAAGCAATGAACTCAGCCTCACAAATAAGAATATTAGTCTGTCCCCTTCTAAATAAATACCTCTCACTGCCGCTGAGGTTTGGTTACGTACAGTTACTGAGATTTCTCACTATTTGTTTTGCTGTGCACTTTCAGGAAAAGCTTTCTTTGCACAGACCCCTGTTAGCTGTATCTAGGGTCTTCACCTTGCAGCCTTTTATTGGACAAAACACTGTTTCGCTTAAAAAGGTGCTGCCAGACAAATCAGCCTTATTTATCCCTGAACATGACTTTGAGAGGAGTAACAGAAAGTTCCAACTCTGGTCTTAGGCAAGCTTAGGCTGGCTCAGCAGCCAGGACTTCAGCAGTAGCTGTGTGAAGCCAGCTGTAAATCCATACGAACAACACATTGATACTTTAGCAAAAAAAGCATCAGGCAAGTTTTTTCCCCCGTTCTTCTTTTCTATCCCCAGTGTAAAGTGCTATCGAATAGGACACAATCAATATTTGCTTCTTAACAGGAGGTACTTGTGTGGCTGTGCAAGTTTATATTTAGAATGGGAGTGGTTTAAGATGAGGGCTGTGAGTTCCTCCAAACATTGCCATTACTTCTTTAATGAAATATACAGTTTGCCTCCCTCTTTAAACATCAGAACAGCCCTGTATAACCAATTATTAAAGCTTGCAAGCCTTCCTCAGGCCCATAGATGGCATATTCCAACTATTTCTGTTCTGTGCAACCAGCAGTGGGATGGAGAGCAGAACAACCTAAAAGGTAAGATTAAAACTGAAATGTTTCCTTATAGGCACAAGGGAATGGGAGGGTTTTTTCCCCAAAATTCAAAGGCAGAGAAGTGAGGAGCTCAGAGGAGGCTCAGTGAATGCCCACAATGGATTCTCACCAGTTACCCCGTGTCTAATGATAGACAAGAAAAGCAATGTGGTGGCACAATGGCGTTTATGTTTTCTTGAAAACAAAAGCTGACAAAAAAATGAGGCACAAAATGTAATACAGGTGGGGATTACAAAACATCACACCACCGATGAATCCTGGAAGAAACACAGCCTCTTCCATGCTAGCTTTACAGTGGCCTCAGCACTGCAACGGTCCTTGTCGCAGTGGCTAAGCTGTTGAAGGCAGATCAAGTGTTACACCGGTGAGTGGCCTTCCTGGACAAGAAAGGCAACACAAGGGAAAGAAAAAGGACCAGGGCTCAAGTTTGTTCTCTGAGAGACCTAGCTGTCAAAAAGCCTGAAGAGGATAAAAGATGGGCAAGACGAAGTAGGACCCAGCTGACCCTTCTGGGCCTTTGGTCTTGAACTTCCTATGGTCAAAATCTAATCCAAGAGCTTGCATAAAACTAAAATTATGTCGTCCTGTACTGTCTCAAATTCATGTAAATTATGCATGCAGAATCTGTATAAAGGGTAAGGGAGCTGGGGACAAATAGTGAAGTCATTTGGGAATTAGTTATGGATGAGCAAGCTGGTTTGTGTGAAGAGAGAAAAAGATCTTACGCTCTCAGAGCATTTTACAAGCAGACCTAATTACTGGCCTGCTGTGACCATCAGTGTTGCATTCTGGTACTGAAAGGCTCATTGGAAATACAGGGAACAAACCAACCCAGCACACCGCAGCCTTCAGCGGGGTAACTTGTTAGGGATGATGTTCAGAGCTTTTCTGATTACCTATGTGCCCGCCACAGAAGCCATGTTCATTAGTAGCTCAACAAAATTGATGCTCAGGGCTGTTACATATTTCACTGTGCAATAGGAAGGAATAATGCTGCCTGGCATCACTGGTGGGGCAGTTTTCAATGTCTTCAGATACATCTCTGCAGCCACAACAGCATCTACAGCAGGACGTGATCCCCCATGCACAGGCCAAATGGCACAGAGAAGGGCTTATCCCTGCCACTCATGGTAGCAACCCTCAGTGCAGCCTGGTGACACCTGCCCTGCACAGTACGTGGTTGGCTCTATTGTGCCCAATGTGGCACCCCAAAAATGCCTTTATTTTCTGTTTCAGCACACCTGAAATGGATGTATTGCAGCCAGAGCGGTGGTTTTAAAAACAGAATGCTGAAGTTCTCCATTGCACACTCTTAACACGTGGCATGAGAAGCAGAGTGAGTGTACAGAGTGCTGTGGTGGTGAGTGGGACTGGAACCTAGTGCAGTCCCAGTGTTGCTCCCCATGGGGGTTAGTCCTTTAGCAGATGAGCTACAGATGTTGTCCTGGGGGAACTCAGAGAGCTTGTTCCAAAAGGGACACTGGGATCTCAATATCCCCCATGCAATGCAGATGGTCAGAGTACTACAACCCAGGGCCAGACCAGGCAAAAAATTTATCTGGCATTTTAAATGTACTCTGACCACTTGCTGCTTCATGGGTTAGTTAGGCTAGAGTCAAATAACACTTTGGCTTCATCCCTGCAAGAAAAATACTGCAAGATCTGCCCATATGCTTCTTCTATGAGGAACATGCTATGCTAGCAGAGAGCTCAGCAGCATGTCATTTTAGTAAACGTGTGCTATGCTGATGAATTAACCTTTCTCAAGGTTTGTCACACTTTTTTGTGGATTTTGGCACCTTCTGCACTGTAAACAAAAGAAAAACTTGCGTTTTACAGAGCAAAGTTTGCTGTTGCAGGGTTAAAGGTACCTTTGTAATCTAAACTGCAATCCATCTGGAGATCTGCAGCAAAGCTTATCAAAACCTAGTAAAATAAACAGTGGATGGAGAGAGTTTATATTGGAAATTATATCAATAACAGCATTAGTAAACCAGGCCACATGCAAGGGTGCTGAGAATTCATCAGAAATTGTTCTGATGATCCTCAAATAACAAAGACTTATTCTTCTTTGTTTTTGTAACACATGCGATGGTGAAGTTTCCAGTGTCCTTGAAGCCTGCCAAGAATGGAAAAAAGGAAAGGAAAATTAAGGAAAGAGAGGAGAATGTACTGCAAATACAGGATGACAGAGGGCAGAGAAATGTGGAATGAGCTTTGATGTGGAGCAGATGTACCCCTGCATTCCACAGGCAAAACTGATGCCGAGGCCGCTCCAAACACAACGAGGAGGGAAACGTCTCCTGTCTCCTTTTAACTTTAACACAGAACCATTTCAGAAACTAGGATGGTAGCAGAAATGTTTCTAATAAAACCCCCAAACTTTTCCCATCTAATGAAGGGAGCAAAAAGCAGGCAGAGAGAGAATTATACTCTTGGATACACAGCAGTGCTTTTCCAAATAACTTCTGGATTCAGACACTTTGCAAAGTGCCCTGTGTTACCCTCAATCTGGGGATATTTGCTCTGTCTCCTAAAAATAAAGCTAGAGATTAATATTTAATGCATTGTATAAAAGCGTTCAATTGACATAATATGCAATAAGGAAATGTATCTATTTTTTTATATATTGCAGTAGCAGTAAATACAAGACAAAGCATAAGCAATGGCAAATTACATTATCAGTTCAAATATTTTCTCTTTTTCTAGTAACATTAGAGATGACCCTTTCAAGCTGTTAACAGTATTCAGAAAGGGATGGGGGTGGTGGTCATGGATTATTTGGTATTAGCACTGAATTCAAACCCACATGGAAAGCCTGTGATGTTAACATTTCTGTTCATTCGGTCTGGACAGAGATTGGAGTACAGTTCTGGCCTTACAAGAACTTAAAGGCAGAAGTTACAGTGACTCCATCAGAACTGGTATTTAACCCTTTGCATAGTTCTGCTTTATTAGAAACATATGTCAAAGACACAAAGAACTGACAAGAAGATGAGAGGATTTTTCCTGTGGTTTTGCATCTAGAAGCATATTGAAATGTATACATATACAAGTGTGTTATAATGTATGCACTTACTGAGTATATGAATATGCGTGCATATACACACATACATAAAGATATGATGCTTTGAGGTGCATTTTTTCCATCAGTCAGAATGAGTACACTTAAAAACTTTCAAAAATTTTTAACAGAAGAAAAAAAAACCATTGAAATAGATCAATAGAAAAACCAAGAATCCCAAACTATGCAGCATCAGTTGTTCTTTCAAACAGAAGTGACTTTTTCAGAGAATAAGTTGTGTATCATACATTCTTCCTTTTCTACTGTTTACATGATTGAAAGTTAGAAGTGTTTGCAATCTTTTAAATGAAAATACTCTCCCCTTTCTCTAGGCGCATCTGTTCAATAGGAAGAAATGACATGTTTCAGCAATAATCTCTCAGCAATTTTATATTAATTTTCTGCCCTGAATTATTTAATCGTTTCTATTGGATGCATTAAGTAGCAGTTAAGATAAAAATCAAAACGTAAGAGAATGATAAAGATGAGAATAGTTACTGAGGACACATACAGGTGTCAAAAATGCTCCCTACAGCATTTGGGGCTCCAGCGTAATGTACTGTTAGTTTCCATGCCAGCCCTGGTGCACAATGAGTCATGCAGGACCAGAGGTTTTGCAAGCAGGGTCTGTTGGCTAGGCTGGGCTCATGCAAGAGGACTTTTGATGAATCAGGCAGCCAAGGACAGGGAGTCATGTGAGAAGGGCTACAAGTGCTCCTGTATTAGGATACAACCCAAAGCACTCAGCGCCTTCAGAAACTTCCTCTCATGGGCAGCAGTGGCATGTCCTCCACTTTCATCTGAAACTCCTGATGGTGGCTACAGCCTGGAAGAGAAGCGTGGGACCTTGCATTGACGGGACTGCGTTGGTACCCAGGAGCCCCAGACAACCAGCTTGGAGTAACTCATTCTCTAAGGGTGCAAACGGCTGGTGGCATTTTTCCCCTTGGAGGTTATTAGCCCCAACTCCTGGAAATCAGGAGAGAAGTTATGGGTGACCTGCACAGATGCGGCTGAAAAGACCCCCTCATTGATTTAGTGGGAGATGTCACGCTGGGGCAGGGGACTGTAATGAAGATGTCCCCAGCAGACCTGTGGGAGAGGTCCCCACAGAAGCCCCAGAGCCAACTCCTTGGCAGGAGGTCTGAAGAAAACAGTGAATTAATACAATCCTTTTTGGTTCAGAACTCACGGGTCTTGTTGGGCAAGTGCACAGAGGTCCACCAGGATTTCACAGCCTGTCCTGGCCGATACTCCCCATACAGGAGCCCATGGGGGAGGCAGAATTAGGCCTGAGAATGTCAGTTAAGGTTTAAGCTGAAATAAAGCCTGCCCTATGGCAGCAAGCAAAATCTGATGTTTTATTTCACGCGTGCTGGGGTATACGCAGCAAGGGGTTCTTCGGAGTCCCCGGTGCCTGAATGAAATTGATTGAAGTGCAAAAAAAAGTCAGGTATAAAAAAACCCCTGAAAGCAAGGTAATTGCTTCCAGATGTTTTAAAATTGCTTTCAGAAACGAATAATCAAATCCTGCATGAGCAAGGCACAATAGCAGAGTCAAGAAGAGTCAGGAATATTTATGAGGAACGCCAGGGAGGGCACCTCTTCTTTCAGGAGGGGCATAAAAGACTTAACAGCCAACAGCATCCAAAAATCTGTGTTTTGGATGGTGGCTTGCTATAGACTTTCAGTTTGGCAGCCGGTTAAGCAAAAAGGATTGACATGCCAATAACAAATGAACACAGCCATGACAAGTGTTGTTTTTCAGGCCTTAATTAAATGTGATAAGACACACAAAGACTTGGTTTATTGAACTGACAGCATGGGGCCACTGCCTGTCAGTCATCTTTGCATATGGTCTGATAATAAACAGAAAGGTAAACTTAGAGCCTTATTTTCCTTTCGACTGATCTAGTACATGGAGTATTTGGGCTCGTTTAACTTTATTTCAAAATTAGGATTTTCTTATTAGGTCATTCTGCATATTTTTTTTAAAAAAACTCTAAAAAAAAGACATCTGCATTGCACTTTAAACTGTTACAGACAGGTTACTGCAGAGACCTGGGCCTGATGCCTGCAAGCCCTCCTCCCCCTCCTGCCCTTTGGAACAGATCCCAGGCTAAGGTACCACAGTGCTCCACCGTGTCTTGAGTCACGCAGTCAGTGTAAAGAAATGAATTGCCCAACAAAATGTATAAAAAAAGCCCTTGAAGGCTTTCAACTTCCTAAATATTATTTTTGAGGGACAGTGCCCCTGCTCACGGCATACTCGAGCCTGAACTGAGTACCAGAGAGTTCTGTCTTAACATCCACTGTCCAAAAGCAATTCAGAGGGACTGGTTTTCAAGCAAACTACACCCAGTATGAACGAGCAGTTTAAAACATAATCCATATCCATATCAGCAGGTACCATACTGATTGATAGACTTACACACAGTATGTAAATAATTGAATGGAGTATTGAAAGAAATGAGAGAAAATATGTGGCCACAGGAAAAATATCAAATATAGATAGATTTTCAGTAACATTTACATAATCAGTTTTGTTGTGCTGTTTTTTTTTTTTTTAAATGAACATCTGTATTTATGTATTCTTCAGTTTAAAAGGCAAGCAGCAAACAGAAGGCAACACATCTGAATGGGGTTCCTATACGGGGATCAATGTGGTTGGAAGCACAGCTAGTGCTTCCATGCCAAAGTGGGGCTGGAGAGGTAATCTGTCTCCCACCAGGGTAGATGTTTGTAATTAAGACACCATTCTTCATCAGCTCCTAGCAAAAATAAAAGGTGCTTTGTTCCCTGTGGTTCCAACAGGCAGTTGAGGAAAGGATTAAAGAGATTAAACTGAGCCAAACTGCAGGAGTAATTGTTTCTGAGGATGGACCACGCGCTCGCCCACCTTGGAGCTCAGCAGCAGGTCCCTCCCTGGCAGTGAGGAGCTCCCCAAGCGTGCGTGCCTGTGCTTCATGCACCAGCGAGAGGAAGGGGAGTGTGGGCAATGCTCAGTGTCTCCAAGGCCATGCTCTTCATCTTCACCGAACTCTTCCGCTTTAGCATCACACCACAGTTGGCATGAGGCTGTTTCCTGGTACTGCACTTACGTGTTGGTGGCGTGGTACAGCCACACCTCTGGAAGGAGTGACACAGCAGATCTGTGGAGAGCGGACAAACAGATTAGAGGGGCTGTGCCAAGCGCTTTTCATGCACTCACAGGCCCAGCTCTCTATCATTTTGTCCACTTTAGGGTCATTTCCACTGATGCAGGTTAAGTATAAGGTCTAGTTTTGTAGCACACTTCTTCTCTTATAATGAGATGAATGACCAGCTATTGCAAATGATGAAGGTAAAAATGTAGAGCCTGGTTCTGTCAGGCAATATTGTTCCAAAAACTCAGAAATTAGGTTGTTGCTCCACCTGCCAGTTCAGTCTTTGCTCTGAAGGGAGAAAAAGAGCTTCCTAAACTGTTTGTGGCCAAGAGCTGTGTTTAGGTAAGTTGTGTTTCTGTACAATATTTTAAGCAAAAGAAAGAAATTTTTTGTAAGTGTCTTTATAACAAAGCTAGTATAACTTATTCTTAATAAAAGCTAAGATCATGGACCAGCTTCTCTTTCAATGGTTACAAAAATACTGACAAGTTATGTTGGGGACTAAATTTGTTTATGAGGTCTGTATCACTTTGTAAAGGATCCTTATGTCTGACATGTAAAGCTACATTCAGGACATGCCCATCACACCATATTCACAGCTATACTGTGGCTGTCAGCGTTGTCCTGGGTATAGTAATTTCTGGCGAGGCTGACAGGTGACCAAGCCTCATGGGATTTGCCCCCATGGTTGGCTAATGATGCTTCTGGTGCTCTACAAAAGTGAAGTCCTCCAGGGAAAGAGATTCCTGATGCTGAGAAGGCACCTGTGTCTGCGTGGGGCAAAGGATGCAGCCTGGGAGGAGCTGCTTTACAGCACCACATGCCCATGTCAAGGATGGAGTGCCTTTGTTTTGGGCAGCCCTAGCCCGATCACTACCTAGAGAGCGCCCCAACACCCTCTTTTTAGCAGTCTGATGAAGCTGGCATTACATCCCCATACTGAGCAAGGGGGACCAAAGCCAGACATCAATTTTCCCTCCCCCCCTTTTTGTGTTTCTTGTCTTTCTGTCACCACATACCTCTCTGCACCTTCCCCTGACCCTCACCAGGGGGACACAGGTCTCAGGCTCGCAGCCTGGCTCTAGCTCCCAAGCAAAGGCGGCAGGTGGCTCCCAGCTCCTCACCCAGCCCTTTACACCTGCTCCCTGTCCTGGCACAAAGTGCTGCATGCACTTACTTGGCCTGGGCATGTGTGGTCACTTGCCATGGGGAGAAGGGCAGTGACTCAGTCTCCTTGTCCCAAGAAGAAAGACTTCTGCTCCAGGGAGACTTAGGTTGACCAAATAAGTAAAACCTCCAAGTGAGAGAAGCCCACTGCATTACCTGATTTAGTGGAACAGCCAACATAAAACCAAAACAAGAGGTCCCCAAAGATTAAGTGTCACCAGCCTCCTTAGAGGAATTAAGGCTGATTCTAGGTTTATCCCTAAACCTCACCCTCTGGTGGTCTGCCAATATGCCCGAGACAAAGCAAAGTCAGCTCCATCATGACCCTCTGTCAGACATGCACAGGGATACCTTGATGGTCGACAGCCTCCACACCTTTCTATTTCCCCCCCACTTGTATTAACATGGCCTGTGACCGTGTCATGTGTTTTCCAACTAAGTTTCTGTTATATCAAATAAACCATGCCAGAAACAACCACCTCAGCAGCCTTTGCCTCCCTGTTTTGCTGCAGGCAGTGAGCCTGGGAGCCTTCCCTTCAGAGCCAAAGGCTTTGACCTTCTCCCATCAGCAGCTGGCATTAAAGCGTTTGTCTCTCTGCAGCAGTTGTGCACCAGGAGGAAGGGAGGAATGAAAACCTCCCGTAACCAAGCTTGCTTGTGCCTCTTTGCTCAGTGATTTAATCTTTCTAACACAAATCCTCTCTCTTGCAAAGAAAACTTTTGCTTTTTTAAACAGCTCTAGCTACACTGTTAAAAGCAGCACTTGAAAGCAGAGGTCATGGATGCACAGTTGGACTTCCCTTTAATTGTTCGGAGCTTATTTCATGGATCATCTATGCTTGGACAGTCTCCTGCCTTCACAGGCACTCTGGAGAGCCAGGACTGATAGCAAAAGCAAGGGCAAAACATAGTATTGCTACAGCGCACATAAATTCTTCATTTTCCCTGTCTGAACAGCTCTCCTGACATCAATGGGATGGGGAACCAGAGCACAGATAAATACAAGCTTAATGTTTGCAGGACTTAGACCTTAAGCAAGCAATAGGTTCTTCCACCTAGAAGGAATTATTTGTGTTAGTCTTTCAGGGAAGGCAGGCAGAATTGAGCAATGGTTCAATACAAGATAAAGTTTTTGTGCAGTGAGACACAAGCCATTATCAGCACGGAATTAACTGGGAAAGTGATAAAGATCACAGTGGTTTTCTAGACTCAGGATTGACTACATTTCTACTCATCTTGCACAGTAAGCCTTTTGACAGGTTAGTGTGAAGATGTCTGAGCAAACAAGAGAATATTGATAAAATGAAGACATTATCCATCCAAGAAGTGGAATGGAATTCATTCTTTCCCTTTTGGATCATTTTCCTCCCTCTCAGGTGCAGAGGCCCCTGCACATGGGTCCTGTTGGTCCTTTCATTGTAATCTAGGTTTATTTTGCCCTCCAGATGCTCCTCTTTCACTGGCTGCTTCTCCCCCAGTGTCTGCAGGGGGTACAGCATATGAGGGTAGAAAGAATTCCCACCAGCACTGTTTGATCAAAATGCTTTTCCAATATAAACAACCTAAAAGAAGGACCATGGGGAAACTTAGAGAGAAAAAAAAAGTATTCACTTCCCATAGGGATAATTCTGCTGTTTAGAGTTTGTCAGATTGGCAGAGACTCTGGTGCAAATACAGTTTCTACAACTAGTGCTATGAGTTACCACGACCATTTTCCTTTGAGAAGATATTTTTTCCAGGAACTTTTCTTCTCTAGAACTGTGGCCTAATGCTTCCATAAAATACCTTATTACATGGTTTAGAGGAAGTATGAAAGACCATAGAAGCATATACTGTGTGATATAAGCCTCCTTTCTTTCAAACACCTACTATTTACTCAATTAGATTGTCTCAGTTAGTTTTCTGGAAAAGAGATGAGTTCACAAAGGAGTTTCACAAAGGAAAGGGTCTGCAACAAAACTCTTCTTTTCAGCCTTGGAACGAACACACGTAACACCTCATCCCTTGCAGGCCAGTAGAAGCCCTGCTTTGGTAGAAAAAGCTGTTATCTATAACCATTCTTTCTCTTTATGGATCGTTTTCCTGTCCCTCAAGTGCAGAGGACCCTGCCCCTGGCTCCTGCTAGCCCTTTATTATAGTCTGGGTTTATTCTGCCCTCCGTATGCTCCAGTTGCACTGCATATTGTCAGGTGTTTCCTGCTATCGACTATATTTCTTATTTACATTGGGTGTGCTTTGCAGCTTGAAATTTCTTGTTTTCAGTGTACACAACATAAGAACATGAGAATCAAATAGCACTAATAAAACATTGTCAGCAGTTAGACTATGGCATCCAAGGTATGATTAAGGGATAACCCTAGGCTAAGATACTGTTTGGCAAAGGCTGGGTTCAGTCAACCTCAGTGTTACACACTAAGCAAAACTGCACTGTCTGTGTGCCACTGGAAGTCTAATTATGCGTCTCCTATGCATTTGTCACAGTGGCAACCTTATCTCTATTATCTCTCGGTTACAGGCAAGAAATCAAATGAAAAGGTTTAGTGACTTCTAGGCCAGCAATGTCCAGCCAATATCCCTATGGGGTGTTTGCAGCCTCACAAAGGGCTCCTCAGGAAGTGGCACGCTCCAGGTTGCTCTCCTTCCTAGGAGCGCCTGGAGACAAGGTTACCTTTCCAAGCAGCTGTCCTGGTCATGAGTGTGAGCGGTCAGTCAAGCAAGCCTAGATTGTTACTACCTTTAGTGCTCATATCTGGTCTAAAGTCTTTGTCTTTAAAAGGGATAATGGAAGTTCCTTCACCCAGTTGTCACTAGTTAATGACACTTAAGTGAGTTAGTTAAACATTCACATTAGCATTATGTTAACAACAACATTAACATCTGCTTATTTACCAATATGCCTCATTAAAAGTAAGCAAATAATTATTTCCAAGAGTGTACTGCAGTCACTCACATACAAGGTGTGTTAATGCTACCAAAGAAGGCTCACATGGACCAGAGACAGGTGTTGTCTAGAAGGCACACTGAGCCTGCATAGAGTAACTAGGTTACACAGCAAGCCTACGCTTATCAGCAAGGATGCATTTGCTTCTGCTCATGTGCCAGGGCAAACAGCCCCAGGAAAGCAAAGGCCTCACATGCATCTGCCTCATCTGCTGCAATGAGCTTTCCTGGTTTGCTAAGTGAGTTTTGCCATGTGTGTGCTGTTCTTGATGGCTGCCTGGCAGAGAAGCATCTAAATAGTTCTAAAGGCAAATTGTGTCCTTTAAATGCCATTCTTGTTGCTCTGTCTTGAGAGGACTCAGCTAACTGAACTAGCATATTAAGTCTGTGATACTGCAGCTAAGCAACCTTTACCCTGAATAGCTGGAGTTTATAGTTAGAAAAGCAGTGCTGGCTTCATTAGCCTTTTCTGTGAATTCATAGCTAAGCGAAGGTAAAGGGCCCAGGGAATTGGTGCCCTGCCCTACAGAAGTCCACATGAAACTATGCACTCTAGAAGCAAAGCTATGGACAAATATGGAGACCTTCTATGACAGGTTTTCATCTTATCAAGATACCAACTTTTTGCTATAAACACCATAGGTAGCCTTGGCCTGGAAGTTTGAGAGCAGATGGTCTGAGCAGCTCGTCAGTGCCTTGGCTTTAGGTGCCAGAGCTGGGACATCAGGGTGAAGCACTTCTTGGAGGAGACATGGACGCAGCCCTACATGTGAAAGGCAATGGCCAAAGACTTTGAAGAAGCCTGAATTTCCCCATACATCTTCACCCCTACTTTTGTACATTTAAATAACTTACTTATGGCAGGGTAGTTCAACAGTGCAGATTAACTCAGAAACATGAGTAACTGAAGCCTGAGATACCCTCGCTTCTCAGCTAATGCTGCACAGCAGCAAGAGCACCTCAGCTCCTCTAAGAATGTAGAAAAAGTATATTCATGAATCCCAAAATTAATTAAAAGTAACAGAATGGAAGTGAGTAATAAATTGTTTTACAGCATTACCACAACCTGAGATTTAAGATAGGGTACTAATATTATCAAATATTATAAAAGACTAGCTCACACTGCCTAAAAGTCTAGCTTAGGACCAGTAAGCACAGTTAACTGGAAAAATGGTAATTGCTATTAACATATTCCTCCTCTGAGCTTCCTGCTCAATGCAGCTTTTTTGAAGAAATGAAACAAATTTAGTCAACTAAACTCTGGCCTTCAGAGCCACTTACTCACCTACCACAGAGTACCTTGACCCAGGGCATCTTTTAGGGGGCATTTTGAAGTAGAACAATTTTGCCTGCCTAGCTCTCTCCTTCCCCTATATGGTCTCTGCAGGAGGTGGAGTGTCGTGGCTGATTCTCCAGGCACACCTCTGCAGGGATTTAACTTCACAGCTGTGTGTGATCAGTGAGGAATCCTGCCGCCCCACCCCACCCCACCCCCTGCCACCATTACATTGTAAGGATTAATAGCAGTCAAAGGGTATTCAAAGTCAATGGTGAACCTATGGCCTCTAGAAACCTTTTAGCACAGAGAAGGCTCAGAGGAAGTGGGAGAGATTTTGTATTTTGGCTTTTGTATGTTGCAGTGGGTATACCTTTATATAAGAGAAAAATCATCACATTGCAAGGTGAAGGAAGCAGGTCAACTTGTTTCTACCAGCCCTATCCCCAGTAACTGATAATAGACCGGTCTGTGGATGCTGTAGAAATTATGCCTGCCTACGTCCTTGGTGCCTCCTCTTGCCAATTCAGGAATAACAGTCTTCCACAATACTGTGAAAAAGGACCTCGGTGCATTAACCTGTTTCCCAGTGTGAAGGAGAGCAGCATAAGAAACGATTAAAAAAAACATTTGCTCAGAGGAGAAAAGTGTTCTGTGGTTAGTGGGACAGAGGATACTTCCACTGGCCAAGTGAATTTCCCCTTTATGTTTTATGAAGAGGAGTTGCATTGTAACAGATTGAATTTCAGGCGCTGTGGCTGAAGCTGTTGCATGGCGCTGTCATAGCTTAAGCGCTTCATTCTGGGACCGTCCTCTCACCCCAGCAGACAGGGCTCTCTGTGGTGCTTTCGTTGTGCCCTTGAAACATATTTACTTGACCTTCCTGGCTGTAGCTCTGGTCAGGCTGAGGCTGAATGTTTAAAGCAATGTGCGATGAGCCGTATGTGGCTGCAAGGGAGTTTCTACCTCCTCACAGCTGCATGCAATTTTTCCCCCACTGTGGTCAGCCAGATGCTGACAGTACCTACCACAGTTGTCATCAGTCTTCGACAAGTGTCTGAAGGTCTGGTAGGAAGAGGTTAAGAGAAAAAGAGTCTGAAATCCTCCCAGCCAGGCAGCTATCTCTGCGCATGTACAGCGCCTGGCAGAGCAGTGACCCTGATCTAATTTGGCATCCCTGGGGCAATACCTTTTAAATGCCATTACTTCGACATTAATGATGTTGATGTTTAATGGACAAATGATCCCAGGCAAAATAACATAGTAGATTTCATAAACTAAGGCAAAGCTTTAAGGGAACAACCTAGACATGAGTGTTTCTTCAGAGCAGAGTGTAAATGGATTTTCTGACTGAGCAGGCCTGCAAATTGACCTTACAACGACATCTTTCCAGGATTCATACTGGGACCCCACGTGTCTGGTTTGCTTCTGCTCAGACAGGGTTTCATAACTCGCCAACAAACACACACCTCAAGGGGATTTACCTTTTTATGATCTTCACTTAAAATGCAGAACTCGGAGGAGATCCTGACCCCAAAAGGAAAGGGCCGCCTGCTCTGCAAAGGGCCAGAAGTGCAGGTGTCTAAGTAGAGAGTGGGCCACTCCAGTCCCCCAAAATGTATCCTAACTGGGGTTACCCCCCTCAGGCTGACTTTCCAAGCCCTTATGTGTGCCACGCTAAGCCATTATGCAAGATGGTTTAGCCCGTCTTAGCCTGTCATTAGTCTTTAATGATAGCCTGAGAAAAAGCTGCTGTCTATCCCGGTGGTAGTGGGATACTTTTTTTACTTAAAAATTTTAGTGGTGATTTCTGTGATGAGGAAACGTATCCAGACATAAATGGATTGAAATAATTTTCTTATTTTACACTGTACACTGCAATGATTATATGAAGATAATTTTGAACAACTAGACCCCTGGGACCATGATGCTATGTAATCCAAACCCTGTCCTTAATCCACCCTGCAACTGCACAGAAACAATTCCAATCAGGCCGAACACAGTGAAAGGATGCTTTTCATCTATATGTCATCACCTAGTCTCACTGTATTTTGCAGTTATTTAATGCTTTACACACTTTCTTTCAAAACACTGGATGTGCTTATCCCTCTCCAGGGATAGTAATGGAGGCCGGCTCAGCACTCTGCTGGTTGCAGGGAGCAAGCAGGAGCATAAAGCTGAGATCAAATTGTTCATGTCAGGTTGCTTTTGGAACCCCTGGGTTGTTTTAAGTCTGTTATGAGGTGGGATGCTCTCCCAGAATTTGTTTGCAAGGCTTTTTGCAAACTTACCCTCCACCAGCTCAGTCATTTGCGAGTCATGGTACCCAGTGGCTGAGCAGCACGTGGGTTTTGCAAGTGCTTATTACAGAACTTCCCCTGAACTATAAAGCTTGAAACATATTTTGTGGTTTTTCTGGCCACACCCTGGGCGCAGTCACCAAACAATGCGAGTAAGAACTTGGGGCAGGGATGCCTTTCCTCAGGTGTATTGATTCAGGAGCTGGCACAACAAGGCTTTCAAGCCTAATTTAATAATTACTTGCTACTAATAATTACCACCTGTGCACTAATAATTATGTAGGAAAGCTTAACAATCACTTGGTCCAAAAAGTGCTGTTAATGCTAGGCACCCTGTTTGCTCAGGGACTCTACCTGGCAGCGCTACGGAGCTCCCTAGCCATGTGGCTAGCAGATGTGTGGTTCCTAGTCCTGCAGATGGGGAGAAGGGATGTCAGAGCCTTCATCCCCTGCCAATGGCAGAAATTGGCTGCTGGAGCAGGCTGGACCAGACTCAGTGGCAGCCAGCTATTCCCAGCTCTGCAGTGGCTCCACGGTTCCAAACCATCGAAATTAAATGTCGGTCTGACTGAGTTGCTTACACCAGAAATGCTAAATTACAGTGTAAAGCAAACCTCCAGGAGACTTGAATTGCTTAGAGGGTAATTTTACTGTGTCTCTGGCATCCTGTGTGTGCTTCCATCATGGTTCTCCCAATAAGACATCCCTGTTGGTTTTTGTTTGATTGAAGAGTACATGCAACCTCAAAATAAAATAAATAGGCACATGCTTAGATACCATACAGAAATTCTGGCATTTAATCTGTGCACATATATTAATATATTTGCATATACACAGCCACTATATGTTGCAATGTGTGACTGATGTAAGTTGCCCCTAGAAATTTGGGGTTGTCTAATTCAAGTTACAGCAAAATTTTGGATTCTTGCCTGTGAAGCCCTGTCGCGCACCCGAGGTGTTACCAGCACTAATGTCTCCTTGGTACACAGGGCTTCAAAAGTCAGAGACAGGCATTCTCAGCCCAAACTGCACCCACTGGAAAGTGTTCCTGAGCCAGGAATTTCTGGCAAACCTGCAGGTTGTGGCTCTGTCCTCATACAGATATAAGCAGAAGTATTAATCTGTTTTAGCAAAACAGGCTAAATAAGATAGATAAGAAACCAGGAAAAATTCTGGAACACATGATTTATTTTGACATCAGGGTAGGAGTAAAGCACATCTCTCATTACTGCTAACCATCAGTCTTTAAGAACCTCTGTCCTGACTTTCCACATACATTCCTGGACTACAAATTAGGAACTTGCTTACAGTGATGCTCAAGTGTGTTCTGTAAAATATTTACTCCAAGTTTGATCAGTTATGAGCAACTGGAAGGTGTTAACGTGGCATTTGTTCAGCATTAACTGAACACTCTAGCACCAGTCCAGAAAAGAGCTTAAAGCTCATGCCACTGAGCTGCAAGCTCTGGCCAGCAAGATAAAAAGTTTTTTTACTTCTATTGTGCCAAACAGCAGCTGAGCAGCCTCCAAGCTGGGGATGCACCACTAACGCTGCCGCCTTGCCCGGTTGCTTCCCAGCCATCTGCAACCTCTGCGAGCCCCTGTGCATCTCCCTTCCCTGCCAGGCAAGGATTGTTTGGGAGGACTCTGGACAAGAGCTTTGTGGAGAGCTGGGAGAGCAGGTGAAAATAGTAAACCTTGCTAATTCTTCACAAGCTCTTCTGTCAGTTCAATACCGGCTCCCACTGTTCATACAAGGTGGGACAAGAGCAATGAAAGCCTCGTGATTGAGAGCCAATTCCTCACCTGCTGTAATTACCTGAACTAGTCTCCTGGCTTTCTCTGCTCCTCTGTCTCCAGTTAGGAAAAAAGCCACCTGTCATTATGGCTGCTCAGCATAGCTGCCATAAATGCAGCTTTATTATGCTTCAGCGTCATTTACAAATAGGAAACAAAGGAAACAAATTGCCTATTCTTAAAGGAGAGAAGCTCAGAATAAAAAGGAGAGGGATGCGAGGGACCAGGTGCGTTCTGGGGAATTAAGCTGAGGATGGGGGGGGGTGGGATTCCCTCACTGGTGGGAGACTGGCATGTTAGACTGACATGAGGGAAGAGCCCAGCTTGGCACAGGCTAGGCCCTGCAAGATGTCACTCTTGTGCTACCGCCAGGTCCATCTGGGAGACATTCAGCTACGTGCCATGGGGTGGAGATGGAAGTGGCAGCTTGTACGGTAGTCAAAATCATAAAAACATCACCCCTGGCTCTGCTGTGTTGGAGAATCTAGAAATCTTCCTAGGCTGCTATTAGCAAACAAGTGCATACCTCGTGAAATAAAGGCTAAGACAAGCTTAAGCTGATACTTAAAAAGTGTTATCGGCCGTATCCTCCTTGGAAAAAGCTGCACACTGATGGAGGTAGTTCTAGCTGACCCAATGCAGCACAATAATGCTGCTTTTCTGTATTCAAAAAGGAACCCAGAAAAAAGTCCTTGCAAAGCTATGAAAAGCTTTATGAGCCCCGCAGGCCAGTGTAGAAGCCTGACTATGGCACGTGGTGATTTAAATATACCGCGTTTAACTGCAATTGCAGATCATAAAGGGATGGCTGTGCAGCCCACTGCAGGTACAGCAATATATTCCAGCCAGGAGCAAATGTCCCAAAATCTGCCCCCAACAATGTGGGAATATGTTCTGCAGGTGGCATTTTCATCACATCTCCCTCCATGTTGCTCTGTGTGTTCACCTTTGCAAAACTTCTAATTCGTGCATGAAACGGCCATTTCCTTGAGAGCCATGAAGCAATCGCATCTAATTTTCTAATTTGTAGTTTCAAATGCATGTTTGCACGAGGAGTGATGTCTGCAGGCAAGGGGGCTTGACCACACAAGCAGAGACTGTTACGTGTCTAGACTGTGGGATTTAAAAAGCACCGGCAAAATAACAAACCTCACGAAAAGGCTTCAAAAAATAACGTGACCTTTAAGTGGCAATATTACCAATAGAAAACATAAAGGGAAGGAAACGGGGAGTCATTTAATTTGAGTTAGTTCTCAAATATAATGTAGTTCATTTAAAGTTAATTTCATTTACTGTTAATTTTAATTAGCTCACATCTGTTGCAGAGATCCACAGGTCCGATTTAACCAGTGAACTTCGGCTGCTTTTCCTGGCAGTCCTTTACATCAGTTACAAAATCCCACCACACCGTAATGCTACACATCTAATTGCTCCCTTGGGAAAGGAGCAGGGAGAGGATGAGCTATGCAGGATGGACACTGGTTGCATTGCATAATGTACAGCTACAAGACCTATAGATTCTGTGCTGACAAGAAGGAAACAACTCGACATACACGAGACAGAGCCTACCCAGAGCTATAATTCATCTTAATATTGGCCCGAGCACAATTTTCTGTGGAAATGAAGATGTGAAAATACTTCCATGAGTACTGGCTGAAATTTAAAAGAGCTTTGGCTGCTGGACTCAGTTCTTTTTTTTCTTGTACACTTATGACTGGCCAAAGTCTGCTTTTCACACTTGCTCGCGGTAAGTGAATTTTAAGACTGCGAAATAGTCTACACTGGAAAATTGCACTGGGGACTCAAATAAGCCAGGCAAAGATGATTTTTTGAAGCCAGCTTAGATTTTTCAAAGCTGATGTTATGCCTTGTGATGATTTTATATGGATGTAGTATTGCAGTTTACGGGAATGTTAGCAGAATTGAGATCTGGATGCTCTAAGTACCCTTAAGGCAACTCTCAAATGAAATGTGCAGGAATTTAAGCTAACCAATCACTAATTTCCCTCTCTTTCAAAGAACTTCCTTTACAGTAATAAGACTTCATAAAACGCATGTACACATGCCTGCTTATTTAGTGGCTGGGCCTAAAAGTCTCAAACAGGACCATTAAACCAGACAAGAACAAATATATGATGCAGTTGCACCCATGATGGCCTTCGTTATCTCTGCACCCAAGGACTGCATTTTATAGTGCACTCATTTTTCAAAGTGAGGTACCTATGGCAGGCTTACATGACCCTTAAAGGGAAGGCTTTGACATTTAAAAAAAATTCCATTTCTTCCTAGACTGAAATCTAAGCCTGGCAGACTCATGGGCTAAACTAATCCCTTAAGCCCTTTGCCAGTGATAAAACTTATCTGGGGCAGAAAATGGAAATGTACAGTGTGCTTTACAAAGCTGATCAAAGATCCTCTGGAAAGTGCTGAAGCAATCAGAATGAATGATCTTCTCCCATGGATAGGAAAAGTGGATATTTTAATTGCATCAATTATTCACCACCAATTATTTGTGAGAAGTCTTTTATGTCCAGGAGATTGAGAAGCCTATCTATGTCTGTTAAAATAAGCTGAGTTTCCTATTATTTTCTGTGGACATCAAGTTAGCTGTGGCGATGGTTCAAATACAGAGATGGAGGAGCTTGCCAAAGTTTGGAGCTGACAGCTGCTGTGTGGATCCTTCCCTACTAAAGCTTAGAAGAAATTAACAGTGTGGTAGGAAACTGCTCCTTACTGAGCTGGCCTTGAAAAAAAGGAAAAACAGACAATGTCCTGAAGAAGACAACCATGTACCGTATTTTAACCTACTAATATGTTATTATCCAGCAGAGAATAACACACACAGAGGATGTTAACATAAGCCATTTCTTTTTGTTATTCTTCCAGTTGGATACAAAACATCTTTGTCACTGACTAATTCACCACTCTTTTCACATCCATTCCTACCCGCCCATGATGTGGTTTGGGGAACTTGTGCTTTCCTGTGTTTTTGTCAAACCATTCATCGCTGCTGAGGAAGAGCAGTGCCCACCTGGTTAATGGGAAGGGAGCTCCTCCCTCCTCAGTGTTTCTCCACCCTGTGAGGACCCCCGTCTGTCTCACCTTGCACAGGCTGTGGGCTCCTGAAAGGCAGGTGTAGCACCTGTGCTGCTGGCTGGCTTTAAACAGCTCAGCAGGGGACTTTATAGCCTAGGTTATTGCGTTGTGGTGCCCCTTACAGATTTGAGGTTGAATTTCTTCTCAGTTAACACTAATAGGCTTGCATGGATTGACATGAGGACAGAATTTGACCTGGGAAATGTCCGACTGTGCAGCCTGAAAGGGTGAATGTGGGCATGGGTAAATCAGCCAGCTTGCTCACACCACTGGCCATAGATGGACCTGAGCTATTTCTGTGACATCTGGGAACAGCCCCTGCTTGACGGCTGCTGTGCCTGGCAGGGATAGTCCATGGCATTTCATATGGAGCAGATACATACAGCATATCTTGCCTTGTGAAACAGCCTGTACAGACCCAACGTCTCTAGAAATGACAAGATGTCCTCTCCCCAAGCTGTTTCCTGAACCAACCTGTATTTTCTGCGATGCTGCTGTCGGCCAGCTGTGGTTGGCACAAACAGCAGTTAGCAGGCTTAATCCATGGCTGAACCCCAAATCCCCCAGAGATGGTAGTTACCACGGAGTGATTTAAGTATCCTTAAGCAGAGCAGCAAGGGATCAGAAAAGCAGAGGAAAGTCTATTTGCAAAGCTAAGGAAACGCTTTGTATAGCTGGGGTGGAAAGAGCAACAGCTCAGAGGTAACTGGAGGCATTGCCAGACACAGGTGCAGGACTAGTGAAGTGATAACAAGTCCCAAGAACAAAGGAGCTCTAAACCTGCAAACACTATGTGACTGCTTGGACACAAAGGTGTCAGCCCTGCCAGGCGCCCCTGACCATGGGATGTCCTACCAACACAGTGGGGAGATCCAGGGAGAGGGACTATGTATCACAACATTGCCTCGCTGCTGCCTGTGGTCATTAAAGCTTCTCTATAAGGTTATGCGAGTTTGTATCACTTGTTGCCTGCTTCCCAAATTTATCACTTTGGGAAGATTTCCATTATCTATTCCATAGGTGTCCTATGCTAAAGTGATACACATTTGTGTGTGTTTATTATGGCATGAGAGCTGAATTTTAATTTTTTTTTTTTCCCAATGAAAAGCTGATGAGGTGGCAAAAATCAGCATCAACAAATAGATCCATTGTGAACGAATTTTTGTTGTTTTTTCTATGGACAAAATTAATTGCAGGAAAAAGCTTGAAGTTCAAGAGAGTGTAAAAATCACCCCACTGGTGTGAGACACCCCCTCCCTTGGGGGGGCATCAGTCGTGCACTGCTGGTGCTCATCTATAAGGTACTTGACAGAAAATGGATTAGGGAAGAGCCATGTGGCAGATGCCAGGGACTTTTGGTTCCTTAGCTGCCTGCTCCCACTGTGGCCGCAGCACCTCTCTAGGCGACCCCAAGCAGCATCCGCCTCTGCCTCCAAAAACCCAGCAGAATCATGAGGACTCTCAAAAACTAGGAGTGTGGCCAGCAAAGTCTATATTTAAGGTTGCGGCAGAGGACACACCCCAGCACCTCAGAGGCAGTGGAAAGAAGAGGTTGCAGGGAAAGCTTCAGGCATCCCTCAGGGCCATGTCCTTCGCCATGCCTCACAGCACCTCTCCGCATGGACTGAAAAGCCGTACACCTCCCCACTTTGTTGAGCTCAAGCTCTGATGGGAGCCTAGTGAGATTTTAACCAGCACCCCAGAGGCATCTCCTGAGTGCAGGGGAAGGAGAGCTGCACTGCTGGCAATGTTGTCAGAGGTGCCTAAAGGTCTGAATTTAGGCAAGGATGCATGTTTGGTGATGACATGGCATATACTGCTGCCATCTGGCAGCAGGCTGGCAAGTACAGCCTCTGTTTTTACTTCTTCCCACTTTCTCAACAGGCTCGTGATGCAGGGATTCACCCCAGAGCCTTAAACAGGGACACTGAAGGAGAGTCTCAGCTTTCTGGAAAAATAATAACAGTAATAAGCAGACGTAGTACTTTGCATTGCAGAGCAAAGCTTGCAGAGGTGGCAGCCTAGAGGCTTTGGACACAGAAGGCATGAAAGAAAGAATCCCACAGGATCCCTTAAAAAGGAACAGCAAGGAAAAGATGGTGGGAGGCAGGGAGAAGAGAGGGATAAAATAGAGATTTCATAGGTTTTAAGGCCAGCTGCTCCATCTTGTGTGGCCTGATTCATAACTGTTGCATGCCAGGTGTTGGCAGTAGCACTTCTGGATCCCACCAGCAGGAGAGTGAAGGTGGTGGCCAGGGAGAGCGCATGCTAAATTACATAGTCAGCAAGCAGGGAGGAGAAGCATTATATGGAGATGGTTAAAGAAATTCTAGAGTGAGTGTCTAAATGTCATCCTGTCATTGTATCAATCTCTTAAGGTCCGTGTAATATGCCATGCTTACTAGCATTTTATGCCTTATGATAAAAATGGAAGTATCTATTGATTTGTTTATGAGCTTTTACATAGCCCAAAACTAAGCAGATCACTCTCAGCTTAATAACCAGGAAATGTCCCGGACTCATGCCCATGCTCCTGTGCACATTTACTCATCAGGAAGGAGGAAACAGTTGCCTTTGAAGATCTCATTAAGTAGGTCTTAGGCAAACAATCAAGTTATTGTGGCGCCCTGGCAAGCACCACATGTCGTCTCGGCCATCGCGTGCATGCTCTCTGCTTGCAGGAAGAACTGAAAAAATGGATTGGCCTGAACTTCATGTACATTTATGGCTTTCCCAATGATCCGGTTAGCGTGTCTGAAGAAGTGACTGCTCTTCCCCTAAGCTGCAGCAACTGGTTGCCCTCGCTCTGGCTGCCAGCTGAAGGAGGGCTCACCTAAACCACAGGTGCTATGTTCCTCCAGGCTCTGCTGCCCAGTTCCCGCCTGAATCCTCACCTAAAAACAAGATTTCTCTAGGCAAATCCTCACCCCTGCTGGCACGAAAAATGCTGGGAGTCTGCTATCTCCTAGTTTTTATGCACCAGAGAAATGAATCTGTTTCCTAAGGATTAACAATGGTAAATAAAAACTGTGTTTGGCCACACCATCAAAGTTAGAGACATGTTGGCCAAAGTGACAGATGACAGCAATCTGTTCAAATGGGATTTCTAAGTGCATATCTCTTCTCCATCTTCCTCTCTATGAGGCATTGGGAGTGATATCTTACATGAGACTTTGCAGGGAATCAAAAAATGAGAACATGTTCTCCTTAGCTCTAGCAGCTGCAAGAAACCCCTTGACAACTGCATTACAGCCCTTTAGTCACATAAAGCAGACACAGTCCTAATAACAGCCTCCCTCAGAGCTAGAGATTTTTGACTGTAGTGTCTACTTGATCAAGCCTTCATGTTGCTGCTTTCTAGCACTGGCACTACTTAATTTAGAAACCCCATATTTTAAAAGCTTTAAAATATGTCTGGTAATGGAGCCATGGCCACGTCTCCTGCTGCCCTGCCCTGGCCTGGCTCTGTCAGAGCTGAGGGGGCTCTCCAGCTGGCAGCAACCTGGGGGCAGAGGACTCAGCCTCGTGGCCGCCTTTTGCAGCTTCTGTCTGCACAGCAGCATTAAAGCCCATCTCCCACCTCGCAGAGAAATGCAGGAAGGGTGATTTCTTCAGCCCCCATCAGCCTTGACCCGTTTCTTTCTCTTTACGCTCTTGTGTTGATTACTTACAAAGCAGAACCATGGAGCATTGATACAAGCATTACTGTACATGGATGCAGGCTGCAGCTGGATTTAAAATTAATTTAGGGCTTAAATTCCCTAGTTCCCCCATAACACCTGGAGATCCTTCCCTGGGTTTTGTTAAGAGGGTCTGGTGCAGGAGGACCTCAAAGGGGCGACCAGGTTCACCATAAAGTGCAGCCTACGCTGTCCCTCACACTGCATGTGGGCACTGGCACCTTTATCTCTCCTTTATTTGGGAACATGATGGCCATTGTTTTTAATATATCCCTTGAAAGTACATTTCCAAACCAAGATGGCTAATCTTCAACATACGGTTATGTGCTCTCATCATCCACAACAGAAACTTTCCCCTGGTAAGACTGAGCAGGTTGAAATCATTTGAGCTTCATAGCTGTGATGCTGGGCAGAGCAGGGACCCCAAACCAGATGTCTTCAAGCCTGGGGCAGACGCCTGTTCTCCAGCCATGTTGCCTAATAATAATAGCTCTCGCAGGCTACGGTGTCTCCATCAAATCCAATCGAATTAATTTTTTCCTGAAACAGCTTATCTAAGGAGATGCCAGATGATGCCAGAGATGCACCCTGAGCATTTGTCCACACTGTGTGTGCCATCGTGCCAGCCATTTTTCCTGGGCAGAGACATCTGCTCCAGTTCTCCCAACACCTGTGCAAAGTTCCCAGCACAGCAGCAGGGCACAGACAAGCCTTTTCTGGAGAACAGCAAATGTGAAGGAACAAATCCAAGGGGAAGGACAATGCCTGAAGCCGGCATAAAGGCTGAGAATAAGGCAGATGGACAGCAGGACGCGTCACTGTGGGATGAGCTCGTGAAAATTGGAGGTGCCCAGCTAAGCGAGAGAGGGCAGGGAAATGGTTTTACCTCTGGGACCCAGTGGGCACTCCCTGTAGATGTCTCTTGGCATTAGGCAGATGGTTCCCTTACTTCTCTCTCATGGTGGTTGTAACTGGCACTTTTCTCCCCACCCTTTTTCCCATGTGCAAATGTTCCTTAAAATGAGATGCAATTCTCCATGGAATTACTGAAAATACAGGTGCAAAGAAGAGCCAGAAAATTAGAGCTTTTCATTAGCAGTCAGTGCGGCCCTCATACAAAAATGACTTTCATAGTTACTTTACCCTATGTAATTACACAGCAAAGCCCCATTTAACATCTCACTAATGGCAACTTTCTTTTTCAAATCAGATTAATATAAGAGTTACCCAGCCATTTTAAGAGATAATAGCTGTAATTAAGGTGTTTCTCATGATGGGTTCCTATTATAATGTGGCAGATGATTCTCTGATAGTCTTGTTGGTTGCATTAGTCACAATTGTTTTCATTAATATTGACACTATTCTCTTACCACACAAACAGAAAAGCAGGTTAATCAAAATATTGTGCTGGTTTCCTATGAGCTGAGCCCTTCTTTGGGGCTGATGCTCAATTCTCAGCTTTCAGTAGGAATACAAAGCGTTTTTCGTAAGATGTGCAGGCAGGTTCACCTGTGTTGTTTAAAGCAGTTTGGGGAGAATAAATGGAGAGAAGTCTTTTACTGAAAGTCTGAAAATGAAGCACCAATGAAACCTAAATGTTACGCTTTGTAAACATCTCATCTGGTTACAGTTTGGGTATCAGTGATGTGAGACTGGTGGAGTGTGTTCAGACTGGGGAATGAGGTGAGTGTGCGTATTTGGGATCATTATTCTGGGGAAAAAAAGGGCACAGACCAAGGGACAAGCCGGCACATGAGCAACCTGGGTTTGTGAGGCTGGTTCAGGAAATGGGGGGTCTCCAGTGGCAGATCTCAACGGTGATGGCTCGGGATGAGCAAGCAGCTTGTTGAGGTTCAAAATGATGGGAGAAAAGATTGTGTCTCTATACCATCATTTTCAGTGAAATCAATGAATTTAAACAAGGGATGGATTTGAGTTTAAAAGCCCTATAAATGTTCATTTTTCATGGGTATCAGTTCTATGCAGTCAACTGAAGCTCTCAGAGGCAGCTTCTCCTGAACAAAGTTGTCATGGCAAGTCATCCAGAAAAAAACTGTGTCAAGTGCCAAAAATGAGAAGGGCTGAGACGAGCAGGGAGCATGATGGGAGTGCAGGGCATGATCTCATGTGTGCTGGTTTTGGCTGGGATAGAGTTAGTTTCTTCATAGCAGCTAGTATGGAGCTATGTCTTGGATTTGTGCTGAAAACAGTGTTGATCATACAGTCAAGGCCTTTTCTGCCTCTCACCCCACCCCACCAGCGAGCAGGCTGGGGGTGCACAAGAAGCTGGGAGGGCACACAGCCAGGACAGCTGACCCCAACTGACCCAAGGGGTATTCCATACCATATGATGTCATGCTCAGCATATAAATCTGGGGGAAGAAGAAAGAAGGGGGGGACGTTCGGGGTGATGGCGTTTGTCTTCCCAAGTAACTGTTACGTGTGATGGAGCCCTGCTTTCCTGGGGATGGCTGAACACCTGCCTGCTGATGGGAAGTAGTGAATGAATTCCTTGTTTTGCTTTGCTTGCATGCACAGATTTTGCTTCACCTATTAAACTGTCTTTATCTCAACCCATGAGTTTTCTCACTTTTACTCTTTCTCCCCCATCCCACCAGCGGGGAGTGAGCGAGCAGCTGTGTGGTGCTTGGTTGCTGGCTGGAGTTAAACCATGACAGCAAAAAAGGAGGCAAACGAACAGCTTTGCTTTAAGGAAATTCACACATTGATTTCCAGATCCAGCAGTTTGCCAGTTAAACAAAGGAAAAAAACCAGCCTTAAAATGACACATTTGGGGGCACTGTGCATATTGACCACTATGCTTGTGGTAGCTAAATGTCTTTTGGAAATATGCCTGTTAAATATGGTAAGTCAATTAAAATTTATTTCAGTAAATTTGCATACTATGAAGAAATAGAAAACTGTGAATTCTTTAAGCCCAGTTTTCTAGAGAAAAACATGAAAAAACTAAGGGAAAATAACTTGGCAAACATTTTCATTCACTTTCTGTGTTCACATTCTAGTTACCAAGATGCAGTCTCCTGAATAATGTGATATCTGCAGAATTCTGTTGGCAGAAGATGCACTGATCAAACAGCCCCAAAACTTCCTTGCATATATTCAATATATTTACAGCACAGAAGGCATCATGGTATATAAATGTTTTTGGTTTTGTAGGCAAGATGTTTTCATATAATTAATGCAAAACAGGTATTTTCATGTAACCATTCAAATGTGAAATAGTATCTCATGTTTTGGTACATAAGAGACTCCACACTGCACATTAAAGTACTCTTCGAATTTGCAAAATATCCAATAGCTATGTTTCATCAAAATGTATTGCCTCTCTGTATATATACAGCAGCTTAAAGGGATGAAATCACCACAGCATGAGACCAAAGGGTCTTACAGATCATTCATTACTGAAGTGAAAATAGTAATTAAAAAAAAATTAAATCTCTGCAAGCAAGGAGCACGTCTTCTCCACAGGAAGTCTCAAAATGCCTGCCTTCTGCAATAGCATTGACTTTTAGAGTCTAGAGAGTTATAAGGCCATAGCTTGTTAATAATTGCCTTGCTGACCTTTGTAACATGGGCTCAAATCCCATTGCATCTCCTGACATTTTGTTTTGCTTATAGGGGACCTGCAGCTCACTTGGGCTGAAGTCCCACTGGGATGTGGCTCTCTCCTATGGTCCCTGCAAACAAGGCAGTGTGCATGCCTGTTTTCCTGTTTCTAGTTGCTGCTCTGGACACAAAAAATATCCTCGTGGGAATACAGAACTAAATAATAATTAAAAAAAAAAACATAAAAAAAAAAAGAACCCTCTTCTGAGTTCTGTATGTAAACTTCTCATCTACTATCCCCAAATACTTTTTGCTAATGTTTTGTAAAATGCTCTTGTAAACTCACTTACTGAAGGCTATGCACTCACTTATTTCAAGCTAATAAAACTAGTTGTGTGAACTTGCAGACAGGAAGGCTTCAGCAAATGCAGTATTAAAAAAACCTGAAAAATTATACAAAAGAGGCAAAATACATTGTGACATTGACATATGAAATTGATTACTGCTCAGTGTCTGTTGAAAAAAAACCTGTTGGCTGTAGAGGATGTGAAAAGCATAAGGTTTCAATAAAGATGGATGAAGTGTTGTATAATTCTTGAAATAAGAGCTCTGGTTGTATACAGTCTTTAACAGATTAATTTCATTTTAGGTTAAAGGTTGATGCATTTTTGGTGAGGCTGGGCAGGATATTCTTGAATTTATACTTCAATAAATGAGAAAAAGTTCTGCTGATATCAATAGATTTAAACAGGAGTGAAACAGAATGGATCTGTTACTGAAAAATACAAAAAGCATAAAGAACATATATCTACTATATTCTATATTCTACTATATTCTCCTATACTATATTCTCCTAGAAATATATTGTAGGGGATGGTACAGAAATTGCTTCCGTGTTCAAGGTAATGGACACTGTAGTTTAAGAAAATAATAATAACAATGAGAAAAATATAAAGGCTGAAAGGAGAGAGAGAGACAGAATAATAAACTTAAAAGCATAATTATTTAGGCTAAGTCACAACCTATTGGAGGTACGATGAAAAGATGGTTGGTGACGTGCCCCACTATATTTGTTGCAAATTCTTCAGGACGGAGATAAAGCATGTCTGATAAACAGCAATGCGTGGGATTTCTCTGCCAGCTTCCTATCTGCTGTCATGCACTCCTGACCACAGCTCTTCCCTCAGATGGAACCAAGTGTCCATGAGTAAAAATGCACCCCTGATGGCTTGGGGAGCTGCTGCTAAGGCCTGGTTCCTTGTTTATAGTTTTTCTGAACTGTTGCAAAGCTCTGTTATTGCAGTTGTTATTTGTGTTGCTGCTAGGGTGATAAAAAGCAGGTTTGGAATTTAATGCCCTAGTTCCGTGCTGGGGTGAAGCACACACTTAGCACTTGTTTGGTCTGTGAGCTTATCATTAATGAAAATAGAAAATGAGCCTATCTCTAAAGTTCTGTATGTTCTTAAGTGCTTTATTGAATCAGCATCTCCATCTCTATTTGTGCTGACTGAAGGTAATTTCTGATTAATATTTATAAAACCAAGTAAAAAGGGAGTGTTTCATTGTACTGCCTTGTGCAAAGAACATAACCAGAAAAACACTTCTAGTGTCAAATCTGGGTCTCTCATCTGTAGGAGACAGAAATGCTGAAATGTGCAGGAGTTTTCCAGCAATCCTTCCTCCACAGTTTTCTTGTCAGAAATTAAGAATTATTTGGGCATGATAGCATAGGTGTGGTGCTTTCTGAATATGCAGTCAAAGCCTTTGGAACTGGGAAATATGTGGCACAAATGATGCTGCTGCCATTAGGCTCCAGGATTACACTCATGGCCCAGGACTGATGGGAAGCTTTAAGTTCAATAAAGGTTACAAGTATTTACTAACTCTTACAGTTCTGAAAAAAATAAGCATGTGCTTAAGAGCTTTGCTCTCATTAGGCTTATGTCCTTCCAGTTTTTCAGTTTATGGAAACCTTGTATATTATTTCAGTTTGGGTCAGAAGAAAGGCTTCCTCCAGAAGTGATTTTACTCCGTGGCTTCATCCTGGAGGTGATATTATTCCCTGGTATGTGTGGTTTCCCCTTGAGAAGGATCTACCATGTTTCATTTCCTGGCAGATTTAAACACCACAGCTGATAGCCATCACAAAACCTCTTGCCGTTTGATGCGTTTTACATAAAATGGCTACTATGTATGGTCTGCCAGCCTGCGGCAGATGGCTTTCTGCACTTAACACATAAACTCCAATCTTACTGAATTTCTGTAACTGCCATTTTTTATTTCTGCACAAATACACTGCCATCCATCCAATATTTTAAATGCATAAACAAAGCGCGATGCTCACCAAAGTGATGACTTCACACATAAGGCAACCATCAGAAACACCTAGTAGCTGCACTCTGAGACCACTGACGGGATGTTTTTAAGTTGACGCTTGTCCCTATCCTAGGGGACAGGCAGGGCAGCGTTTCATGGGGGCAGGAGAAGAACAGCAACCCCTTTTATGAGCTGCTGGTGTGCTCGTGGGCAGAGACATTGCTAAGGGGACCCACAAGCGGTGGCAGCAAGCAAACACCACAAAGGGAGTGGCGGAGCAGGGAGGCCCTCCCTGCGGATCCCAGTCTGCCGTGTCTTCATGCAGCCACTCTCCAGCCTGGCAGCGTGGTGCCCCTGCTCCCTACCACTCACACGGCAGCACGGACACACTTCTAAGAGGAGCAGCAGGCAAATCTCACAAGGGAAACACAACCATGAGCACTCTCCCAGCTACGGGTTCATTTTAAGCCCAAGACACAAAGCCAATTCAGATTTCTGAATTTTCCCGTCCTTGTTCACGTCGCAGTGGTTGAGCAGGATCTGGCGGAACTTGTCCAGGTCTACCCCACTAATGCTGGGCTGCAGGAAAAAGAGAAAAATGGTGCTGAGAGAGAAAACAGCTCTGGATTTTCCCAACTCTGTAAAGCAGCAGGCCGTGCAGTGGCAGGGAAATCCACCCAAGGAAGAGCAACCAAATGACCTGACCCCACATCAGCTCATATGAGGTGGGGAAGTGTACAGAGAATGGGGAAAGGATGCCCTGCAAGAACAGAAGAGGTATGGGACTGTGAGTAACCGTAAGCAAATGCAACATGATTTTTATGCTTAGTCAAGGCCATCAGTATCTGATCGGTATCAAACAAAAGTCTGCAGAAAGTTGTGCAATACAGATCACTGCACTACTGGACCTGTGCTTTCATCTGGTTTCCTCCCTCAAACCTGCTACGCGAGGAGTGATGTGGCATTTCTGTCGGCAGGCTACTATTTTTGCAGGCTAGCCAGCAACTTAAAAATACCTTTAGTGGATCAAATGAATGCTAAAGGCATACTTTACAAGCTACACTGTCTCTGTACGCTCCTAATGCTGTACTGCTTCCTCTGCTTCCCACTTGCTCAGGAGGAGATCAAATCCACATGCACAGCTTATGGTGCCCAAGGATGATGTTGATGAAGGCCCTTAGGGAAAGTACAACCTTCACTCTTTTGGACATACGGGCACAAAGCACAAATCCAACATCCCACCTGTCCTCACACCCTTCCCTACACACCGCATGGCTATAATGTACACACACATGCAGCCATCAGCATGCAGCTGCAGTCTCTGCTCTCCGCTAAACGGACATGGGAGCACAGGCATCCCTGCATCGATCACATCGTGTGGAAATGCAACAGCTCAGGCTCCGAGGGAGCCAAAGACAAGACTATATTTGGATCAAAAACTATATCTTGGACTGCATCTGGAAACTCAAGGTAATCCAATCCAGATGGACTCTGCTGTCTGTAAGAAACTGGTGACGCACTGGACATAGTATTCTTGATTAGAGGTAGAGCTCAAGTAATTTTCAAGTGTACCCCTGTGATGAGCTAATGAACGATGAAGTCATGCTGGTGAGGACCAGTGAAAACAGAAGAAAACTTCTGATGACTGATCCACGTTGACCAGCTTGTAATGCTGTAACATCTGCCTAATTCAGAGTATGAGCTAGAATGGAGCTTTCTTAAATCCAGTTGCTGAGTGAAGGTGTATTAATTTGTCAGGCAGAATTTCTGTGATATGGTGAAATGCTCTACAGTGTTTATGCTGAGACCATGACATTCATTTCTGCTGCTCATCAAAGTGAAATTTGACTCTACTTTCTCAGTAACCTATTTACGTAACTTTACCAAAACAATCACTTTCCTCTTGGAAATATAGGGTATTAACAAATAGAAAGAGCCATGAAGCTACCTTGACCAGTTCCATCATGTCTTTGACAAAGCCATCCACTTCTGGGCCTTCAAGTGCTCCCGTTTTACTCTGAAAGATGGAAGAAATATCAAAATGCTCCAGTAAGTCAAAAACACAACAATGTTTACTGGTCAGTAGGTACACTCAGTCACTGAGCTAAAGATCATAGAATAATGATCAGAGAATAAAGATCATAGAATCATAGAATGGTTTGGGTTGGGAGAGACCTTAAAGATCATCTAGTGCCACCACCCCTGCCACAGGCAGGGATAGCTTCCACTAGATCAGGTTGCTCAAAGCCCCGTCCAACCTGACCTTGAACACTTCCAGGGATGGGGCATCCATAACTTCTCTAGGCAGCCTGTTCCAGTGTCTCGCCGCTCTCAGAGTGAACAATTTCTTCTTAATACCTAATATCTAAGATCCATTCCTTTTTACCAAACCATCTCCTCCCCTCAAATGGGAGCAACGTCTCCCACCATTTTGTAAGGCTTGCTGGCCACCACTCTGAGGGAGTTGTGTGATTGTCAGAAGTGGCACTGAATGGCTGATTTCTAACAGGCAGTTAGGTGGTCACATCTGTCCTGGGCCAGACTCCCTAAACAACCTTTGGTTCAGTGCTGGAAAGCATTTTATTTTTCAAGCTGGTGGTGATGCAGGTCCCAAACTGTGAGAGACTGTGAGAGCTAAGGCCACCACCTCCTCTACAATCCCTTCCATCTCCTGCAGGAAGATACAGCTAATGCAGCAGCGCTGGCTATGGCAATGGAGAAAGTCAATATGGGTCCTTTGCCAGGAGGTCTCTGAGCCCACCTCACTGTCCTCTCCCCTCTGTCCCCACCTTACCCCCCCAGTCTGGCACCTGGGCCCCTCTGGCCCATGGACTCAGGCACAGCTGCAGCTCCTGAGTGACCCCCACAGCACACACCAGGAGGAAGTCATCTAAGCAGTGTATGTTAAATCTGTGTCATTTAAAGACCACAAGAGAACGGCCTCTGGGACTCACAACATCGTAGTGTGCAAAGATCTTCTCAAAATCTCTTCTCCTTTCTTCCGTGCTGCAAGCCTATATGTGGAGAGGACAAGCAAATGAAAAAAAAAAAAAAAAAAAATTCAAGTTTAGGCCCAGGCTATCTTAGCTGAGAGAGACGGGATCAATGCATCACAAAATAGTGCTACTTACATCCATTTTGAATTGAAGAAGGAAATTTTCCTGGAGCGCCAGAATCCTGAATGGAGAGATTTAAATTACGATCTTTCCACTTTATCATCTGCACACAAACTATTCCAAACTCTTCTGGTTTGTAAAGCAAAGTGATTTTAGATTATAGGCCTTTAAAAAAGAAAATCACCTACAGGGTTATTTACAGAGGGCTGTTACATGAACACATGCCTCCCTCTCTGTCTGGTGGGGAATGGCAAGCGCCCTTTGGCTCACTGCAAATGTGTTTCTTAGCACCATTGCTTCTCCTACAGCATTTCTGGTGGTCCAGTGCAATTGAGGTGGTCAGCCTCCAAAGCAAGAGCTACCAGATAATCATTCCTCATAACTGGATTGCCATGCTACATTAAAGGCAAGTAATTTATCACTCTCTGTTGGAGGGAGAATTGGTGGTTGTAAAAGCAAAGGACAAAGTAATATTGGCCTGAGCACCAGGACTGGCCAAATTCCTCTCCTTTCCTTTCCTCTCCTCCCTCCCAAAGCCCCTCACAGCACTGATAAAAGCTTTTCTCTCTCCAGCTGCTCTGCTAACCCGGAGGTTTTTAGAGCCTGTGACACCGGGTGTGCTGAGCTGTGTCTGCACACTGAAGGAGGTGAAAAATCTGCTCAGACCAGAGGGCAGCCTCAGCTGGCATGGGGCAAGGTGGCAGTAGGGGAACCATATTTAAGAAGAAAATGCAACAGTAACCCCCTTTAGATATTCTCCATTCTGCCTGTTTCTCTTCATATATTCAGTGGTCAAAGCGAACTGCCACATGCACTGCAGTTATTTGTGCTGGCATTCGTCATGATCCCAAGCAGAAAGTAACAGTGGCAAACCAGCACCTCTCTCCTCTCATCCCCCAAACCAGTGTTTTAAGACTGTACCTGCATGTTTAAAGTCCCATCCAGTCATTCTATATACATTTACAGACAGAGACATACTCTCTGTCTGTATGTAGTGAAAATCATATAAAAGCCTCTGAGGTACCAAGGACAGAAAAGACAGAGGGCCGTGACTGAGTCTCCAGCTTCATTCACAAGTGTCTTCACCTTGTCTCTCCAAATCCTTTCTTACTGCCATTGGCAAGCTCCTTTGCAGTGGCACCTTTACTCCTCAAACAAGCAGCAAAAATTCTTTGCAATCCCTGCTGCGCATGATGATGTGAAATAAATGTACATCTGTGACCAGGCTGAAGGGGATTGCCATCCTTCTTTGGAGAAATGGTGCCACTGGCTGCTTCATCATCTCCTGAGGAGCATCACAGAGGTAGCATGGATCATGTCAGAGCATGTTGGTGATGCACAAACAGGTCCTGGCATTGCTCAGTGTCACCAGCTATAGGTTCTTGGACTATTGCAATGGGGATCATGCATTAGACACCTGGGATATCAGAGTACCTGATTTAATTTTAAAGGAGGTAGGATTCAAATGCATGTCCCCAGAGGGAGATCATCACCTTGCCTGGATCTGCCATTGCAAGCTGAAAAAACCCATCAATATTATTAAAGCCTACCTTGCCAGGTCATTCAGGTCCAGCCGTCCATCTTTGTTTTTGTCAAAGATTTTCATCTAAAAATCAAGAAGACAGAGATAAGATAGGCCATGGGGAGAACACACATGCAAAAAGGCCAATATACATTTTGCTCTGCCCTGTGCCCTCGCCTCTGCTTGCTCAGGGTGCTTGCTCAAGCTCCAGGCAGCACGGTGTCCTCTGCTAGCTCCAAGTGCAAGGGTGGCACAAGAGCACAGCAAACCCCTCCTGCTTTCTGACAGCAATAACCCAAGCAATCAAATATGAGCACTGCTCCCTTTCTGCCTTACACAGGGATAAAGACAGGTCTCCAGCAAACACCTTAAGAAAATAAATACTGGCCTTCCCATGGCCCCTGGAAAATAATGCCAAAAAAGGAGGGAACTTCTAAGCACTTCCAGTTCGACTCCATCCTTGTCTTTGTCTGTTGCTGTGGCTACTGAGCAGCTGAGGTGCAAATGTCACTTTCTGATAGACACTCAAGTTGGGGTTTTATGCTGTTAAAGCCGGTGGGCTTGGCTTGGCTCAAAGCCTGCTGTCAGAAAGTGCTAAGACTGAGAGGGAGACTCAGGCTGCCAATGTCAAGAGGTTAATCTGTGTGAATACAAAAGTTAGCCTTTCCTTAATATTACCTTTTCCTTAATACGATCTTTTTGATGAGTGACCAGCAGATTTTATTTATTTATTTATTTATTGTATGCAGTACTGTGTTTCTCTGCAAGGCACAAATAAGAGTCTGTTACAGGGAAAGAGGGGGAGATCTTTAATGGGTTGCAAACCTGAATAACTCATGGCTTAAAGTTCTAGAAAAAATGTATTACACATTGGGGGGGGGGAAGATTAACATTTTACTAAGATGGGTTGCCATTCTTTTCAGATACTCAGTAATGGAATATGCTTTAATATTACCTTCATGAATCTCATTCTCTTATTTAGTAACCAGGCCACTACAAATCTTTGGTGTAATTAATTGCACACCTGCTGGAGAAGGCCCATACCAGTCCCCATCTCAGGAGGCTTAGAAGGAGAGGATCATCCTCTGTAACACAGCCTGACCATGCGGGAGCTTTGGGGAGAGCCAGCGGCAGGTCCCAAGCAGTTCCCAGCAGTGAAATTGGGGCAGAGCCTGACATGTGCATGAGGAGAGACATTATTTGGAGAGCTGCAATTTCACAGGGAGTCCCTGCATAAACACAGTGTCTATTTTGTCAGTGCTGCCTCCTCCCTGCCCCTTGCTCAAGGGCTGGCATCCACACTGAGGATGGTGAGCCTATGGTACCCCTTTATTGCACTGGATTTAGATAAGAATCTGAAACAAGTTTTTATTCCATTAATTATTCTGCATCATTTACACTACTGAGGTTTGGATAGGATTTTTGAAGAGCACTCAGTATGGGCTTACTTTTCCTCCCACTGAAAAACAGTATAAAACTCCTAAGAACAATTGAAGGCTCATATTGAGATCTTTGGAAAAAACACATCCTGAGAGCCATATGGGTGTTCAGTGGCACAAGGAAAGCCACTTTCCTGTTTCACTGGCCTGTTTTAAGCGTGCACTCTATGCACAGCCACTAAATGACAAAAGAAAGACCTCTGAATCTTCCTTCACCTTACAGCTGGAGAGATGAATAAAGCTGCCGAGCTGTCCTGAGGACTTCTCTCATGCTGCATCAGTCCAAGTTGTCCCTCTCCAGCTTATCTATCTTCTTCCATCCTGCCTTCTGACCCATCAGTTATCCCACTGCAATATGGGACTTTTCCCTGGTCTCTGCTGGGTCCTCAATGGGACAAGACTGGAGGCAGGGGTGGGAGTGGGAGCTGCCTTCACTGGTGCCACAGAGAAGAGAATTGTCCCTGCAATGACAGCCTCCCACTGCCATCAGAGATTAAAACCTGAGCTTTCAGTTCTTGACTGATAAAGGAGTTATTCTGCAGGTAATAGAAAGTGGTTAATGTTCCTTCTAGAAATAAATCATCCCAGTTAAGATTTTAAAAGCCTCTCTCCAAATGGGACATCAGTGCCTAACCTGACTTTGTTTGTTGTGTGAAGAGAGAGGGAGATACCCTTACTGACTCACTTTTGCAGACTGTCCAGGGCAGGTGGCTTTGCAACATCCAGCTTATGCTATTACTCTGAAAAAAACTCCATAAAGGAAACTTATGGAGACAGCCCCTATTTAGCCAGATAGAGAAAGTACCAACATTTATGTGGTGGGAATACCACAGACCCTAGGCTCTACAGTAATTTAAGCACTTTTGGAAATGTCACTCTAAATCCCGCTGTTTAGGCCACCGAGGAGCATTAGTTGGTCACATTGTCTCTAATAAGGCACCAGAAAGTGGTGTGCCTGGCATGGTGGGAGAGGACAGTGTTTGGTGGGAAGCGTGGAGTGAAGCTCTCAGGGACTCTGCTGCCTAGAGCAGGGCAGCTCTGGCTGAAGGCACTGCACAAGTCTTTTCTTCACACAAAGATACAATGTCCTTACCAAAACACACTGAAACTTACTGCCTTTAGCACTCTTTGAACTTCACCTGGTTTCAACTATACATTTTCTGAGTTCCTGAAAGTGTTTTTTATTTTCTCCCATTCTCTGTGCATCTCAGAATTACTCTCTTGAGACTAAAAGCCAGTGTTTCAGCCTAGACTTCAGAGTCAGATATGCTTTTCCCTTTGTGATGCCTCAGGAAAGCAAACACACAGAGCTTTTGGGAGAAGTTCAGCTCCGTGACCACAAGGTATTGAACTCCGTACAAGCTCACCGATAAACGCCTATAAATGCTGACTGTGGTGGCAGCTTCCGGAACCAGGGCAGACCTGGTGGTTCCCAATCAAAGAGGCAGACTTAGATCCCATTTTTCATTTCATGTAGGCCTGTCTGAGACAAGCCATGAGTCTCTTTTTCAATGAAACATCTCTAGTCTTTTTTTTCCACAAAATAAATAAATAAGCACCCTCACATAGCTGTTCTTGTCTTGGGACTTTGGGTGTCCCACCTGCCCTGCATCTGCTCTACTTTGTGGGTGCAGCAGGTTTTCACAGTTTCAGAAGTCACAAATAGCCAGGAGGCTGAAGACCTTTGTGTACCCTTAATGAAGCAGGCTAGATTAGAAGTGATGGTTTAGATGTAAAAGTCTTTCTGCTTCATTATCAATTTTCTGAGCCAGTGGTTTTCAACTCTATCCATTTCTGAACCCTTTACAATATTCCAGCAGTAGCGCAGACCCCATTAAAACACATTTAACTGCAGAAATAATACTTTCCTTAGTGGAACCCTTAATGAAAAGCAACATCCTCAGTCAATTTGCTTTGTTTGCACCATATCTTTGAGCTTAACATTAAATTTTCAGTCTTATGTCTTCAGTTTCATGTCTATTTAACAGCTAACCAGCTCCCCTCTCCGACCTCCTTCACTCAGCTCTGCTTTTGCAATACCAAGAGAGAATCTTTGTTTTCAAGTTGTTTCACCTTTTTCTGCAACAAGTATCCTGAATGAAATTGCCAAATATATGCAATATTTTGATTGCCCATATCAGTCAACAGAAAGAAAAGAAAAGTCTGGCTGGAAGAGCTAGGCTGAGCTAATTCTTGTCTAGTGACTTCCACATGAAAGATGGAAAACATGTAGGGAAGATGGAATAGTGTTCACTGAATTAGTTCAGGTACCACAGCTAATAAGATAGACCTAATCCTATTATCTGGACAACTGGAGCTCATGCATACCCACTACATAGCAATCCTGGGCTGCATTACTTGGGAAAAGCCTGGGGAAATATTTATTAATTAAACTTTCAAATTTCAAGCATTGATCTGATCTGTTAATTGTGTAGATAAGTACACAAAGAATGACAGAGGGTATGCACTCCATATGACAAAGCGTACAACATGGGAGTAGATATTTGGATTCGTTATAAGATTGTTTCTAATTTAAACTTTTGCCTTTACACACCATCCTGATATGGTAAACTTGATGGATTTTCAGTTTACACTCCTGAAAGGTATATTTATGCTGCCAGGCTGATATGAAACATCTCAATGTGGTTAAGGATAAGGTCTGGCGTGTTTAAATAGCAGTCAGTTTTACTAAAAGCTTTGTTGCATCCAGCAGTATGCTTTATAAAATGATGCATTTATTTTACTGTCAAGCTACCCCGTGTTTTAAAGTGATTGCACGAATTAATTCACTGACATTTTAATGGCAGTGCACCAGCGAAGTCTTAGTTCTGTTTGTTTGAATGTAGTCCATGCAATCTGAGGCAGACAGAGCATAAGTAAGAGCTGGGTTTGCAAAAAAAGTGTTGTTACATCTCATTTTTTTAAGTGCAAAAACAAAACTGCCATTGGCTTTCAATTCAGCAAAGGAAATATCTCTGCTTTCATGGTCTGGTGTTGTAAAGAAGGACACTGAAACACCAGGATATGACAAACACACGCATGCTTTGAAGAGCAATATAAGATTATAAATCTGAATTATTTTCTGTGACAGAGATAAGGAGAGAAGTAAACAACCAAAATAAATAGTTTTGTGATGAGTGGAGTCACTAAAGTCTGCTTTTAAACCTTCTCTGGTTCTGGTTGTCTGTGTGTAATAAAGTGTTTTATCCCTCGGGTGGGACACAGGAAGAGTTGGCTCTTGCCTGACCTCCTTCTCTCACAAATATATGCATCAGGGACATCTATACCTGACAGCTGTAACTAAAATTGGCCAGTGAATACAAAAGTTATTGAGGATGTATAAAGACATGCACGTGCCTTAGCAGCAGGACTGCCTATGGCTTCTTTCCTTAGGGAAGGATGGGAGCACAAAGGCTTTTGCAGAGCGACAGGAGGGCCCTGTGGTCAGCAAGTTACCCTTGGGACAAAAGCTCAGTGGTCTGCCCGACCAGATTGCCTGTGTAATTTAGACAAGTCGTTTAGCGGAGAATTTCTAAGAGTGTTTTTGTTCCTAAAAGACCAAGGCGTTATCTGCTGGGGTTTTCAAAAGCCTGAAGGCTTCTGAGTTCTGTTGGTTTTGATCTTCAGAAATGAAGTTTGAGCTTAAATGGGATTTTCTGCTTCCCCTGGTTTATGCTACAGCAAGTGTTGTGCAAAACTGGAGGTGACGGCACCATCAGGATTAAGTCTAGAAGTGACATGGAAGGCAGATTTCCCTCCATTGTCTTCAGCTGTGTGGGTCCTCTCTTTAGCACACACAGCAAAGCAACGAGAGGAATTGCACCCACCCAAAGCCAGGAGGAAGCTTCTGGGGATGGCAGGGCTCCCATAGTGGTGGCTGGAGTTAGAAGATGGTTGCAGTATCAGTACATCACTGGAGATGCAGTCTCTTGGGGGTCACGGTATCCTTACGGAGCTGCCTGGCAGGGAAGCCGGTATGGACCGCTACCAGGAGAAGGGATGTACAAAGACTGCTCCTTTAGGCAACCAGTCTTTTAGGCTATACTCCACTCCTATCATATTTCTAGGGCTTTGGGAAGTTTGCTCAGTGTGTTAACAAACATAACAAACTCTGTTTAGGCTTTTGTCGATACAACGAATATTTGTCTTCCCATTATTACACCACTTCTTTGGTGTTCATAACAGACTTCATTGACACAGATAAGCTAGCTTGGCCAGTAAGGTGTTAACGGGCTAAATCACCTGGATTTTCTGTGCTCCAACTTTTACCTCCCTACTTAATTACACCGGCATTGGCACTGAGCACAGACAGACAGGCAGGCAGGCTTTCACAGCCAAAGAAGTGACCACGCTGAGCCTTTAGCATTGTCCTCACAGAGGGGACAGGCAGCAGCCACAAAAGCATCAGAAACCCCCGCAATGTACAATAAAGGTAATCCACAATGCATATTTATGGAGACAGACCATCTACAGGGAGAAGTCAACCTGTTCCACTTTGCACTGAGAAGACGAGGAGCCCCCAGCGAGTCAGCTGCAGGCTCGCGTGCTCGGAGTACGTACCTCAGTCCCCAGGAGATCCCTTGCAGATAAGCACAGCAAAATCCCGGCATCATTACAGCTGAAATGATTTCCATATTGACTTCTCTGGGACTAAGATTTCCTCCTCAGCCATCTCCACCTACTAACTGTCAAAGGCTGTAGTTCATGACCAATGCTTGTTGAATTATTAGTCACTGCACTTACATTATTGTCTCTCTAGAATTTTAGCTTGTGGTGGGCAAAGAGGGTATGCTGGCTTGTGGAAGGTTATCCTTTACATTTTGCTAAAATATAATAATGCTCAAATTAAAGGACATTTTTATACTCAGTCTGACATTATCAGCATAAGGCAATGCAAAAAGTGAATGTCAGTGTTCCATGTGTGACTGATTCAGCAATATACATAACTTAATTTGCTGAAGTTTGCCTCAGTAATGAGTTTTCCCTGCACGTGGCTTGCAGACATTAGGATTACAAACTAGAAGTAGCATGCTGCTATCTGGGAAGTTATGAACTATCAGTGTTTCTATGAACAAGGTAATAACATATGCCAAGATGGAAAAGCTGAGTGAGAATTTTGTTCTTACAGAAGAAAAAGGGATGAATACTTAATTTCATCAGAAACTATGTCTTTAATCTGATTCATATTCATTTACAGTATTTTGCTTAAGTACACAGTTATGTGCACACACAGGTATGGAAGCTGTTACTCATGGCAAAATGTTGTCAAATGCACACGTGAACTGGGTATTCATGGGCTGAAACTTCACCAGGACCCAGAAGCCTAATAAAAGCTTGACTCTGGGGGCTGAGGGGAGGTGGGGAGGGATTAGGAAAGGTTGTTAGTACTGGTGTCATCCTCCACAGCCTCCTTCTCATCATGAAGCAGTAGGGGGGCAAGATTTCATTTCTCCAGCTTGTGTTACTTCAGGAAGGCAGAATATTCTCACCATGCTTTTAAAAACCTCAGTTTTCAGCTATGCCCACCCTGCCTCCCAGAGCACACATTGCAGGACCCCTGGGACGTCTTCTCATGGCCTGGAGAGGCTCAGAGCAATACAAGGCTTCGTTTCTGCCTCCAAGCACCTGCTCCCTGCCAACAGCTCTTGGTCTATGCCCACGGGAAGATGACAAACCCACAGACTGTTTTCAAGGGTTCAGAACTGCACATGACTATGTATCTTGTCATGCAAGTGGATGCATGTAAATAAATATTAATACACAATGACTATTAATATAGACATATATACATAGGCACGAAAACCAACAAGAACTCTGCCTGCAAAGGGGCTTTCTCAGCACAGAGTTGCTACTTTAATTCCCTCATGAAAAGTCTTGAGAATTCAAATGTTCTTCTTTTATGACTTTCCCCAGTGGCTTTAGTGCTCTTCAAGATTTGATTGAGCAGACTCACGGGGCTCGTGCAATGCCAACACATTCACTACCTGTTTTCTTTCCAAGGGCTCACCACTTGTTCATCAGATCCCTGATCTAGATCAGTGTTCTCTAAATAGAGGATGTCAAGGGCACAAGGAAACAGAATAGCCTCTTAAGAAATGGCTTCCAAGCAACCTGATAAAGTGATGTTCCTTTCTGGAGACAACCAATCTCTTCCAGAGGGAATATTTTCTTCCTTTTCCCAGCTTTCTTTAATGTGGTGTAAGATCATTCATAGCAACATAATTAAGTGGCAAGTATTTAGCATGCCCTGGTCAGTATGATGTCTGCTCACACCTCTCACAATCTAAAGCTGCAAATACCAAGCACAGAATCATAAATTGCTTTTTTTTCTTTTTATTTTTTCCCATGCCTGGGATAGCTTCTTTAAAATGATAGTTTCTATCTTTTCCCCTATACCCCTGTCTCCAGAAGGCTCTAGAATCCACTCTATCAGTAGCTGCTTAAGATGTGTGCAGCCGGCTGTGGATGTACAGAAAAGAGAGCAGAGATCTGTAAAGTCCTATGGAGACATATGGGTTTACAGCTCCCTGGGACACAGCTTATTTCACCTGAATGTTATTACAGTGGCACTTGAAAGCCCTGAGTAGGATAGATGGGTCATCCTGAGAGACCCTGTAGCTGTGTGCAGCAGAAACATGTCCTTGTCCCAAAGACCTTGTGCTCTAAATGAAGAACAGGGTGGGAGCAAAGTAATAGGGGAGAGAAATACAAGCATTTCCACTCTGCACTAAAGGGATTAGTGCTGCTGCTTGCTAACGATACAACAGAAAGCCTGTGAAAGCCTCAGGAATAAATTGTAAGGGCCACTGTTCCCCTCTTTTCCCATACAGTGGTGAGGGTGGCAGAGTCCCATCGGGACTCTGCACTTCAGCAGCTCCCCAGTCCACGTGGAAAGCAGAGAGAGAAAGTAAAGAGCTCTCATTGCCCTGGGCCTTGACATCATACCTTTGCTCTTGGCTCTTTGAGTCACTTCTCCCTTTTTAATCCAGCACTGCAAATATAAGACTGAATCTTTCTTCCCTCCTTGTAATTTGGCCCTCCTACTCCAGATAAGTTCCCATGCAATCACTTCATGCAGCTACTACAGAGATGCTGTCCATGCGGATGCTTTGCCGTGACATACAGAATTCACATCTTCTAGTTTACTACAGGATATCACAGGGTAAGATTACACATGTTGTAGTTTCACATCCTACGTTAGCTCTTGGGATCAGGTGTGTTTGTAAACATCCTTGATCATCAGTTTAAAGCAAAGAATCACAAAGAAAAAAAATCATCTGCCATATCCTCATTTTCTAATAACGATTAACAACCCTGATTCTTTTGGCATCGTGGCTTTGCAAACTTTTGTCCTCACGAGCCAGATTTGCATTTCAGATCATAGATTTCCCCGGATATAACAAGCATCCCTTTTCCCAGATCAAATCTTATCCTGTAGCATAGAGATTAAACTGCTTCTCCAAAGATACAAAGCCAATCTATAAAAAACCATGGGAATAGAAACCAGACCTCCTAGCTGTCAGCCTTGGGCTGCATTGATTATCTAGCTGCCTTGGGGCAGCAGAAATCACAGATCTTTCTTGGGAAGTTATTCGAAAGGGAAAGAAATTGGAGGAAATGAACCACCCAATGTCTACAAGCTTCAGATCGCCTATTCCCCAGCACCTGATCAGAGATTAGCCACTGGGGATGGAAACCTTAATGGAGCAGCATAAAAGCTATTTGCTACCTGCAAGCACTACCAGGAAGGTTTTTGTTCTAGCTGTAGTTTATGGGGTTTTACTGTTTTCTGCCAGTTGGAAAATAATTCCTGTAGCTTGCATCCTTCTCCCTTCACTGTCCCATAAATATGAAAAAAAATCTACACTTCTGTAATGGTGGTACAGTTTTTCACTTTGCTCTAAAGGATCACATTTCTAGGCACAGATGCATCATGCATACATAACATGGTATTGCAATATACATGGACAGCTCTTTGTTTGCTTGCATACCAAACTGTTCTTTAGGTACAAAAACAGATTTTCTGCCAAGAATCAAGGCAGCCCCATCTGAAAATCATTTAGAAAATTGAAATGTAGAGGTCTGCTAGTGGAACTCAAACAATACTCCTGAGAATGACATCAGAAATGAGCTTTTTTTATTTTCTTGTTTTTAGATGGTTAGATATAATAAGTTGCTCTGAAATCCAGGTGACTGATGCTAAACTTACACCAAATATTGTGTTGCTGATTGCAGGCAGGATAAAAGCTATATTGTGATAAGGCAGGGGAAGAGTTGAAGCTTTCAACCTCCCAGCCTTTCAGGGAAGCAGCAGGGAGCCAGCAAGGCTGGCTAAGCTTTGCGGAGAAGAGCTGGATACCTGTGTGTCTTGGGAGCAAAACGATTTGCTAGGAGGGAGAGAAGGAGCTGGAGATCTGGCTGAGGCTGAACGTACCCTGAAGAAAGATGCACCTCAACTACTTTTTTAAAATGGATTTAGGTCTCGCTTTGGCGTAAAGTCGAGCTATTTTCTCATAATAAACAGTTCAGCTCAAAGCAAAAATATATGAAATGCTGTTCACAGCTAATGTCCAGTGCAATGCAAAGAAACAGCAGCAGCACGTGCTAACTCTCCAGAGGGATCTCTTGGAGAAGATGCACCTTTTAAGAGGACATTTATGGCCCTATAGACATTGACCCTGAAGGAGATTTTTAGGCAGTACTATAATCTAAACAGTATTAACACTATCTTTTCTTACCATGGTATCAGTATATTCTTCCAGCTTTACTTCAGCAACCATCTTGTTATGCTGCAAAAAGAGGTCTCGCAGGAAATCCTGTAGTAAGGAAAGAGACAAAATTTACTTTTTAGAGTGAATTCAAGAAATAACAGTAAGAAATCTGATCCAAATTCAGCAGGGTTACATGAATCTAATTTCACATTCCTGATTAGTACTAGTGTCTTCAATTTCACATAAAGTTCACATATTCTTAGTTGAAACATATTTTTTCAAATAAATTAGAAAATAACCAAATTTCCCCAGACAGAGCAGGCATATTGGAATAAATCATAATTAACCCACAAAATACGCAAAAGATAACATAAGTCCTGCAATATTTGCTAAATGATCTCAAATCAAAATATTTGCCATTCAGCAAAACCCTTAAGCATCTCCTCATGTCTCTGGTGGGACTCAGGCTGCAGCCACATACTGAGAGGTCAGCACAGGGTCTGCAGCCCAGGGACGGACTTCTGTTCCTGGCTGGTTTCTGAATAGGCTTCTGCCTCAAAAGCCTGAGCTTTGAAAAGAAATCAGTGTTCAGAAGATCTTCAGGCTCAGGAAGAGGTTATGAAGAAATCCCATTAATAAAACACAACAGCTTTGGCTCTGTTTAGCTGGGAGAGCTACATGTGCAAAGCCTGGGAGGTTTCTTGGGTGCGTGGGGGGCACCAAGACAAGTGAGGTCATGCGACGAGGCAAGGGGGAAGCAGGACAGCAAGAACAACAGCAGAGCATCCTCTCTGATTTGGAGGGGGAAAGGGATAAAACCAGCCTCACTAGAGATAAGCCTAAGGTTGGCACACCAATGTTTGAGGGATGGTGTGCTAGCGAGGTCCTTTGGTCTGCTGTCTCGGTGGAGGTAGGGGATGGAGATCCATGCAGCAGCAAAGTCACAGGGGTTGCCGAGGTATTAGAAACCATGGAAGTGCCTGAGAACACTCACTTAGGAATTAGGGCTTCTCCCCCAAAAAAGGTGGTGGGATCAATAGCCTGACTGAAGTGCATCTACACCAGTCCACACAGCATGGGCAACAAGCAGGAGGAGCTGGAAGCTATTGTGCAGTAGGAAAACTATAATATAACTGCAATCATGAAAACATGGTGGGATGACTCGCACAACTAGAGTGCTGCAATGGATGGCTATAAGCTCTTCAGAAGGGATAGGCAAGGAAGGGGAGGCGGTTGGGTAGCCCTGTATGTTATAGAGTGTTTTGACTGTCTAGAGCTTGGCAGCGATGGTGAAAGGGTCAAGTGTTTATGGGTAAGAATCAGGGGGAAGGCCAACAAGGCACATATCATGGTGGGAGTCTGTTACAGACCATCCAGCCAGGAAGAAGAGACAGATGAAATAGTCTATAAGCAGCTGGGAGAAGCCTCATGATCACTAGTGCTTGTTCTTGTGGGGAGCTTCAACTTACCACATGTCTGCTGGAAATACAATACAGCAGAGAGGAAACAGTCCAGGAGGTTCCTGGAGTGTGGGAACAACTTCCTTACACATCTGGTGAGTGAGCCAGCTAGGGAAGGTGCCCTGCTGGACCTGTTGTTTGTGAACAGAGAAGGACTTGTAGGTAATGTGATGGTTGGAGACCATCTTGGGCGGAGTGATCATGAAATGATAAGAGTTTTCAAAACTTGGAGAAGTAAGGAGAGGGGTCAGCAGAACTGCTGTCTTGGACTTCTGGAGAGCAGACTTTGGCCTGTTTAGGAGCCTGGGTGACAGAGTCCCTTGGGAGGCAGCCCTCAAGGGCAAAGGAGTCCAGGATGGCTGGGCATTCTTCGATAAGGAAATCTTAAAGGTGCGGGAGCAGGCTGTCCCTAATTGCTGAAAGACAAGCTGGCAGGGAAGACCAGCCTGGCTGAACAGAGAGCTTTGGCTGGAACTCAGGAAAAAAAAAAAAGGATTTATGACCTTTGGAAGAAGGGGCAGGCAACTCAGGAGGACTACAACGATGTTGTGAGGTTATACAGAGAGAAAATTAGAAGGGCCAAAGTCCAACTGGAACTTAATCTGGCTACTGCCGTAAAAGACAATAAAAAATGTTTCTGTAAACATATTGGCAACAAAAGGAGGGCTAAGGAGAATCTCCATCCTTTATTGGATGTGTGGGGAAACATAGTGACGAAGGATGAGGAAAAGGCTGAGGTACTTAACGCCTTCTTTGCCTCAGTCTTTAACAGAAGACCAGTTGTTCTCCAGGTACCCAGCCCCCTGAGCTGGAAGACGGGACAGGGAGCAGAATGAAGCCCCATAAGGCTTGGGGAAGAGTGTCTGGAAAGCTGCCTGGTGGAGAAGGACCTGAGGATGTTGGTTGGCAGCTGGCTGAATATGAGCCAGCAGTGTGCCCAGGTGGCCAAGAAGGCCAACGGCATCCTGGCTTGTATCAGGAATAGTGTGGCCAGCAGGACTAGGGAAGTGATCGTGCCCCTGTACTCGGCACTGGTGAGGCCACACCTCGAATACCGTGTTTAGTTTTGGGCCCCTCACTACATGAAGGACATTGAGGTGCTGGAGCGTGTCCAGAGAAGGGCAACGAAGCTGGTGAAGGGTCTGGAGCACAAGTCTTGTGAGGAGAGGCTGAGGGAGCTGGGGTTGTTTAGCCTGGAGAAGAGGAGGCTGAGGGGAGACCTTATCGCTCCCTACAGCTACCTGAAAGGAGGTTGTAGTGAGGTGGGTGTTGGTCTCTTCTCCCAAGTAACAAGTGATGGGACAAGAGGAAATGGCCTCAAGTTGCACCAGGGGAGGTTTAGATTGGATATTAGGAAAAATTTCTTCACTGACAGCGTTGTCAAGCACTGGAATAGGCTGCCCAGGAAAGTGGTTGAGTCACCATCCCTGGAGGTATTTAGAAGACACGTAGACGTGGTGCTTAGGACATGGTTTAGTGATAGACTTGGCAGTGTTAGGTTTATGGTTGGACTTGATGTCTATCTTAAAGGTCTTTTCCAACCTAAATGATTCTATGATTCTATCCCTTCCGGCAGGGTCCCTGCTGCTGTACCACAAGGCTGGAGGGTCCTCAGCCGTTAAACTCACCGTGAACAACCTAGAAATGCCATCAGTCAAACATACAAAAAGGCAGCAAATTGGTGAAGCTGATGGAAAGGTTCCCATTGACATCAGTGAGCTGCAGATCAAGCCTAAACAGACTTTTTAGAATAACTTACTTTGAGCTCGCCAGATGAAATAAATCCACTGCTATCAGCATCATAACTGCGCCAGATCTGAATGGAGAAACATCGATATGACCACGTAAATATTGCAGTTAATCATCTGCTCGGGTGACAGATCGTAAAGATTCAAATCAGGATTTCCATAATGAGCAAGCTGTTGCATTATCCAATATTTAATTATTTGTAGACAAAATAAAATAAACTTTCCACATAACAGCTTTTACTTGTATTTGGATGCTGTTCATGTGACATGCTGCTATCACATATTTTCTGCAGACAGACTGTCTATAAAAGGAAGAAAAGACTAAGAAACTGCTCCATGTTTCTTACCTAATTTGTACATGCTGCTTCTCTTATTGCCCTGAGTAAAAGTCAAGGCTGTGCACAACTGGCCATTGATCTGCTGAAGTCCCCAGTTCGGGTGTGAAATAAAATTAACTGCAAGCAGTCTTGGAAAAATTGAAATTCTGTGCTGGGATACTTAGGGGCAGAGAACGGAGGGAGATTGGGCATGGTTAAGGAAAGCTTATGGGTTAGTTCTCCTCAGCTGGCCCATCTTATGGAGACTTCCACCCCACACTCTGCCAGGCTAATGCATCAGGGTAAAATGATATAACATTCTCTACCTGAACAGGTCAGAACATGTTTTGTTTCCACAATAAACACATATTTCCCATGCTGTGTTCTACAGAGGGTGGAAGTATATGTATTGAAGAAGCTGTTGGTGTGCAAGGGGAAGAGACAATGTGGAGATACAGACCCGCATGAATTCCACGCTGTTGTCCAAGGGAGTTTCCCGTCGGAAAAGCAGCAGAAAGTTCTCATCATCCGGCAAGATCATATTTGCAAGCTGGAAAAGAACCACATAAAATACCCCCAAAACGAATGCAAACCATGAAAGTAAAGATATGAAAAACTTGGTTGGCTGCTGACCCAGTACAGGAAATATAAGCTGGTCACATTGTTGCCTTGGAAATAAACCCCAAACCAAGAGATCTGACTGATGTAGTACTCCATGACTCCCCTCCTCCACACCCAGGCTCTATCCCTATCTCCCAAGTCTGCTCTAGGTCCTAATTCTCCCTCCTTCTGTAAAAGAAATCCTGGGCTAGGGTAGGGGAGAGATACCTCTTGGATTTGCAAGCGTCCACCTGTGGTGACATCGTAGGCAGACATGAATTGCTCCTTCATCCTCTGAACTTTTTCTTCTGTGGTGGTGTTCTGCCATGGAGAAAACAACACGTGCATGAAATCTCTCTTTGCTCACAGATAACCACCATGATTATTGCATCCTTACAGTCAGGGGCTAATGCTTCTAAAAGCCCACAAACAAACCACCTTAGATTAATTTTTGGAAATTTGTACTATGCATAGCTTTGTAGCAATTAAGCTTTCAGTTGGAAGACCAGTGTTTGGAGATTCCAAAATATTTCAGTGACACCTGCTTCTTTAGCCAGCTGTTCCCACTATATGACTGGGATTTGGTTTTGCAGGGGTTTCCATGCTGCTCATTTTCATCTTGTTCTGTTCAGGAAGATGTCTTTATCCTTTACCTACATCCCTGTACTTTATCAGATCATTATTGCCTGTCAACTGGTTCAAGACCTGGCATCAAGCCCTGTCAGTGTTTCTGGGAAAATAGTATAGGATTTCAAGCAATTCACATTCCCTTTGCACCTGCTTAACCTCATGATCAATTTATACATAGTGAGGAGTTTTCAGGACTTGTCAGGTTTTATGTTTTGACAGACATTGCTGTGACAGGTGAACTATGATGACTAGGTTCATCAGGCATGACTTCTTTTTCTTAGCAGTAACATTTAGGGTATCTGGTCTGACTGGGCTACACAAAGTACAGTTTCCCCACCCTGGGGACAAGCTTCTGCTCAGATAAGCCTTGTGGCTGCGCTGGGAAGCTCACCTACTTAATCTCTCCCAAGCAATAATGAAGTCCAAGGTTACCCTCCGCACCCGCACTGAGCAGGTCCTGGCTCCTCTCCCAGTCCCATGGGAGATGGCCCTCTTTGGGAGGGGAGAGAGGAAGGAGGATAACCCAGACTGCTCTTGACATAATTTTATAGCACTTTTTGCAAGAGAATAAATTAAGTTCTTCCCTAACCCTGAAGAAAAACCCTTCAAAGGTTTTATCATCTCTATGTCCAGGTGGAGTTAGGACTATAGGTGTGTCTTCCTGGGTCTTCTAACCCTGTTTCTCATCATTTCAGCTACTATTGCAGGCTCGTGAGGTTGCACAATCCCTTTCTTAATACTGTGACATAAGACCATGAGCGACTTTCTCCAAGTTACTCAGTGCATACATCAGTGCAGCCTGCCTGGCTTTTCAGAAGCTAAGCAAATAGAAATCTCTTAGGAAAGGACACTCTCTGTTGCCCTATCCTGGCAGAGTGAACAGCAGGCGTGCATGCTCTGCACAATGCCTTGGATGTAGCACATCCAGGCTTCAGATTGTTCATGGCCTTATGTGCTCCTTTAGGCCCTGATTCTGCAGAGCATGAACTGGAGCAGCAATTGTGCTGCTCTGCAAAAAGTTGCATGGGATGGAAGGAGAATTGCCTGTAAGGTTTGTCACCTCTGAGCAGAGTAACATGGCCGGGCTGCACACACAGCAACTGCAGCTCTCACTTCAGAGAGGTGTTTGAAACCCCCACACTGGAAACTGAACATGCCTTATACCCCAAAACTTCCTTGGCCGTACCCACACTCAGTAGTAGCCAGGTGACGATAGCAATTTCCAGCTGCTCTCAAGCGGTACTGCTGCACAGCCTTTGCTCAGCAGCAGCTGCCACAGTCAGTGACAGAGATGTAGAGGCATACTCAGATGTCACAGACGAGGTAATCAAAAAGAAAATGAAGTGTCTTCTGCTTAGGCTTATTAAGCCACTTTGCACCCACTTTGTCACTAGCTTTCCCCACATGTTTAGATGTGACTGATGTTTGCAGCCTTAATTTGCTGCTAGTAATAACAGAAAAAGGATATCTATAGGTAGATGGATACAGAGATAGTATGACTAGTCATTTATGATATACTTTAATTTGCTTTCACCTTACTTCAGAGCAGACTCAGAGCTCATAAGCAGTTACCTGCACAAAGTTTTTATGGGCTTATACAGAAATCTTTAATAGCATTGTAAGTGCAGAGGATCCTACATTGAAATCAGGGGAGAAAGAGTTAATTGGCTTTGGATTATAAATGTCACTTAGAACAAGTGAAACTCCTTCACCAAGAGTAATACAGGACTAGGATGTGCCAGATGCTGGAAAATTTGGGAATCTGGGAGTGGGAATGGGAGGATAGGGGCACCCACATGGCTCTTCGTAGGGTAGGTGGGACGCACCCCCCGGGGGCATCCTTGGGGCACAGCACTGAGGGCTGGCAACTCCCAGTTGACAGGCAAGATCACTGTCCCAGCAGTGATCTTGCAGAGAGATGCCTGAGGTGGTGGTCCCCCTCCCGGGTCCTGCCTGGTGGTGGCCCTGAGTAGGTCTCAGGGCATGGCTGCAGGATGCTCCATCCCTGCGGTGGTGTCTGGCAAGCCCTGTGGGCTGCGTGGCCCAGCGCCCGCACCACTGCCCCGGGTGGTGCTCACTGCTGACGCCGCTGCCAGCAGTGACTGTATGACCACGCACATACAGTTTTCTTTCCCCGTGGCATTACAACTCACCCTCGTGCTATTTAAATTGCCTTCTGATGGCACCTTGATGCTTTGAGACACCTCCCTGGCATTAGGCAAGCCTATCAGTTGCTGATTTCAATCGGCTAGCAAAGCACTCTGAAATTATCCTCCTCCGTGCCCAGTAGGATAAGTTATTTCTGAAACTATAATCATAGGTGATATTTGAAAAGTATGCTGTGGAGTTCAGACTAGTCATTTGTTAAGAAAGCTTATTGCTCAACTTTGTGTCGGCTATTAAACACCACTCATAGAGCTTTGTGTGGCAGGAACATTGTTATCTGCATAAAAATAGGACTGCCTCCTTTTATTTTATTTTTAACTGATTTAAACCATGGAATACATCAAGTAAATACCCAAAATACAATATTTCCATAGCTCCAACAGCTTTTAGTCCAAGGGGTTACACTACAGTGGATTTTTCAAATTGGACTCTCTCTGTTCATAAATATTCTACTTATGAAACACAAGTGGTAATGGATCTACTAAAACCCAACCTTTACTCCCAAAGAACAAAAGTGAAGTAAAATATTCTGTGCAAACTGGTTTTCCCAAGATGCACGCTCAAGGCAGAATTATTTGTATGTTATAAATTTTTACACTGAGAATGATACATCTTGGTTTATGACCATTAAGTTTCAAAGGTGACCTTTATGTTTACCAAAAAAACCCCCATCCTAGAAGATGAAAAAAAAGAAAATGAAAATCAAATAAGCCATGTCACTGCCAAGGATAAACTAAGGTTGGGAGACCTAGTCTCCAAGACTGACCTACTGGTGGTGCAGACCAATAGCTTGCTCTGATTGCCTTTCCATTCCAAAAATATTTAAAAGGTTGGAAAAAAACCTCCCACGTAATCTGCATGATTTGTTCCCCTTGTCCAAGCAAGGCCACGAACTGCAGACTCCTGCTGTATTTGCTGACTCTGTAATCTGATTTTGGAGGTCTGCAGCCTGTGGTGGGGCAGCCTGGGCAGGCTGCAGGACAGAGCCAGGACAGTGGGGCAGATGTCTGGAGTTGCCGATCCCTCCCTGAAGGCTTAGGGAGCAAGTCCAATTCTCTGGCTGGTTTGGCTTTTGTTCATGTATGATTTTGCTTCCAAAGCAGGGCTGTGGCATTGCTACAGTGAGGCAGCGACACTAGGAAGCTTGTGAGTGGTCCAGCAGGAGCCTCACACCTAGACAAGAGCATGCTCCAGAAACAGAAGGAGAAAAGTATTTGGACAGAAGTATTGCCTATGTAATATTCCAGTATTTATGGAGCTGAGGTAGGATTTTACTAGCCGAATATCTTGTTCTTGGTCTTATTTGTACTGGTGGAAGTCCTGGTTGCCCTAGGAGGGGACACCCTAGCTGGGACTCCAAGCTCTGCTCAGAAGAAAGGAGATGGACAGAGACAAATAGGAAGTAAAGCCAGTCAGCAGGAAAATAGAGACAATATGGGGGCTATTAAAGTTTTTAAAAGCCTTGTAGATATAGCAACCAATTACAGTCATGTAAGTATATTAAGCAGATTTTTTTTTCAATAGTATTGGTGGTTTGTACAGGCAAGATTCAGATATTCCTAAAAGGGACAAAATTAATATTGGCAGGTAAGAAATTACAGTTGAGGTAGTTTCTGCAGGCACGGCCTGGGCAGGGATCCAGCAACCAGCTGGTGGTGTGAGAGGGCATTTCTCACCCAGCACTGGGGATGGGGCTGAGCTGGGATGCTGGGGCAGCGACAGGCTTAACGGGGTACCAGCTGGGCTGGGGGGCTACAGGGACCCCCTTGCTGCCTTGGCCACCCTGCGATGAGGGGTGGCCAAAGGTAAAAGCTTGGCAGCTTGCTGGTCGAGAGGCCTGATTTTTTATTCTCTGCCTTTGGGCTCCTACAAGTATTTCCTTGCCTCCCAGATCAGGGAAAGACCTATGATAGAGGGAGAAAGATCTGGAGCAGAAGAGGAAGAAGGGGAGACCTTCAGGCAGGCACACGCAGGGATGAATGGTGTTTACACAGAAACACAGGTGCTGCACCAAGTGCTACGGCCACTGGCTTCCCCAGGAAGCTTGTTTTTCCTTCCTTCCCTTTAATTATTAACTCTGTTCAACTACAGATTGCAACAAGCAGGAAAGCGTAAAACAAACACGGTCTGCTTTCAAATGCCTCAGGCTCACACTCCATTTATTCAAGCTCTATGAATTACAGGGCGAGTAATAAAAAAAAAACCCACCACCTTTCTGCTCTGGAAAGCAACTGTACAAATAGCACGATACACATTCATGCCTCTTGTCTCTGTGAGCTGGGACAGGGGGAAATGGTTTTGCAGCAAGAAAACAGCTATAGTTGAGCATAGCTTTTGTCATTAGAGCTAGTGCCGTCTTGACTATGTTGCCTGTCTCAAGCGGCGGATCCCTCCCCTGTTTCAAAGGTTTGCAACGCTTTCTCAAGTGCTCACTGCTTGGGCTAAAATTTTGCAGACTTGTTAGCAGCTAGATAAAATTTCCCTTTTGTGAACATTTAAGTGAATGCTGTTGCATCCTTTCTGGTAGCTGTCTGTACGGGGAGGCCTTTCTTGTCATTCCTTGTCTTCCCTGCTGCATGCACCTCCCTGCATTTCTGGAGGAGAATTTAATCAAGAGGTAATAGCCCTAATTGACAGAGGAGCACAATTTGCCCTGAATTGCTGCCTACTTAAGGCAGAAACAGCTATAAAGATGCTCATGTTTAGCATCAGCAACACTGTAATGAAGAGGATTCCCTGCCACAGTCTGGAAAACATACCTGAACTAGGACCTGCCTCCAATTTTGCTCAGGGTTGGGCTGAGGAAGAGTGTGGTTGCTGGGGGACCAAGTGCTTGGCAAGAAAGGCTCCTGCAGCAGAAGTAAACCCCTGACAATGTATCCCTGATGTTCATTTAAGGAAAAAAAAAACCCAACCCTCTGCTAATTTCCAAGAAATATGATCTTCATTGGACCGTAATGATGATAGGAGCTAGCCTGGAATGGAGAGATGCTTTAATCCCCTTTCAGGCTGCTTTATATGAGTTGTAGAGCTTCAGCTGCCCTGGTCCCTCGCAGGTTGGATGCCGTGTGGTTTCCAAGAGCCGCTACATGTTCTCACTGTCCAGTCAAGGAAGAAATCCTTATTACGCACCACGAGGAGAAGGCCATGTTGATTTTTGCCCCCATAAAAGCACACAGTTTAAAATATTGCTGTGGCTTTGTGCATGCATTTCTTAGGGTTAAGGAGTAAATTTCTTACTATGGATGCTCTTCCACAGAGTTTTGCAGAGAAAAGCTTCTATGCTTCAAGTTGCCATAACAAATCAATTTTCTGCTTTCTCCTTTCCCTGTTCAGTCTTTGTCTTCTCTTTTGTGAAAACCCTTTAGAAATATTTAGCATCACAAAGGTAATCTGGTTTTTAATACTGTTTGTAATAATGGAAAGGGCATGCTCACTTTTTTTTTAATTTTCACAGCATTTTATTTCTTTGTCATGGTTGGTTATGACTCTTTGGAAACCTGGCTGTAATCTGTCTTCTTTGTCAACCCATTCCTTTTACATTGTCACACTCTTTGCCTCATGCTATCAAATTAAATTTTTGCTCCTTAAGGGATCCATGTGCTTGGCAGCAGCTTGCCTTGATGAAAACACAACTATGAGTCATTTGTTTTGGGGCGTAAAAAGCGAATGTATGGAGAACTGCAGAGCCTTTCCTACTTGATGAAAGGGGACGTCTCATTTAATTCCTGCTGATCAAGACAGTCTTGTCATAAATTGATTTTTTTTTTCCTTCTTGACATGATTTTTGGAAGTAAGCCACTATATTGATAAGGGTATGAAAAGCAAGAGGAAACTAAATGTAAGTGACTATGATAGCCTGTTTCTTGAAAAAACCTGAGGCTTATCTGAAAATGCTGGCTTGAGCACATGTTTCTCCTAACAACGTTTCAGCCAAATTTGATAGAAGGGCAAAGGGTCCCAGAGATATCAAGTTCCTACAAGATCTATGAAAATAAATTATGTCTGCCAAGAAGGCTAGTTGGAAAACAAACTCAACAACTATTACCATGCCAAAAACCACACAGTACAGACAGGAGGCTAGGAAAGACCAGATGAGACATCACCTTGACTGAGACACTTTGACCTTAGAAGAACCCTTTTTTGGCCAAAAATTTCTTCTGTAAATCCCATAGCATTAAAAAAAATGAATCACATGAATGACTTCATTTCACCCATGTAGTTGTACATTGGATTGCCTGCATTAGTGTGGGATTTCACCCTGCAGCTCCAGGGCCAACTTCTCAATTGGGCCAATCTTGATTACTTAACTGCAGTGATATCACCTGAGAATTTGGCCCTGTATTTTGGTTAGGATTTACTGTAATTCTACATGCTAGAGTAGATGAGCACTTACCCTGTCATCCCACGTTGTGTTTTTTACCTCTCATCAGCACATGTGTAGAAAATATTTTTTCATATAGAAAACACCAGCAAACAACAAAGGCTATTACAGCCTTCCCTGTGCCATCATGGTTTTGTGGTTAGGCTTTGGGTGGGTTCTTTGTTCTGCCCTTTCTGCTAGGCTGAAAGTTTTTCGACATGCCTTTGGGCAATGAGAACACATCATGTCTGGTTTTTCCCATAGGCATGTTGAGTTTGCATTTAGAGATACTTCCAGGCTCTTGCAGTGCCCTGCCTTAATGTGCAGGAACAGGAATAGGAACTGGTCAGGCTAATCAAGTGTGACAAAAGTCACACCTAAAGAAATAACTGTATTTGGCAATAATCAGAATCATAGAATGGTTTGGGTTGGAAGGGACCTTAAAGATCATCTAGTTCCAACCCCCCCTGCCATGGGCAGGGACACCTTCCACTAGACCAGGTTTCTCAAAGCCCCGTCCAACCTGGCCTTGAACATTTCCAGGGAGCGGACATCCATTCACAACTTCTCTGGGCAACCTGTTCCAGTGTCTCACCACCCTCACAGTAAAGAATTTCTTCCTTACATCTAAATAATCAGGATCGACTCAGGGTTTAGATTTATGAATTAGTCTGGAGGAGGACGCAAGATAAATGCTTTCTGCTAGAGGTCTTCTTGCTGTTGACCTGCTGGTCATCAGAGACCTGGTCTGTGATCCTCAGTCTCTTGGGGTGGTAAAACATAGGGGAAGTCTGCTTTGGATGGCTTTGAGGCTGGCTCATATTTTGGCCATTAAACTTTGTTTGAATGACTAGCAGCTGCATTACAGACCATGCTAAGTTAAACACATAATTTGGATAGACAATACATTCTGCAAGGTAAGGATGAAGTGTAAGAGTAGCTGGAGGCTGCTCATCTTTGGAAGTAAAAAGTAAAGACAAATCCCTTATGGCTGTTCAGAGTGAGCTCCTGAAGATTAACCTCAGTACCTTCCAGTCATAACTATCCAGGTGGTTTGGGGTCAGGGGGATTATAACAAGGCTAATACCTGTCTTGCCTGATCAAATTCACACTTCAAAAATTTTACATATGGTCCTTTACACACTTACAGTTAGGTGAGGGCAAACGACTTCTATCTGTAACTCTTCTGTCTAATTTTAGTATAATTTAAGCAAAGTGAAATACCTTTCTGTGAAAGCCCTGCAAGCATAATGGCAATGCGCATTTCCCTCTGTATCTGCCCAGACATCATTGGTTTTACGGAAACTTTCAGTAATCCAAACCCAAAATCTATAGCCATTCATCTATAAAACTCTTCTTGTCTAATTAGTATAAGAATATACATAGAGCTTCATTAAAACTATAGCAAAGAGCAAGCAAGGAAGATCTTAAATGATCTCTATACAGAAAGATGTACAGCAATGTAAGAGAGAAAGACAGGGCCTGTAGTTCCTGTTCCAATAAAATTACTTCTTCAGTGCTGAAAGAAACTGTCCTTTTCACTAAGTTTTCACCTCAGTATAAAAACTTCTAGAAAATGCATGGAAAGGTGTCCATAATGTAGAAAAAAGAGGGTTTTGAGTGAGCAGAAGAGAGCACAGGCAGCTCACAGCAGCCGTGCAGCAGCAGGTTGGAAGCTGGAGGCTCAAATGATTAGACAGAAGTCATAGGAGTAATAACGGCAGGAGATGGGTAATGCCAGCAGTTCATAGACCTGTGCTGGTGTGTGGCTGAAGTATCCTCACTTCTGCCTCATATCCCCCAAACAAACCAAACCACAGAACCCGCTCCAGCTGACGGAGAATTTATATAAACTTTACTATCATAAATCCCCTGTGTTTCACTGAAGCCTTACGGATATGTAAGATGCACCTGAAAACTGAAGACATTTTCTTAGGAATAGAATAGAACAGAACAGAATAGAATAGAATAGAATAGAATAGAATAGAATAGAATAGAACTATTTCAGTTGGGAGGAACCTACAACAATCATCTAGTCCAACTGCCTGATCACTTCAGGGCTGACCAAATGTTAAAACATGTTATTAAGGGCATTGTCCAAATACCTCCAGCAATTGCCCATTGCTGGAGCAGGAGACAGAAAGCAGCATCTGGGATTTGGGTCAGTTTATTGTAGGTCTACGTTTGTTGCAAAATTTCCCCCCACTCCCCACTCCCCCCAAATCCTTGTAGGTTCAATAAAAGATGATGAATTAGCCTCCCTCGCTGGATGGTATTTCAAGTTTCCTTCCCTGCTCAGAGCCATCAAGAGCTGTGCCTCTCAGCTTCCCGACAGGCTCCCTTTTGCATTGTTTTCCCAGCTGCTCCCATCCCCTGGCATTTAGTGTCAGCTGGGGATGATGCAGAGTAGCTGGGAAGAAAAACAGAGCTGAAGGACTACAGTGGTCATTAAGAAAAATAACAGCTTAGAGAATGTAGGCTGAAAAAATATAATTATGAAGCTGTTTGCTATTCAAGCAGAGACAACTTCCAGTGCTGATAACATTATTTATCACTTATATAGCACTTCAGACATGGTCACTAATTAATCCTTTCGCCACATCTGGAAGTTATGCCAGTGTATTACTGTCTCTCCCTTTTACTGTGCAAGGAAACAGAGATCTTAAGAGTCCAAAAAAGAAGTAAAGGCCAAAACGAGCACTAAAGCAGAGAAATGCTCAGTCCCAGCTCACTGCTTGTATCATGAAGGACACTTTCTTTCTGTAGGATGGTGAAAACCAGTGCAAAGGGGATCCAATACCCCTCCCACTATAACCACAAGCTTGTACAACATAAATCCTATGAAAAAGAGAAAAAATGGGTCAATATTTTTAGACAAACTCATTGTACAAATGTAGTAGAGACCTTTGTTTAATCCAGCGCTACAGGCAATCCCCATACCTAGGCGAGCAGGGCGGGGGACTGCTCTCAGTATCCCAGGACAAAGCTCCCCTCAGGTTTTCTGCCACCGAGGCAGACTGCTCTGCCTGCTGCCCACTGGATAGGAGACAGTTTTGTCCCTATACAACCGTGAGAACCGAAACCAGACTGCTGGCAAAGGGGAACAAGGCAACACAAGGAAATACTGCCAAAAATAGGCAAGAAAACCAGAAACATTTGAGAGCCTGTTTGAGCACCCTGACAGTGAGCACTGTCTTCCAGATTTAGCATATTTCTTCTATTTAATAGGGCGAGAGGGAGTTGGTTCTTTCTTCAATAAGTTTGTGTTAAGCTTTCTCTTTAAATGGCAAAACCTAGACAGCAGAAGCAAAGGAGATGCAAGCTAGATGAGGGTGCTGGTTTAAGCTGGAGTCATCTGAGCAGTGGCTTTTGGCAATCGGTGAAACTGGTCTTGATTTCTCAGAGCAGAACAGTTCGTTGTTAGAACACCCTCATTTTGTACATTCTGTGTGCTGATACCTACCACAGTATAATAGAGTTCACACTGATGTCAGCAAGACCACAACAGCTGCTGTAACGCACTGGGTTTGCATGCCAGCTGGTGTGATGCTGTCTCCAAAATCTCATGTGAGGGATGTGCAAGGGCAACTACATGCTAGCGTGGGGCTGGAAGTTTCCTCTTGACCTCTCATCATTAGGAAGCTGCCTGCAGTGTAAGATCCCCAGCTAAACCTTGGTTTTATCACCAGCTACAGCTCACTCTAGAGAGCCCCACTTGGAGGTCCCTTGCTTCAGCAACCCGCTGCAGCATTGAGCTCTGCAGCCTCATTTTAAGCCTCTCCTTCAACATCTCGTGTGTGCTGTCACTGGGTTCATTTGAGTGTGCTTTGCGCTGGTGTTTCAAAACCTCAAGACTAGCAGCTCCCAGTTTCATGTTTTGTTCCTGGGTAAACAATCATGAGCTTTTCAGTTTCTTTTCAAATCAGTTTTTCTGAGTCCCTAATGATTCTCAGCACTTATTGTTGAATCTTTTTTGATTTGCTTTAAAGCCTTTTTATGTGCCTATCTGTTCATCTAACCATCCATGCTCTAGAAAGACATTTCTGCAGAAACTGCCAATATTTCAATCCCAATTTATTTGCAGATTAAACAAAAACATGCTTGAAAAATTATTCACAGCTTCTGTTTTTTTATTGTAGCCCCAAAGATCCAAGACTCCTAATTGGCTTGTAAGCATAATTCTGATTTTACATTTGATAGTCATGAATTTATGCCTTTTATCAGTTACCTTTTCCCTTTTCAATAATTACTTTTTGCTTAAAGGAATTGTTTCATCTCTGGTTTTTGGCACACTCTCTCCTTCCATTTGGAAGATGCTTACTCCTTTTCTCTTCCTAGTTGGGCACACGCTGTGTAGCAAAAATAATAAACCCATTATCAGAATATATTCTTTACGTACTTCTGAGCAGCTGACATGAGTGGCAGGATTTCCCCTTCACTGATGGTGACAGTCAAAGTCAATGTATGACCTGGAGCTGAGGAAACCAGCCCCCGTAAATCGTTGTGCAACTTCTGGTAGAACTGAGATGCAGAGAGTGAGAAAGGGGAAACGCTGCCAAAAATAGGAAAGGAAACCAGGGGAGAAACCCAGAAACACCTGAGAGCCAGGTCTTGACCTTATGAGCAACAGAATTGACTCCTGTTTGGCTTCTAGCCATTTTCGGCAATACAGACACACATCTTCTTCCTAAGCACCATTTTAAATTAATGACAGTATATTTGTTAAAAATTAACCTTGGAAAGAAGTCTATCATCTTAACAAAGTAATCAGCACTTGCTTGAATAAATCATCACTGTTGTCCTCCCCCTCGCCCTGCCTGCCTGTGTGGTGGCGCTTTTTCCTTTGTTTCTGTTCAACGGCAGTAAATTACTTTCTCTCCAGGATTCCCACCAGCCCCTTCAGCCGGTGCCAACTGCAGTCTCACCGTGACAGCAGCTGTTGGACTGAAAACAAATGGTTGAACTTCTCAGATGATTGCACTTTTTGTCATACCTGCTTAAATGCCACCTTGTTGCCAAGAGGAAAGCTCTTTACCTCGGGGATTGCTAAGGGAGCAGGCAATCAGAGAACAACAAATACAAATCAACTATCAAAGTAATGACCTTTTTACTTGGACTTGATGCACAACTAACACAGCATGGTACTTACTTCTGGTCCCAGTTTCTCCAGGAGATGATGAAAAAAATTGTCCAGCTCCTTCCCTTCTATGTAACCATTGTCTAAATAAAAGTCAAATATATTAATGGTCAGGTGGTACTGCCTGAACTCTGGGAACCAGGTTGTATGTGGCATGCAGGGGCTCAAGGCTGCATGGTAGGGGTCTCGGCTGGGGGCCCTGCCTGCCTGCTCGGGGGGTTTCCTATTCATTTGGGTCAGTTCAAGTCTATGTGGGTGCTGGGCACAGTGTTTGTGGGGCTCCCTTAGGAGTTTTCCTTACAGAAAACTTCTCAGGGAAAAAAACCCAACAGATTGGGACCACAGTAGGCAATAGCAGAAGGAACGGGGAGGTGATGAAAAGGCAAAAATTTTGCGGTGAAAAGGGGGATTTTCAGACCTGCTATTAGGGCATGAGGGGGAGGAAGAGGGGGGCTCTGAAACACCTGCAGGACCCCGTGGGGCTGAAGCTTGGACACGCTGGCAGGCACCCACTCGTGCAGGCACCCACAGACACTGCACCCACCTGCGTGCACACCCAAACGGGCACCCACCCAGGCGGTCACCCGTCCACCCCAGCACAGCACCCACCCGCGTGGGCACCCTCTAAGCGCCCCCCGAGGGGGGAGCACCCCCCCCCCCGCCCAGCAGACACCCCCGCGTGGGCCCCCCACGCGTGTCCCCGACCCGGCCCCGGTCGGCCCCACTTGCCGTCGGCATCGAAGCGCCGCCAGGCGCCGAGGAAGGCGGCGGCGTCGAGGCGCCCCGCCGCGACGCTCTCCATGGTGCTGCCGGCCGCGCCCGCCCCACGCAGCCCCACGGAGGCTCTGCCCGCGGCCCGCCGGCGGCCCCGGTTTTGAGGGCGGCGACCCCGCCCCGGGGGCGGCCCCGCCCCAGGGGGCGCGGGGAGGTTGGGGGGGGCGGGGGAGAAGGCCCCCCCCCACACCCCCCCCACACCCCCCCACGCGTGCCGCACGGCCCCGCGGGGCCCGGCCCCGCTCCCCCGCGCCCGCCCGCCGCGGCTCCGTCGCCCCCGGAGCCGCCCGGCTGCCCGGACCCACGGAGCGGGTGCCTCGGGCGGCCGCGGAGTAAGGCCCGGGACTAAGTCAGGGTGTGCCTGGGCGCGGGTTTTGGCAGGAGACCCGACCCCGCAGCCACCGCCTGGGAAGAGCCGTGCACCGCTTGGCGGGCAAGCTTTAACGTTTCAAAACTCGCCGAACGAAGGCAGAAGTGCTTGAGGGAAAAGTGAGACTTCAGAGAAGAAGTGGTGTTTGCGGGGGAAAAGCAAGTTTGCTGAAACGTGTAACCCTCCTCCTCGGTTTATGGAAACGAAGCAGCAGCAAGCAGTGTCACCCCCTCATCCCTCCCAGCCGTCAGGAGGGTTTCCCTCGCAGGAATGAAGAGCCACGGCATGAAGACAGATGGAAATCCACACCCTCCTCCTCCTGCAATACTAATCAAAAGATGAAACCTTGGGGTTAGGGGTCTCAGTGCGGATAGAGAAAGGCTGATATTTATGTTCGTGATGGTCCTGCTTGGGACTACATGGGATCTGAACGTCACCTGTCTATTCATCTGCGGTGATTTCACGTACCTGGGACTGGGCTCTGTGTCCTTGCATGCGCTCCCAGAATCGTTTCTAGCCACTTTATTATCTCCTTTGAGATCCCTTACAGATAGTTTTTTCCAGGTTGCTTTTGATTCAATATATGCATTTCTATTTTATGCAAATTCTGATTGCTTTAGAGACGTGCTCAGAAGCAGAGCAGAAAAGGCTTTTAAAAAGTATTTGGTGTTTGCCCTGAACAGGCTCTTATTTGATCTGGGGGAAAAAAACCCAAACCCTGAAGAACTAAAAGTTGTGTTTTACTCAGGAAATATCAGGTCTGCAAATTACGTTCTTTCAGATACATCACAAGAGCGTGTCCAGCTTTTCCAGTGCGCAAAGGGAAAGGAGATGCTGTGGAGCTGGTGCCTTTAAGCAGCAGCGTGCCAGCGGCTTGGTACAGGGGTTCCCTGGCCGGCAGCCCCGGGTAACCGTCGGACTCTGGAAAAACGATCGTCAAGACGTCAATGCAATGGCAAGGCTAAAAGCAACCCCCGGGTTTCACGAGCATGCTCAGACAGGGGACCCAGCACGGGAGAGGAGCATTACTCAATAGGTAATGACACACAGGGAAGTGTAAATTTTTAGGGGACACCTGCACAGGTCCCTTGCTGGCATGACCAGCCGCTCCACGGGTTTGTCTTTGACCCGTCCTTGCCTCACTGCCAAAAGGCATTTCTGGCCGCGGGGTGACAGCTCCCCCACGGAACCTCTCCTGCAGCCTCTTCTCCCCAGTGCTTCCCACCATGGCTCCCCGGCAGCAGTGGCCTTGTGTGCGCCACGGGAGCTGCCCGAACTCCTGCGTGGAATGAGGTCACCTGGCGCTGCTCCACGGTGGGGCATGAAGGCCGTGTTTTGGCCCCATCTCTCTTCCCAGGACCCAGAGCCCATCTGCCCCAGACAGGGAGTGCCCTGATCTAGGTATTTAGCAAAGAGCTGCCCATCAGTTTCTAGCAAGGTTTGTGACCTGGCTGCGGAAAACATCACCATGGCTGATACCAGCAAGGGTCCTCAGTGGGATGATCACGACAACTAGTTTCGTACTAAAAATATTCTTAACAAAGCTAACTTAAGAGGAAATACTACCCATGTTTTGAAATACTTGCAAGTGGAAGCACCCTGCCGTTTGACAGGGACAGAGACAGTGAGGTTTTGTGGGAACTGATGCAAAACTCAGGGCATTGAGAAGAGCTTGTCACAGCTGGTTCTCCCCCGTGCCTTCACAGGAGGGGGAGCAGGCAAGAAGCATCACCTTATTTAAACTGCCAATATTTATTCAGGATCTCACACAACCTCAGTGAAACCAGGTCCAGGTTGGAGATAAAAAAGGACCTTAAAGCTTAATGGGCTCTCACAAAAAGTCATCGTTATGTGTGCATGAGAGTATGGATGATATGTGTCCGTCCGTCTGAGCATCCCTATTCTCTCACTCACCCTCAGTGCTGGCTGTCTGCCCTGGCAGAGAGAGGCTCTGCCTTCACACAGCAGCAGAGCACGCTTGCAAAGGGGAAAAAAGGTGCAAAGATGATGGCTTCCTCTTCTGTTTGCACTAGCTATGCCTTTGCTCGCTCCCAAAAACCCTCCACCAACATACCCCATAGACACACAGCTTAACTTCTCTGCCCCCACCATGTATCGCACAAGATGGATTGAGGGGTCTTAGGGGTGGAATTGCAGAAATTTAGCCTGGACACAGTCCTGTTCTCCCTGCTCTAGGTGTCCCTGCTCAAGCAGGGGGGTTGGACGAGATGATCTCCAGAGGTCCCTTCCAGCTCCTGCCATTCTCTGATTCTGTGAACCAGGTAAGCTGAGAGAAACCCCAGCCTGCGGCGAGGATCCAGCTGCCCCGCTGCATGCCTAAAATGGGGTTCAGCTTCTCCAGTTGCTTTAGGTGACTCAGTAAAGCATGAATGAAAAAAAAAACCCCATCTCAAAGCAACTTTTACCGTTTCGGCAGGGCTTTCTGCAGGGTGCCGTAAATTTGAGGAGCGTACTGAACTGTGGATCTATTGCCATTAGTATTAAAACACAAACTGAAGATAGCTGCTGTGTGTGCAGCTCACGTACCAAATTCAGCAACCGCTCTGCCTTGGCTTATTTCGTTAAAGGAATAAATAAGAATTAAAGGCAGGCAGTATTTTAAAAAGTAGGGAATGTTTTTTATTAAGGACTTCTCCTTTGGCTCCGGCTTTGCACTGTGCAGTAACACTTGAGGTATAAGATCTCAAATCTGTGTTTTGAAAAGCTGACCATGAAAAAAAAGGCAATTGCATTATTTTGCTTCAGAGTATTATAGATTTTTAAAGATAACCACACCACTGTCCCATTATTTTTTTTCTTAAGTTCAGAAATGTCTTTAATGTAATAATACTTGACAGGACGATTTTTTCCATTAAGGCTTTGTGATGGCAGATCATTAGTTCAGATGTTTCTTTTATTGGTTTATTTTCAGATTATGGCAATTAGACATCAAAGAATAAAAAATGTCCCCCTTTTTTAAATGTGAATCTGGGTGTGTAAAATAGCTTTGAAAAAGCATAAAAATAGCTATTTTTCTAGAAAACTTGTTTTCTCTGTGATCTGTGAGGCTCCTGAAAAATGCAACCAAAAATTTGGGGTACAGATAAGTAAGACTCACTACGAAGCAGAAATGAACAACTTATTCCCAGTAACTCTCCGCTCCTTTCAGCTCAGTCTCATGTTGGTGGGTACCAGCCCTTGCTCTCCCACTCAGGGAACCTCCGACCCGGCTTCTGCACCTTCCTGGGCTCCCTGACAGGTGCTTCTCTTCCACAGCACCCCTCACCCTTCCCAAAATCCTGCCTCAAGGACTCCCACAGGGACGTTCTTGTCTGCAAAAAGGAGAGAATACCCTGGATACACCCTGACTTTGGTGGCATTTGGCTCTTAAATGAATGTGCTTTAGTAGGTGCCTTCACGCTGGAAGCATTTGCACGGGCATTTCGCAGCCCCGCTGTGGGCTGGGGAGCCCTCCAGCTGGGAGACAGGAGAAGTGCCGTATTATTTAGCTGATGATGATAAATTTTAAAAACGGCAGTTTTTCCAAAGTAGGGAGCAGAGTAAGGAGCACATGGCCAAACCCCAGGCTGGGCTAGCTTTGTAGACAGGCTTAATCAAGCAACTGGAAATGGGAAAACATGCATAGAAGTGCAGATTGGTGATTTGGAAACGTAAGAAGGGGCAGCCGACAATGCCTTGTTCTTTGGGCCAGACTTGAAGTATTCATGTCACACATTTGGGTTTCCGTGACCAGAATAGGGAACCAAAAAAAAAATCAGCGTCTGGATTTGTGGCATGACTTTGTCCCTCACCTTTTCGGAATATAATTCCAATAGACACAGACACAGATTTATAAATGGAAATAAGCTTCCTCATCAAATGGCTTCAGCTACCCTCAGCTTTGCACTGACCAGAGACACCGCGGAAGCCACCGCTGGCACCCATCAGTGTTTCCTCCTGCACTAAGCGTGTGTTTTGCAGGTAGTTTGGGTCCTGCACAGGTCCTGCAGGTAGCCCAAGCCCGGATCCTGGATGCAACCCATTTTTCCCAGCACCTGGTTTGCATCAGTGGGGTGGGAGGCGAGGGTGCCAGCTGAGCTGCTGTGCGCAGCTGGGGCTGCAGAGGGTGGGGATGATGTGCTGCCACCCAGCAAGGGGTCTGCGAGCATCCCAGCAAAGGAAAATGCTGGAGAAGCAGATGAAAGACAAACTGAAAGGGAAACAAAGTGGAAATAACAGAGTCAGTGAATCCCCCCTACTCTTTGTGTGGAAATCATCAGAGATAAAGCCGTCTGCTGCAGGAAAGAAATTGACTCTTCTTTTTTCCAACCCCACCCTCAGATGGATACAAGCTGCTTATTAGCAGCAGACCCAACTCCCACCTTCCAAGGCAGATGCCCTCTTCCCTCCCCATTCTGCTCCCTCCCTCCCTCTGCCCAGCAAATCCTGCATCCCTGTGCCCGGCTGGATGCTGGCTCCATCCTTTCTGACCCAGCTGCTGCAGGATGTGTGGGTGCGGGGGTGCACAGCTAGTTCAGGTCCTGGTACTGATGGCTGTGATGTGACATGAGGATGACCATCCCACAAATGTTCCCATCCACAGATTCCCACCAAGGCCTGGTTTTTCTAGCCTTCCCCGTGCAGCCCCCCCAAACTGAGAGGCATTAGTCCTCTTCTCTGTTTTGGACTGGCACTGGTGATCCCATGACTGTTACGGGGGAGTAGCCAACCTCTTCCCACTGGGATGCTGCTGGAAAGGAGGGATCAGACTCAGGCCATCAGAGGAGATCTAAGAAAAGATTTCCCAAAGGAAAAGCCGACATTCCCCCAGCTACGTGCTGTTCGATGCTACTCAGCCAGGGGCTGCAGTCTCAGTTATGGTTAATGACTTTCATTATTTCAGTCTTCTGCTAGAATTTAATGTTGTCTGAATAAAGTGGGGGCTGTACAGCCTCCATGGGACTCTCCTCTACCCGCCTAAGGAAACAGGAAGGGAAGGAGGCACCCCCTGAGCGATGCTGAGCGGAGATTACAGAGTTAACTTTACTCCTCCATTCAGTTAAACCAAATTGGATTTGCCAAGCTGGCAGCCCCTCTCCTGCCTTCTCTGGCCGGTATCAATCTAATTAAAATGCTCATTCTCCCACGCAGCTTTTCTTCTCAATTCAACTTACTGGAAAAGCAGAAAAAACAGGATCTGAAGGGCCGGGTCTGGGGTCAGCTGGGAGAGCTTGTTACAGATTGCCAAAGCAGCACAGTGGCATCGGAGAGAGGAGCCCACCACAGGGCTAGGAGGGACTGTGGTAGCATCTCTGCTTTTCCATGCAGGCTTCTCAAACGTGGGTGCTTGAAACCTGCATCTAATTATGCCCCAGGGCAGCTGAGGTAAGGGTGCCAAAGGCAGAGTGGCTTTCATGTCACGAAGAGACTCATATCGGCAGGAGCCTCTTCTTCAGTTTGCTGTGGGATATGGCATAGGAAATTAAGTTTTGCAATAGCACAGCCCTTGCAATAAACACCTCTAAAAATGCATTTTCCCCTTCATCTGCTGCACAGACACACATTTTGTTTTCTCTCTCTTTTTGAAAATACAGGGTCTCACAGTTCAGCTTCTCAGTGCTGACAAGCATCATTGCTCTTACAGCAATTTCTTTGCAGTACTTGGCACTGGGGTAATTTGCACTCCCAGGGTAGCACCGGCCCCTGCCCCTGTGGGGTCTCTCTGAAGTAGCAGGAGCAGCCACGGGTGGGATGTCTTGGAGTGGGGGTGAGCCGGCAGCCCCCGGTACGGCGAGGCGAAGGGACTTGCCACAGGCTGCCCGGGGCAAGGATGACAGTCCCGGTTCCCACCCAGGGAAGGACCTCATCCCATGGACCAGCTTGTCCCTGGCTGCATGCTGATGGAGAACTGACAGCTCTGTCCTGAACACAGAGGAAAACAGAGTTTTTAAGAGTTCTCTTTTAAGCTGGCAGAGACAGAGAAGCCCTCTTTTCCTCCAAGACTCACACAAGAGGCAGGAGCTCTGCCCTTGCTCTGTACCAGCCTCTTTCCACCAGCTGGGATTTCCCGTCCCCTCACCGCGTGTGACCCCGGCACCTCTGGGATGTCTCACATCCCCAAGGGGTGCTTGGATGCAGCCCCCCCCCCCCCCCCCCCCCCGGCTGCTTTTCAGGGACTTGCCATCAGCTTTTACACCACTCAACTTATTTCAGTGCCCTGCAACTCACCGTGAGACCTCACTTTTGCATTTCTTCACCCTGTTCAGATGCCCGTTCCCGGGTCCCCAGACAGACAAACCGTGCCCGGGAGCTCCCAATGGCACATCACAAATGGCTCCACATACTTTGCCGGGCACTACTGGGTTTCAGCACGGGAGCCTCTGCTGAAGCTGGCCCTGCTTAGCTCCTCCTCCCAGAGCCTCAGAAGGACAACCCGGGCATGTTAGCCTTTCAGCACATCTCAGAATAACCCCAAATAAATAGCTGAAATAAATTACTAAACCAAACCACTGCCTCCAAGATGAAGTATTGCCTTTGACACCCCACAGCCCTTCCGCCCTTGTTATGGCCCAGCCCCGCAACAGGACAAGGGGCAGTCCTGTGAGGACAAGCCTGCAGCCCCAGTGCCTTCAGCCGAGGTACTCCAGGCAGTTTTCCACCCATTTCTGAGTGTCTCGGGGGATCAGGATGGGGCACAGGAGGGGACCATGAGATGGCGGGAGTCCCACGGCCAAATCCACTGAAACCTCAGTGCTGCCAGAAGGTCCTCAAGGATGGAAAACTGCCCTTCAGAGCTGTGGAAATCTCAGTTTCACAAAGGGAATAGAAGATTTCCATGTGCAATGATCAGAGCAGCGTTTTAAGCTGCCAGCCGTCGGCAGTGCCTGCTGAAGTGAGGTGCAGTTGTGGCCAGAGGGCCAGGGAGCCCTAGCTGTTTGGTGAAGCAGGTTGCTCTCAACCAAAAATGAACATACCCCTCTCTGCCCCCCAGGGAAGTCACCCTGGCCACTGCAGGGCCCTGTCCTGCCTGTGGTCACAATGGCATTGGAAATGCCGGCCACTGGTGGAGGCTCAGGTGGAAAGTCACTTGCCGTGGTGCTGGTGAGATGCCCACATTGGGAAGAGGCATGAGGGACTGCAGGAGGATGGGCACAGGGATGAGGAGCAAAGCTGGGAAGGTCCCCGGCAGATCTTCCTATGATCTCTTATATCCAGGATGAGGAGGTGGAGTCCAACCCAAGGCAGCGCTTTTCTCTCTTTAGCAGGACACAATGTTTATGCAAGACATTGAAGGCATTTTAATTATCCAGTGAGCAGTTTGTAACCTTTGAGGGACTCACTGGCAATGCCACTGAACTGAGCAATGAACATCCAAAGGAGTTAGGAGGGTTTCGGCTGGGCATGGGCAGCCGGAGCTACGGAAAGGGCTCACAGAGAGGGGCTGAGGGCTGACGGTGCTGGGAGGGAATGATTCAGACAACTGGGTTTTGTCATCTATATTTGAAGGAAAGAGAAGATCATCACCATGTGTTTATGTAGCTATTTTCATCCTCCCCATTTACAGGCTCTTTCTTAGGACAGGGAAAGACCGCTCTGCTTCCCAGGTCTGATCAGCGAGAATCTGCCATCAAATGATAATCTCTGGTACTCACCTGAGCTGTATTTGTTAGAGATCCTCTGGGCCACAGCTCCAGGAGAAGCGAAGGACAGTGTCGCTACCTGAAACCTCCCCCCAGCTTCAGCACAAGCAGAGGATGATCTCCAGAGGTGGGATTCGGGCACAGCCCATCCAGCATTAGCATCCCTGGGCATGGCGAAAAGCAACACAGCTTGCTCATGACCACAAGAAAGCAGCATTTCAAACAGGAGCAGAGCTTTCTGGTATTTTCCTAGAAAATGTTTCTCATTAGCTTTTTTCTATGCAACAAGAGAGAGAAATCATCCCCACATTAATCAATTAATAAACAGCGGCAGCAAGAGCTTGTGCCAATGGCAACTCTCAGTTAAGTGCGGTGGGTCATGCAGATTTGTGACCACATTAATTCCCAGATTGTCTCAGCCTGGTTGGATGGCTCTGGTGGAGGGGGAGGATTTAAGATGATTGTTGTTCCCATCTTAGGAAGCAGCTATTTACTGTTGTTACTGCACATCAGGGAATACTTTAAAATGCTTAAAATCTATCAGCCAGATTTCAACCTCCTTCAGTAGGGAGTGGGAAGTAGGTCCTGCAGGTGTGATGTAGAGCTGTCTGAGTTCACGCTGGAGCCTGGCAGGCAGCCACAGCCCTTCTCCAGTGTGTCTCAGATGGGGAGGTGCTCCCGCTACGTACATCACAGGTGAAATTCTTCAATGGCAAAACCTGAAAACTAGCTTTAGGAGCAGAAAAGGGCAGGGCAGCTCCCTCCAAGAGGGCTTCTCACCCCTTTTTCCCAAGGCTGGCTCAGGTAGGTGCAGGTAGGTGCAGCTTTTGACTGGAGATGCTGGTGCTAGGACCCATTCCAGGGCAACATTTCTAACTGGGTGACCAGAGCTGCTGGGTCCTTCACTCTTAGTCATACATTACATGTGCTTGCGTGCATGGAGGGATGCAGAGGACCTTGCTGTCACCTCAGATGCTGCCAGCCCCTCACCGTCACCTCCAAACACAGCAAACGCAACATGCTGCTGCTGTCTTGCCCAAGACCAGCCATGGCCCAGGGACCAAAGCAACGTGTCGGACATAACCCCAGCTGGACCCTGTGAGCCCTTTCTGAGCAGCCAGACCGCACAGCATGGCATTGCAGACGCCCTCAGCTGCGAGAGGAAGGCCGGCGGCATGCCCGGGACCAAGCAACCTCTCCTTTGCGCCAACCTCTGCTCCCGCTGCCGCTGGCACAGCTGGAGGTGCTCAGGCAGCATCTGGTGTGGGACGGGGAGGAACACAGAGCATCGGTGGTACTCAAAGATGCTATGGATGCCCTGGGAGAACAAGTAACAGCGCTTTTCTTCAGTAGTACCACTAGCTGATCTCTGTTCAGCCTCCCAGGAGATCTGGAGATCTCTGCCATTGGCATCCCACCAAACCAGTTGAATGTGGCTTCTGGGCTTGGCCCCTTGCCCTCCCAGGGCAGCGCACAGCCCGGGACAGGCAGGGAGCACGGGGGACTGGCCACAGAGCATTTGCAGGGCGGCTCAGGCAGCGGAGAGGCAACAAGAGAAACAAGGAGGGTTGCCCAAGCCACGTGTCTGCTTCGGAGGGCCTACAACTTGTGGAAAGACAGCACCTCCCCTGCCCCCCAGAGCCATGACCCCCCCAAACCTTCCAACCAGCTTGGCTTGGCATGAGAGTATGGTGGTTGTTACTTTCCCGAAACACCCTGGCACTAACCCAAGGCATCTATGGCCTCAACATACCGAAAATAAGTCACTATTTCTTAAATGTAGAAAAGGTACAATGGGAGTGCTCTGGATGCAACGTGAACTCTTTGTGATCAGGCTGACAGTGCTGGGCTCGCCAGGCAGAAAGATGGTAAAGAAATAAAAATAATCACTCCTGCCCACACCCAAAACCACACAGGCACACAAAAACCAAACCCCAGGTCTCCAAGAGCTCACACCAGCACTCCCCTAAAGTCGTTTCTCTACCACTCAGCTTGCCCACAACATGCTGATGGCTGGAATAAAGACTGGAAAGGCTTTCCATAATTAATATGGAAAAACATTGTTGTCTAATGAAATCTTTATACTCCAGTAGACACCTATCACAGCACTACAGCTTTTCTTCTTCTTGTGTTTATCAGTACAAACACTTACTTTCTCTACAACATTTCAGACATCCCTGTCTTCAGTTTACTGATACCAGGGTGATGGGCACACACTATTGCAGTACAATATCTTGGATGACTGGTAAGGACATCAAGCACAAGTAAGAGAAGTTCTCAGCACTTGGAAGTTAGTCTATTTTTTTTTTAATTAATACCACAAACCTTGCCGTTAAATTTCTTAAATTCACAAACCCAACAAATTGGGCAACCTTTCTTTGCACACTTACTTCTCAGACAGTTGTCTTTTCCATGTCCTATGGGAATAAAAATTGCAGTTTATTTATGGCTGGATTATTTTTCCTTTCTAATACAAGCATCTCAAGTTTTCCTTTGCCATGTGTCTTTTGCTCTCACTGATGCCCAATACATCAAGAATATATATATGTGAAAATGAAGAACTTTCTCTTAATGATTTTAGACAAGTGCAGAATTTCAAGACAGTGCAAACCCCAGGTACAAACCCCCAGCCTTCAGGACCTCTTTCCCACAGCCTTGTAGTCTACTTTTGAGATGTAAACCTCTACAAAGTGCTTCTAAGACGTTCTGGAATGAAAAGGTTACTGTTTTGACTTAGCAGCCCTTTATACTGCAATAGGAGAAGTGGCAAGAGCAGGTATGTGCACCGGGATCAGACAGAAGGTCATTTGACAGACAGGTAGGTATGTGAGCATTTCTACCCAGGTAAGAAGCCACAGCAGGGCCAGGGAAATTGCTCTTGGGAGAGAGTTACCAAAACAATTTTGTTCTGTCCTATGGAACCAAAATAGAGAATTCAGACAGCAGGTGTTTCTGGCTCATGTGAAGGCTGCTTTGCTGAAGATCCCAAGAGCGAACAGCAAAGAGATCTTTTTTCAGAGTTTTACGAAGATGATGTGTATGTGTCCCTTTCAGCTAGAACAGACATTTTACTAGAAGCAGGAACAGATTATAAGGGTTTCGTCTTAACTGCATGCTTTGTCTACTTGACACAAAGCCATCATTCAACGAGCAGAGACCATCAGACCACAAATAATGCCGTAGGAACAAAGACTAGTATTTCGGTTGTAAAATCATTTTTTATTGTTACAAATATACATATGAATAAAATCCCTTCAACCTGTAATGTAAGTGGGTAGCTGTGAAATTTCCACCCCCTCCCTCAAAAGCTGAAATGTTTTTACAGATGTCAAACTATTTTTCTCATAGAATTACACATGGAAAGGAAGCTAATATGCAGACAGAACTGAGGAAGGCCTCTAGAAAACACCAATATTAATAAAATTTCAATTGCCCTCATTCCAATCAACTATATACATTAATATATGAATGTGGAAGCATACCATGATTATACGTCATCCAAATCCTTTTCTGTTGTGCTTTTTGACGGTACACAAATGTAAGCGTTGGAGCTTTATGTACAGTACAAGAACAGGAAGAAAGAAGCTCCCTATGGGAGAATGTAAAAACCATACCCAAGCATTTAATATATATAATCTATACAAATTATTTTATTAGTGTGCTCTTTTAATATAATTACAATGTGCAATTGCATACCGCAAGAATATATTTATAGGTAAGTCACGTGCAGATTTGACACATTTACATTCAGCAGTACAACACATTACCTGCTGTACAGTGTAGTAGTGTAAGACAGTGTCCAGTTAATTTGCTTTGCTTTCTAAATGCCCTAACGCAGGGCACTCTTTGTAGCTGCTTCAGAGAAATTCAAGTAGAATACATGAAAGAATCGCTGGCTTTAGCAAAGGCATGGGAAGGAATGTCTGCGTTGTACAGAACAGAAATTAAGGACTGAATCAATGCCAAGTGAGCGTACTGTAAATTACAATTGGAAGATCAGGTTTTCTGCGTGGAAACGTATCTGTGGTGAAAGAGCAGCTGGCTAGAAGGGCTGTTGATTGCTGTACCCTGATTGTTATAAAAAGCTCTTGCGCTACGAAGCACTTGTACTGACTGCTAAACAAAAATAAAATCTTTATCTGCTTCTTCGCCAGAGTCACTGGACTTGCTTCCCTGATGGCCATCTTCACTTAAGCACCTCTACTTCAGTTCCTGGAACTCATGAGACTGCTGCCCAGGGCTTCTTTTTGCAGCTGTATAAGAGAGAAATAGGTCTTACTAATGATCATAGAAAAGAAAGGAAGAAAAATAATAATAAAAAACCCCAGTCATTCATGCACACAGGACCTGCTCCTGCTCCCAGAACTCATTTGCACTAGTGGGAGTAGCACAGACCCATTAATTCTTCAACCCAGAAAAAGGTGAGAGAGAAGAGAGAGGGTTTGAGCCAACTTTATTCCACTGTTGGTTGGCAAGCACGCAAACTTGAAATATGTAACTCATTACTTCACTGTGACATGGATAAACATTACAGTTAGAAACAGCTTGGAGACTTTCTTCTCATCACACCACTTCAAAACCAGAACAGCATTCCTTTTTCCAGCTGGGCTGCATCTCAGACGATGCACTCCTGACTGCTCAGGTGGATATCCTCGCTGGGCACCCCTCAGACCAGTGGCGCATGTCCCAGGCAGGCCTGTCTCCCTAGCAGGACACATCTATCTTCTCCCTTTTGACTCGGCAGCCTTATTCAGGACAGACATTCACCCCGGCATCCAAGTTAGCTGAACTGCTGCTCCCTGCCCCACCAGCACTGCCAGGTCCTGATGCCCTCCCTATTCCCTGATGGGGGGACACCCATGGCTCTGAGCCCAACCTGCATCTCCTGCAGCTGAGACCCCGGGCTCTGCATCTTGCTGTGCCCAGCTGTGGAGAAAGCAGGAGGACATACCCACTTCCCATGATCTAAGTGCAAACAGTACACACTGCATTCACCCAGCACCCTACAATCTCAGTAAGGCCAGGGTCTTCCCTAAACCTATTCGCTTTGAAATAAATTGGAAAGAAGGTTGTAAAACCTTGCTAAGACTTCTGATCTAATCAGTGATCTACAATTGCTATGGTAACAAGTGAGTTCTTATACACGTCAATGGGGGTGACGTTACGCAAGGATTGATAGCTTTAGAAATCTCATATTTCCAATCAAAATGAACCTTTAAACACACAGTGGCCCTTAAATGTGACTTGGTTGCAAGTCATCTCACTTCACCCCCACAAAATTAAATGTTACAGTTACGAGACCTTCTTTGTTCCGCCATTTCAGTTAAGGACGTCTGGCTTTGGTTCACACTGATCCTCGTGCCTGTTCATGTTTGTGCACACCTCTCTTAACAAGGCACCAGCAGCCGTGGTGGCCATGAAGCACCACCTCTCCTTCCCTGTGTATCGCTCACCTAGAGCCTCACCGGTGCAATGGACAGCCTGCCCTGTCACCAGCGCGCAGCTCCAGCCACAGCAGGGGCAGACGAGCAGCAGGCTGGCGCTGATGCATCTGGGCGGCCATTTCAAATCGTGCCAGGCTGTGTTAGGGTCTGCCAGGAATGTGGAAAATGCAGAGAGGAATCCCAAGGGAGCCGATGCTGCGGAGCTGCTGGGGCAGCCTCAGCAGGAATGCTCCCCGTATCCCTGGGGGGCCAGCACGACTCCCCACGCAGCACTGGTGCGTGACAACAGGCCGTGAAACGGGGGACAGAAACCTCTGGCCTGTTTTTGTTTGGCACAGACATTGTCCAGTCCTGGACCCCTGCAATGACGAAAGCAGAAAGGACACTTCCAGCACGCATCTTGCGGATACCCACCTCCGCACATACTATTTGCTACTGAAAGAGTTCTCCTGAGTCCAAAATACCCATTTCCTTATTTGTGCTAGCCAAAATATGGGAGGAAATAAGAGCCAGCAGCTACACGATCACTGCACTCTTATCCCAGCTTTGCAAGTTGGGAAAGAGGAGGAAAGGATTTTGAGAAAGGTTTTTAAAGCTATTCAATGGAGTTGGAGAGGATTAAGATACCTAAATTCTGTAAAAAAAAAAAATTTAGGCATTTCCACCTTCCCAAACACCACTGGTTTTCAAAGAAACAGGTGCCTGGAAATTTTTGAGTCATTCTTGATACTAGTACCTCCTAGTAATTACATGGCCTTTGTTTGGCCTCCATTCACTCTTCAAACAAAACCCAGAACACATCCTGCAGCAGCCATTTCAGTTTATGGCCTGATAAATCGAGACAGGTAGTTTGCCCCCAGAATGCCTGAAAAATATATCAGGCATTTAAGTCCACATACTGCAAGCAGGCTTCTGCCACAAGAGCTTACCCTTGCCCCAGTGAAACCACACGCAGGTGACCTGGGTAGATCTGTGGCAGCACCTCGGCTTTTGAAACTTACCTTACCGGAGAGAAATCTTAGAACCAACTAAAGTATAATAATTTGATTATGATGGGGAGGTAAGATTGCAAGTTTGGGTGAGCTAAGTTTGATTCTACAATATGAAATCAGTTTATACATTTTGGGCTGAGGATGTTACAAAAGGGATACATGATGTCTTATAAATAGTAAAACTGTGGGCAAATGTAATTGCAGAAGGTGCTCAAATAACTCTTTAAAATACCTCAGAAAAAAGGCAAATTTTGAATCATTGTTTAAACAAACCAGTTAAGAGGTAAGGAGAAGCATGTAAACACATACCATTTGAGAACAAGAGCTTTTATGTTTTAAAAACACATAGATCAACCAAACATTTTTATAGCCTACTGAATGAGTTCACTCTAAGTCAAAGCTGCTCTTCAGGAAGCACAGCTTAAGTGTGCAGCACAGTGCTGGGTTTGGGTCCTTTTGGTGGTTTTTTTGTTTATGCAACTGAAAATCGAAGTACTACATCAAAATAATCTGATTTATCCAGTTCTCAAATGGCTTTCTGAGTGATGTACTGAAACTGGCACTAACAATATTCAGGCTGAAATGTATTTTGAAATACTTCAGTGCACACATCTTAAAAAGGAAAGGTATGTAAGCACACAAAGCAGCAGATAGTCTACCTGCAGTGTGCTTACACGGCAGTGTGCCAGTGTCACTGCAATGAGCAATCACGGTTTGTAATGAGCCTTCTTCTGCAGAGGGGCTGCAGGTGCTACGTGGTACTGGTCACTGGTGTTGCCGTGAAGGAAAAATGCACACACATTTCTTATCTGGAAATTTTTTCATGCCATGTAGTTCCCACGGGGACAGAAAGATGACTAGCATCCCATGAGATTTTTACCTTTCTCATAATCCAATGACAAACCCACATCCTTTTGCGGCTTCTTTGCTATTACCGTTTCTTAACCATTGTTAGTGCCAGTTATCAAGCATGTCCCGATGAAAAATGTAAAACTTCTAACCAGGAGTGGGCTGTGCTTTCCTCTGCCCAAGCCCATTAGCTTCCTCTTCTGCACTGGTAGAATACTGCCCCGAAGTGGTTTTCACGCTGCCTGGTGGCTTGGCGCAGTCATGAGCTGTATCTCTTTTTTGACAATCTCCTGTTTGCTCTAGCAGGAAAAATGATTCATTTATACCCCTAAGCTGTTCTGCAGGCCCAGGTATGGAAAATAATACAAATAATTTCACTTATCCATCCCTTTTAATGACTTGTTCAAAGAGTAGTAATCAATATGCCAGAGGCTTGCTTAAATTTAGTCCAGATATTTGCATACGTTGGTAACTGCAGCCCGATCTTACAGGTATGCTGTGTAGAGGTGTATTTTGAGATTGTCCCACAAAGTACAGTTAAAGTCATTAATATAAAGCAATTTTATAATCAAGTACCATCTAATTTGCAGCTTTCTTTCGCAGGAGATATAATTTTGTTTACTGACTTAGGCAGATTTGCAGTGATTTACCAGTTGCAGAAATAAATTGAGCATGCTAGCCTGAAAGGCGGCAGAAAGCAAGGACATAGGAATCACTGAATGAGGAAGTAGAACAGTAATAGAGAAAAAGAAAAACCTGAAAAAGAATAAAATCCGAAAAGAAACAGAATTTACTGTTTACCGAACAATTTTATGCAAAGCATAGCAGCTCTGTAAGGACCTGGAAACCCAATTTTAGCCATTCTAAACTATTATTGGTAGAATTCGCACAGTGCAATGTAGAGGCAACTAGAAAACCCTGTGTTTGGCCAAGTACTCTGTGGAGGTCTAAGGGAGCAAGGAGTGAGGAAAGTCTGACCTCTTTTGCGTCAGGATTTTCAAACAGCAAACACATTTCAAAAATAAAGGGATTGTCCCTCTTCTCACATGACAACCACAAACTGCAAAACCTTGTCAAATCTCTACCGTGTCAGAGATTGCTGTAACACAAAGGGTTTGTAGTTACAATCCCATATTTCCTGCTTCTCCAATGTGTCCCCTTTCACAACAGGGAGATGGAGAAGGCATATAGCACAGAAACGGTGAGGTTAACCTCAAGTTAAAGTATACCTCCAACAAGTCCCATTACATTGTGTTTCTCTAGTTATGTAGTAACAAGTTCTCTCTTGCAGTCTGGTGAAAAGCTGGTGAGAAAACAAGGACTCTAGCATATGCAGTTATCAGACAGCAGCTGAGAGTCTGTTGTGGCAAGAGCCTTTGACTGCAGCCGTTCTCAACACGACAGCACCAGTGTAGTGAGTCTGATCCCTAAGCTGTAGCCCCGTTCACCTGTCTCAGCAGAGGGCTCTGATGGGACCAAAGGCAGGAACAAAGCCACACTCTGTCCTGCCTTGCAGCCCTCATAATGCCACAGCCACCGGGGGGCACTTCAGACACCCTGATGTCTTTTCTGGACCCTGAGCCACAAACTGCTGCAGCTTTTGGCAACATGAACCGTCTGAACCCTCAGCCCTTTCCAGGCACGGGAGAAGTCCTTGGGTGTGCCATGTCCTACTAGCTCTACACACCTCAGCAAGACTGTGGTGGTTCTGCCAGGCTACTTTTATGGCACAAGAACAGCCCAACAGCATCATACAGGTGGCTGAAGCGAGAGCCACAATCTGTAGACAGATACCCGACATGTGCGGACATGCAGTCACCAAACGGTAGCCATCACAGCAACTATTTTCCAAGCAGAGCAAAACCCAGACTGCGAGATAAGTCGTTTCATAAAGGAAATGGTAGTTTTAGGAGAGAAAGGGAGAAGTTTGTCAAAATACACCTCTGGACCATCTTGGGGCTTTGCCCCTCCTCTCATCTAGAGGGTAATGGTGGGCTCTGTGGGCAGCACAACTGCTCAGTCTTCACGACCCAGTGTTATGGATCGGCCTTGACTCATCTGCCCCCATCCTACACTCTGAAAAGCTGCTGGCAGAGTGTGAAAGGGCACCCCTTTGTCTCACAGCCTCTGTGATGGGAAACACCTTGGGATGGAAACTGGGTTCGCTGTCTTTCTTGAGTAGAGTCCCAGGAAGGAAGAGGTCTCACCCCAGATGTCAAACCTTGTAATCTGTGCCAGCTAACATCACGTTGAACAATATTTCAGTGACTGCTTGTCCACATATCCTATGCTATCAGAGGAAGCCTTAGCTCTTCTAAAAGCCAACTATGGACAAGCAAACACATCAGCAAAAGCAGAGATCCAGCGCACACATGAAAAGCAGCAAAGACAAGGCAGCAGCCTACTGTTGTGCGTAAAAGTTATTAAGCCCTGCCCTGGCACACAGAGACTCGTTGCCTGAGGAGGAGGTAAATTCAGTCACATGCAGCGACCCCACAGAAAGGAGGAGTACAAACCGAGCAACAGGCTGGCTGCAAGGAGCAAAGTCATGCCCGCTCCCCTGGAAATGTGCTGAACCACAGAGCTGCATTTCATGTTATTGTGTGTGACCAATATCAATCAGCATCTCGATTCAGACCAAACTAAACCATAATATACACAACACAAGAGTCCCTTGATTGTTCAGCTCCATTGTCAATACCAAGGGATTCATCTTTCACTTGGTTTGATCAAAGGAAGAAAATATACAGCATCAACCCATGGGTGGAGGAGGTGGGGAATAGGTGACCAGATACACTTTCCTTGCTCTTTTTTCCTCCAAATGAATAATGCTCTTCCCTTCCAAGTGAAAACAAATCAGGGACAATGACACATCAAATTCTAGAAGACGACAAGCATGCTGGAACAACAGTTAATACCAACACTCCTACCTTCTTGAGAAAACGATCTGACTGTGGGGCTGCTCTGACCATCCTTTTCTTTGTCAGAAGGAACCTTCTTCAGCACAGGTGGAAGCAGGGCAACTTTTGGGGAACTGGGGCCAGAGGGAGACTCCAGAGCATCCTCTGTGGAGTACCATGAACAAAAGGGTGAGAAGTTATATTTGCACTGTAGCTCATAGAAACGGTGCTGTTATGATAGGCCAAACCTCAACACAATACACAAACAATAAACAGCTAGAATCTGTGTCAGAAAAAGAAGGATTCAGGAATTTACATTATGTCAAGAGAACACACGATGGCCCTCAGTCCAGGTGAAAGAATTTTAATAGCCAAAGCAAAGATCTCAGTTTCAGCATTTTTAACGTGTACTGCTATTGTAGCACAAACAGAAATCTGATGGGACCAACTGAATTTCCTGCAAGACATAAGTATGCAATTTGTAAAGAACAGCTGAAAATTATTTTGGATGGCTTTTTGGAAATATTTGTTCTATTTATATTTTTATTGTCCTGAAACATAATGAACTGATCAATTTAGATGTCCTGTTTCACAGTTATAAGGCATAAAAGTGAACCAGTGAAACAGATTTCATAAATAGCCTACAGAACTCCGTACTTCCAGGAATAAACTGCCAGTACATAACATGATAGCATCTGCAAAGATTTTCTAAATAGAAAAAATTCTTTGTCCTCTAGACTGTGAGGAAATCTGGAATTTAAATTCAAATCCATAGTTTAAACCATCTGGATGTCTTGTTTCTCTAAAAGGCTGGATATGCGTTATATATGGCAAGTTGATTACCGTCTTTACAGTCCTTACAGGAAGACCTTTTCAGTCTTACACTAGACAGCCTTTATTTGGACAGCAGGGAAGCACAGCTACAATGGGTTACTTAAACTGCTTGTATGTTTGCTTCCCAAGGAGTAAACAGAGGCATATGTACACAACAGAGGAACTAGGAAGACACATTAGTACTGACAGAAGGAAAAAGGAACTCAAGAGTATCACCTGTATTGCATACTTGTACAATGAGTTAATTCAGTTGCATACTGGAAATTAATAGGAATTTATCTCACTGTTGAGAAGTCACCACAAAGGAGTCAATCTTTTTACTTTCAGCAAAGGAAAGTGATGACTTTCCAAACGCAACTTGATCTGAACAGATACACCAATTCTTGGACCTTCTCCACGCTTTTGATGTGTCTGTGAGGCCAGTTGCTTTGGGAAGCTCAGTATCAACATATGGATGAGCCCAGCGCTTGGCAAACACAGCTACATATTTCTGAACTAAAGCTGTTATGTGCTTCATTGAGGAACCACTTTCAGTCTTTGATAATTTCTGGACATCCGAGCTGTGCTCCTTTGCCCTCAGATTACTTAGCAAAAATTTGCTACTATTACTTTGGCCACACCACTAGAAACAATGGCAGGAGCAAGAGCGTAAATAGGATTATTGCTTGGCTTCTTCATCACATTGCCTGGGCGTGCTTAGCCAGCAGGTTGCTACAAGTACTAGGATACAAGTTAGACTGCAACAGAGATGGTACTGCTTTTGCTGCCACCCGAGGAGCTGGCCTATTACGAGTAAATATTAGTTACTCTCTTTGTTAAACCCACAGTATGCTCTCTCTGCAGGAAATAGGAGCTGGCAGAAACAGATAGCTCAGGTCTTTCTGATACCTAAGATTTTGAGATACCACACTGCCTATTTTACAGATTAAGCATCACAAAATAAGCCCTGCTTTCCTATTGTATTCATCTTCATGAGCATCTTACCAAGCACCTCTTTTATGACCATTTCTAAAATGGCCAATAAAATAAAATTAAAGCCATCTAAAACCGGAAGGTGATTCTGTAGTTGAAAAACACTCTACCCACTACAGTGCAGAGACTAAGTAACGCTCAGGTAACACATCAAGGGCAGGGAAGAGGCTATAATATCTCTCTACCCCCTCGTCCTCACCAGAAATGACATCTTGCTAAGGTCAACAGTGAGTATGGAAAAAGCCTAGAGGTCTGCGAGCTCTTAGAGATGGCTATGCTCACGTTTTTCAGTCATTAGCAATAAGCTGTAGTTGCCATAGCTACTGGGGAAGTCAGTAACTAGCATTTAACTCCCCTCAACTGCAGGGGCTGTACTTTGGGAAGAGAGGGTTGTGACATTGGCCTATTAAATAGCGAACAGACAAATGTATGGGAGATCTGGTGAAACATTTCCCACTATTGGAAGGCTTAAGATACTATCTGGGCAAGATGTTAGGACAGAGCAGGAGTTAATAGTCATTCAGCTGGCAGTCTTGCAGGGTTATAAAAGCACAATTACAATTATTTCCTTTCAAAAGCAATAAGAAAAGAAACAAAAGGCAAAACAAGGAAAAAGAGAGTGAGAGACAATTGGTTTGTGCAAGTTACTAAGAGTAACAGGCATTTGCTCGAGGGCCTAAGAGTAGCCTGCCAGAAAACCCCAAGGACTTTAGTGTTTAGAGCCAGGTGTTTAGAGAAAATACAGTTATTTTTGGTGGTTCTACCACAACAGGGCTTTGATGCTGAAGTAGCTTTCTATGCTCTCCTCTTCTGTGAAAGCAGGCTAACTCAAAACAGCTCTGCCACTGCTCCTATTGCTTCTCCTCAGGCTTTACTATTGCGGATCACAGATTAAAACATTTTAATAAGTTTATTTGAATTAGGGCAGAGGGAGGTGGAAAAGAAGGATGCAGGTCAAGAGCAAGTGACTGAAGAACCTGTCCCTCTACATTTAACTTCTGTTCAGGATGTGACCATGGGTGTCTCCTCCACAGCCCACACAAACACCACTCAGAAGTACCCAGCTGGGGATAATGAATGCCCAGAAGAGCTCCTCACCAGAACGAATGGCAGAGCGTGGTTTCTGTGGCACCGTGGGTCGTCCTGCCAGGCTGGGCTTTGTTGACTGCAGTGGGGGTTTTGGGCTGGTTGGTGTATTGGAAGAACTTCTTGCCTTTGCACCAGCTTCTGCCTTTGGTTCAGCTTTTGAATTTTTTTCTGATGATGCTGAGATGGAGTCACCTTTATTCGAGGCAAACCGACTTTCTGGAAGGGTCTGCTGGAGTTTAGGCACTAAAATAAATAGACACATAAAATAAAGTCTCCTGCAACATGGAAGGCTCTGTGCACAGATATGCTTGTGTTCAAAATACGATCATTAGCTCATGTACCACTGCCGCACTGCTGCGTGTGTGTAAGGGGACCCCTTTAACATTTCAGTCAAAATCACTGCAAGAAAAGCATCTAACACTGCTAGTTCTTACACGTGCTAAGCTTCATAATTCAATTGCCTCAGAGTTGATGGCATCTCCCCCTTTTTAATATATTTGGGGTGATGGCTGGCTGGACCTTATTTTTCCTTCATATTTCTGGGAGCAGATGGTACAGCCTACCTGCTGAGAAAGCAGTGATGGATCAGCCTTTGGCTGTTTTGTGCCTCTACAGACAAAAGGTTGGGTATCCAAGATCAACAGAGAAATCCTGGCCCAGAAAATAAATCCCAAACATGTGATCAGCAGGCTACATCTTGTTATTTGTTGCCTTTAGCAAGCTCTAGAGGAGATTTTGAAACTTAGCCAAGATCAAAGTATTCTTTATATAATATTTTGATTTATCTAATAACACTGTATATGGATTATGGTTTCCACACATTAGCAAATTTATCAGCATATTATTTATCCCAAACAAAGGCCAAGGTACTTACAGATAAAGCTACACTGACTTCCAAGCAATGAATCAGTCCTATCTAGCTGTGCAAGTTGGTAGAAAGCCTGCTGGACTCTAGGTTGCAAACAAGCAAAATGCCTGCCCTACTTTCCTACTCTGCAGCTTTCAGAAGGTTGAAGGATTGTATGTAGCAGATACAATGATAATCTTGGAACTTGTATGTTAGCTTGGGACTTTCAACAATTGTCACATCTTCATTCTCAGAAGAGAATTACAGACCAACTGAAATGCAGACTGGTAGTTTTGGTACTTGGCAAAGCCAAGTATGTGCTCACAGATGCTGACTTGACCTACCTACCTGCTATTCCCATTCAGAAATCCTACTAGTTACAAAAGCGCTGAGCACTGATGTTTTATGGCAGTGGGAGGGAGGCGAGTGTTGATATAATTTGTTGCAAGTCAGTCTCCAATATGTTTTTCCAGTTTATGTAGCTGTTTTCCAGCCCAGCTGGAGTTAAACTCCGGCAAACCATTGAGAGTTGTGTGGCACGTATATATTTGTGATACTTGTCTAAGTGTGTGACAGGTAGAGTTTGTGTCTGCATGCACGCAATAGACTTTCATGTTGCAAGCGAAACAGCAGACCACCTTCTCCACTTGTGCGTGTGTGCATACAAAAAAGCAGGCAACATCCAGACGTTCAGCAAGGAATAGAAAAAGCCCTTATTCTCCTTTTGCATCACTATCTATAGCTTTCCTGTAGCAACATCCAGCAATTTTCCATTAACTCTCTTTCTTGCCTTCCTAACCCCAGGCCTGCTAATATTATTAGAACCCAGTAAGTTAAAACAAATTAACCCAAAACAAAGACAAACTGTAGTTGCCACAGCGAAGAGCAGCCTCGGGGAGCTCTCAAGCAAGAGTGGTACAGAAAGAACTGACAGCTGGAGGCCAGAAGGAGGAGGCATGCACAGTGCAGTGAGGTGGGGGTAAAATGTGTCATATACAGAGACAAGGACCAGAGAAAAACTGGAGTCAGCCACCCCCAGCTACTCCAATGCCCCAAATACAGACTATTCTTGCTCCTCTGACTTCAGTTTGATGATATCAGGAGACACATATAGTACACAAGGTCTTCCTCAAAAGATAAGCAGGCTTTAAAAGTGCTGATTTTAGAGTTCAGCATGCTCTGAATATGCTGTCTTTTAAAACTAGCTTTAGAAAGGTGTAAAACTTCAGAATTGATTTCTGAAGGGCTCAACCGAGACGGTCACATTTGCATTTTGATTTCAGCCTGTTTTTTCAGCCTTGCTTCTGTATGTTTTGGCAACCCTATGTGCCGTGTTTGCAGCGTACGGACCACTGCTGTTGAGAAATCAGACCTGGATTTCCTAGTTGAGCCCACTCTTTTCAGTCCAGTGAATGTGGTATGCACAAACCACCAGAGCTGAATCCTTTTTGAACACTTCACTGGCCAGTCCCAAAAGTATGCAGAGACCAGAATTTCATCTTATCCTGAGATGGCTGCATTGTAGGCACTGCCAGGACTACAGCTTGACAAGGGCACAGCAGGACTAGGTGCAGAGGGAACTGGTGCTGTAAGCTCTGCAAGGCTGGACTCCACTTTGTACGTGATGGAGTCTCGTTTTGGGCACGTGTGCAGTGTCCAGGGGCCTCCACAGCTTTGCAGACAGCCCTGGCTTCAGTCAATCCTGGTAAACCCTGGGAAGAGCCAGCTGCCATTGCCTATGAGATGTCTATTCCAACAGCTAAAAGCCAGGACTACTCAAGCTGGTACCTGCACTGACTACTACAAACCTTGCAAATTGGTCATGTTTAGGTCATCAGGTGTATTCAGGAGTTTCACTTCTTCATGCACAGACATTTTTGCTGGCTCCTGGGTTCAGCTTCAGCTTTGCTGATCCCGTTACAAGTCAGCACCCTTTCGAAGGTGCCCCAGGCACACGCACCGAGGACTTTCGCTCCTGCGCCATGTGGAGCACAAGAGTAAAAGCTGAGCCGTCAACTCAGCCCTAGAGCTGACTTCATGAAAAGTGCTGTCAAACACAGAACAAAAAGTAAGCTTCGTTTCTAATCCTTTCCACTTAGCATAAGCTCATATTTTGCTTAAGCAACTGTAGGCACACCATCTGGAGAGGGAAGTGAGATTTTGAGGTTAGGCATTTTGCATTTTCGAGAAAGAGTTTATACCAGGAAAACCAAGATGTACCTGTACCACTTCCATCCAGTCGTTCTGAGCTCATTGCCATGTCAAAAGACTCTCTGGGAGTTGTGTCATTCCCAAGTTTCTGGAAGAGTGAGAAAAGGTCTCATATTAATAATATACCTGTAATTAATACAACTCAGTGGTTCTGTTAGAAAAAAAGCTCTAATTTGGAAGCCATAAGGCAGGGAAAGTAGTGATAGTAATAAATGGTAGATTCTCTCTCCTTGTTTCTCTTTCAGGTCTTGGAGATCTAAGTAGGAAGAAAATGACACTGATTTGATAACTAATACTGCCACACGTCTAGCAAAGCTGCAATGATACCCTGCCACAGAAGTTGAAACTAAAGGTGCTAGTTGGAAACATACTTTTCTCCAAAAATAGCTCCCTCTTTGAAAACTCCTTGTTTAGGTTTAAAATGAAAAGGCTTCTTCTGAATATCTAAATTTAGAATATAAGACTGCTGAATGGATCGTATGATCTTCCACATACAAGAATAACTTTTTATTTTGGATAAACTTACAACTACAGAAGGAGCAGTGCCCATATATGTACAGGATTTCTTTAAAAACAAATAGACCTTACTTGTTGAAAGGTGTTTAAAGCTGCCCATCACAAGGGCTGCTGGATGCTCAGCACCTCTAAAGAAAGGGAGGCTCTTGTTTATATAGTGATAATTTAGCAAGCCTTCTATTCTCAAGAATAGCTTTCCTAACGACCTTGCCTCAAAAGAAAAGGTGCAAAGACTTTTGTCCTATCATAGCTCTAGCCTAAGTGAGCTTGAAACCTGTGTATTCACCAGGAGAAGTTTAGATATGCAGCCAATGTGCTTGCAAAAGAACCAGCCTCCTTCTACTGTCTTACCTGCTACCAAAGCTTAAGCAGAAGGACAAATGAGAGGATACAAAAAGTGCACAGAAATAAGTGCAGGATATACTGTGACAGAAAGCCTTATAAAGATAAGACTAGGCAAAATAGTGAGCTTTTTTCTGAAACTAGAAAAGTGCAGATAGCTTTTGCAGGCAGCTTCAATCTTGATCTTGACTTGCTATTTCAAGACATTTAGTGAGGGAAATGACTTAAAGCAAATGGTTTGTGCTGATGACCATTGCATTTGGTTATACACCCACGCATAAGCCATGTTGACATGTTCAGGACACTGGACTACTCCAACACCAACTCTGCATGACTTGTGCTGGGATCTGACTGTCCCATAGCGTTCAGAAACCTCCACCACATGCCATGCAGCGTACATCAAACATGATCACTGCCCTTTGGAGCTTACAATCTGAAAGACTGCCAGGTATAGCATGTAGGTAAGAATTGGACAACAGGAAATGTAGGAGGAAAGGGAATGGTTACAAGTAGCAGGAGAGTGAAAATAGTATTTTAAATATAAACATAAAGGAATGATCTCTAAATATCCACACTGGCCACGCGTCTTTCCCTTGTGGTGGTAACTCAACACAGGCATTTCAAAGAAGCAGATTTTAGGGAGCGATGCAGAAAACAATGTGGTTGGCCTTACAGATTTACCAATACCTCCATTTTGCTCATGTAATCTCACAGCTCCTAAAACAAAGCCTCTCTTCAATACAACAAAGAAAAGGATGGAGATGCTGAGTGCCTGCCATTCCTCTATAAGACCTGGCAGGGTGATGCTGCCTCCTGACCTCTCCACTATGCGCACTTAAAATGGGACACCGCATTAAGGAGGATGCTATTAGAATCGTCATTAAACTTCTTGTACTGTAAAACTACCCCAATACAGATATAACTATCCACTCTAAGGGATTAGTTTTCTAAAGGTTTAAAGCATGAAATCACCTGTATGTTAAAAACCACATGTAAGCCAAACAACGAAGTCTTCTGGTCAGAAGCGCTCTAGAAATGCCATGACTTGTAGGGCCAGAATGGTAAGCTACAGTACCCATACAGACAAAACAAAGTCTCCTCCAAAGCTCGCAGGAACATTATGGTTTGTACCACTGGGTGAAAACAGTTTTTATTCCCATTTCTTGACTGTCATTGTTATTTTGGCTAAATTCTCACCTCTCCATCTCCTAAAGCCAAGTGTTTCTTTGTAAGACTGTCTTGGCTATATATTTTTGAAGGAAATACCACTTTCCACTCACTGGATTTTTCTTCCATATCTTGGAAAAAAAACTTTTGAGAACTGAATTTACCAACAAATTTCTTCACGGAATGTGAATTCTCATGAACTTTCACTGACATACTCATTTTCCTATGAAAATACTGAAGATATATGCATTACACTTCACTACAGTAAATGACTTGAGAGAGCTACATGACAATATGAAAACTAATTTCACTGTAACTCCTTCTTCCCTCCCTTGTTATGGGACTACTGAGGAAATATGACCATGCACAGAGACAAGTACAAAAGCCAGTGCTGGCATCTATTAGTGTAGTACTTAAAAATGCAATTAGGACGTTAGCATGTTTGGCTACCTGCTGTACACACATCACAAACTGCTTATGGTCCCAAGACAACACTAAATGCTTGCTGCAAAAATTTACTCTGAGAAGCTGCCAATCATGTCAGATAAATGCAGGTGAGTTTATCATGTAGATAAATAACGACCAGGCTCTACTTCTAATAGTAATTCATGCAAGGTTGGGAAATACTGCAGAGCTGGGTGCCATCGAGAGTGAATAACCAGGTTACAGATGATCCTGGTCCGCTCATAGGTCTTGCTCGAGGTATTTAAAAATTCAGTCTGTAAACACTAGATGGAGCTAAAAGATCTTTCTATGTATGCCTAGCGGCAACACTAATCAGCAAATACTTGTCTCTATCATTAATGCCAATTCGCACGTTGTATTCTAAGCAAAAGAAAACAAAAAAGCACCATCTTTCCATCTACTGTGCACCTGCTCATCACTTGTATCTGTAACAAGACTGCGGTAGGGTATGAATGAAATAGTAAATTCCTTCTGGCTTTGTTTTCACGTAAAATAGCCCAGAATATAAGCAGCCATCTGTACCTTAAAGGAAAATACAATTTTCTATCATACTGAAATTCTGATAAATTTGAAGATATTAGGGAAGTTGATGTCATACCCATCCTAAACAATGTAACAGCAGTGGGATGCTGTCTTCTGTAGCTCAACCATCAGGATACTGTATGATTTTCACCTTCATGAATATCATGAATAAAAAAGTGCAATCCTAAATTATTCGATATTGCCATCTAGGATGAAGTATGTGAAAAATTCTTTTGAACAGCAGTTCAATTTTGTGTGGTCTGGGCAACATTAAGAATGGATAACACAGTGCCCTGCTGTGTAGAGATTCCTATTTCAATTCAGTTTTCTTGTCACTCTTCAAATTAAAAAAAGACCTTCTTTGCATTTCATAAATATAAATTTTTACAAAATCCAACAAAAAATAAGATCAATAACATTATTTTCTTGAAAATTAAACCTGAAAAGAAGAGGGGTAACCTTTCCAACCAGTAAAAAAGTGAAGAGTGGAAAACACACACTGGGAAAAGGCAACAACTTTTCTTTTTGATAGGTGAAATTCAAGTTTTCAATCAATGCTATGAAAGCTCATCAATCAAAGAGGACTTTTACTCTCCCCACTTAAAAAAAAGATTACACATGCTAATATTCTATCTCAGTCACACCATTCCAGATCTGACTAACTTCCGATGACACGTGTTAAGAACTTGAAAAGCACCAAGCTTACACAATTTACGCAGCTGTAAAAATTTACGTAATCTGGAGTACCTTAGTGTTTTATAAGTTACAGGCAGAGCATAACATTCTTATTTAAAATCATATGGCATTTTACTTGAAAACGTGGTGTTTTAGAAATCAGTGAGACTATTCATGGGCACTACTCAGCACCAATGAGAAAGATGGGAATTGGTCATTTCTTTAGAAAAATTAGTTTTATGCTAAGGATCCCTTTAATGAGCCATAGACTACTGTGTTAATTTGAATCTGCTTATTACAAGGCTCCAGTGTCTGCAGGAATGGTTCAGACATCATGGCAATCACTGTAAGACTATGAGGAAAGGTAGAAAACAAACTTTGGGTGCCTTGCTGAGTCACGCCAAGACAATTTTGCCATGTGTTAAAGGAAGGAAAACACAGCAAAGCTTGCAGATTAGCTTTGTCATAAGGTAACACCTTCCAAATTACAGGGGATAATGGTGGGGAATGGATAGCATCTCAGTGTCCTGCATGTTGAAGAGGAGGAGAGGAGTGAAAAAGGGTTGATCCTTTGGTAACTTTAGAACATGCCAACTACAGCTGGGAGGAAGCAGGGGATGATAATGGGGAAGTTCAATGGGAAACAGGCATCAGGCAAAATAGGTCAGCATAAAATGCTCTGGAGCAACACAAGGATATTCCACTCTGCACATTTGCGAAGTGAAGCAGGGTTCCTGCCCAGCATCAGCACTTCACAGAGGAGAAAATTAGAGAGAGCGAAGGGAATCTGGACAATAATTGGGAATAGATTAACTTTTTTTAACGTATGCTTATTTTCTTTGAGTGCTAGCATTTGAAATACAGAAATCAAAGGCATAAAAATAATGGGGTGTGGTAAAAAAGGACATAAAAATAAAAAAGTGCAACAAGAAAAAAGTATATGCTGAATAGTTGTAAACAGTGTCTGGAAGCCAGATTTACTTCTCTGCATGGAATAGATAATTTAAAATACAGTACATCTCTCCATCTTTCTACATCACCTTCCAAAAGAGAAAAGCACAGATAGCGTCCACTGCAGTTCACTCTGCCAAACACCTGAGGTACTGGTGTGCAGGGGGCACAGAGTCTGTCCTAGCTTTACCTTTTGTAAAGCACGCTTCCACTACACGTGAACAAACCACACATCACGTAGAGTGGAGACATCCAAGCTGTGCTTAGTAGCTGCCCAAAAATTACTCTGTGATGCATGCAAACAATTACACGTCCTCTTCTGTGCTTGTGATGGCCTGACATCAAGCGCAAGAGCTGTTGCCACCTCCCCCACAAGAGGAAAGAAAGTGCAGGCTAAAGAGTGCATCTCCTGCTCCATGTGTGTGGTCTAGGCCTTGGCCAGGGTGTGTGTGTTCAACCACCACAGCAGAGAGCAATCCTCTTGCAGGAACACCATAATCCCTGGTAGAAAGCAGGACTGATGTGTCAAGCCCCAGCCACCAACCCTTGCAGACCCAACCCACCTCCCCTGAAGACACCTAACTCTTACTCATTTTTTCAACAACTCAAGAGAAATCAAATTGCCTTCACCTTCTGAGCAGAGGCTGCTCTCTTCTCCTGCTTGGCTTTCATTTCTGCGAGAAGTCCACTGCCCATCACCTGCACGCCATACCTCCGGCCTCCTTGTGGGCTTCCTTTGCTGTCACCCCTCTCAGCTTTTGCCGCATCATCTGGCTGCACCTCTTCTAGCGAGTCTGGTGTCTTTATTTCCTCAGATCGCTCTGTACCACCGTTCTGCTCTGCAGGCTTTACTTCCTTCTTGCTTGTGTCCACTGCTGGACTTTTTGCAGCAACCTTGGGCGAGGAGGGCTCCTCTGCCACCAACACAGTCTGGGGACGTTCAGATTTGGAGCCTCTTGATTTGATTAAGTTAAGGAAGCCACTCTTCCTTGAGTCCCTTTTCTTCTTCTCATCACCTGCTTCACTGGGCTCACTGCTGTCTGAGCTTTTAGTTGATGGTCTCCTAATAAAAGACAGACACAGACATTTTAAATTCTTCTCCACTCCCCTCCTCCCTCTCTTTTAAATAGTACCAAATGACTTCTCCTGGGCAAAGCCAATCTTTTGTATGGTCCATACACTGTCCCAGGACCAGTCATTAACTGGTGTCTCTAAATCAAAAACTGGACAATTAACATTGATCATACTGTCCTAAGGATTCCTGTGCTGGACTTGTGCATGGTATAATGAAAAAAGGCAGCCGTTTCATCTGCACTGGGCACCCAGCTGTTTCCAACACCAGGCAGCTTTGCCCAAGCTGTCTATGCACATACGTATTGGGTTTGCGTGGCACAGTTTTGGTAGCGGCGGGGCTACAGTTGTGGCTTCTGTGAGAAGCTGCTAGAAGCTTCCCCCACGTCCAACAGAGTCAATGCCAGCTGGCTCCAAGATGGACTCGCCAATGGCCAAGGCTGAGCCACACAGCGATGATGGTAGCACCTCTGGGATAACATATTTAAGAAAGGGAAAAAACTGCTGTGCAATAGCAACTGCACCTGGAGATAGGAATGAGAACATGTGAGAAACACAACCCTGCAGACACCAAGGTCAGTGAAGAAGGAGGGGAGGAGGTGCTCCAGGCACTGGAGCAGAGATTCCCCTGCAGCCTGTGGTGAAGACCATGGTGAGGCAGGCTGTCCCCCTGCAGCCCATGGAGGTCCACGGTGGAGCAGGTGGATGCTCACAGGAGGCCGTGACCCCATGGGAAGCCTGCGATGGAGCAGGCTCCTGGCAGGACCTGTGGACCCCGCAGGGGACCCACACTGGAGCAGTCGAACAGAAGGACCTGCAGCCCATGGAAGGGACCCACACCTGAGCAGCTCGTGAAGAACTGCAGCTTGTGAGAAGGACCCATGCTGGAGAAATTCATGGAGAACTGTCTCCCGTGGGAGGGACCTCACACTGGAGCAGGGGAAGAGAGTGAGGGGGAAGGAGCGAAGGAGCAGCAGAGACAATGGGTGATGAACTGACTGCAAGGCCATTCCCCGTCCCCCTGCACCACTGAGGGGGAGGAGGTAGAAAAAAATTGGGAGTAAAGTTGAGCCTGGGAAAAAGGGAGGGGTGGGGGGAAGGTGTTTTAAGATTTAGTTTTTATTTCTCATTACCCTACTCTGATTTGATTGGTAATAAATTGAACTAATTTTCCTGAGTTGAGTCTGTTTTGCCTGTGACAGTAATTGGGGAGTGATCTCTCCCTGTCCTTATCTCAACCCATGAGCCTTTCCTTATATTTTCTCTCCCCTGTCCAGCTGAGGAGGGGAGTGATAAGAGCAACTTCGGTGGGCACCTGGCATCCAGCCAGGGTCAACCCACCACAACATACAATTTCACTCTGCTCTGTTTCCAGAGTGCGCTACCTCCGGTTTGTATCTGCCCATTAATAAAAGGAGAACAACTGATCCAGGCACATGATTCACACAGCTTTTGAGGGACCTTTTCCCTTAAGGGCCCTGCTTGAAATGGAACTAGTTGGCGCAGCCACCTTCTCTCAGTAAGGAACACAGAGAGGTCACTTTATAGTGCAGATACTCAACCTCAAAAAAAAAAAAAACAACCCCAAAACAACCCACCTGCCAGTAAGATTTTCTAGAGGCGTCTTACAAGCAGAGCATTCACACTTAAGTGGAAAGGTGGGTGCATAAGATGTCTGCGTAAGAGCACCCCAGCTGGAGAGAGAGCCACTGGTGCAGCAAATGGAGCAAAGATCCTTAGCAATGGGCATGGTGAGGGACAGGCACACAGGGATACTGCAAGTTCACGGGGACATCTGAAACGAGCTGCTGGCAGGCATCCAAGGGAAGCACAGGAGGATGCAGTAGTCTGTGAGCACCCTGAGTTTAACCCGGCTAATCCATTTTTCAAAGCTACCATAATTTTACCACTACATGTAGTATATCACACATGGCTTCACATGTCAATATAGATATTTATAACTCACAGTGACTTTAAAACATTTGCTTTTCCTGCCACTGTTATCTGCCAATTAACACCTAGCATCTTCCTCAATGGATGTCACGCACAGCACAGAAGGGGTCATTCCAAGTTGTGTGGAAATCGCCCTAGCTTTCTCATTTATGCGTACATATGTACATATCACTGTGTGTGTATCTCTGTGTGTATGTGCACAAACATGCATGAATGCAAGAACATCTAGAAGCATCATTCTGTAAATACACAACCAGCTACAAAGCAATTGTATAAGCTGTATAACCCTTATATAAAGCTGAAGGAGACGTATCTTTCAGATTAATGTATTGCCTAAATCTGGATTACTACAAATTGGTCAAACACATCTTTAACGTATTTCTAAAACAACATAAATCTACTGTTATCTGTCAAAACACTGTGCCCAACAGCAGTCCTTACTAGACAGAGACACCCGTGTGTACAACTAGCTCTGGAGAGGACATCCTCAGCCAATACACAGCTCTGCTTCAGCTCTAATGAGCTCCACTGAAGGGTAAAATGAAGTCAACTGAATTATAAAAATACACACTAGTCAATAATCCCCCCCACATGGTATAGTAAAGCAATTTATTTCAACGTAGTCATTTTTAAGGGAGGGTAATCGAATTCCCAATGTCTTGACTACTAAGGTATTTTCTGACTTTGACAACAGCAACCCTGGGTATTGGGAACAGAATTCAAATACAACTTAGAAGTGCTACTTGTCCAGCTATCAGGATGGATTTTATTTTTTTTAATTTAATCTTCTAAAAAATTAAATTCAAACTTACTTTGAATCCATTTTTGTCACTTTCTTAGTGAAAAATTCGTCCACGCCTTCATCCACTCTGCCCATGAGGCCGTTCTGATCTCCTTCCAGAGGCACTCCAGCAGTCACCTGAGAAGAAAAAACTCTCTCTGGTATATAATAATCTAAGCACATGTGTTTCAATGATAATAACTAAGAGTTAAGACATTATAAAAATTGCACGTGCCAATGAAACCTCAGTGCAGACAATGGAATCACCACTGGAATTCCCCCTTTGGTCCGGCCAGTTGATGCATTACATCAAACGCAAAGGAACCTAAAACACCAGTGACAAATTGGAAACTGCAATGCATGAGGCCAGGAATCAAACACCTTGGGCTTATGAGAATAGAGCACTAGTTGAGTTAGAAAATAAAAAAAGCAGTTAAGGAAAAATTAAATCCTGACCAGGTGGTGATCTGAAGAGGAAGTATTTTCAACAGCTAGTTGTTTTCCTGCTCAGAGGGAAACATATGTTCTGGATTTTGGATTTAGAGATTTAGAAACAGAGCTTCAGCAGGCTAACAGAGCCTTTTATAATTCATTCAGTCCACCACTTCCAAAAGCAGAGACTCTAAATATAGAATCAGGCATTTCACTTTAGGAACCAAACACAGATTTTCACCGAGTGTCTGAAAATGGAAAACCTGCTCCCTTTCTTTGGTTTCATTGCCCATGTTTTGAATGTGGGTGACTGGAGGCACCTAAACCAGGCTGACTTAGTAATACCTGCCAGCCACAAAGGCCCCGTGAAGATTAGCTGGTGACTCTGCAGCCTCCTGAAGATGAAACGCGCCTTCTCCTGGGAGGATTTCTCACACGGTCTAGCTCCCGTACGTGGCTTTGATGTGGAAAAGCTCTATTACTGGTAGAGAGACTTCCTTCAATTTAAATGCCGTATGGAAACCTTTCAGGCAACTACAGAGGACTCCACAAGACCCAACCCAGTTGTATTCTTGGTAGTACTAACAACCAGGAATCAGTATACCACAAAATAGCGGGGTTTGTAATTTGAAACAATTTAAATCAAGGAATCTCCTAGTTGCCACGATAACTCAAGAGTAATCCTAGCTTCCCTTTTCATCTGGAATACACAGTTTTCTATGCCTCTAAAAAGAAAAACAATACTCTTAAAAGCTGCTGTTAACATCAAACCCAGCCTCATTAAGCCAGGACAACGAACTGCATGTTAACTAACACTTTGACACATCTGTGAAACTTTTTCCTGAACCTTGTTAGAAGCCTAGTTTTACTTTGTTATCAAAGGTAATAGTTAATATTTTATTGATACCTGCTGTAACAATGTAATAGTGATCTGAAAAGAGCCCACCTGGTAACAACTGTTTGTTTGTTACCAGTCAAACTGCATATTTTCTATAAAAACCAGTTTTGTTCTAACAAGCACAATGACTTCTCAGACTTCCACCTTTGGGTTCTTCTATAGAGAACTTGTTTAGCTGGAACATCTGACATTAGGCAGCAACGCATATAACTAACATCTGGGTTGGTCACACCAGTGCAGGTTGTCTCAGTGTAAATATATACCTTCTCAATCAAAAAACAGTTGACGCTGATGTTTCAATCGAAATGTGTCAACCAAAAGTGGCTGATGCATTTCAACAGAAATGAGAAACCATTTAATATTGATACTGGAGCCCTCCAGGTAGTAGAAAGAAACACGTAAGTACCAAAGACAAGTGCATCTCCTGAAGGGGAAGTAATGCAAGAATCCAATGATGTACAACAAAGGAGAAGATCTACCTCAAAAAAGAAAACAGCCTGCAACTGAAAAAGCAGCAAGTTCCTAAAAATGTACTAAAGACATACAGAAATGTTGAGGGCCCAATAAGATCCTCAAGGCACAGGATTTTCTTACATATGTTTATTGTAATGCCTTTTAGTAATCAATGTTAATGTAAAAGACTGAACGCTCTGGTTTATTTCATGTTTTACACTCCTAATGCTAAAAAAGGGGGAGAAAAAAAGAGTCAAGTTTTCATTTTTCTTTTTCTTTTTTTTTAGCCTAAGTTTAAAAGTGAGCCTTCTATGTTTCTTTATTAAGGAAAAAACTGGCTTGGAAGCAGAAATAAATAAGAGGAATCACAATTTCTTTCATACGTTAGAGATTCACCTCTTTGCTGTACTAAATCTTTACACATGATGGAAGAACTCATGAGGTTAACATCTCACAAAATCTACATAATAAACAACTGTTTCATCATATTGCTTCAAAGCTACTTGGGGGTGAGTGGTTCTGAGGTTTACCACCCCCCCCCCCCCCCCGCGCTTTTTCCCCTCTGAACACTCATTTCAGTAACAAATCTGACAAAACTGTAAATCTTTCTTCTGCCTGCCCACTCACTCCAAGTTAAAAGTTTATATTTCTCCCCTTTTTCCCCATTTTTCCTTTTTTTTCTTACATTTTTCAGCTTACAGTGAACAAATCTGTTTTCCAGGAAAACCAGAGAAGTACAGCTGTGATCATCTGAGACCCCTTAAATTACTAACTGGAAATAATGGGAACAGCACACAACCCAACAGACCTGCTCTGGGTGGTAGAAAAGGTCAAGATTTGGCCTCTCACATTTCAAGTGCTTTTCCTAACCACTGTCTTCTGTATTCTCAAAGTAGCAAAACCAGCAGCAAATCAATTCTGCAAACAGTGCCACAGTCCACTCGTGACTCTGGCCTTCAAAATCTGGCTGTTTCATTTTTGGAAGCATCAAAGCAAACATCTTAAGTCTTTCAAAAATTTGTTTAAATTTGTTATGAGGTCAAAACTAGTAAGGAATTAAATGGTCCATAAAAACAACACAGGGACAAATGAGCTTAAGTAAAAAAGTTCCTTTCAATTTCTCTGACTAAATAAACCCCTAATTTCCAAATTAATTCAATGTGGATGAGCATTCCCACAACATTGCACTATCATGGGAGGTAACACTTCTCCTCTACAAGACGTAAGCTTTTTTTTAAGCAAGATACTGTATGTCCTAGTCCATGCCTGGTAGCGAAGCACTTGCCCTCCCGTGTCCCCACTCCTTCCACACCCCTGTGCAGATGGCACAGGATGCACTGAGTTTGGAAGAGAGGCAAGTTTAGCAACTGGAAAAGCATGTGCATTCTGCAGAATTGGAATTGGAAGAAGTAAACACAGATGTGTTTTCATTACAACGCAGAGACCAGTCCATCCGTCTGCAACCTCTATCCCTCCCTGTGAAGTGCAAGGGAATGGAAAGTTGGCTTGCGTATCCCCTCCGCTTGAAGGTTTCTCCATTTCCAAGTGGTGCAAAAAGGACTCTACTGCCTGATACGATCTTTCCCAGCATTAGGGAAATTTCCAAGGATCCTTTCTGCCAACAATCCTCAGGGAGCAAAAGAGGCCACAGGCATTCATTACTAGGCAGCATAACTCAGAGAAGCAATGGCTGCCCTTTGATAAGGGTTACTTATCATATCAGCTGTGCTCTGTTGCCATGAGACAGCTCTGTAACTCCTCCAGATCTGTCCTTACATACCCTGAAGATATACCATCACAGAAATAAATCTTTATTGATGTGGTATGCCAAGGAAATGGAACTGTGGGAACCCCACACACATATACTTGGGTTCACACCAATGCCTTTCGTAGACAGACAGTACTCTTCTGTTTTGCTTTTCCAAGGCAGGCTCCAGCATGAAAAGCAGATCTGTGACTATGCAGATTTGCTGGCCCAAACACCATCTTCAGTTAAGGAGCTGTGGGAAGCTGGGTGTCACAGAGCAGCTCCTCTGAGAGCTGATAGAAATAAGAATTCATGCCAAGTTACCAGATCTTAATACAGGCAGAAAAAAGGATTAAGACTTAACAAACCCTTGCAATATAATTGAGAAGTCTCATGATATTTTGTGTGTTTCCTGTGAAAGCTCCAAGTACCTCCAGAAACTGCTTCCATGAAAAAACAAAAGCAAATGAAAAAAGGATAAAATATATCCTGGGTTTAGGCTGTGTCAAACAAGACAAAAAACTTGTAATACGGATTGCACACTGAAAGACGTGAATACCAGAAGAAAAATTAAGTAGTTGCTTCTGGCTTTTAAAACTTCAAGAGTTATCCTCATTACATTGCAAGACCTGACTCATGGCAAAAAGCAATCAACGAACGACATTGCCAGCAATATTTTAATGTAGACTCACTGCTGCTTGGCTGGGCTGCTGCTTTTTGTTCCTTTTGGGCCTTAATTTTGTAAAGTGTTCCAGTTTTCTCCCTTCTTCTGATGGCAGCTCTGAAATGAATCCAGAAGTTCGTTTGTCCGGCCTGCTGGAAGGAAATGGTGGGTCTTCTATATGGATAGGTACTTCTTCCAGTGCTTTATCTAGATCAAATTCCATTTCTAAGAGAAATCAAAACTTTCTAATTAGACTTAACATGCTATTTAAAACAAAAGACAATGCCATTCCTCTCTTTTGTGGTAAATAATTATGAACACATTTAGAGAACTCAGCCACAACATGTTTGTGAGCAGACAGAGCACTGCGAGCAGATATTTACTACCAAACACACTAGCAGAGTCACAAAACCAAGCAACCAGTGTGGGCCTCAAATGCAATCCAGAGGGAGGGAGAGTCACCTGTGCTTTTCAATCAAGAACTACCTAGAAGAATCTCAGGCAAGCAAAGCAGCAAAAATGTTTTAAGAAATTCTCACTTACCAAAAGCTCTGGATACTGGACGGAGCATTCTACTGTGGATGCTTTTCCTTTTTGATTTAGGAGTCATCTATCAACATAAACCAAACCAAAAATTACTTTCATGGACAGAAGAAATTACAAAGAACACCTTTTCCTTTCTATCCAACAAATCAGTTCTTCAAGCCTATGTATCATTTCAAGATCTGATTGGGTTTAACACCAGGAAGCAATGGGTTTTTTTCCTCCCCTTCTCAAACATTCAGAACTTCTTCTAAATTGGCATTTTGTTCAACTGACTTCAAACAGAACCGGAGAGGTAGTTTATTCTTCCCATTAAAACTGTAGGCTGTACACAGGATGATTATTTGAATTGTCCAAGCATTAACTTATTGATCCCCAACTGTAAAACAAGGGAACTATTAAAACCGAACCTCTGCATTTGAGATCATGTGGCACAGAAAACTTAACTACTGCATCCAGTACTCCACAGTTAATGACAATACCAGGGATAGTCTCCACCTCGTTCTGGCTTTTATTTTTGATACAAAATACAATTCCTCAGTTGATTTGTTAGTGACATGCTACTGGGAGTGATTAAAATTCAGATATCTATGCCTCTGGACACCACCACACAGCTCACCAAACTTCCCTAGGAAAATGCAGTCTTGGAGCACACAGCCCTTCTTCAAAAAGCAAAAATACCTTGTCAGTGTTATCAATACCTCCAGCAAACACATGACTTTCCGGGACTTTAGATATGCTGAGAATAGGTGGAAAGTTACCTTGGCATACATTCAACACAGTTACTGAAAGTTATGCGCTATTATTCTCCTCATCTTCACATTCCCAGAAAAAAAAGGAGTATGTTGCCTTAGAAGCACAAATACCCAGACTTAAGACCTCAGTTGATTATTTTTGGAAGAAAGTTGCCCTTATTTTCTTGCCTGAACTATTCTGAAAGTTTGCACGGCAAGAAAAACAGTTTTGCTACAGGAGATGCATGTGTCACCAATTCCGAACCTCTTAACATAGCTCAGCATTGTAAGACCTTTAAACGAAAAAGCTGACCTGCAGGTTTTCTAGTTAATTTAAAATGACTAAGCTTCTGCAAAGATGGCTCCTTTTGTGGTAGTGTCATACATGCTGGCTTTAGTGACTTCCATATACTTCCATTTACTTGCTAGTCTTGAAGCCTAGTGGCCTCAAATCTGGAGTGGCTCACAACTCATTAACAGAACTGTTAATCAAGTTTAGCAGTATCAATTTTATATGAGCCAGGAAAGACATAGTTGGCATTGACATTTCAGACAAATCATGAATTGGTTATGGTAAATATTTGCTAGTTTTTATGTATGGAAAGTTCAGTGCACAGATTTACATGTACTGAATTCATATTCCCATCCAAAGTAGTCGGGAGGATTATTATGCCACTATTCACATGCTCAGGGTTACGACAGATTTTTGTAACAGGAAAGTTATTACCCATTTTCTCAAGACCAGAAAAGGACTTGCAGACTACAGAGCAGGCAGGGATAGCACTGGCGGGGCAAGAGCTCTGTTTTTATTGCCGTGGGAAAAAAAGATACTTTCAGCTGTTGGAGGTTTCCACTTCCACATTTGACATGCATCAGTAAATGATACAATAGTTGCAAGACCAGCCAGGAAATAGGTTGCCACCTGAGCAGACTTATCATGAGACTAATGAGCAAGCCAAGTGTTACTGCATCGAAAGCTCAGACGTTAATTTCAGAGTTACCAATAAATGAAATGCAATGGATTGGCAAGAGGCTGGAGAGGTGCTGGACTTTTTCAGCCAAAATTGCAGTGGATTGTGCAACGGGTAGGCAGCTGGGCAGCCTCTGAACTGCACGCCTCAGCAGCTGCTGATCCATCACCCAAACCTGAAACAACCAAAGCATCTGCACCTCATGTAAGGAAGAGTTGAAGCAGTTCAGCATTAGGAGTCAGGACAGCAATTAGGAGTCACTACCAGTAGTCCCCTGGTTTTATTTCCAGCCGTAGCCCATTTGTCTTGTTAACGTATACTTGCATGCATTTTGGTCTGCTTGCCACTTTTTTTGGTGGTGTGACTGGAAATTACATCTAGTAGGATAATGCAGCAACTCATGCAACATCAGAAAGGAGGACAGAAAACAAGACTGATGGGAGACCTCCGATTGCTCAGCAACTTCACAGCCACAGCCAGTGTTCAAGAGTGCTCCTGGATGAATACAGACAAGCTGAGAGCTGCAGCAGCCCAGGGCACCAATGCAAAACAGCACCGAGCAAGTTTTGAGGTGCCTGTGCAGGGACTTATACACTCCAAGACATCCCCGACAGCCAGGAACAGAATGATTTCATCTCCCTTCCCAGACAAGAAAATGCCCCCAGATGACCCTGCAGAGGTTGTGCTGATGATCATAAGCCAGTCTCTGGATCACTGCTATAACTTGCTGTCAGCTTGGCATGATCCATCAGCAGCTTGGTTGCTGGGGATAAAGGCAGGGGGATAGAGATGCCTCCTGTTTGAACAGCATGAATAACAGCCATACATACACTTTTATTTGAAAACCTTCTGTTTTCTAGCCTGTTTAGGGAAGTGCACGGATGAAAGGCTTCTTGCCAAGTGAATTTCCTAGATCACACACAGAGCAAAATGGGTCAAAGCATTAATGTAAATAGGCCAGTGTGCTCTTTTTACAAAAAATTATACTTAATCTCAGCTTAATATCTCAGTCACTGTGCAGTATGCTACAGCAGCAGAGCACATGTCAATACCACAGTAGATATCTGAACTCCTAGGAAAAGATCTCAGCCTCTCCCCAGCCTGAGCCCCATTTCCCATAGTTCATGGAAGCAGTTCAGGTTTGGCAGTCGCACACCTTCTGCCTTCCCACCACCTTGGGCCACACAAGCACAACATGGCTCTCCTGCCTTATGTTTCACTCGTGGCCTTTACAGGGGAATAGCTGTTAGTATCAACCTCCCCTCCTTCACTTCTTCCACATCTTCCAGGGACTTTCCATTCTAGCAGACCACCTCCTGAACTTCTTCCTTGTTTTGCCTACTTTTTCGCGAGCACACCGTAGGCTGCCTGGCAGAGCAGATAAAAAGATTAACTGCATCTCTGGGTCTTGGGAGGCCCTCTTGGAAGTCTGTGTGCACCTACACCACTGAGATCTCTGGAGATGGCTCCATGAAGCTACCCCTCTGCAGTAGATGGGAGCCAGAAAATCTTCAGCACGGTCCCAAATAAGGGCTTATTTAGAGTTAAGACACTCTTATGTGTCCAAGCCAGCTTTAAACTCCCAGGATCTCTTCCCATGATCACTTTTCCAGATTCCTCCCTTCTGACTCCCTTCCTCACAAAACTATCTGAGCTCTCTTGAGTTTTCTTAAACTATATTACCAACTGTGGAAGAACACTAGTATCTTGGGAATTAAAAGCAACAACTAAAATCACTCTGAGTGCTAGAAAGCGATGTGATTTTAGCAACAGGGCCTCAGAAACTCTACATTCCTTGAATATAGAGATAATTGAAATTACTCTCAGAGCTGAGGGATATGCTCATTTCCATGTCTTTCTCCTCCTCCCCCAAAGTAATTTATATTCAATCCTCTTAGATACAAGGATTCTCTGTGACCATCCTAACACTTCCCTTTCGAAAGATTTCAAACAAACTAATGAATAACTTCCCTCTCCCTCTTGAAATTCAGCTCCCCAATCAGCCTTTCTTCAAACCTCCTCCCTGCAAAACAACATATGGGTTTTCAGCTTCGAGAACGCGTTAAAGGTGACAGCACAAAAAGGTGAGAACAGCAGTCAAAAGCTCTAAGTCATTCAACTAGACAAAGAAAACACCACTGACCAAACTGAGGTAACTCCTGACATCTATTCCACCTTAGTGGCAAGAAAGCCCTAGTTTATGCCTATTGTTAAGCCGTTCTTTCATTAAGTGGGATGACGCTTGAATATAAAAACAAATCAATAGATTTTCTGAGCAGGAACGTTTGTGCTTATACCTCTGACGTCCGCACTCTGCTTTGGTTTGGTCTTAAAGCCAAGAGGTGCTTTAAATTCAGATGCTATACTAGCTAAAGCTTTTTGTAAAATCCAGTCTCATCCCTGAACCGCTGCCTATTTCATTTGTAGGTGCAGATGGATAGCACTACAGTCTCCCAGGAAACTCACAAGGCAGTACAGAGGCAAATGAAGCACAGAAACATAAACAAGTAGGCCAGAAACAGCAGAGCTAAAAAAATACTTACACTTGTACAGCAGAGAGTCTCCATGCAGCAAAAAAGAAAGAAAAAAAGAATATGAATGGGGAAGACAAAGCAATAGCAGTTCTCAGGAAAGGAGGCAAAACCAGAAGTCACCAAAATAAAGAAAACTAAAGCCAAAACACTTAGAAGTCTTAGAAGGAAAGGTGACATGCAAGAATGAGGTACAAATCCCTTCCATTTGGAGGTGCTGTACACTTCGTGTTTCCAGAGAATAACCAGAAAAGGATGTGATCTCTCTTGTTTTATCTATATTGGGACAAATTCAGGTTTTCAGATGTTTGTTTCCAATATATGGTGCACACCAATGGTGCCAACCTGCCACCTGCTGTCCCAATGTACTGTGTTTTTTCATTTTGCTGGCACCAGTAGGGAGAAAAAAACTGTAATTCTGTTAAGTCCTAGTCTGAAGGAAGCTTCTGAATTAAAAATCAGCAGTTTGTTGTGGAAAGCAGGAGAACAAGGAAAACAGAACAAAGCTTCTCTTGAAAGAATGAAAAGGGATGCAAGTCTGTTCTCCTGAGGTTTAAATAAACCGAATCCAAAGCAACAGTATTTCTCCTTCCCATAAGGAGGTTTAGAGGCACGGGCTTTCAAGCACTGTTGGCACATTAGAAGAATACTATTCCATTAGTAAAGCATGACCTTTCCTCTCCCCTTCAAAAAATTAAAAGAAAAAAAGGAAGCAGCACAGCCATCATATGAAATGAAGCAATGCCATATCCTATCTCTTCTGTGGCACATGACCAATGTCACTCCTCCTTAATTTAGAATAAGAAAAAACAATTATTAGGAGTGTGGTTTTGTCTTCCAGTTGAATGGGAACTGCTGCTATAACAACACTGCAGATATTAGCAGAGTGTTTGTGGCAGAAGTCAATAGTCATGGTCTGGACTAAACTTCTCGGCAAGAAAGTGCTCCATTTTTAATGGATATTGCTCTGGTGTTTTAATTATCAGCAGTGAAAACAGTCTGCACATAACATGAAGTTCATCATTTAATTGTTGAAGGGATATTAAGGTCAGTTTTTCAATGCTTTGACATTTTCAACAATAATGATCCACTTGTCACAGTTCATAGTTCTAAGCTTAACTGTAGCTAAAAAAGATACGATGGGCTACCTTTGAATAGCAAGAACAGTGTTCTTGCATACAGCTTCACTCCTTTGTTTTCTTACTGTCCTCAGGGTCTTTGTTTTGTGTTTTTTTTTTTCTTTTTTAATTTTTATTTTCTTTTACCTTCAGAAACTTTGGCTTTATGCAGGAGTTCTCAGCTAACAGTGATTCAGGCAAACGCAAGCCTCCTCATTACTCTCATTTTTGTATGCTGCCTACACAGACATACAATCTTACTCCCTTTCCCTGCCAGAATCCATGTTCTCTCTTCTCCTGACCATCTTCTACACTACCATTCACTAGAGCTGCTCTGAGATTGCTGGAGAGACTGCAGAATCCATTGAGAAACATCTTGAAAAGTGAAACCATCTTAAAAATAAATCTCCAGCACACTTCAAAAATCAGTCTGCAACACAGCTGCTCTTTCAGACAGCATTCGTGGTAGTACTCCAGTGCATTCTGTGTCTTTAACGCATTGGCAGGAAAGTTATTTGTATTATACAAGCAGCTGGAAATGTGATTAGGACCAAAGTGCAAAGCAATACATATATAACAGGAATCAATCCCAGGATTTGGGGGAGTTTACAATCTGTGGTCCTGATCCAGCAAGGGCTTATGGAAACACCTAACTTCCATACTTCAGTGATCTCACCTAAGTGAGGGTGACTACTGAGCCACTTAAAAGGTGCTAAACAGCTTGCGGGTGGGGAGTAAGGAGGGAGGAGGAGGAGAGGGAGGCACACAGCAGGCAACAGGTGAGACAAGGAAGCACCATTAAGCAAAGCAAAGACTAAGGGACTTGCCTGAAGTCACCAAGGAATCTGGCTGCTCCGCAGGGAACGTAATGCCAGTCCTCAGACTCCTGAATTACTACAGACCACAAGGCCACCCAACCCTTCCCTTTGTTTGCCGTCAGCATAATTGCAAAATAAAGTTATCTGCCTCCCAGTGTACACGGGCCATTGCTAAAGACAAAATGCCAACCCACAACCAAAAATCCCAACCAAATTCAACCCAAACAAAACCAGAAATTGGCTCAGGGAATCATAACAATGTGCTAACTGGGAATGAGCTGTCAGAAAAAATATTTTCAAGGATTCTTCCAGAACATTTTATTCCAGTGCTAAATTGTTTCAGCTCTATGTATGTTGTGGAATATGCCTTTTTAAGAAACAGGCATAAGAAAACAAGGCATTTTATCACAAGTCCTGTTGTTTTCTTTTGCTGTAAGGAATCTTGACCTGTAAAGCTGCCATGATACCATTTCAGTCAATTGACATTTCCCACGCTTCTTCTACTCTCCTAACTATTTTTGACAGAGATATCACACATCTGTTGTCTCATTAATAAAAAAAAAAAATCTTCAGGCATTCTTCATAAAGCAGGGCAGTAAATTGACCAACTTTGATTTTTTGCACGTGAATCTTTGGACACACAGGTGTCTCACCATCTGTATAGAAAGCCTTAGAAACTAGAAAGTTGCTATTGCTTACTTCAACTACTGAAGATTTTATAACATGATTCCCAGGGTAAAACCCTCAGCATGGCTAGTTGAAATTTAGCTATGTACTTCCCACTAGCAGCGATGGTAACCTGAATCACGGTCCTTAGAATCTCCCCCTTGAGTGCCATTGTCCTTGGAAAGTTAAATGCAACGTTAAAATCCATGACAGCTAATGGAGTATTTTACAGGAGACAGGAGAGCAAAGCCACTAACACATCTTTTAGAAACCAAGGCCAAGCTGCGATAGGCTGTTTGTTGACTCAGTTGTCCTCAGTGTAGTGGCTATGCATTTCTACACCAGCAGAGGATCTAGTCCTGACCTTATATTTCAGAGCTCTGTCCTCTATATGGAAATGCTACATATAAATATAGATATTTTAAATAAATATGGCATACAAATAATCCATATGTGAATTTAAGGAGTATGTTTGTTTATTTTCTTTCCTTCCTCAGCAGTTGAAGTTCTAGAGAATGAGCTATGGTTCAGAATTAATTCAATTAGTCTCATCTAAACCAGCCTGACCTTTAGAATTACTTTGTACAGCAACATTTTCTGAAAGAAAAGGAGTAGCACTGCAGTAAGATAAGCTCAACAGATTTCCCCTTGAGCTCATTTTATTTTACTAGCCAAGAAACCTTTGCTTTTTTACCTGCTGAGATGTGGCTCATGTACCCTGTGGTATTTCACCAAGTATTTCAATATATTCTTTTAATTAATAATTCTGCACTTGCATCTTTCAAGTCATGTAAAATTCCTGCTAATAAATATTCCTGCATATAAATATCCAAAGCTTTTATTACGAAGAGTAAAAAATAGATGGATGAATTAAGCTGAGCAGTTCCTAAAACTATTAAACTGAATCTTTTCTTTCATATTCTGAATGAGCATCCTGCAAGGAACTCTGCGTGCAACTACCACCTGCAAGAAAAAAAGCAATTCTCCATATCATCAGTTCTGTTTTCTACTTGCTTGTGAAGAGGCTAGCAGCATCTTCTACAGCAGCTGGGCTTTAAGATGAGCAAAGACGATGGTTCCAACTAATTTATTTTAGTTAAAAACTAAGTGTAGAACAGAGCGCTGCTGCAGGTCAGATGGCGCAAACTATCTCTTAAAGCCACCACAAACTGCTTGCTTGTCTTTGTTCATTACCTTCAGCTGGCAAATGCTGATCCAAAATTACTTTGTTCATGACCTAAACTTCCATATAGTAAGAAGAAAAAGCTCTTAACCTCAGTAAATATGGAGGGGTGGACAGCTGTTTAAGATATTCTTACGCAATTCTTTAAAGACCGTATGTACCATATGTATCAGGTGCCCTGAGCAATAACATCATTAAAGTAAGTTTGAGGCAAGGTACGCCTGAATGGAAGTGTTCAAAGTCAGGTAGGACAGGGCTTTAAGCAACCTGATCTAGCAAAAGATGTCCTGCTCATGGCAGGGGCGTGGACTAGATTATCTTTAAAGATCCCTCCCTACCCAAACCTTTCGATGATTTTATGAATGGGAACTGTTGTATCTACCAGCCCTACAGCTTCCCAGGACTGAGAAGCAACACAACTTCTGCATCTCTCATTCCTTCCGACAACCTGAAGCAAACAGCTACCAAAAGGGTAAGTAGTCATCCAGGCAAAAACCACCAGTCATCTTTCCACCATCATTAGACCCTTTAGGGGCAGACGATGCATTGCTTGCGCTGAAGCAGTGACATTTCAAAGGAGAAATGCTGCAGGGATACTCATCACAGTGAATCAGATACAGTTTATCCTGGACAGGGAAGTGCACTAGTGGCCTCCCTGCTCAGAATTATGATGGGAAGTTTTACCCTTGAAAACCCAGGCATGCTTGAGCTGCTGCTCTTTCCTCATTGAAGTTTGTTTCAGACATCTTTCCAGTATGCACAGTAAATCTTTATACCCCTCAGACACGAGACATACTCTGTAAACTTAAATATTAAAAAAACCCAACCCAACCTTCTGTATTTTAAGTCCTGTCAGGAACTACTATATTAAGATATCTCCCTGTTAAAAGCAGGAGATATCTTGATAGGCAACTAGCAAATATTCTAAGACCCTGTAAGGGAAACGGAAATACTTGAGTGGAGTGTTTGGGTTTCTTCTCTAAAACAAACTGATAGAAAGGGTCAATCATAATTACCCAGGAGAGGATGGCAAAACTCAAAGGCTGGTCCTATGGAGTGCCAGCTGCTAAGTCTCATACATGATTTAAATAATGCTGCTTGGTCAGACAGTTGTGGAGCAGCACATGAGCCTAGGGAAGGACAGAAACACCATGAAAGAAGAGGAAGATGCCTACCCTGCAAAGCAGGACTGCTCATCCGGAAGCGTGGAATTAAGTGCTGGCTGACAACAAGGCACTAGATTCTGCAATTTCTCAGAGAGTATGGACACAAACTTCCCCTGGAGTATCTAAATACTATTCCTGGTATCGGAAATGACCCACAGCTAAAATGTACAAGATAAAAAAAGGTTCTATCAGCTTTGAATGAAACTACCTTGACTTTCCAATCGCTTTGTCTTTCTATCCTGCTCATTCCTTTTAGTTTTCTTCAACATCTGCTTACTTGAAGGTTTTTTTCACCAGTTAAGTGATTTTGTTTTTAGATCAGTCTTCCAATCCTGTCACTACTGACCTCAAAAATTCACAGTAATTTCATCTTTACGCACATGAAGTAAGATCTCACTGCAGATACACCCACTACTTTGCAATGAGGCTGTAGCTGACCTGAATAACATCAGAAGAAAGAATCTATTTACCTCTAAGTTCTCCCCTAGTCTGAAAGAGAGGTGTTTTGAGAGGAAGCCTGATAAATTTATGAATAGGATTGTGTGATGCCATTGTCAGTGACAGCAGGAATGAGATCTGATGACTTGGAAGCTGTCTTCTAGCCTTTTGGCACTATGTACTCTTGATTTTATTTATTTATTTTTAAGTTCCTATTCCAGTAACCCAGCTTATCCTAACCTCCTTTTTCTTGACAAAATACAGCAAAATCGAATGGTACTCTATAACCGCCTGCCCTAACATGGACTTCCTGTCCCCTCTTCCTGTGAACAACTCTTCTTCACCCCTGCAATATGAGGTATCAATTTTGCAGAGTGAAAAATCGCAAGCCCCCTGTTCTGGGTGAAGTGAGAACCATGAAGCACTCTTAGTGAGACAGACTTGTGCATGTGCTATTTTCAGTAGGCACTTCATATTTCAGAGTAAACAGGACTCCCCCATACAACACAGGTAAGTAACTTGTGCCAAGTTATTTATTTGAGACACTGGAAGAATCAAAAAGCAGTAGAAAGGACCATGCAACTTACACAGAAAATTCCTCAACCGCTTCAGAAGGTCAACTTGCCAGATATTAACTGAATCAAGAAGCATTATGGCTGCAGACAGATGTGTGCTACAGAAACAGCACTATTAGTGGTTATTCTCATGCTGTTTGCTGTTGTCCCTCTGCCAAAGATTACAGAGGCTAGATGTTGGCAAGAACTCCTCCAAAGGAGCTCTTGCTAACCTGCCATGGAAATAATGAGCAGGTTCTTTTAAGGAGAGGCTGTGGAAAGATGAATTCTGGATCTATTTGTGCTGAACATCAACTGACTTCACAGCTCTGCTGGCAAAAGGGGTCACACAAGTGCCCCCTGATCCAGCCCGTGCAAAGGGGCTTTGTCCTCATAACCTGTTAATTTCACCTGCAGCAGGTAAGTGAGCGTGATCCCTGCTGCTGGCTGTATGGGTGAGTGCTGGCTGGCAGGGCAAGTGAACCCAGGTAGGGATAGTCACCTCTCTCACCAAGTGGTGGATGGGTGTCCACCAGCAGGCTACAGCCTGCAACAGCTATCTGGTACCTGCTGAGATGACTCTGCCTGCTGCCTAGCCTCTAGCCATTCAAATTCTTGCTAACGGAGTGGAAAACGGTGGGACTGAGCAGCCAGGCCTGGCACTACCTATAGACTGCATAGCTACATGTTCAAGACCTTTCTGTCTGCCACAGACTAACTTCTTAGTAGTAAACTCCCTCTTAAAACCACTGCAGGGAAGTTAAACTCTCAAGACCAGTGGTGCAGTGAGTGCTTTATTACTGAACTCCCCTTTCACTGTGGCTTTTTCACAACACGTGAAATAAAATGATGGAAACTCCGTGTCAGTAAAACAACTACTGCTACAAAGGATGTAACTACACACCCTCCCCTCCACCCCCAATACAAATCTGGGTCTGCTAAGGCAAAACAAAGCATCAGTACTATGGGAAGACAAGCTCCTGATACAGCAGTGCCACCCTGCAAACAGAATACCCAGCAGCTAGCTGTACTTCACAATTCTCATTTTAACCAAAGCAGAAAACAGACTCCAATTTTACACTACTTTTTCTTTTCTTAACCAAGCATGCAGTGCTGTTACTAGAAGCAGTTTATCACACTCATTTACTTCATATTGTGCCAATAATGTACCCTAGATTATGAGAAACAGCTTTGAACTCTAAGAAATCTCAGATGGTTTAAGAAAAACATACTATATATCAATTATCCATCACCTCCTTCCACTCAGAGACCAAGAAAATGACATTAAAAGCCAGGTTTCTTTTAAAGTGTTTCAGCTGGGAACTCGTAACCCCTCCTGAGCCTGAAACAGACTGTAGCCTGTAGTCTATACATGTAACAGGCATTGAATAAACACAGATAAGGACCTCTACGGGGAAGTGAGGGTGCTGCAAAACTATATATAAAGGAACACAGGAAAAGAGAGGTAACAAATATCCACAGTTAAAATTAATGTAATCATAATACTAAAGGTGAGGCTAACATAAACACACAACTTGCAAATAAACAAGATATTCACAGGTTCTGCAAAATTATCACACCAGCTCCTTTTGTCTCTCACTTTCTCAGCCATAGCAGTGCACGTGTAGGGAAGGGCTTAGGGAGCACACTGGCACTGTGCTGTGCCCCTCCTGGCAATGTTTTCATAAACTGTCCTAGTTCAGGGTGAGTCAGAAATATTACTGGACTCCCACTGAAATAGATTTGCTTGCATGTCTGTGATGGAGCCTTTTCAGAAGCCAAGAATACTCTCGCATACCATAATGCCAATTCTTAGCTTCCCACAGAGTGCTGTATTTACTACACATCAAAGGCCCATTGCTACTAATGCATACAAGAGAGAAACTCAAGTGTCACAATCAATTTAATCCAGCATTCATCCAGGCTGCTGCCTTTGCCTTCATCCTTGCCTGCTTGTTCCTGCCGCTCAGGATTTGTTTTGTGAACTCAATCAGAGGACTAGTCAGTCTGTAAACTAACCCAGGAAAGAAATCCTCTGTAAAAAGCTTAATTTTCAGTTGAATCAATTCCCACACCCAGTTTGTAGGGAGGCTGTGTGAACATCAGTACAAGTGTGAGGGTGCGGGCAGGAAAGAGCAAGCTGTGTACAGAGAAAAGTGGAAATGCTCTTTTCAGCAAGAACAATGATTTTTGCTGGATTAAGCCAGTTGCAGAGCTAGAGCTTTATTTATAGCACAGGAGAATATATGGAGTCCAACAGGAACTGGGGTTTTATTGCAGTAGGTGTTCAGTCTTCCATCCAAAAAGCTGGCTATCTATGCCCAAGACAATTCTGCTGCAGGTAAGTAGAGAGCAACAAGAATCAGATGTGGTAGTACATCAGGGCATAGCAGAGAACCTCTAGTTTCATTTTTCTTCCTACAGTATCAGTGCACATGTATGTGAGTCTGTACCATGATTTTCTCCTTCCTCCAGTGAAAGCAACTGAAGGGGTTTCTATTGTTTTAATTCTAACTTGTTTTGGATGACTGGGTGGGGAAAGAAAAGCTTTCAGGTGGTGCTTTATGAGTTTTCTTTTTTTAAAAAATAAATTTAATTCTGGTGCAGAGTGCAATTTCTCCCTTTTCTCTGAAAACACTGAGGTCCATACACTCCTTGTCTGTCTTTCAAAACCCATGGGTTCCTAAGTCTTCACCTGGATACTGGACTAATCTGCTAAATCTTTGAAAGTGGCTAGTTATTAGCCATTTATTTTGGAGCCTTAAAGGAATTATATTTCATTCCCAGGAAAACACACACACTACCAATCTACAAGTGTTCTGCTACTTCTGCAAATTTTCTTCTCTACTATACAGGTGAAATCTATTATTTAATAAAGACTAAAACATTAATATATTGCTCATGGGATTATTTTTTTTAAACTTTCCTCCATTAAAGTCATAGAACCATCTCTATGGTTAAAATTAGAAATGGATGAGAAATGGCTAGGACTCAATATTCATCACAGGCAGCCCTTTTCTATTAGCTACAAGCATTTTTGCAAACACATAATTTACCATCCAAGCATTTCAATCTTACACTGAAATGCTTTAAAGAAGATTTATAAGCAGACTTGTGTATTACTACCTACAGTTCCTTTACATGTTTCAAATAGTTTCCTACCATACCTCTTCATAACGCAAATAACCTCTGCTTTGCTCTAAAAGCAATACTTATCCTGGCTGTATGCTTGTTACTACTTATAGTAATAGAATTATATTGTTGAAATGGATATTTTAAAAATGATGAGTACACAGATTTCTAGTAAAGAAGCTATTTCTCTCAAAACTTTTCTTTAAATAGCGGCTCAACTCTGGTGATCTCCTTTTATTATTCTGGAAGCCAAACTAACATTCAAACAGCTAAAAAAAAAAAGCTTTAGAATGTAACTGCTAAACACAATCTAACAAAGATGCTCCATTACCTTTTGGTGGGGAATTGAGCACTATTTAATATCTCTTACTTCTGCAAAGAACTAATGGCTATGAAAGAATAAAGTACAACTAGAAGCATTATGCAAAATTAAATCAGTTAGTATCTACCTACACAATTACATGTACCAAGATACATGATAGTATTGATACATTGCACATACCAAGATACATTATAGTCTCAGTGAAAAAGGGTGCTTTAAATAAAGTTAGTTTTAAAATGCATGCACTGGTTTAAAATGTGTCACTCTTGTCACATATGCACAGAAAAATTTAGAGAAACTGTACTATTTTATGAAGTTAATTCATGACTGAGTCTAAGCTCTGAAAAGCAGGCCATGGTTTTTCCTTTAATCTGAGAACAGTAAGTAATTTTGTGCCTAAAGATTTTTCTTTCCATCTTACTTGCATGCAACTTTTATCTAATGACTTATTACCATCAACGCAGCTCTAACTAAATGTAGACAACTAAGGCAGTTGTAGATTAGGGAAGCATCCATTTATTGTACTGCAGCTCAGGGAGATCAGAAACTCTCAGGTCCCTCATGTTCCAGCTATCACATCCTACGCTGGACCACTCAATCACTCCCAGTGTTCTTCAGAACTCATTTAACAGACTAGCAAATTCTGGTACGACTGACAAATCTTTCACATTATGGGCCCTCAGGCCACTGTTAAAGGCTGGATGAGAATCATATCCTAAGTTGAAGCTAATAAGCTTTAACTGCACAGTTTGGTATTTAGTAAGTCCTAATTCCCACAACAAAAAAAAATACTAGAAATAACATTTAAAAGTCTGTTTTTCAGTGGTGCATTTCATGGGCAAATTTGTGATATTTCCTTCTGTCATGTCTGTGTTGTTTATACGTATCAAACTTCAAAGTGGACAGATGGTAACTCTCTACTCTGGCAGGGAAATCTTCCCAGCCACAGCCACTCTGCACCCTCCTTGAGAATAGGCGGGCAGGTTGTAAAACACAGCACTGCCTGTTTGTTCGCCCTATCACCAGCACTGGAGGTTTCAGATCCCTACGCTGCCAGTCCTAGTCTTATAAACAAACCTTCCTGTCTTCCACTTTCAATCCGCATATAAGAACAAATGGCTCATAGGCATTTTATTACAAATACATCTACCTCACTCATAGTGATTCAGCCAGCTTCAGTGCTATATTATCTACCTGTAACCGTAGAGTCAAAATTGAACTTGGATCCAGTTTTTCCCCAAATTGTTCAAATACAGCTTCAAGGGAGGCTGGTGAATAACAACACGCTGTTGTATACATTGCCTCAGCAGAATATCCTATATATATATCCTATCCTCAATAGGCTTGCTGAAGAAAACGAGAATGAAGAGAACAGGCTTGCTGAAGATAATGAGTTTGCAAAATGAATCCAGTTTTGCAAATGGAAAAAAACCAGCTCCCCCAAAATGGTAGTCCAAGCTCAGTGCCTCTCCTACAAGACCAAAATCTCTTCTTCCCCAGACATCTCGACAACTAGCTGGAGCAAAATGATAGACAGGGCTTAGAATAGGCAAGTTTTTCCTGGCACCCCAGCAACATGATCAGCCTCATCCTATGTTCCGTGTTCTTTTGGAAATAGGAGATTAGGCTCCCAAACATACACACCACCAACCTGCAATTCAAGGTTTCAGGCTTGAGGTTTGCAGAATACGCAGCCAGGTGCATCATCTACTCACAAGGCTAAGATTTGTTTTACCATCACATTTTGTAATGCTTAGGGATTTCCAATGGCCAAACAAGGCAGTGTTCTGGACTAATGCCATTTGGAAGTGGGATCTAAATAGCTATTTCTCATTTAAGATTAAAAATAATCAAAGGAAATTAGGTTCATAATTATAGTTCATAAAACCACATGCTTCTCTTTCTAGTAAAATCTTTCAGCAACATGTGTTTCCTTCACTGACCAGCTCACAAAGCATTCACTGATGCCCCTTTCAGAAGGTTCCTCATTTCCATGCAAATATCTGTACAACACTTAAAAGCTGCCACAAATCAGGTTAATTTTTCCAAGACAATATCTGAAATCTGTAGGATTTTCCCATAGCTAGAATACATCACTTGGAAAGTGCTATCTTTGAAGTTAGTAACTCCACCCAGAAGTTACAAGAAATCAATTCTTAAGATGCTTCTAGTTGCAAAAAACTCAATAAGAACACTAGCTCAGTAAAAATGCCTGTATTACTCAGCCTCTTGGGGCTATCTATTTATCTATACATTTTTACAACAGCAACCAATATCACTTGCACCCAGGACGCAAAAAGCAGCTCTTAAAAATGGATTACACTTTTTAATAAATGGATTCTTTAGCACTGACTAAGATTACCGCCTTGTGTTTATCTGATGCTTCATTCTCTTCAGAAATCAGATATTGATGAGAATCCGGGTCACAAAGGTGTTTGAATCTCTGTGAAAGATGAGGATGAGTGAAGAGAATGAAGAGAGATATAAACACTTCTGAAGATAAGTACAGTTAGCACCTAACGCATCTTTTAAAGAGTGTAAGCATCATCACATTTCTATTATTTGAATATGACCAAAGTGAAAGAAAACAGCACAGCGATATGATCCTTTCATATAACCATGGTGATATGAGATAAAGACAGGAGCCATTTTTTAAATTTCCAGTATTATTATTATTAACAGGCTGCAAGAGAGGGGGAGGGTGGGGTGTCAAAATGAGCACTTAGCTTATTTTTCTACAAACAAAGCCAGCATGCAAAAACTAACTTACAGGTACAGGGTTCAGATGTCACATATTTTACTGGCATATCTCTCTCCCATTGGATTTAGGGCTCAAAATGATTACTGAATGTTGGCTACAGAAAGCTTCTGGAACTTGATAATACCAGTGATGAGCCAGATGACGCTATCAACACCACATGCCTCACACGGATTTGTGATGTTCAGACAAATATTGCATCAAATCAAATCTTGGTGAAGGAGATTTGGAAGGGAGACAGAACTATTTTAAGCTGCTATTTCCAATCAAGGCATGCTTTTGTTTTATAGCAAAGCGAGACCAACAGATAGCTGCTGCAGAAAGGAGCAACCCTGCTGCTCCTTCTCTTCAGCTGTACTTGTCTGACTCTGCAGTAAGTCTATTCAGGGAGCTGAATCAACAAAACTTCTTCTACAAAAAGATGCAACCAATTTTTCTGCCAGTTTAACTTCCTGTGAAAGCACATGGCCAAGGAGCCAGGTAGGAGGGCAGAGAAGAAAGCCCATCCCTTGCAGCAGTGACCACCTACTAGACGAAGTTGTAATAGACAAGCGCTCTCTGAAGTTCCTGTCCACAGTAGAGTTCCTCAACAGACTGAGCTGGGTGGAAGGAATTTGAAGTTGAAAACAGTTAGCAACCCATTTATTTGTAATTCTGTGGATTTACATCTTGTAAAGAATCATGATATGTCACAGAGCCATCTTTATAATAGAAGTCACACATTGGATTTTATAAGGCACTTCAGTGGTCTTTGTTCAGCATTTTTACTGAATCTTACACTCGTAACTCAAATTACTTTTGAAAAGCTCGCCCTCTAGGATCACTTGCAGCCCAGTCTCAAGGTTTTAAGACTTCTTCCATACATTCAAAAGCTAATTTAAAAAAAAAAAAAAAAGATCTGTTCATTGTTAATAATATAGCTTCCAGGCAGAAGCATTTTTTGTTATGGCTCAGGGGAATCCATGTCACGTAGAACGAAGACAAAGGCAGAAAGCAGCATGTTGTCGAAGGATAGCATGCTCCAATTTATTACTGTAACTGAACCTCTGTGAAACTGTGGCCAGTGGAAGAGACATTTATTGTATTAGCTTGATTGTACCAAGGTATGCAAGGGAAAGGTCCTTGAATAGGTACCAGGAAAGGAGAAGTGAAGAAAAGGGAAGAGCATATTGCTGAATTGCTGAAAAGCAATATATAACTCAGACAAAATGTTCACAAGCTAATGTTTATTCTTTCTAGAAGTCAATTCCTAACTTCAGTTTCCTGATACCATGAGATTGCCAAACGACATTTTGAAAAATATTTTTCTTCCAGTTATTTGCATGCTTAACTGAATGGGCTGAGGAATGTGTCTTACCATACAAGTGTCCAGATCCTCCAAACGTTCTATCTCTGTCAACTCCTCAACCGTGATGATAGAGCGTTTAGTTGGTTTTTCTTCAGCTAACTCAATTTCCAGTGATTCCTGCTGTGGAAGTGGTTTACCACGTCTGGTCAAATGGTCAGCCTGGAGGATAAAGACAGGAGCACATCAATCAAACTGTTAAAAAAGGCGAACCAAACCCAACCAGAAAGCTTACAGAACTTAAGTGATCACAGATCCTAGAAGACCAATTACAAAAGCAAAGCTCAGTTTTCTGTGTTAATCTTCATACAGGGTTTGTTTAGGTTTGGTTTGGCTTTTTCCCCTCTTTTTTTGCATGGAAAACCCTTTCTTTCATACATTCTAAGAAGGAAGGGAGAAAGTCTAAAAGGAAAAAAGAAAAAGGGAAAAGGTCAGCTAAAAAGGCATCTTACTTTTGACTTGTAATAATATTACGGGGCTTCCTCAGCATTTGTCCTGCCTTTATTATAAAGAAAATAAAGGGGTAGAAGAGAAGCTTTGTCCTGGACTGTTTTTTTAAAATTAAATAACACAAAGACATATACAATTTCAGCTAATAGAGTTTTCGTAATTATTAGATGGCCAAAATGTTACCACTTGCTACTCAAAAAACAGGACAGCTTTGTTAAATACCTCAGTTCTGTTTCACTGAAGAAATAGGTAGAGGTTACCATAAAAAGAAAAAAAATTCATCACTGATAGATCTATGGCATAATATATATTTTTCTAAAGTGTCAGAGAGGAAAAACTCTAACAATAATAAAATCCATTTTTAGACCTGCATAGCTAAAACTGTTACTAAGAACACAGAGAGTATGTTACATAAACCACGCTGGATTGTACTTGGAATCGAGTAGGTTCATGTTGTCAGGAAAACGAAGTATTTTCTAGTTCTGTTGGTAAAGAGAATATTAAATAACATCTGTTAAAAGCAAGTATTTGAAGATCAGCTGGCCCAAATCAGTTAGTCACAGAAGCCTTCAAAGAGGCAGCTAGGGAGAGCTGTAGTCCACTGCTTAACACCAGCGTGACTCCAGACAACCAATGGATTGTAGTTTTGTTAAACATCAAAAGGGGTAAACAGATGACCTGACTCAATTATAGCTCACTTCGTCTATCATCTACTCAGGAAAAACAGCTAGAGAGCTGTTATGGATTTATCTTTAATCACACTAAAATGGCTAGAATAATAATTAATGCTAATCATCATCACATTCGGCAAACTCAGGTCTTGTCAAACAAGGTTTATTTTTCAAATTTGCCTGGAACGCTTCTGTGTCAATGCAACATACACAGACATTTGTAGGTGGCTGAATTAGTAGTACACGACACTCCAATTTAAGGAGCTGGCACAGAACTATATCAGAGCATTTAATCTTTGCTGTATTAAGAACTAGCTGCCAGCTCTCAGATTGCACCTGTCAGTTGAAGATTAACACTGACAAATTAGACAGGAGTTCCTCCACCAGCATTTTTGAGGTCTGTACTCTTCAATGTTTTCATCACTCCCATACTATCTGAAATAATCTGCAGCTAACAGAAACATAGGAGAGTTAAACAGTGAACAGGATGTGTTACTAATGCAGGCCAAAATGGATCACAAAGCAAATCAACTGAAATTAAATGTACAGACAATCATTCCTTAGGAACTAAGAGTGCTGGCAATTAGCTATGGACACAATCTTGAAAAGCAGCAAGTGTCAAGCATCCAGAAGCCATTACTGGGAGGAAGATCTAGCAAATCGCGTCCTGAAAATGAGCTGCCACTGAAACTCTGACAAAATGATGAAATTCTTATCTCCTTGGCTATATAAATACGAGGAGTAAAGAATATCAGGAGAAAAGCAATTTCACTCCTATACAGTGTTGGTTAAAACACTGGAATAGTCTGGTTCTGGGGACCATAATTTTAAAAGAGGCTTTTAAAACAGCTGGAGAAAGTGCAGGGGATTGTTACTGAAGTGACTCAAAGGCTGGAGAAAATGACTTTCTGTGAAAGAGTCAGGGTATGTCCAAGTTGTGCAATACCACTGGACAGAGACAGTCCTCTGCTCATGCCAGCTAAGCCTGCTCCAGGACCAACTGGAGCTAACTAAAGTGGCCACTCACACAGTAGGCTGATGCTGCTGCATAGCTCCTGAGACCAGAGGTTGTATCTTTACACAATGCTGCTCTGTATCATGAAGATGCACCCTCAAATAACTCAGTCTTTTAATTTATTTAAAAAAAAAAAAAAAAAAAGTCGGGGGGAGGAGTGATTTGTTTTCTGTGTATGAGGACTTCCACAGGGAGGAAATAAAGAGAAATATATATGGTTCCCTTATCTTGTGTGGAAAAACATCTGAAAAAATTCATGACCGCAAGCTGAAGCCAGAGAAATTTCAATTGGAAAGGAAGAGCAATTTCAATCAGGATAATGACCACCTACTGGCTTCTTTAAAGAACACAGTACTGGATTCTCCTTACAGAGGCCCCCTGCATTAGAAATAAAAATGTTTTTCTGTGGATACACAGTTGTTTATTTCTTCTACTCTTGATGAAGCAAGTACCTTTATAATAAATAACTGGGCCTCCTGACAGCTCAGCACCTTCAAATAACAAACAGTGTTTCCTTTCTTGCATTTCTACTCCTTTCTCTTCAAACTTGATACCTACATTTCTGAGGTAGCCTCAGTACTCATTCAGGGAACAAGGTCTCAGCAGTCCCTCCTCTAAAGAATGAAATGTTACCTCTCATTTCATGAGCAACCAACCCTTATCATCTCACCAGGACAAGTACTGGCACTGTTCTTAACTAATGAGTCAATGTTGCATCTTAATGGCATTTTTAGTTTTAGATCCAACAACAGTGCAAAAAATAATAGGACAAATATATAATGCAGCCTCTTCCAAGGCTGTATTTTCCTTAAAGCAAAGAGGCAAGAGTCCCATGATCACATTTCAAATTATGTCAGCAATGCCAATAAAAATAAGACCAATTACAAAATAGAGCTGTGCTAAGGAGAAACTGAACTAGATATGAATGTAAAAGGCATTTTTAAGATACCTGGCGTATTCAGATATCAACCATGCAAATACTCACCAGTTTGTGATGGCAATGGGAAAGTGCATCCAGGATTTCATCTACAACTCGGTCAGACAGGAAAGAAGCCACTGTCAGCTTTACTTCACTGTGTCAGGATGAAAAACAAGACAGAAAATTTTAATTCAAGCAGGAGAATTTTGTCTTTATTACACGTTCAACAGTGAGACGATTATCCACAGTGCTGTCACTTCATTTGAAGTAAAACATTAGAGGGTGTCAGGATACATGACTGCAAGTTTCAGAAATAAACTCATGAATCACACAATAAACACAGGAGCCTCTGTACCATATTTAACCTGCTTCCAACATTTTTCTAAGAGCTGAAATGAAAACAACGGGGTAAGAAAGCTGAATAAAAACCACATGTGAAACTCAGTAAGGAACACTCCGTCACTTAAGTCAGAGAAACACGAATCTCAAATGAATGGGATTAGGACAGTGCTGCCTGTTTAACACTACTACACTGAACAGCTACAATCCACTCATTTCTTCACCTCCTTTTTGTGGTTGTCTGCCAGCTGAAGGACAACTGTACAATGCTGGTTCTCCGGCCTTTGCCATCACAACTCTGCTTCCTCTTTTTGCTCTGGGTAACCACTTTCAGTCCCAAGAACATCATGCCAGCCATTCCCATTACACAAACATACGTGGAACACCAACACACCCTGTACACTGAACTGAGGTTTCACTGGTAGCTTTCTACCAAGGAAATGTGTATCTTGAATTGCTCCCATGGGGTCCCGTCTTTAGCCACAGTACAATAGGCTCAGGCTGTGAAGGGCAGCTGATTTGCAGCTGACAAGCACATATGCCTGAGCTGCAGCCCGAAGCTCCATCTCTCCTGCCTCTACGGTTTCAAGGCCAACTGCTTCAACTAACACTTGCCAGCAAGCAACATGATTTTGTTTTAAGGTTTTTATGTGTGGACTGAGTTGCATTGGATTAACAAAGCTATTTCTATCTGGGGTTAGCACTACTGCTGGAGAAAGCCTGGGGAAAAAGGTTAAAAACTCTTTGGAAAGGCAATGCAATTCATAGGGAGGTAGAATTCTCTTCCCAAGCCATGGTGGGAAGAGAACGAGAGTGAAGGGATTTCCCTTGGTAACCTACATATTTTCAAATAATATAAGGCAGGAAGGGTGACAGTGTGGCATGCTCACCCCACTGACAGTTGCAGCTTCTACAGGTGGAAGGGGCACTATTACTGCCTCAGGGTCAAGATTTGTCTGATAGGGCTGAAGTGAAGAAAATTCACTCCCTGAACCACTTTAAACACTCTGAAGGCATAGCTAAAGTCTTTAGCACCTTCTCCTGCCAATTTTGCTGCACTCTGCAAAACTAATTTCTAAGTCTTACTGTTTTCTTCTTCTGCAAAGATACTAGCATCACAACACAAAATGACATGCTTTTCCATCAAGCAGAAAGGATTCCTTAGCCAAATGATGGCAACTGCAAAGGTTTAAGTATAGGTCAACCACATTATACTGCATAAATATATTCTCTGGTATGTATTTTGTATTAAAAAAAAAAGATGCAGTAAAAGGTCAGGTAAAAGCCTTTTTTTTTTTTTTTTTTAAAAGACTGACCTAATTGTTGTTCAGGGTAGCTGTTTCTGCTCCAGGTTTGTAGTTTGAATACCCAAGTTTCCATTTTTTAAGCATATCCGTCTGCTGTGCACAACTCCCACACAAACAAAAAGTTTTAAAGTGACTGCTACAGCTACAGGAGCAGACCAAATGCAGCATAAGACAAAGCACTGTTAACATGCAAAGCAAAGAATTGCAATTTCCTTCTATTACAGTTATTCAGTGCTACCTGAGAACATAAATAGGTTTAAAAACATGTACCAGTCATGAAAATGTTATTTGTGTACCATAAACCAAAACTCTTACTAAATAAAACAGAAGCCCATGCATTAATGATCAAGTTAACATCCCTGGAGATTCCAAATATTTGAATCTCCTGAACTAAGTTCACCATACCTGTAGGACAATTTCCTGCTCTTTGAATGCCTTAATATAGTTTCTTGTGAGTCACAAAAGCATTCCAAAAATGTTCTATTACACAACCACACATACACGCAAACCAAAAATCCAAATTCTATAACCAATTTTATTAGATTACTCTTTTAAAGTACCTAATTTTATTGAGGATATCAATTCCAGATTGCTCCAAGAGGACATTTTTCACGAAAGTGCATGGGATGGAAATCTTCTCAGTGCTAGCCTCAATCAGGTCTTCACGGATGCGAGCTTTCTTCATTACATTTGGGCAAAGGTTTTCTGCTGCATCCACCATAGACTCAAGGAGTGTCTGTAGCACAGTAAGCAAAAGCTAACATCAGGTATTGAGATTTTCATTAGCTGGACGATCACAGCATTATTCTGATGCAAAGCACTAAGACACTTTTAGGCTTGTAATTTTTACGATTTTTCTTCCTAATTTCCAATCCATTTGCAACCCAGCTGCAACATAAAAGGCTTTTTTACAAAATAAAGCTAAGGAGGAACAACATACTTGTTTTGAAAACAACCCACAACTGTACTTGTTTGCCTTCTCAAATATTAAACATTTACATTTGTGTGTTTAACTGTCAGAACAATAAATTAGCCTCCCTTGTGCACCCACCACTGCTGCCTCTGCATGCTGCAGAAGCAGTGGATGCTCTGCTGCAGCTGCCTTCACTTTAAATTGTGCCCTGAATCAGCAATTTTCATCAATGCTCCAGACCTGCCAATTTGTAAAAAGCATCAGTATATGAAGAAAGGAGACTCATGAGAACTTGGCATGCTGCACAGGGCTGGAACATACCAGCCAAATATTAAGAAGTAGCTACAAGTATGACTTGCAGTGGGCATACAAACCTTTAATACATGCATTTCATTTACATACATGTAAGTCCAGAGTGAAGCTTAGCTGTGGTCAACACTTTTTTTTTATTTTTTTAATATCTGATCAAAACCCCAAACCAGGACAAAAGAAAACCATATGTACTCCAGAAACAGGACCGTTTAACCCCCTAACCCCCTCAACTTTCTGTTTCTTAAAATAGGGTCTCCCCTTCTGATGCTATAAAGTCAACTTCTTCCCTCTTAGACTTTCTCTTAGAAAAATCTTTCATATATACCTCAATGCTATGAAGTTATGTTATGAAGCCCCTTTCAATTGCATTAGATTTACTCCCTATCTGTGCCTGTGATAAAAGGTAATTCTGGTTTAAATCCTGTTTTATCACCTATCGGTTTCTTTTCCAAACCCCAGATCTGACTAGAAGGCTAAAGAGCCATCACTACAGGCACAGGTGAGGACTCACATTCCCTCACATAATCACCCATGTACGAACTTGTGTCATGAAAAGTGCAGGAAAGCTCTAATGTACACACACAGGGATCAGGATGAGACACAGAAACACTACTAGTGCCCTATATCACTGAAACATTTTTCCTCCAATTGCTTTCAATTTTCATATCCAAAAAGGTTATGTAGGACCACAGAAGGTATTAAACAATCAGCTGGTCATCTGGAAAACTAGATTTTAAATTCATACTGTTTTATCTACATGCTGATATGTACCCAGTGTACAGTAAAACAGATTTGTTTATAAACACAAAGCCGTATTTTCTGACAAGACTGGAAATTGTTCTTTGTTCAAATTCTCTCCTATATCCACCTTACTCCATTTGCCAGTACCAGCAACTCAGGAAATCTATTTTAGGTATCTTCAGAAAGCTGTTCAATACATCAATTAATTTCCCATCAAATAACTTGTTTCAGAGATCGCAAGAGGTCAAGGCTCATCAGCATGGGATTTGAAAACAAACTCTCTACATCCATTCCCAGCATGAAATGCTACTTAGAAAAGATCAGTAAGGAGACGGCTCCCTCTGCATGCTGAAGCTGTCACGCTGCTGCTCTCCAGTGACCATGGGGTCTCCTTGGGCTATGGTGCTTCCAAAGTGGCACAGAGAACAAAGACACTGTCCTTCGTTCATGCTTCAGTGTACATGCAAGACCCATTTCCCCCAACTTTGAACCGTTTAAACAAGTGGGATAAGCAGCAACTATTAGAAGATGGCATATGTTGAAAAATCTGACATGTTGTGTGCAGCTTTTGAGCAGTTTTTTTAAAATCCAAAGGAAGGTGGAAAGAAGAGAGGAACAGGACAGAGCCCAGTTTACTGAAATGGGCCAAGTCATCCCCAGTAAGACTGAGGGTTGATAACCAAACAGAAAAAGGTACTTATAAATAAAACAAACAAAATCATAGTTTCATTGGAATGGTACAGAAATTGTACAGAAATAGAAATATAGAAATTCTATGCAATACAGAAATTGTACAGAAATAATGAACTGCACCCCTTGAAAACTCTACTGATTTCCTTTTTCTTCTCAATCTCACTCCACAGGTAAGTGACCTCCATCTTATCAGAGCTTTTTTCTCCTTGCATAGCCCTACTATAACTGGCAATTTTCATATGTAGATACTGAGTAAGAAACAAACTCACCACTACTGCATAATACTTTTAATGATTCAAAGCAGCACCTTTCAGTCTGTAGCTCTTAACTGACTGATTTTTAAGTGTAAATTAATGAAGACAACACAGCAGCATGAAGCAGGCACAGCGTACCGGGAAGTCTGATCTTTACCACATTTGATTTACAATTATATGGGACAACTGCCATTACAGCTTATATGGAGCTTGTTTCTGGGTTCCCAAGCTCTCTGCACTTTAATAACTCCTCCCGCACTCCCTCCTTCAGTCCCCAAGCAGTCTCTGGGGCTGTAACACTAATGAAGAGCTTTTCAAGCCCCTGCAGCCATATCCACATGGAGGATGAAGAACTTCAGTGGTACAGACAACTGAGCCAGGTAAACTACTAATGAGAATTTCTGACACATCTATTTTTTTCCCATGGCATTTATTCAGTGGTGCAACTGTGTAGTCTACCTTGAAAAATCACACTTAGCCTCCCAAGAGTTACCGACGGATCACAATCATGAAAGTTATAAAGACTTGTTATGTTGAACTACAGTTGCAGTCTAAGCATGGGCTTTCAAAATGGATCATGTGAAGAAATGCTGTGTGAAGTTGTCAGTAGGAAGTAGGAGGAAAGACTAAAGACCTTACCTGAAAATTTCAAAATTAATTTTTACTTAAAATACTCAGAGAATGTGCAATTTAAAAGTTAAACAGAGTTTGGATCTCTTCTTTAAGCACACAACTGAACATAGTTTCTTCAGCAGTGGATTTCTACTGTTGATTTCACATGACTATTATTGTATCTACAGAAACCTTTCCCCACCCCCTACTTCCATCCCAAAACCTTTCAGTGATACCTTCACAGCTACCAATATTGACTGTGGAGGGGGAAACATTTCAGCCACAAGGTTACAAGTGCCAGTCGGCAGACATGCAAAAAGAAGAGAACGCAGTCCTGCCCACAATTAATGACTCTTAACATTCAGGAGAAAGATACGGTGAGTAGAAGGACTGGAGGATGATGCTATCTAAAATAAAAATGGAAGAGGTGGTGGAGCCAACAAACCCTTTGCACTAGGATGGAATTTAGGAGGAATAGTTCAAGCACTCCTGTCCTTACAAAACAATCTTCTCTTGCCTAAGCACCATTTGTCTTGCCTACGATTTTTCCTTGGGCCTTTGCCGACCAAATAAAGCATCTCCAGGTTCTGTGTGTCCACAGTGACACCATCAGGAGAAGAGAAGTGCAAGGGTTTTGCTATAATTTCTCCTTTGACCAGCTCAACTCACTCCAAGATGTTGCTTTTCCTTATTCTAACTTCTTCCTTCCCCCAATCCCCTTCTTTGAGGGTAAAAAAAAAATAATCTCATATTTGCCTGAAGAGCATTCATTGACTTTACCTAATTTCCAAACACTTCTTTCTAGAATCAGGCTCTGGTTATTATGGAAGCTAAAAATCAAAACTCCACTTACAGCACACAGGATGTTTTTCCCCCAACAATTACAAAAAGAACTGTACTTATGTAACAGTAACATATCTTCACAAATAATAAACTGCATATGATGTTTTGAATTGACCTAAACAACTGGAAAAAAAAAATCCTAATCCATGTTCAACATTTTCTCCTCCACGCAAAGTACAACACCACAGAACTTAAAGGAAAACCCTTCAGCCTTGAGTGTAAAATTAATAAAAATGAGTGTTACAATATACAAAGAGCATTATGACTTTATAGTTTCTTGTAAGGCACTTAAACTTCAAAGCCACACAAATCAAAAGTAAATGTAAAAGTTAGAATGCCTGAGCTAAAGTGCCTTTTGCTGTAAATGTGTAAAAGCATAAATGGAAGACCCATTAACTCAGTCTTATGCCAGAAACTATAAATAACATTCCAAATGCTGAAGAGGCTTTTTTTTTTCACCCCTTCTATAACACTCTCCAAAACGTACAGGACTTATTTAAGTGCATGAGCCCTGCACAGACTGACCTCACTATTCCCATCCCAATAATAGCCTAGAAGCTCCACTGGGAAAACTCTTGTGGAAAATCACTTTCATGTCTGCAGAAATTAAAAAAGTGCTAAAGAATCTTCACCTAATTTTATATAATGGGGAAAGGGAGGAAAATACTAAAAATTCAGCGCCATTTTCCTCCTCATTAACTTTTTAATTTCGAAAAAGTAATTAGTAATGTGGTATTATTATTGTTCTTCATTATATTCCCACTGACTGAAGCATTTTCATGTTGTTTCAACTGGAAGTTCAACCTTCACTTTCAGATTCTTTATAGCAAAACACCGGCAAGGTAGCATAGTCATAAACTCAAGTTGATCTGAATTGCCTCAGAACCATATTCTTGAATTCATCAGCTTCCATACAGATCCCAACAGTTGCTGAAGTTTCCCGAGCTTTACTTCTTCCTGGACTGATACCTTTGCACACGCTGTATGAATGACTCTTCCTTGCTTATTATACAGTGAGATCTAACATAACTGAAGGTAGAAGTTTCTGAGCAACAGTTGGCTGAACATACAGGTGAGAATATTTACAGATCAATGACATCTAGTTCAAGAACTGAAGTTTGACAGGCAACCTGTGAAAAGATTTCCTGTAAAGCTGCCTGTAGTAATTCTTGGTACACTCTCAATACATACAAATTATCCAAAACAAACAGTTAAAGTGGAAATTCTGCATCAGGTTCAAAAGTGGTCACTGGGAAAAAATTCCACTGCAGTAGGAGCCTACAGAAAAGCAGTTTTCACTCCAGTGGAATACCTTAACTAGTGAGTACTCTTCTCCAGGGCATGAGACTTTTTAGGGTGCTTGAGAGATGCCTTTTATTAAGGGCCTAAGGAGCAATTGACAAGTCTTTCCCTTCTAGAAGATAAAATAAGATGATAATAAATAGTATATGTTCCTTCTGCCCACTGCAAACTCGAAAGCAATTTTTTTCATTCCACCCAGGCAAGTATCTGCATAATATGGCACAAAGTTATAAGAAACAAATAATGAAAAGATAGCTTATGTACAAATATAGTGAGAAGTTAAAAAAAAAGTGTGGCACATTTGCATTTAGCAACAGAAGACTTCAGATTTAGTTATTTCTACATGTGAGAGATGGTAACACATCTATCCACAGACCTTAAGTTGCTCATCCACAACCCTTGTGACTTCTCCAGCCATGGATTCAAGTGTCTCTTGGATTGGATTGGAGAGAGAACCATTCGCTCCTGCCCAAGAAGCTCCACCGAGGTGATAGAGATTTGGTAAGAGCTGTAAGACAGAACGAATAACTTCGGGGAAAAAGGCTCATCACTACCTGTCTTCAAATCTGGACAAACAGGAGGAAAGCTCTCTGGTAAATCAAAGTCTCTCTAAATTAGAATTATTTTGTCACTTTAAATACTACCTAGAGCTGATTATCTGAAGAAAATACTCTTTTGTGACACATTGTTATTTTAACTCCCCCAAAAGAGGAAAGCTGCAAGCACACACTGAACTACTCTCAGTATTACCAGTACACTGGGAAAGGCTTACTGTTTTGGAGTTCTTAGCATCCCGCATAAGCCGTTCTGCAGATTTGACATCTTCCTGTACAGCATCCACACCACAGTTTCTTAAAGAGTTGAGATGATCTTGCACTTTTACACATATTCTGTCAATCATCTACTTGAACAAAAGAAAAAGAAAAGATGAAACATCAGAGTGTTGGTCAAATGCAAACTGAATTTGGTCCGGGTAGCAAATCAACAGTAGCACGATGAGATTTGTAATAACAGTGTAACAATCTGGAAATGCATGGTCAGAGCTTGGAGGTATATCAATGCTCCTGAAGGAAAGCATTCTATCTCATAAAGACACACCTAAACATTAGAAAAATAAATAAAACTTTACCATTAAAAAAGATAAATGCTTTGGAATATTTCCCCCAGTTACCTCCAGGATAACTGCAAATAACCAACAAGTTATCCAGTTCAAGTGTTGTTCTGTTTTTTTTTGGAGCAAGTATAATGCTGAAAGTGTTGTCAATATACCTAACTGCTCCAAAGGTCCCTGAATTGTTAAGAAGTCCAGACAGTAAAAGAAAGCTCTGTTACTATCCATTCAACAAACACCAACAGAGATTTCTCCTGTCTAAGCAAAATGCAATTGCAGAGGCTTCTGGGGTTTTCTTTCAAAATGTAAATACTCCTAGATGCAAGGGGACTATAACTACCAAAGCAGAAGTTTCCATCAGACCTTTCACAGTGGGGTAAATTGAACTTAATCTGTATCTGCAATTGAACTTAATCTGTATCTGCAACACAACTCATTCAACATGCTGCAAATACAGGGCAGGTAGTACATCTGTATCCTTACAAGACAAACCAGTAAGAACGCCTGACATACAGTCAGTTTTGATTAAGACAAATGAGGCAGGGAGATATAATAGTTAAAAGTCTTTATCAGCCCAGATAGCATTAATTAGAACTGGCTATTTGACATTTTGAAGCAACATTTGAGTGCATGTGTCATCATCATACAAAGTCTGGAGTTCTAGCATCTTATATCATTAGCAACGAGAACTGAAATAATTTCACAGCATGCTCCTTTTCTGCTCCACATGACTCTTCCTCTTCAAAGGGTTTTGGGTGGTTTCGTATAAGTAAAAGAAGCTAATTAATTATTAGACAGTGGAAAGTCTCATTGGGACTTCTGGACTAAAGAAAAAAAACAAAAACAAAAAAACCCCAAAACCAAAAAACAAAACAAACCACTCTGATAATAATAATGCAATTCCACCATACTAACTAGAGAATCTTTTCCAGCTCTCTTTTAAAACTGTTTTTAAAACCCATCCTTATTGTACACAATTTAATATAGAAATGAGTAATTTTACTCTACTTTCAAAATAACAGTAAATTACATTTACTGAAACCTGATGTGTGTGGTTGTTGGAGAAAAGCACAACTAAAACCACCAAGCTATAAAAAGATCTAAACTTAATTCATGTGGAGATTATTAACTTGGGGGAAAAAAAGGTGGCACTGGAACAGATAAATTACTAAAATAAAATAAAGTGATGCTGCTCTTGCAGTTTTTAGTGCCAGTACATCTCCACATACCATTTTCTCTGTCAAGAGGTTAGAGTATAATTTCAGGTTCTAGTAATAAAACCCTGTCCCATTAAATTTTAATAACACAGGTAGAAAAAGGCCACTTTGAATTAAGATTCACAAAAAAAAAATGTGGAGAACAGAGAAAAATTTCATTGACTCAGCTGAAGAGCGAACCCGATATTCCTCTCCTGTTTGCTGGAGTCTCCTATTTGCATGGGAACCCAGTGGTGCAAACAAACATGGAAGTAAATTTAAAACAAAGGCTGTGACAAGTTTTGTTCTGCTTACATCACTTTGCTTCAGTAGTGGACTGGAGCTGAAAACAGCCCTGAGGGGTACTGGCAAGAAATACACTAGAACAGAGATAATGGTAAGCTACCACAGAAAATGCTTGTAGTCCTCTCAAGAGAAAGGAAAAAAAAGAACCAGACCAACACATAGTATTTAGTAAACCTGGTAGTGGTTGACAAAAGACAAAAGCTTCCCAGCTTCAAGCAATATTTTGGGCTGTGTTAGACAGGAAACCTTTTCAGCTGTCCAGACTATAAAGAGCACAGAAGACTTCTACCTTCCTTTGTTCCCTCCCTCTAAGTAAAGCTTCCCATGCTACCCACAGTTCTGAAGGTGTAAGGTAGATGACGACTTACTCGCTAAGGCTATTTGCTCTGGTGGTACCTAAGGGCATGTTTACATGGTTGCTCAGTGCTAGGCAGAGAGTGGAACTGACTTGGACACCAAAATTGGCACAGCCTTATGATAATGCTTGTCCCACTGATGCGAGCCTGCTGAAAAGTCAGACTCCTGAGCACAAATGAATTAAACTGTTCCTGGTTCCAACAGTAGTTCACTCAGAAATAGCTTGGGTCTTTCTCTACACAGTACTGCTATACATAAGACCTCCCTCTCACAAAAGGTTTTTTTCCTTCCAAAAATATTATCATTGATAATTATTATTTCTTTGGAAACGAAGTATAGCCCACAAGGCACATCTTGCTTTAAGCTACTCTGAGAGAATGAGAGAGAACTCTGTTCCCAGGCAGATTTTAGACACTGGGAAGTACCAGTAAGGAACAAGTTCTCACCTGCTGAGTGGTACTAGTGACAATGCCTTGCTGCAGCCGGTACGCTTGCTCCTGTAGGTACTTTCTGGTCTCATGATTACGAAGCAAGTAGTTTTCTATCTAAAAAACAAAGCCAGATTAGGAAACCAATTTCACTCTCCACATTGTAATTTGCTTTAACTTTGTTGCCATATCAGAAATGGGGACTGACAGGAAAAACTGTCCAAGTATTTGTTTGTTATCTGCAAACCTTATTCTGTGTGTCTCAATGCTTAGTAATCACATTGGCAAATATTCATTCACTCACAGACCAGTGAAACATCATTAAACACTGTGCTCTTGCCAGTGTTTTCTGAACCAGTCTTCTATTTTGAACAAGTTAGGAAGTTACGCTGACAGAAGAGTAGATCCAGGTTTAGAAATATTTGAAGGGACTCCATCCATAAAGTGTTGTTGTAGAGACCATGATGACACAAGATAGTTGATTCATTTCTTTTAGATGCATTCAGCCCACCACAAAGACACAGATTTAAATAGCAGTATGGTCTGGAGAGAAGATAAAATATCTAAAAGTCCCTAACTGATACAGGACCCTCAGTTCAAAAGTTACTTAAGGCTAAGCAGTACATAAGTGGTCTTCAAAGACATGTGATTCCTATTGTCCTGGTTTTGGCTGGGTTAATTTTCTTCCTAGTAGCTGGTATAGAGCTGTGTTTTGGATTTAGTATGAGAATAATGTTGGTACCACACTGATGTTTTAGTTGTTGCTAAGTAGTGCTTATGCTAAATCAAGGACTTTTCCAGCTTCCCATGCTCTGCTGGCTGCACAAGAAGCCGGGAGGGGAGGGGGCACATCCAGAAGAGCTGATCCAACCTCGCCAAAGGGATATTCCATACCATATGATGTCATGCTCAGTATATAAACTGGGGGGAGTTGGCCAGGGGAAGCAGCGATCATGGCTTGGGGACTGGCTGGGCATCAGTCAGTGGGTGGTGAGCAGTTACGTCACTTGTTTTTTTCCTGGTGTTCCCCCCCGCCTCGTTGTTTTCCTTTTCATTACAAATTCTTATTTTTATTCTTAAACTGTTCTTATCTCAACCCATGAATTTTCTTACTTTTGTCCTTCCAATTCTCTCCCCCATCCCATGGGGAGGGAGCGGTGAGCAAGCTGCTGTGTGGTGTTTAGCTGCCTGCCGGGTTAAACCACAACACCTATCTGCAGCTGCTGGTCACAGCCCACCACAACTGTCACCAGCAGTAAACACCTACCATCAGCCAGCTTAATGGCACATATATCAACCCCCTAACATGGCTCTATCAAACTTCGTCAAGTCAAAAAAACCTACTAGTAAACTGTTTAAGGTTCATCAAAGGTGATGGATCTGGTCTGAAAGGAAGAGAGGGAAAAAGGATGGGTGGAGTGGCCAGCAGGTTGTGAGGCAGAGACTAATAGGGACTGATGGTCACCTCTAAACCTCCATCAGCAACAAGAACTGGCACAGTCTGACCATGCCCCACAGTAATGCAGAGTTTATCCAGTTTGCCCACACAGTAAGTAAAGTGTGCTACAAAGATACTGGAGCTTGGGAGGTTAGCTGCTATGTCCATCTGGTGCTGGACCAGGGCCAGAAGCACTCTCATTGTACTCAAGCTGTGGTGTGCTGAAGCTTATGGACCCTCCTGGTATGTCAGTCAGTGCAGTCCCAGCGGCTGGGCATGACAGCTCAGTCCGTGTGGGCAGGCGTTCCTGCGTGCATGGAATTAGCTGCGTTCGCAGCACTGCTCCAGAGACTTACCTTTTTTTGGAGAGAACTTCCTCCTGTTGTGTAAAGGAAGCCTGAACCACACATATTAAAACAAACTCAGGGCCAAACAGTTTTAGCAACTTTGAAATGAATAGAAGAAAATGCTCTTTGTATGTAATGCCTAATTAACACAGAATTTAAATCCCCATGGCCACAAGCTTCATGGTATTTTTTTCAGAGATGCATCTAACATTCTAGATATGAACCTATCTACAATTATATTAAACGAGATGTAAGAAATATGTCCATCCCCCATGATTCAGATTTTTTAAAGTAGAACTTAGATCATTTTCATGCATCAAAGAAAAAGGCATTAACTACCAGCACTTTTTCCTGTGAGAATCACTTCACTGAAAATTTCTTTACTAATAAGGATCACAGATATTTGCTTTTTAATCACATTTATCTGTAAGAACTATTTATAAAGTCTTTATGACCTTACCCGGGCTGAAGGAAAACTACTCTTTGATGAGATGCGAACTGTATGCTTTCTGACTGAGCAGGAGGCTCATTTGGAGCTTGCAAGATTTACTGTATTAAAACTGAGCTGGGACTTTTATAACTCACGCAAGTGGAACAGCTACAGATACTGTCAACACCTCTTCATCCAAAAGAACATGTTGGTGCAGTCGTTTATTTAGGGCAACATAGTGTGTGAATTTTATATGTACAACATAAAACACAGGCAGTATATGTTTTTGTCCTCCCCCAAATTAAAAAGCATCCTTTGTCTTGTACAGTGCTGACTGCACTTTTTATGCCAAAATAAAAAATGTGTACCAATAATTCTACACACATGGAGATACGCACAAGCACATATGTGACAAACATGCCAGTTTCTAACTCTCCCTTCCATAGTTATGCACACAGCAACACAAGGTCTAACTTGCACTTATTTAGTTATGAGTTTTTGATACTACACCATTGCGTTCCACCACCCTTCACTCCAACCGTTCTTTGGAATAAAAAGCCTTACTTGCTCTTGCAGCACTTGATTACCACATATATGTCCATGCAAATCAAACAATCAATGAATCTAGCCTAAAATACTTACTCAGCCAAGCATGAAATCACAACCACTTAAAATTATTATTTTATTTTCAGTGGTTTTATTTCTGTACATTGGTGGTATACACAATACCTTTTGCAGTGCCTCCTCTGTTTTCTCAGGGTTTGTTTTGAGTGCTTGGGAAGCATCATTCATCGGTATAGGCATGAATCTCAAAGTATAATTCCTAAAGAAAAATAAAAGAAAATATTTTTTAATAGTAGAAGTTAACCTAATTACTGTATCTCTTTATGAAGAACAAACTAGAAGGGAGAAATAAGATGCATCTAGCTTGTCTGTGGAAGGTACCAAGAACGTATTTTTCACATTTGTAAGTGGACTAACTGGAGGCATGCATGCTCATTTTTGCTGCTAATTCTTCCTTGCCACTAGACAGAGGTGGAGATTTTGAAAAGCAAAAAATGCAGTTAAGTGGCTAATGCCCAGTGGCCGTCAATTGAAGGCTTAGCTGTCTCCTGTACCTTTGCATACGAGGTTGGATTACTTTTTCCTATATCAAAACAGAACAGGGAGTGTCAGTGCCTGCTTGCAACTCTATCAGATCTAAGTCTAAATGGAAATATTCAGTAACAGACAGATAGCGACTAAGAGACTGAGTTTTGAAAATTTATTATTTAATAACTTATTGTTTACAATTTGAAGACACTTGCTGAATTTTTAATAAAAGCTAACAAAAGAAGCATAGCATCTCCACATTGCTTTATACAAACAGTTGCTCCCTGCATTTCACTTATTTGTCTGCAATATATTTCTGTAGCTTTGTCCATCTGCTGTGATATGAGAATAAAGATAGGGTTTTGGTCTTGAGTCAAAATTGTATTTGAACTCTGAGAACATAAAATGGCTAGCATGACACAGTTAAACCTAAAATGCTACATGTAGTGGTATGTCCACACACCTTCAGATTTGAATAAATGAAAACAAAAAGAGCAGGAAGTTAAAACCTGGAAACGAAATTATTCTTCCTATTTTTCAATTAGCCTTAATTGCCTGCAAACATCTCTTCCTCCTCCGTTGGCTGTCTGCAAACGTCCCACTAACCGTCTGTTCCTACTCCATCCAGAGCTACATAAATATGGTTGGAACCGTCTGTTTTTGAGCACTGTAAACTTGACAAATTCAACGGAGTCAACTCCATTGACTTCAGTGGACTGAGCCCTCACTAAATGCACTATCTCCAACAGCAGACACCTTAACTACTGTGAAACTCCAACGTTCTTTCACTTCCTCTCACACCAGTTGCTTAACCACATGAAACACCACTCTCTGAAGGACAGCGGTCTTTTGAACTGCCAAACACACAGATTCCTCATTGATACTACCCATCATTTTACCTTAAATGATAATGGAAGACTTCTACGTTTCTTCCCCAACATAAACGTGGCAATATATAGCTGTCGGTGGCAGGCAGTTACTCACGTGGAGTCAGCAAGGTCCCTGTCCTTCCACAGTGTCCAACTGCCTCCTCTATCACAGCTGGAAAAAGTAACTTTTCTTTCTAGTTGTCTTATCCTTCAGAAGTACTGTGCCTACCATACAGGCCCGGTTATGTGTCCTCATGTAATACTGAACAGCAAATAATTGGCTGTCCACCAGCATGGGGACAATTTTTAAATGTCAAAGATACCAAGCTCAGAGACAGATAATAATTACAGAACTTGCTGATTGCCTGACTACTACCTGACAGGTGGGGTTTTTATTTAGTTAAAAAGAAATAAAGGTAGATTTCCAAGGATCTCTGCAGCTCTTTGTCATTTAATACACATTCACTGAAATCTATAATTGCCAGCTCTCATGCTAGTAATTACATGCTAAATTCAGTTTAGTCAAAGGCTTAGCACACTCTCGGTCACACACACAGACACACACGCAGAGGAAGGGGGCAAAATAAAAGGCAAGGAGATTTCATGGACACACAGTCACAGAGGCAGAACTTCTGACCACTACCCTCAGGAAGGCTCTGTACTTGGTTTCCTTCCAGACAGAGAGCATTGTATCAGAATGCTACTTTATTTTCATCTAAGAATTAACCAGCTCTTAGGGGCAGCTTGCTTTTCAACTTTAATCATCAGAGCAACATTTATGGCGCAGTTCATTTTTCTCTGTTTCCTTTGAAGTCTAAAATATTCCTCCATTCTTCTTTTTATTAACACTCCACTTATCTCTTGTAATGGAGTACGTTCCTCTACCAACTCAATAATCCAGTAATTTCATAACACATTAATACTCTCAGAAAAATACTTATATTTAAAGGATGTTAAATTTCGGAGAGTTGCTCGGAGATTGCAAAGGATGTCTCAAAAACCTCCTGTCTCTCCCTCTACATACAGCATGTGTGACAACAGCCCTACATTTCATCATGTGTTATTTCCCTTGTAGTAACTTCTGCTCCATTTATGACACACACTCTCTGCTGCACAGCAATGATTTTACTGCCTATTTTTTTAAAAACAGGAATAAGATTGCCTGTTTTGCAGGCTTGGGTATGTGAATTTCATGTCACTGCAAATGTCTCTAACAAATTCCAGTATTTCCCATCAGATTTTAGAACTTGTGCTATTTCTTCAGTCTGTCCATACAGAAAAAAAAGAGTCTTCTGGAAATGCATATGGGGCAATACCATACAGTTCTACAACAGAGCGGGCTCTAGGCCGCAAAGCACACAAGCACATGCTTACTTTTGTATCAAAATTCCTGAGATAGAAAACCCTGTTTAACGGCCATGCTGAAGAGGATGTCCACTATTCTCAAACACTCTCCTGAACTGACACCTGTTCCAGACTCTACAGAAGATCCTCTAAGCATCTCATGTTGGCGGGCTGGGGCAGCCTTGGGGCAACTCTGCCAACAGCCAAGCTCCTGGAACTCCCTTGCAGGAACAACATTTTCACACAACTTTAAGCAGATGAAGAAAAGCTGGGAGGAAGGGAAAAAATCTTCAGATTACTTCAGCCTGTTTTAAAGTCTGTTACAATCCCACCCAATTCTCCTCAGCCTCCTCCATCATACTACGAAAGCCTAGCTTTCTTCTTTTTTGTGGTTTACCATATGAGTATTTTCTTAAGAAAAAAATCAAAACAACACACAACATACATACCCCCAAGCATCTTCTGTATATTTCATTCCATTTTGAGCAACAATTCTTTCCTACAGAATATTGATGGTTTCACGTATTTTTAGGAAACGTATGGTGCAGGATGTTCTCAAAACTTCTTTCAGATGGATTGGTTTAAAGGCTAATTGTTTTCAGCCAGTATTGACAGTCCATCTCTTCCAAGTTTAATCCTTTGTTGCTTGTGGCTTAGTTTGTGATATTATCAATGGTTTTAACAATTTTAAAATGTTAGAGGAGATATAAAATGACCTCAGCTTTCAAGCTAAATGAATTAGATGTTGCCTCAACAAAGTGCAAGGTCACACAATTATCTGTAGCATTTCTTTTTTTTTTTCTACTTAGATGATTTGTTTTTGCCTTAGGGTTTCCCCCTCCTTTTTATTTACTTATCCAAGAACTTCAGAATAGAAAAGTAAAGTTGATGCTAACCAGAAAATAAGCATATTTTCTTTTCTACCAGACTCTCTCATAAATGTACCTGCTATTGCTCTCTAGAAGAGAAATGTCTGCAAGCTGACAAATAACCTTTGCAAATTATTATTCACTACTATCAGTGGAATCACTCCAGGATGATTTGCTTAATTATACATCGTTTACATAATTTCCCCCCATCAGTGCAGCTGAATTAATTTTGAAACAAAGTATATAAACTACAACGGTTTCATAAAACAAGTAACTTTATACGCTGTAGCCTCATGACCCCTCCGAGGGTTAGTATGCTCCCCTAAGTAGTTATACAGTTTTGCAAGACATCTTGTCTAGAAACTAGCAATTGTACATTACCTTCACCTTCTAAAGAGAGCCTTTGTTCCTCTCCAAGGGATTTAATGATGTTAAACAACTGCAACTGCTGCTTAATTTAAATCTGTAATTTTTCCCTCTTAAGAAAAGTCATAATAACATATAAAGAAATGTGATGGAGATGGAGAGAGATGAAAGTCATTTAGCATCTATCACTGGTAACGGCTGCAACTGTGAGTAAGCTCAGGGAAGCAAAATGACCCAGACCACAGTGATTACGATGAACAACTGCAGTTCCTGAGATGGTAGCTATTAGTTTCAACTTGCTGGGGGAAAGAAAAAAAAGTCAGACCACAAAGGCATGCTTCAGTAATTTTCTGTTATTATATACAGCTTCATTCACTGACTAGAATAGAATTTCTCCATGCTATCAACACAAGAAAATGAATAAAAGGGAAAATATTCTCAAATTCAGAATTTTAATGCCAACAGCAGAACTCAATGGCCTTAATGCTGATAGGAGAGTATGGATGAAAGAACTATAGAGCCTTTTCCTATCCTTTTGAAGGATGTGAAGTCACACATTTTTCCTTTACATTAAGCACCCTGATGCTTAAAATTGAGAGCTCTCAGCAACTTCAAATCATATTGACTGCAGTGAGAACTGCAGCTGCTCAGATCATTCAGGATCTAGGTCTTTGGCCTCTTCATCAGTCATTCAGTTGCTTGTGAACTTACTTTTCCAGTGCCACAGCTATGTCCTGGAAGCCCTGCGCAGTGGTGTTATTCTTGTCCCATATTACAGTTCTGAGAGGTGGGGGGGAGAAGAAAGGAGAAAAAAAGTTAAACAAGAACCACCGAATAAATCTCTATTGAAACTTGGCATATTAAAATAACACAGCACTGTATGTTCAAAATTGTATAGTGGAAGGCAACATTTTAAAAACCTGCCTTTAGTTATAAGCTAAAATCTTGAAATGACAGAAGTTAGGGACAAAGATACTACAAAATTCAGTTTCCCTTTCTTTAAAGGGGACTCTGTACTATATTTTCTATCATTAACATAAAAACATAACTTGTCTAAAATACAGTTAATAGAAAGATTTGGAGACAAAATTCCAGCTTTTTCCAGGAACAGCATCAAAAATAAAGTTCAAATGTCCGCTTTGCAAACCCACACTGAAAAACAAGAAAATTGCATTAAGTGAGCAATCTCTGTTCTACATAGGCTATATGGCTACAGTTATAAAAAAAGGTATTTAAAATATTCATGCTGGTTGGTGGTCAAAATTTGCAGGCTATTGTATATTCAATCCCATACTAGCTCATCACACAGTTCCTATGATTCCACATGCAACATAACTAGCTGCCAGTATAAGCCATTAGGTTAGGTGCATAAATCGCAGCTCTTTTGAATACACAATAGTGATAAGAGTGATCAAGCCTTCCCCCTCTTCCCCCAATTTAGACCACTCAAGCAGACTGCCTGGCAATTTGTGAACACATGTTCAGAAATCTCATTAGTAGTCAGAAGAGACAGTGAAGCAGATAAATCTTGCTTGTGCAAGAGCACTAGTTGTAGCTGTTCTTAAAAAAAAGGAACAATACCAAACAAAGATTTCTGGTGTTAAAGAAAAAAAATAGATAGATGGCAGGGTTTCACAGGCATTGGCACCCTTCTGCTGTTGCAGAATTACCCCTTTGTTTTTTTAGATGGAAAGATGGAGGTAAGGAAGAGAGGAAGAGAGATTCTACACCCACTCTGCAAAGATCAGATATGCTTAGGGTCAAATCTTGGATATTTTTGTCATTGGAAAATGTATGTATTTCATATATATTCATGGTCATTTCATGTTAATACATTCAATAAACCTAAGCCACCTCTCCAGTGTTTTCTTAACATTTTCAGTATTCAGTTTGGGCATAGCAATGCAAAGACCAGGATCCCTGCTTCTGAACAAAATAGCCAGGACCGTTCTGGGGAATTTCTTATCCTCCAGGGAACAAATGCTTAGAGAGCAAGCACAAATTGGTCTCTTCAGACAGACAATACACTGAGGAAGGTTCATCTGCACAGTCTGACAAGAGGAGGAGTGAGGATTAGCTTTCCTGACGATGGTGACATGTTTAGAGGTCCCCATCCAGATTCATGCCGATTGAAGGTTTTACTGTTTGCTAATCACATGCTGGATAGAAAAAAAAGTGATACTCTCAAAGCCATCAGTGCCAGACATGTGCTAAAAAGCAGTGAAGTTGTCAGGCGGATGAAGTTGCAGGGAAGAGATGCCAAGGTCCATCAGCACTGTAGGCAGGGGAGAGGGGAAGGAGGGATGGTCCATGCTGCTACTATTCTGAATTCCACATGCTCTTAGTTCTCCTACAAACTGATACTCCAGAAGACAAAGAATAATTTACTTTAGTTTCCCATCCAAGTACCAGAATTTTCTCTGCTAGGAAGGCCTCCAGTAGAAAACAAACAGGGACAGAACAGAAGAGAGTGGCTAAGCACTGGAACAGGCTTCCCAGAGATACTGTGGAATCCCTGTACTTGGAGATCTTCAAAACCTGCCTGGACAAGGCCCTGAGCAACCTCATATAGCTTTAAAGTTGGCCCTGCTTTGAGAATGACATTGGATTAGATGACATCCAGAGCTCTATAACAAGGTAATTTTTTTTCTATGATTCTAGGAAATTTAGAGCTCTCTTGTTCCAACAAGAGGTCTCTCTTTAAATTTAGAAAATGTAATTTTCTCCAGTTTCAGTTATGGAAATGTTTTTGCAGAGACAATTTGCTTCCCTCTCTCCCCCCCTGCCCTACTCTCTCCCTCTCTAAGATAAAAGGATGAGAATCTTTCCAAATGGAGACACTATAAAGTGGCTGTACCTAGAAGGGTTCTGAAGAGAAACAGCTTGAGAATAAGCCAACAACCTCAGTATTATTAAGTCATTCTATCTTTTACTGCAAATACATTTCCCTTACCTGAGCTTGGTGTTTATCTGTAGGGCTTTTGCCAGCATCTTTGCTCCCATATCTCCCATGGCATTTCCACTAATATCCACTTTTGTAAGAGAAGTATTGCTGCCCAAGGCATTAATAATGATGGCGACCTCAGTCTTCAGCTTGGAATCTGCGAGGGACAATGACTGCAGAGGCTGTGGAGCACAGAAAAGGCACTGATAACAGCAACTGATAATGCACTCATTCCTCAAACACCAACCAAAAGAAGTTACAAGCTCCCCAAACTCTTGGAGACAGCAGTAAGAATCAAAGAGTTATTTCTGTGTGTGCTGCAGAACAGATGATAAATTGGGAATCAACAACTTACAGCACAGGTGTCAAACACATATATATGCACAGATTAAGTTGCAACACCCTGAAAAAAAATTTTTTAAGTGACAGTGCCTCCAGTTTCCTGTGTCCTGTTAAGCACAGAATACAGCAGGAACCTGAAAAGAGGCAAGAAAGCAACAACCAGCTTTGCAAAACAACCTCTGGTGTCCAGTGGGTTTTGCTTAACCAGCATGCTTTCCTGTCGGTGAGAAATAAAAATATCTAGCACTCCCTCCTCTCCCTCAAACCGAGAGCTTTATCCAAGGGCGAATTAGGATCTGAGACATTGTTAAAACAAAGACAATTCCTTTAAACTATTTTATTATTGTTACTTCAACTTCAGGAGTGATTTTGAGTATCTGTTCCTTCAACTAAGGGCATGGACACTTGGGAGGAAAGAGACAGAAAACTGTAGCAGGTCTGAAATCAAAAACAGTAAGAAGAGTATCTATTAAAATGAGTGAGTCAATGGATATTATTCAACAGTGGTGTTTTGACACCTGTGATTACAGTATCTTTATGTAACTTTTTTTATGTGCTATGTTAAGCTGAAACTACTTACTTGGGCTCCTGCAAGTCACACTCTAAGCCTTAAGAAAACTTCTTTTAAAAATGCCTGTATTCCCTCCATTCTCAGTGTCCCAACACTTAACAGCAGGAGCTCAAGAACTACAGTCTCTCCATCACCATGCCTTGCAGAGGTATTACAGCTGCTAAAATTGTAATTTGTCTTTGCCAATGGATGAGAACTCCACAAAACATTTCCCTTGCTCAAGTGTTAGTTCATACAGAGGAGTGTATTGTCATTATACACCCACTTAGGCATGTATTACAGGATGAATTTTAGGAGCCTAAAATCTTTAATTGCCAGTATGGGAAAATCAACATCTTGTAAGGATGAACCATGGCACCTACATTAGATGCCTAAAGCTTAGATTAATATAAATAAACCAACTGAACTATGCACACCTTCCAGGGTCCAAGATGCTTGCATGGTACCTGCTCTGCACTGGGACTCTAGCCTCCAGACACCACTGGATTACAGTGATAACCAAATAGCTTGCAACAATAAGAAATGCACTTATAAATGAGGAAATGCATAAAAATTTGGAGGCACAGCAGGTTTATAATTAAAAAGTCTAACAATAACACAAGCCACATGCTGCTTTTATTTTAGATGGAAGTTATTAAATTATTATGTTAATGCCCTTGATCTGTGTTTCCCTGTTTTATTACATTATGTACCCTAAAGAATATTAGCATTGCATTCAAATGGCATTTAGAGCTCTTGGCACAAGTTTGACAAGACCTCCTGCGACAGATTCACAGAAAAGCAGCACTGTGGAGCACTCGGACAGAAATCGCCAATAAGCTTGTGAAAGTGAAGTTTCTTCTGCTTCTCATGTGTCTCTTTAGGAAGGGTCATTCAAGTAACTTAGCTGGATGTGCTCCCTCCCAAATACCAATTTTTCTAAACCTCAAATATCCTCCCAGGGAAGGATTTCTCACCTCTTGCATTCCAATACTCTGACAAAAGAGTAAATGATTGAAAATGCTTCTCCACTATGTTCTGCAAGGATTGACACTTATACATCATTACTACCACAAACGAAATATGTGTACAGCAGAGTAAAGCACCTGCTATATTATTGTCTTTGAAGTGGATGAACTGCCACTTTTCTTGCACAGCTACCCTTATCATTTACTCAACGAGCATGAAGCAAAAACCTCTGGACTCAGCTGGTGCCCTGAATGCAAACTACAATCAGAATGTAACTCTCTAAGATTAAATGCAGAGGCTGCTAAATATTAATTAAATTATCTGACCATTACATTAAAAAAACCCCAACCAAACAACAAACAAAAAACCCCACCAAAACCAAATCCCCCCCAAACAGGGGCAATACTCGACATAGCCTACAAACATTTACTTTTTTTAACAACTTAACAGTTTTAGCTGGATATTGAGAAAACAGAAGTCTGACAAGCAGTTCAGTGTCCCTGCTGCAGAAAACAGATACTTTGCCAACACAGTGAAGATGTCTTAACAGAATCTTATTAAGGAAGAGGAATTCCTAAAGTAAGGAATAGAATTAGAAATTGTATGATTGTATTCATTGATTTTGTCACATTCCTGCTGGAAAACATTTAAGAATTAAATCAAGCTAAATTTGTTCTCCTACAAACAAAAATACTGTAAAAATCCTCAAAAGGCCAATTCTGCAACAAACACTGAACTAAGAACTAAAGATACTCAACGCTGTAGTAATTTTTTGCACCTATGCAGGACTGACTACTACTCTGAGTAATTGTACACTGTACCTGCAGTGTAACGTCTATTTTTGCAAGAAAAGAAATGGCACAGTAAGCATACAGCTTCAATCACTTCCTGCAATACTAACAAGAACACATTACAAGAATACATAGAGAAAAAAAACAATAGCATGTTTGAGGAGACAGTGTGGATACTGAAAATATGCATAGAGTGTGTTGAAAGGTGTTTTAGGATATGGCCTGAGTGGGAAGAAATATTCACCTGCAACAGAGCAAAGGGATGAAGAAAATCGAGAAAAAACATACTAAATTACATTCGCTTGTGATTAATCTGGTTTGACATAACAGTCTTCAGGATAGCTGTGAAAGACGAAGCATGAGATACAGGGTAGGACAGAGACAAATGTCTAAAGAGAAGAAGCAGATGCTATCTGATGAAATGATACCACCCCTCAGTACAGTACCAACAGGAAAAGGAGAGAAGGGGAAGACAGCCCTGCACCCTTCCCTTTAGAGCAGAAGGAGGCGGTCACACACCGCAAAATGAAGAGGCTAGTTTGGTACAAGAAGTAATACAGAAATCTACCAATACACTTCTTAGCATGATGCTCCATCTGACTTGTGCAAACAAGGACCTAACTGTTTTCATTACAGGTGCTAAGTCAACTAGAATCAGCTCTGGTACCCACATGCAGCACTTCACTGTGTCACACTGACATCCCAGGTTTTAAAGAATAAGGTGAGGAGGCAAGCAAAGAATCAAGAAAAAACCAGTACCACTAATCCCATTTAAGAGGACACAAGAGAGGAGAGAGGATGAGTTTAACAAATCACATCAAATACAACTAAGCAGTAAGAAAAGATGAACACCAAATATGGGTCTAATGACCTTGCACGGAAGGAGAAATCAGAAACCCTGGCAAAAACTGCTTCACTGAATTGCAGGATACAGACACAGATGGGAGGAGAAAATAAGAAAGCCGTTAGTGTGGAGACCATGAATTTGGAGGTGAGACAATAAAGACAACAGGAATAGCAGTTGTTTAGACAACTGAAGTTTACAGTCAGCTATTTCTGGAGAATCACGAAAGCAGAGCTTGCTTGTTACTTGTATGGGGAACGAAGTAGAAAGGAAGGACTAAGAATAAATGAATAAAGATTGACAAGCATGAGAGTAACAGAGCATCTTAAGATTCCCTTATAGCCAGAACTAGGATGCCAAGTAAGGCAAGAATACAAACCCAACCACAAAACTCTTTCAGAATCAGGAGAGAGGGTGGAAATGAAGAAAGTGGGCAAGGATACCAGCAAGGCACTCTGAAAGGGTTTTATGAAATTGTTCCTATGATTAATGTACTAGGAAAAGTAAAGAACAGCATAGTGAACAGTTTATTTGCATCTTTTGAAGGAAAAAGGAGTTCTGTGAGATTGCTGCAGTGACTTTGGATTTTGTCAAGCAAACAAAATTATAACACCCAAGAACAGTTATCGGGAAATAGTGCGTTCTATTAATTAAAAAAAAAAAAAAGAAAAAATATTCTGGTATGGAAGGAGTTTCACCACCCAGAGAACATTACCATTGTAAACTCCTATCAGGACACAAAAGTTCTGAAAACTTGTGCCTAGAGGACTGTATAATTTAGACCTAAAGCAACTAGGTTAAGCACGTCCAACTATTTAGAATGAATATTTTTCAACAAGCACAGGTCCTAAGACTGTCCTAAGAACTGTTTACCTGGATGCTACACATAATCCAAATTACCATTTGAAAAAACAAAACCCAAAATATTGGATGTGTCTGTGCCGGATCATGATCAAATCTTATGCAGCAAATTAACACAGTGAAGAAAATTATCAGAAATAGGCCGTGAGGGTACAAATACACATGATGATAGTAGGCAGAAAGATACTCACTGAATCCTCGTCTTGAATCATCTGAACTAAATTATCAAGTACTGGAGTGAGATTTCTGAGGGAAGAAAAGTTAGGAAGATGATGAAATCAGCAGCTTCCTCTCATCCATTTGCTTGTTATTTAAAAGAAAGAAAAGCCTTACTTGGATTTCATGTTGTTAAAGTTTTTGCCTAACGCCAAGTGTCTTATCGATCGGTTTTTACTAAGCCAGACTACAAGGGTTGAGAGGTCAGATTCTAGGCCTGTAAAGAATCAGATTAGATTAAGAATTAAAACACATTTTCACAAAAGACCCAGACAGGATCCAATTATTAACGTTATACTCATTCAAGTAACTATATCAGTGTATTAATTTCCAAGAGCTCTAGAAAAATTTCCATTCTTCTACTTCTAAATCTTCTTCTCTTTTTTGCCTCTGTTTTTCTATGAGAATAAATACTTTCCCTAAAAAGAGCCCTTTCAATCTCCATCCTAATCAGCCACTGAAGGCACCTCTCTGAAACACAGAAGAGAAACGTAGTCCCTTATCTGTAGTCCAAGGGTAGTTCTTCCCATTATCAGGCAGAGTTTAAAGTTCCTTGGAGAATTTTGAGACTACACTAACTGCTATTTAGTCTTAGGAGAGCTGTGCACCAACAAGGTCTCAAAGCCTTCGAGTGCAAAAAGGCTAATATAACAGGCTATGAATAAAATGACCTGAAAAACAAGCTAAATTTTATTCTACTCCTGAGTAAGAAAAATAATTTGCTGCAGTATTGTATTCCCAAATTAGTACTGTATTTGAAGAGTCCACTAGTTAGATTATAATGACTTAGGATCCAGATCCACAGGATAATTTAGATGTCAAATATCTATTTTTATTTATAACAATCTATCTGTTCACATAATTGGGCTGAGCCAGTAGCTCCCAAAGCTTTCCACTTGCCAATCCATCCCACCTTTCTTGGGCGTTCAGCTGTACTGGGCATCTCTTTCTGAAATACTTCCGCATGTGGCTGTCAGAGGTGCAAACACAGCAGGTGAATTCCTGTATCCCATACATCTACAATTTGAGTTTGCAAGATGAGAAGCCAGCTGGTATACCCAGCTAGGATGCACAGAGCCTCCAAAGCAGGAATAGTCCCAGACTTTTCCAAAGACTCAAACAGGCCTTCTCTGACCTGAACCTGGTTGACCGTTTGCTCCAAATTTCCCTCTCTTGCTTCTTCAGTATCACAACCTCAGCTTCATTCTGCGCCTGGTCTTTCCCTTTCTTCTTTCAGTACACCTTCATTTTTTCATTTAGCTTCTCATCCTCTTGTACTTAAACCCACTTTCCTATAGATCTAATATGACGCTTGCTGCCATCAATTTATTCTGCTGTGTTACATTTATTTCAAACAACAAACTTCTGAGGGTACAGTTAGTCTATAAACATTTCTTATATACTTTATAGCAATAAGAATTCTTGGTCTGAGACATTTCCATAACCAATATGGCCAATAAACACAAAGCAAGAGTGACCATCCTTGATTACACTGTGAGCTGAAAGAAAAACCATTTCTCAGATTCTGGACTTGCATGACCCTCCATTCCTGTCCTGTGTACTTACCATTGTCTGAAATATCTAGGCTGGTGATATTGTGTATTTCTGCTATGCATCCTTCCAAGACTTGTGCACCTCCCGATCTTAACTAGAGACAAAACATCATCCATTTTTGCAAACTAGTTATGGTTTCAAGATCACACATTAAACAGTGGTAGGAGGCTTTGTGAATACAGAAGGCAGTACCAGTGGCAAAAACAACAGCAACAGAAGAAGTTACAGACATCAACATGACAGCCAATGCACACATTCCTACTGTTCTCATCCTTCCCTCTCACTATTTGCATATAACTGAGAACAGGGATTTTCTTTTCTTTCTCTTAAAACTACTGCTTAGCAGTTAAATCAGGGAAAGATCTAAATGGTGCAGACACCACGAATCCTTTAGCACTTGTGCCAGACACTGACTGCAGGACTTTGGTCCGGGTTCTCCACATGAAAGGGCCAGTACATTTCCAACATCCAGTGAGGAAAAAAAAAATTAGCCCAGCCTATAAGCATGCAAACACTTTCACCCTTGAATCCCACTACCATCAAGGCTTACAGTGAGCATCTTCTTTCAGCTCTTAGCACAATGCTAGGGTGCCTAGTTCAAAGATGAGTATCAAATTTAAAAAAAAAAAAAAAAATTGTTTCCCTGTCACTGAAAAGCAAATTTAAATAATCCAATTGTAAAATGGCCAAAAAGGCCCATAAACAAGAGAAATCAGTAATTTATGTTATTCTTAATTTAAAAAAAGGTATAAAAGAGAAAACCAGCAATAACAACAAAAATGCCTTGCTGGAGGATATCAGTTATGATATTATTAATCTGAAATATTAAATGAATATAAAAGAAATGTCAAGACTTAATGAAAAAACAATTAAATGGCCTAGGAGAAAACATCAAGAATCAGTTATTAAAACTTACACACTTATTTACTAATGCTACTGAATTAAACAATGCAACATATTTTTTTTCCAAAGAAGCAAAAGCAATTTTTATTTCTTGCAGCTACGCAGACTATATAAAATGCATTTTACTTTATGAACATCCCCCAGAAAAAGACTTAAGCAAAAGAGGGGAAAAGATCTACAGAAACTCTATTTTTGCATGTTCCATTTTCACTTTCCTTCCTTCAAAAAACCAGAAAGCTCTTTCAGACATGAAACAGCCTTTTCACCTCCTGTGCATAAAAAATGAGTAATATTTTACCTAGTTGACTTACTTGACTAAATATCCTGAATCAACCTGCTGACATTTCTCTGAATAGTCTCTTTTGTCCATGCTACAATTAAGGAACCACAAATGCCTTCAGAAGTATTTTTCAACAAAGACTTGATTTGGCACTTTTTAGAAAGTTTGAGATATGTGATTGGTTAACAAGCAGCTCAACAACTTGGCCTCAGCATTTATAGAACAGTGGTGGTCAAAGACAACATCTAAATCATAAGTCACATCTGAAAGTGTAAGAGATACAGAACGTAAGGCACCTTTCCTCTTCGGCATAAAACAAAGCCTACCCATCCCTTCACCCTATCCTCTCAGGAAGTGGTCAAATTAAAGTCTGTATTTGGGCCAGAAGTGGTGCAATTTTAACTCAACTTTGTTTTTGTAAGAGCATTTGTAGTATTTGCTGTATGAATGCCAAAATTGTTCAGTTTTGCTCTCTGCTGTTCTCTCAGCGTAGCCCACCATTTTACACAGAGCGTGACATCTATTACTGCAGAATCTATGGAACTGGGCAGATTTTATGGGGTCTTGGACTGGTTGTTGGTATGGTAAAAGTTCTATACACTAAAATTGTACTCACAATAGAATCCAAATGCTTATGTTATATATACTTTGAGGATTGAAGTGGACAATTTTTCAAGAGCAGCTTTCAATCTTGTACTGATAACTCTATATTCAAAGTTGTAAATACACAAACATTCATGTGCACAAATGGTGATATCTATTTAATCTGAGGGTGATGATAACAACTTGACTTTTAGGATCAAAATTTATTGCAACTGTATTAAAATTATTTGTGTGTATATATATATATATAAAAAGCAGAGATTAATTGAAGGGCTATTCATCAACATGGACTGTGATACTGAAAAAAAGAGCCCTCTGCAACATCTCCTACATGCCAAACTTCTGAGACTACAAATACAAGCTTTTATTCAGAAAATGAAGAACAACCCTACAACAATTAAAACGCCAAGCGTGTGCAAAGCTATGAGGTACCAATATGGGAAGGGCAAACAAAGCTGCTTACTGATTTAATAATTAAGGTAAAGCATGGAGGGTACTTACACAGTGACCAAGCTAAGGGAAGCAGAAGGGAAAAGAGTGAAATACATCAGTGCTGAGCAGGTAGAAATAAAAATGTAATTTTCATAGTAAAAATAATAAAAAAACCAACCAAACAAGCAATATAAAATGATTAAGCTTGGAGTTAATATACCAGAAAATTATGGGAGCAAATGAAAAGTGGTGGGAGAGGGAAGGAACAGAGAGATTTATCCTTCCATAGTTGAGTACAGCTTGCCTGATGTAGGAAAGAGGAGGGCAAAGCTGAAGCACCAGCTTAATAGCCTCCTAACAGCATGTGCTTGCAGCAACTGGGAGTAGTGCAGGTCACCAGCTCCGAGCTTCCCATGGCTCTGTTTCTGGGTGCAGATTACGCTGCCCAGCTCACAGAGGGTCACGGAGAGGTGGAGCAGGACCCTGTGGTGCTGGGCCCACTGAGAGTACTCCCAGCTCCTGGCACATCAACTCCCCTGTTGGTGGAAGCATAACTTCTTCTTTCCAAAGCACATGAGGATGAACAAAGCTCAGTGATATGAAAAAATGTTAAGGGAAGGATCTAAGGAAGTGCTGTCAGTTTGGAGGGACCAGCTACGGGAATGCAACACCACAAGTTGGGCACGAGTCCCTCCTTTCTGTCATGAGAGTGGCCATAACGTTTGTGCTTTGGTGTCCAGTACTGCTAGTTGCCCCTCGAAGGGCTCCTCCATATCCCATCCTGGGGGTTACTTAATGAAAGGCTTACGTTTTCACTCCTGTCAGCCCTCGTTGATTTACATGCTAATTTATACTCTCATTACTTATGTTTGTGTTTTATTGATTTATTCTTTTAAGGTTATGATTACAGGACTTCATTTTTGTTACTTTAATTACTTCTCCCTTTTTGTTCCTCCCTCTGAAAGAAAAATTATCATCTGTCTGATCTCTCTACTCAGAAGTCAGAAGCATATGTACTTGACTTAAAAGCTTTTCTATTTGGAATTTACATGTAATGCTCTTCAAAGTAATACCATTTTTTAAAAAGTATAAAATATCAAAACACACTATGAAATGCATTCACAATTATTTCTTTCTTCGTAAGTAAATCTGTGCACATTCCAAAAGCAACGGACCATGAACCTAAGGCAAGGATTACTGCACCTCAACACGTTCATCAAATTGCATGTTTTCTACTTAAAGGGAAACCATTGCATTTGAAAGGCACTTCCAGAACAGTTAATACTCAGGTGATGGACTTGGAAAGATGTGCCTAACAAGTGAGAGGGTTTCTTTGCAGCTTAGAAAGGAAAGGGTGGCCACTCAGCTACAGAAGGCCTGAGCCAAAGCTGGTTCGAGTTGTTTTTGGCAGAAATCCACACAGTTCTGTGTGTAACTTTGCCTCACTGGCTCCCCAGGGTCTTGGCCGATCTTTTGTCGTAAGTTGTAGCTACACAGGTGTCATCCTGCAAGAGCATGGACAATCCTGAGAAACAAAGTGCACAGCAAAGCAGACAGAAGCAAGAGGGAACAAGATAAAGCAAATCAAGCTGCCGCAATTGGTTTTATTTATTCTTGAGATATTTAAATCCATTTGCATAGTGCCTCTTAAGTTAACGGCACGCTTGGATCAACTTCTGCCAAAGTTCCCTATTGGCCTGAACTGATTAACTGATTAGGAAAGCAGAATTTCTCCCACGGTTAAAAAGCAAACCTGCAGAAGAGGAATCATGTCTCCAGTTTTGAAGAAACACAATCAAACCACAGACATGCCTTCAGGGCACGCAGCTTCCTGTGACCCACTCAAATTTGGGCACCTTGGGACGTCCTGGTGCAGGGTCCTGTGTAATCACAGCACCAGAGAGAAGAAGCTGCCAAGCAGCAAACAGGGCACTGGCTCAGCATCTAGAACAGCTACACTGCATGGAGGGTTTTTCCAGTCAGGTGCTGCAGGTGATTTGAACTTCTGTGCTCATTATTTAGGATGATGCTATAACACACAGCAGCTGATTTTTACCATAACTGCTTCTCCGAGTTCTACCTTTCCCACTACAGAGGAAGAATATCTCGCCCAGTGAATTTCATGGGAACTCTAATTCCACATCATTGCATCTTTTGAACACATCCTGATAAATATTCCTTACCTCACAGCTACTGAGATCTAAAGACACCTCCTTCAGATTGTGATTGCAAGCCAGGCCTAATAAAAGCGCTCTGAAAAAGATCAATTTTAGAACCATTTAAAAAAAAAAAGTGGCAGCTTTACATAATCATCATCATCTAAGCAATCACAGGTTAATACACCTAGAATGCGAAGAACCATTTCAAAATGGAACCACACCAGCTGAGCAGTTATTTCTTAAATGACAAATGGCAGCACAAACCTGCCACACTTAGAACACTTCAGCAGCTTCAAAAACTGCAGGGATGCAAGGCTAATAAAGAAATGGTAAAGCTAATGCTACATCAACATTTAATAAAATTCATCAGAGATGGATTTTGTTCAACATTTGCTTTCAAAGAGCATCAAATGATTACAAAAGGAGTGTTCTGTTGTACGACCATACTAACTCTGATTTTCCAAAAATTCAGGAAAAAATGGGTTTTTTAATATGTGCAGGATGCAGAGCAGCCAACCATTTCAGCCAGGCACAGTGCCTGTAACACTCAAACGCTGTGTTTACATGTGTGATACGTGTTCAAGTATCACACAATTCTCCACTTCTGCAACCCAATAAATATTTACAGATTTCAAAATTATATTCCCAGATAATGGTATCCTTTGCCTTTAGGCAGAATGGCAGAGAAGTGTAGCGACAACCGATTATGATTTTCATAAATCCACCTTTAAAGCCTTACAGAAATTTGTTTCCATGTATAAAAGTTAGTGTTAATATCACATCTGTATTAATACTGTCAAATCAGAAAGCACAACAGTATGTGTCTTAGAGAAGGAGCAAAGACAGTCTGTGTGTATACCATCTAGTATCTTTAGAATAGATGCTGCTTTGAATTAGTAATTGATCAGAGAAACAGAAGGACTTCCTCCCCAAACTTCATTTCAGCCAAAAGCAAGCTAACAGAATCCAAACTACTGATGCATGGAGATAAAAACCAATCCATTTTGCTGAGCCATTTGCCTATACACTTGCTATCCAAGTAGTGTGTAAAAGCCATATTTAAAATGTGTGTCCTGGGAACATTTTTCATTTAAACCTATTTATATTTGCCCTGCAGGTATAAACGTTAATCAGACCTTTGCTGTTAACAAAGGCAAATCTCTTGTGCTTATTTACTTCTTAAGCTATTAATATGCAGACTTTGAAGAAAAATGTGAAAGCTCTGTAACAGTTTTTACAAATTTTCAGATGATCCTTATCTATATTTCCCTCCCAAACATACTTTTATTCAAAGTTTGTCTGGCTGATAACTTTGCAAAGAACTTCCTAAATATTTTGAGGCAACCTAAAAAATACAGCGCAACCATAAAAAAACACAGATTAAAAGAGAGACACAGTGTTGCTTCAAATGTAGAACTCTCTTCAAAGGAAGAAAAATGGGTTGGTTTTCTTCCTAACCTTTTTCCTATAAACTCATCCTAAGAAAATCTCATAATTTCTCAATTCTTTGTCATGAAAAATCACCAGCGTCGAAAGGCACTGAAGGCAGATATATTAAAATTATACTTAGCCACTATGTTTAAATCACACACATGGCAATACATGGAAAGGTCTTGTCAACTGTGGTACATGCAGAATGCAAGAATCGGCCTTGTAATCAGCATTTGCATAAGAAGCATATCAGAAACTTGTCTTGTTATAGCACTGACAGATCAAAACACAACTTTTGGCAATGTCTGTAAATGAACAAAAATGCCAACATACACTTAAACAAGGAAAAGTGTATATAAAACTGCTTCACTCAGTTAAAAAAAAAAAAAAAAAAGAGAGCGAGCTGTGATGGAACATTAACTATATTAACTATGTACAACAACTGAAAGCACCCTTTCCCCACTCACTGTGTGGCATCCTTGCAGTACAGCTTTATTAGTAAACCTCTTCTCTGAAAGGCTTGAGTTTATTAACATGTCCATCACTGTACAAGCAAGTTCAACTCCTTTCCTGAGCACTGATAAACCAGTATCTTTAAACTCACCAAGTTAGCACATGGATTAAACATATCACAACTGTTGATCTAAAGGAAGTTGATAAGAAAGAAATTAAATAACAATTAATCAAGGGAATTTGGGACTCAGGGTGTCAGGTATCTGCATTTCATCTATATTTTTTTCTGTAGGCAGTCTTGATCTTGAATCACACATCTAACTCCGTGACCTTTTGTGACCAAGAGCTTTTTGACATGCACTGATCAAAGATGCCAGAGAAGTACTATTATCGTACACTATGTCATTTTTATTTTTCCTTCTAGAAATCATCCCTCATGTGCTACTGCAACCTTGGCAATGACAAATAAGTCTGTCTGAAAAAAGGTGTTTCCATCTTCTTGTCTTTAACAAATCCTACAATCTTGATTGTTCTATAGAAGTTTTGTAATTTCTTACAGTTAAGACCAAAAGGCTAAGCAGCTGCCCCAGGATATAGCACATCCTCAATCCTTTTAACACCAGGTTAACTTCCACAGGATGCTTTTCAAGTGTATTAGTCAAGCCATACAGGGTCTGAGAGGGAAAGCAAGGCGTACTGCAGACCATAGTTCTCTGTACTGTTGTGAAATACGCTCAGCTCAGACTGAAAAAAAAGCCTCAGAAAAAGCATGTCAAGGAAACTACCAAAAAAATATTAAGAGCTCTGTCCTACCTCCTAGGCAGAGGTGAACGCTGCCATCAGAACAAAACAAAAGAAGTCCATGCCAGAATGCCAGCCAGCTGAGAGTGGCACGGACAGTCTGAGACCATCCGTGACCAGCTGGACTTTGGACAGATGCTCGTTTCTGGAGCTCTCTGTGCTGGCAAAAGAGGTTACTGCTCTCAGTTCATCCTATGCTGCCCATCACTGCCTCTTTACTTCCACCAACACCAGTCACGTGAGTAACTCCCTCTAACCCAGTTCAGTCAAATTGAGACAGATTAGCTTAAACATTATCAGTAGAGTAGGTTTTTTGCTAATACAGACTGCTTTGGCTGAAAAGGACTAGGAAGATCTCGTTTGCTGCACAGCTGCCAGATCAAGGGGTCACAAGTATTTGGGATAAATTAACACAACAACGTCTTCCATGAGCACAGACAGTTGTAGAGCACTCATCTGCCAAAACTCCTCACACTCCTGGAGATATTCAACATGCCAAGGACAAGAGCTAAATATGAACCTTAAGAGTTTGAGTCTTCTCACCTTTCCTAATCTGTGTAGATATATTCAACGTCTCACGGCATTCTTTTTTTCCTGTAGCACTGATAAGATTGTCTTGTGTGATAGTCACATACATCCTCCATTCTTCTTGCTTCATTAAACATAGCTCCCTGCTGCCCTCCACCATGCCCTAATCAATAGCCCTAAATTAATCAGAATCAACCAATATGTTTCTCAATAATCACCTTCTGTTTGAAAACAGATCAGTACCATACCTTCCTAATCTTAGCAAAGTCTAAGCAAGCAAGACAGCAACCAAGAGCATCACACAGAAGAGAGTGAAAGATCAGAGCTAAAATGATAGGCTGCAGCAGTTGCATATTGATTTCAATTCAGTGCATCTTACTTAAGCATCATATTGTACTGTCCTCTCCAATGGCAAATTACATTAAGAAAAAATATCCCCAAACAATGTACACTACTTGTTCCTGTGTGGTACTTGTCACTCTTCTCTCCCTTAGCTTCCCCCAGATTGTATCAAAAGCTTTCCATCTGATACTCACTAACTACTCTTTATATCCCACATCTCTGGTTTTGCCACCGACTCCCATTCATTAGCTACTCCCTTGCTGAGCTACTGTCCCCTTCACTGTTCTCCCTCAGGAGGCAGGCTCCCAACCACACAAGTATACAAGCGTACACATATATATCTACATCTGTGTCCAGATTAGGATCTTGGAGGTGTGTTCCCCAAAATGATTAGTGAACATATCTGGGTATGTACTACGGATAGCATTACGTATGTTTTAATGCATATTAGCTAGCAAGTTGACACTCTGGCAAGAGCACTTTCTTTAATTTATTGCAATAAGCACAAGGATTCTGTCAGAATCACAGAATAACCTATCTAGATTAGACCTATCTATCTAGACCTATCTTAAAATTTAAAGGTTTGTTTTAAAGTCAAGTCTGGAAAGTTCAACACTGCACATGTCACAGGAAGGGTGACACAGTACTACACAATCTCCCTCAGCCTGCATTAGGCTGTAATAGGAATTCCTCTCTGGTGTTGGGTGGGCAACGTAACTGCCCAATTCACATCACCAGAACCCGCTAGCCACAGGATGGGTGACATATAACAAAGAGATGTATTGCACTCAGCATTTCTAGAAGTTGCTGCCATTGTCTCTCCCCGTAAAAGGAGGGCATAGTTCCGTGCAATACATCTCTCCTCCCAAGCACTGCAACAGGTTCAGTTTCACAATGGCTGTTGCAATACCGCAGCCTCAAAGGAATGGCACTCGCACAAGTACATAACCCCATTTTACTGTGAAGCAAACAGTTTTGTTCGTAAGTCACAAAGTAAAAAATCTATCACAAAAAAATGTTGATGGAAGCTAAACAGCCGTGACATTGCCATAGAACAAAATATGATTAATAGTCTCAACTGTGAGATGGAAACAACATTTCTTGAATGTGTGATCATTACGAAACTCACTCTTGCAATATCAATAATGTACAATGGAAAAAAAAAAGCAACATCCTTTCCCCTTCATTTTTAATATGAGGCACTCATATAATAACAATGCAAACTAGGTTTTAGGCAACAGGAGAAAATGAAATTAAATTCTTACTTTAGAGGCTCAGGAGGGAGTTTAGTTCCCGAAAGATTGATCTGCATCAAAGCAAGTGAGCTGCTGAAAAACTGTTTGAAGGAGGGAGGGACTTCTTTTCCTTTTCTGTAAGTAAACAAATTCATTAAGAGGTAGCATCTAGACACTCCTCATTCCAATAAATATTGAATGCAAGCCATCAGAATTGTAATGATCTTTCACATGTTTAATTTGCTCTTTCTTCAAGAGCTCTGTAATCAGCGGCTCTCAATTAGCTTAGAAATATAATGTCATCAAAATGTTGATTCAACAAACAGTCCTCAGCATTGCATTGCTGCACAGAAGACATTACTATCTAGCTTCTGCTTGGTGAACTACAAAGAATGATCATTTAGGTCTGGTTAATAGCAAACATACTTATATCTTATGAGCAGAAGATCAAACAGGACATTACAAAAACCTTGAAATTGCTTTTTCACCACTAGAATAATTACTCATTGCTGGAGCAGCTTACCCCCAATTAGGTATCATCTCTGATATGGACCCAAGACACTGATTTGAAGAAAAGGGAAGCTATTGTTCATATTTCCTACAACACAAGTATTCTACAAAGTCAATGTTCAGTTTCAAAGACTTTCAAAAGGACTTCCTCCCAGAAAAGGACAAAAAAGAAAAAAAAAGCATTTCTAACCATCATGAAATCATGAAAAGCACAAACTTTAAAAACCAAATTAAAAGAGGAATCAAGTCAGTCAGACTTCAAAGCCTGATGCTATGCCTCTTAGAGACAAAATATATCCATGCACTTTCCACTGCATCAGTATCACAAAAAATGTATTAGACAAGGTAGCTTATTTTACAGCCATCTAGCAAAGAGCGGAAAGGGAAAGAAAATATTTTGCTTGGAATAAATAATACTTATTTCATAGAGAACTAAAACTTCTAAGACTTTATGAAAGTCCTAGATTTCTTTTTAAAAAGAAAGGTGCAACATGAGAGCAAGAAATTATAAAACAAAATATTGCAAGAGTTGAGAGTAATTACATTAAAACTCTACCTGTGAGAAAAAAGAGTCCTAGAGAGGCTAAGGACAGCTAGATGCTGAAGACATCCACGAAGCAGGGCCCCACATACCTGGTTTAAAACAAAGATGACGGATTTTACTTTGTATTAACCCAGAAAAGTACCTAGGGGTAGAAGGTGGGGAATGTTTCCTTGGTATTTGAATCCCCATAAAAAACATCTTTACCATATCTAGCGCACACTCTGTGTTGGATAAATCCAGGTGAACAAGGGCATTTGGCTGGGCCAAAAAATTGTACAGGCTCTATAATTAACGGAGAAAAAAAAGAATTATCCATGTTAATTTTGATATTATGATGCTGATTACTGGACTGCTACTTCTCATTACATTTAAGGCTTTTATTATAAAGTTGCACTACAAGAGTTATGTCTGAAACTTCTTTTCACCTAATCAATACAACCTGTTTTACTTTTGAAGGCTATCATTTTTTAAAAGAGGGGAAAAAAACAGCGCTCAGACTACATCTACCAAACATTACTCTTTGCAATTCACTTTCACAGCAAATGATAATTTAGTTAGAAATACCTTGGAATGTCACTCAGGTTGCTGTTACATGTCAGAAAGGCTAATTGGTTTGTAAGTTTAAGCCAGCCCCTTTAAGCATGAGGGAAGCAACTAATTTGTGTCTGAAGCCCATGGTTATTTCTTAATATCGGCAGTGCATTAAAGGTTTAAGGGAGAATACAGAAGAGGTAACAAGATTTTAATATTGATGGCTTCAGTAATGCATAGGATATGTCATGCAAATGTTAGCATATGTGAAATTTCTTACTATACGCTGTTTATTTTGGGCATTTTTTAGTCTCAGAGAACAACACAGAAAGATAAAAGTATGACCTAATTCACAGAAACGTGCAACGCTCAACACCACATGAAATCCAGCCAAACAAAGCATGTTCAACATTTCTAGAACAGATTCATCTTTCTAAAAATTAGGTCATTTAGCCCCTATACCTACAGTGCAAGAAAGGTCCCTGCTTTAAAAATCCCTGTGCTTTGCTGGGGTTTATTTTAAATGCTAAATAACAGGATTTCCTTACTCTTGTTGGAAAACTGTTCCACAGATTAAGAGATCTCAGTATTAATAATCTTTTTCTCTGAACCATCTCTCTCTCTCTCTCTCTGTCAGGCTAAGAAAAGCCCTACTTTTTGTATTTATGTCCTTTAAAATATTGTAGGTAGACATCAGATTTAAGCATTGCCTATCGAAGTTGTATATTTTTTTCCTCTTTTTATATTATTTGCTACGTTATTCTCTCTTTAAGAGTAATTCACTACGTATCTTTATTTACATTTAACTATTTGTTTGCTACCTTTTAAATTATGTTATCCTACTGAAACTTTCACCTCTTATGTCTGAAAAGCCTAGTTCTTTGAATGTGCTGATGAATCTGAAACTAATAAGGATTTGCGAAAAATTAACACAGTCATGTCTGACTGCACTTTAAATAAGATTAGGTGACTCTAGTGTTGCATATTTTAGATGCTCAATACTTAAAAAATTCAAAACCTCACTCACGCACACTACGTTTGATATGAGAGAAAAAACACGGATGTAACAGTCAAAAAGTGAATACATACAAATTGAGAACTAAGTGGATTTTGTTATGGAGAAAATAGAGCTGCACCTCTATAGCAATTGATAAACCGAAGAAAGGAATTTCAAAAATAATTACATTCTTCAAAGAATCACGAACTTCAATAGGATGTGTCAAGGAAGTGTACAGATTTATTTATACAAACAAAAATATTGAAAACCAGAAATTAAGTCTTTCCAGGTCAAAAGAAATCAATTGTTTCCAACCTTCCAATGAAGAATTTGTAATACAATTCTCACTAAAAAGAAGATGAATTTTTTTAACTGTGTTTTGGTCACTTTCAAACAGAACTCAGGGAGCATGGTAAGTCCACTGAAACAAGTGGCACACTTGCAGTTTTCTCATTTATCAGTAGAAGCCAAGGACTAAAAGCAAGAACTAAAATTATGCAGATTCGTTTAGTTGTGTGGGGCAATTTAATTCTCTGACTACATAATGAAGAGTAGAGATCAAAACGTTAGTTTCTACCCCTACTAGAACTGTATTGAAATAAAGGCAAAAACCGATCTAAACAAAGTGGCTTTGCCATTCTCTTAACAATAAATTAAAACATCCATTCATTAACTCACAAATGAGAAGAAAGTGCTTACTGAGAGATCATCACCGCGGAGTGCGTTCCCTGAGAGGTCAAGATATACGAGCGTGTTTGCAATCAGCGAGTTGGCACTCAGTGACTGGGAAAGGCTATTCACCCCTGCCAAAAAAAAAAGAAATGTTAGTACTCAGCTTAGCTAACTTGAGACAAAACTAGCCCAGACCCTGCAAGTGCACAAATTCAGTGAACACAGATATACATAAATGTTTAATGACCTCCTGTTGCCACCACCGTACTGAAGCAAGAAGGTATATCACCAGGCAGATATGAGACTCCTGCCACAGCATGCCTGGTTTTGCCTGGATCACGCTCCATCAGCTGCCCTGATGGAGCCACAGTGTGTTATAGGTCCTGGACCGAGGGAAGAAGTCTTTTTGAGATGTCTGCAATGGCTTTTAACAGTGTAATCCAATTTTGAAACAGATTTTTAAAACAGAGTTCACTTCATAATGTTAAGTCAGTGTCTTCTTGCAAACAAAATACTTAGATAAAAAGTATATGTGGAAGTAGATGAAAGTATCTGTGGAAGACCAAGTACATTAACAATTATAATTGCCAGAACTTCAAAAGCAACTGATGAGACCTAGAAATTAAAAATACTTCAATTATATATTTGCCTGTAATTTCAGAAAAATATTTAGTTAATTAAAATATGAAGAGATGCATAAAAACTCTCAATTCCTGATCAGAACAAATACATATTTTTCACATTAAAATTAAAGAGCTCACATTGGGAGCAAACCAGTCAGAGCTTTCTTCCTCAAATTATTTTGCTTTTCCAAATACCAATTAGGATGTGGCTACTTCCAGCAGATCTAACTTTCATCTGAGGGTTCTGGAGATTATCACCAAGTTTTTAATTTACTGTAGATGGCTATTGCTGCCTTTCAAGCAGTACATGCATGTGTTTCTTACATGCATGTGTTTTTTAAATGCCTGGCCAAAGCTATAAAATAGGCATGTATTTTGATCTACTACACAATCTGGGGCAATTTCTCAAAGCTACTGGTCAGTGAAAATGGACTGGCATTCAATGGATGGAACACGTCCATTCGTCAATTAAAAACTATTACGAAACAGATTTATCAGTGAGGATGTGGAGGAAACAGCTAAAAAGCCACTGGAGACCAAAATACTCCACTTCAGTGCTTCAGTTTTCCAAGCTTCCAAATATTAAGAAGGTCTCTCAGGTTAGTAGTACAGCTCCTGGTTTCAGGAGGCTTTTGATACTGAAAAGAATCTCTGACACCTCTGCCAAGGTGCAAAACTTTTCCATTTGGTGTAATCTTTCTTTTATCTTAACATTGCATTGTTGAATCCACACCCTATCTATAAAAGTAAACGTCAAATACTTTTCGAAACTCAAACGTCTAAAAGCTCTGTTTAACAACTAGAGCTTATAGCTCTGGATTCACTTTAGTGCGCCTTCTCAATAGCATTTATAAGCAACAAGAAGTAGTAGAAATGAATGTACTGGCAACAATTCAGCATATACTATCAAGAACCAATTCTGGGAATTCAGGAGCAGTGTCTGAGGAAGATGATGTATCAAACAATCCATAACATCGCTGCTTGTTTCATGTTTAAAAAGGGCCTACCGCTCAAAATCAGCCACATCACTGAAGGCAAACAATGTGAATGAGTGATTTTTGTTATTAGCCTTTGGCTTGGGCTCAGAAATGCAAGCCCTATCTTTGAATGAGTATACTAGAATTTTCCATTTAACCAGAATCTTCAAATCAATAAATTTTTGTTTGAACTTCACCTATCTCATGCTGTACTCTAACAGTAATCTCACTTTCATTTGCAGAAAATCTTTCATGCTCTTTTACCACTCTCAGGAGGCTCAGAGTGTTAATAGCTCTCAGGAACTTTGAGATACAATATTTGAAGAAAGATCAGCTGGGAAGTTACCACCTGAACTTCACTTCTTAATCTTAGAAACTTATCTCAAATCAAAAGTGCTTTTTAAATAAGGTCAAAACCAGAGAGGGATTGTACAGAATTTCTAAAACTGAAAAGTGAAAAAAAGAAAAAAGAAAAAAGAAAAAAAGAAAAAAAGAAAAAAAGAAAAAAAGAAAAAAAGAAAAAAAGAAAAAAAAAGGCTTGAAAAAAAAAATCCATGCATCTTGGAGTCTACTGAATCCAAGGTTTCCTTTAGACTTCCCCACAGGAAATATGACAATATTCCCCCCTCAATATTACAAGTTCAAAAATAGCCTCCCAAGTTAAAACCAATTCAGTACTGTCTTCTTAAGTTGAAGGAAAACTGGCTAAGACAGACAGCTTGGCAGACAACCGAAGAGGTGAAGCCGAGTTTCTTCAGGTCCAGAGCATTTAAGAATTACAATTTTAAGATATCACATATACTTTTTTAAGGAATTCTGAGGAGCTGCCATGGGACAATATTAATGGTGACTCTCTGGAGAATAGATAGTCATTGCAATGCAGTCTGGACAAGGATTCGCATGAGGTCAGTGTTAGACATACTGGAATATATTTTCAGCTTTTGTTTAAAGATTGTCTTAAAACTGTGTCAAAAACCTTCTGAGTTCTTTTCATAATCTCAGAATTCATTTTTACTGACAAAAGGTTTGTGGATGAACTTCATCAAGCTGGCACTTATTCTTTACAAAGATGGAAGCGTAGCGAGAGTGTTCTCCTGACTCCATGATCACAAGCACTTGCTGAAATCCTTCAGATCACACGAAGAAAAGCACAGAATGAACGAACGTACCAGAACTGCATGAATTTCTGTTAAATTCATGAACATCTAATCTCAAGAGTACACGTAAGTTTAGTGAAGATTCTTAATCAATTGCTTGTCACCAAAAACAGAGTTAGCAGTGGGAAAAAACAACCCCAGAGATTAATGAAGTCTTTTTAATGAAAATTATGATTGAATAAATCATTTTAGTGTTTACTATTTACTTAGGCATAACAAGAGCTACAGAACACTCATAAAAACCAACAAAAAACCGCCTTATTCCCACCCATATTCCCCCAGGTCAACCCTGAAAGCTTAGGAGAACACAGAATCTGCACTTCACAGAGCAATAATTAAAAGGATAAAAGAGCATGGCTCCTATGTGTTATCAACTAATGCCCTTCATAGACCATAACTCACTCATCTTTTCCAGGTCATCAACATCTGTAAAAAAGCTGCAATAATGTCAGTGCATTCTTTCTATTTTTAACACTCACGTTCTATACAGGAGACTCTGAGTTTGTGCAGCCTGTTTAAGAGGTCAATGTGTCTATCATTTGTAAAACAGCAATGCAAAAAACACTGAAAGCTTCTGACTTGTGTTTCACTACCGTTATTGCTTTTAAAATATGCATACATTTCAATTACGATGTAAAATCGGAAATTTGTAAATTTTAAAACAAAGAAGTCTTTACTCAGAGTACACCACTTAACAGCCATTGTCACAAGACTTGGTTTCATGAAATAATTGTGTGCAAAACATTTGGAAAATTCCCTACACGTTTTTGCTTCAGACATCTTTTTGAAGCATAGATGAAACATATCATTTATGCCAATTCTAAGTTCAATCTTTCTTTACAATACAGGTTCAAGGCCAAAGCTTACGAAAGCAAGTTTTCCAAAGTGCTGAAGGGGACACAGAACCCAGCCCATGGTTCAGCAATCCAGGACTGCAAAAAACCAGGTGCACTGTTGAAAATACATATGTAAATCATTTAGAGACTTAATTACTTTATTATCTGGTAACAACACGTATTATTAAGATGAAAGCCTGAAACTTTTAGAACAGAAAAAGAGGCATACTTATAAAACATACCTTTAGGTGACAGGGAGGTTTTAGCTAAATTTAAATGTTTCAGTCCCTTTGGAAGTTTGGCAAACTGGATGCTCAAAGACGACACACCTGTTGGGAGAGCAAAGAGAAAATGGACGTTTTCAGGTTAACTGTGTGATCTCAAGTTTTCCCAGCAATCACACCAGGGGCAAGCTGCACTGGTGGAACTACAGGAGGAACTCCACTCATTGTGGGAGTGGGCCCAAAATGACCTTGTCTTTTTATGATCATAAATCTTTGAAATGACTGATGTAGTCAAGATCCCTTCTTTGCTAACCACTGAACAAATAGGGAACTTCGCTGTAAACAATCAGTAAGCCACCTTAATTAGTTTAAAAACTATGTTATGCACACATACTTCTCAGAAGGAGTCAAAGGGAAGATACTATACATGTCAAACAGTCAGCACTTGGGAAACCTGGAAGCTTTATGGTTCATCCGAAAAAAAAAAAAAAAAACCAAAAACAAAAAACCACCAAACCAAAAAACATGAAACACCACACCACACCACCCCCCTCAAAATAAAACCCAACAATGGTACTTCATGGGAAACTTCAAACTATTTTTATTTTCTTTTAAAAGGAAGGGCCTTCAAGGCAAGAGAGACACCCACGTTAGCTAACACTGCCCTCTTTTTCAGAAGTAAATCTTAAGAGCCTGAAACCTCCACCGAGTTTAATGGCCGCTTAATTCCCTTAGAGTAGCCTACAGGTTACCAGCCAGGACACAGGCTTGGAAATGCTACAACCACTTGCGATCCCAAACAGTAAAAACCTATTAAGATGCTGACACAGACTGGACTACCTCAGCACAAATCCAACAAAAGAAAAAGAAAAAAAAAAAGCACTTCTCATTAAAGCCTGTTCTCAGTGTATCCAAGTTTCACACTCCATAAATTTAATCCCTCCATTTAAGCAAAAGATTGAAATTTGATTAAGAGGGCACATCCTAAATAACAATGGAACCAATCCATGAAATATTTATTAGAGGAATGAATCAACACAGAAACTGCAGGCTTAAACTGTGGTGTGAAATATAGTCCCCTAGAGCAACTCACTCAGAAAAGGGCAAAAAGAAAGGGGGTAAAGCCTTCTACTTGTTGCAAAACAGTAAATGAAAAAGCTGATACCCTTCTCGACATATGCAGACATGAAATAGCCCACTAGTAGGTCACATACATATGTTTACTCTAGCCAAGCTGAACTATTTTAACAGCTTACCATCACTGGGGGTTAAGGATCCACCCAGTTACAAGACACAGGAATCAGGTGCAGAAGAGAAAAAAAAGTGCTTCTGGTCACTCAGGCCTTTGAACACTCTTTAAGCCAGCTGTTTTTGCTAACCTTGTAACAAGAGATGACAGCTCTAAAAGCAGAAGTAGAGTTAACTGCATCCAGGCACACAGTTTTGAATTTGAGTATTTCTAGACTTCACTATGTTTGTTTTGCATTATTTTTAACAAAATATAAGATTAAATTCTGCTCCTAGTAGAGCCAAAAGCCAAAATCCCATTGCTTTAGCATGGCTAGATTTTAAAGCCAAGACTGATGACAAACTTTCCAGGTGTTAGTCTCACAAATATTGACAGTACCATAAACAGAAGCAGATCACAAATTAAAAGACTGGTCTCAGTGTAAATAACTTCATATAAACACTGCTTTGTATTTGAACTGAGGCCAGGTTCTATATGCCTTAGTTAAACTAAACACACTTCTCATGCTAGTAGAATACAGACGGTTGCATTAATGTAACAATATCATGTCTTTACTTATTGGTACTCAATAATGCGTAAGAGCTTAGAGCTTGGTTTTCTTTTTTTTTTTTTTTTTTTTTTGTTCAAACAAGGCACAATGATATGTTCTTCCCCATAATTCACACAACTGTGTTATTTCCCTTATAACTGCAAAATAATCTGGTTGAACTTCCAGTTCCTGGAGGTGATTTTTCAAGAGGTATTTTCTGAAATCCATATGCTTACATGACTCTCCATTATGCCAGCTTTTATTTGTGAAGTGCTTGCTGCCCCTTCAGTTTAATAAAGTCAGCTCTACCTTGCACTCAGCGAATATCAGATCACAGGACACGTAAATCTTTCTTAAACTGAAAAGCTGCAATATTTGCACATTGCAATTATAGTTAATTTCTCCTTAAGTGCTCATATAACTTATCTAATTCTCTAATGAAAAGGTCAAATCTTAATTGCATATGTGATAGGAGAGACTGAGAAAAAACCCTACTAATTTCTCCAAGTTGTAGTTTCTGCATTTCATTTGTATCTTGTATGTGGATACTACAGAATGGTTTGAATCTATAGGTTTGTTGCAAAGAAAGTACCCACACTAATATGTTTAAAAAAAAAATCCCCTGCACTGTAGAATATCTATCAAATGCTCTGGTTATTTCTTTTGCTTTCAAGATTAAAATTAGTTCCTTTTAAAAAACCTTTAATGTAACACAATCTAAATAGGCTTCTTCAAAAGCAGAATCAACAATGTGACAGCCTTTTTTCCAACTTACAACAGAAATTTTTGTACAATGCAGTTAGGCCTCCAGCACATTGTAATAATAATGTTCTTCAGCAAAACACTGTCTTTCACGTGATATGGATTCTTAAGGAGGCCAAGAGCTAATCAGACGAGCAATTCATGTGAACAATTTTAAAAAAAACCTACTCTGAGTAGCTTAAAAACAAAAATATTTTCATACTTGTTTCTAGTCAAAAGGAAAAGAAATACAAAAAAGGAAGTGAAAAAAAACTCTTCCCATCTTTTTTTCCCTCACTGAAACAGCTGGAAAGGAGAGACAGCTACAAAACCTCAGAGTCAGTTAGGTTGTAATCAAACTGAACAGTTTTTCCATTTTGAATCATGACAGCAAAGTGACTGGAAAATTTCCCCAAAACAAACAAATAAGACAAGAAAAGGTTTACTGTATAAAATCCTTATTTTCCTTCTGGCCCAACAGGAGCACAAGATAATCTGATCCCAGAACACTGTGCGCCTGGAATGCATTAAGTGAAGCAAATGGAAATCTCACATGGGCAGCACTGAAGGTCAACTCCAGGCTGAAGAATGTAACCTTATTTTAAAAATAAATGTCTCTTGGGTGAAAAGAGTGTAGACAAAGGAGGGGAATGCCTTGACTTGATATGTACTGAAATCATGCCTAGCAGTGCCTAGTTTGAGAAAAGCTGAGCTGTTCAGCTTCATTTTCCATCTTGTGGAGTCAACAACACTTGGCACCATAAGGATGCCAGTTATGCCAGTATTACTGAACATTGCCAAGTACTGGCAACACAATGGACTAGCACAAAGCTGAAAAAAGGAATAGTTTCAATACTGAAAATAAGTATGGAATTATGGCTGAAATAAAAACACAAAACCATCAGGAAAATGTAATCCAAGGAACAAAGTTGCCTCATGCTTCATCTTTGAACTGATTACACTGCTTTTAAAAATGCACACCACTTTACTCTCTAGTCCTAAACAGTCAGTGTTCTATCTTCTTTTAAAAGAAACCTCTATGAAAATGTAATGAGATCTAATTAAATCCACGTTTGATTTAAGACATTTAAATATCTCTCAACAAGCTAATGGATATGTATAAATCAAAAAAGAATAGCGATTCTCAGACATTTGTGAACAACAGGTATTTACAATAGCATTACACACAGAACAATAACCTATTACTCAGGCAAAGCTGAACGGAGCAGCAGTGATCCTCCTATTACATTTACAGAAAGAGAAAAATATAAATGTTACAGTACCTCTATCTTCAAGTGGATTGCTAGCAAGGTTGATCGTATGGAGTCCTGAGTTGGGATTATGGGCTAGGGCACTTGCTAGTTTCTGTGCAAAATCTCTGCAAGAGAAGAATAGAGAGCAGGAAAGACTCCTGTTATCTCCTGTACCAACAGCACACTCAGAGGCTTGAAAATGTCAAGGGATTACTAGACAGAAGGGGCCTATCCTACTGCAGAGCAGTAACTGATTCTTCAGTTTTAAACAATGCATATCTGGCCAATTTGCTATCTTTCAAAGCAGTTTTTTTTATTATTTATTTATTCTGTGGCCTAAGAGACCAAAGGGAACTCAATCAAAGCTCAAATTCCTTTTGATAAAGATCTGAAGATATAAAAAGGAGTTACACAGAGTAACTTAAAACTCAAGCACATCTTCCATCTCCTCCACGCCACACGAGTGGCATATATACATCAACTTGCATATCACCAGCCTCCTTCCCTCGCAAGCCAACCCCCTCACTTGCAGCAGCTGTCTACCAACCGTCACTCAAACAGATGGACTTTGCAGCATATCCAGAAGGTCAACAAACCAGGAGTATTTCTGACTTTGTAAAATAGCAAGAATAACGTTCTCAAAGAACAGCAGAACACTGATGAACTAGTCTTTCCTTACTTCTTTCTACAGTGAGAAGCATCAAAGTACCTAACTGACTGACCACAGTCCTAGCAACACGTCCCAAGAGAGACAGTGGTGTATCAGTTCTATAATGCGCACAACAGCCAGGCCAGGTAGCACAGATAGCTTTGAACTAACTTTAACCAACTATGGTGGGTAGTTCTAGTAGCATGACCTACCTCTGCTCCAAATCCACTTGAGAGGCAAGGGAATACTGCCCCATCTCAGAGCATTTTGCTGCAGCTGGACTACCACCACTCACAGCACTAAGTTCAAATCTAGCTTGGGTTCTCCTACACAACCACACTGTCAGACTCAGGTGGAGACATGTTCCTTGCATTAAGTCACAAGGTTGTTGGCTGCTACCAGCTCTAAGACAAATCCTTCGTCCTTGTACCTACTGGGAAGCTTTCATGTATTAAGGGACTAGCCCTACCGTGTGCTTTTGTTAAACTGAGACTATAATTTCAATGTTCTTACTTCACCTAAATTAGATACTGAGGTAGAAATCAAAAATATCCCTTGAGCTGCCTTCATGGAGCTTCTTTCTCTCTCTGCCTTGAAGTACAATCTCTTACCTCCTGTAGGCCCGTGGTGGAGAACTATCAGCTACATTGCTAGATGAGTGCTAATTAACACTGCCTGTTTAACTTGGGACAGATCCTGCCTACTGTAAAACCAATCACCCTGTGTGCTGAGAATAGCAGTGGAGATAGCATCCTCTTCCAGTCTCCGGAAAAGAGTGGAGACTGGACAGCAATTGTCTCGGCAGCTTGTGGTTATCTGTTGTTGCAAGGTCTACTTGAGTACAGATGTTCCAAGGAAGTTTAGTTTCCCTTTGAAACCTCATGTCCTTAGACGGACCCCTGGGGGTAGACCAGGTTCCAGTGCTGCAAACACATGATGATGCGCCGTCTTTAGGAAAAGCGTTTTCTCTTCCTAAGATACAAGCAGCATGCGAATACAAACACTCAAAAAAATTCTGGGCTTGAATCTGTGCCACCTGACAGGCCTCAGGGTATCCTGCTTTGCTACCAGCTGCTGCTGCAGAAGACTACATATCTCCTGTAGGTCCTCGGTTACATTTGCCAACATTCTGTGGATACACTCCAGCATTTCAAACGGTACTAGATGCCTGTGCTTAGGCAACTGAATCAAGCTCCTTATGTCCAAGAAAAATGAGGTTTTGAGTTAAAAAACAAACTAAAAAACCCTTTCTTTATGGGGAGTTTCCTGCTCTTCCTTTATCTCTAATAGATTCTTGTCATTACAGTGTTCTGCCTACACCTCCAGGCTTCTTTACAAACTCTGCTCCAGCTTTTGCCACCAATATAGGCAAGATTACTAGAACCTTTTGGACAACTGGGGTGTGCGTGAACTACTTAGCAAAGGCACAGTAAATTGACTGCCACCAGAAAGCACTGCATTACTTCATGCAGGGCACATGGGGCTCCAAGGCTCATTCTGGAAAAAACTAACACAACTTCCCCAGTCCCTGCACAGCCTCTACCATAAATGGAGGCACCTGGGCTCTGCTCACTGGGCAACATCCCTTCCCCTCCTTTGTCCACTCTTTGTTTCAAGTCCTAAAATTTATTGCTTTATTTGGCTGCACAGTTCAGGCACACAGCATGCAACGTAAGCCTGACACTTTCTATAAAGCATCAAACTCACTCTGTATGCATTGCACAGCCATGCTTGCCTGAACTGAGGACATTCAGGCTTGGTGGTAAAGCCCAAAAAAGACTCAGTTTAACTACACATAGGGCAGAGTAAGGATATTTCACCAAGGGCAAGAATACCACACATGGAAATCTCAGACAAACAAAAAAATTTCTCAAGATCTGTCTAGACAACATCCCTGTAACAGAAAAAAGAGGACGTGTGTGGGAGGAACCAACACAGTTAGGTCTAAGGACATTCAGAGCCCATCCAGCAGAGGAAAATGACATGCAATGCCACTGTCAAAGGCCCTTCGGGTACAAGCAGCAGGCACCTCTGTGGCTTCCCCTCTGTTGTAGCTGGCCATTCCCTTTGGCACACGGCTACAGAGGACAGTACAGAAGGCGGTAGGGACATCCTGCCTGCCAGCTTTCAAAGAGTACGTAAGCGCAAACAACAGATCATTTTCACCAGCTCCTGCAAACAGGCCTTTGCAGACTGAAGAATCCATCTTGCAGTTTCATGGAAATGAATATTCTGGTTATCACATATTGCCCTGTTCCTCTAAAACACCTCAGAGATGTAACTCTCTTTTCAAGATCATTTGTTCCAGTTGTCCTGAACTATTCTCCTTTCCCTGAAATCTGGATTTCACGTACCTTAGTTAGCATACTAACACTTACCAAGACATTAGTGTTTGCTTTATGCATTAAAGCCATCCAACATAATCTAGACTGCACCCTTTATGTCTGTGAAAGAAATGGCAATGGGGATAAAGTATTAAAGGGCTTCTAAACTGGCACAAATCTTATCAGACAGGGCGTTTCACCTGACAACCTGTTTTCCCCAACAGTAAGTCCACACTTCCCTAGTCCTGGGTCCTTACGACTACTACTGCACAATAGTTTGCTGTCTCATCAGCTGGGAGGATGACATGTGTTTATGGGGTCATGTCCTAAACTAAATCACAGAAATGAGCGGCTGGAGGTAGAGAAGAATGAAATCATCTTAAACTGACTCTGCTGAAGGACAAAATATGCTCTTGCAGCTGCTCAGGTTATTTCTCAAAGCATTGCTCTTGGTAGCTCTCTCTTAACCCTGGTCTAGCAGCCTGTCACAGCTCATTAAAAATGACTGGTCTATAAGCTATGTGAAGTGAAGATACCCAGTAACAACAGGATTTCCTCCTAGCAAGCAGATACGATAACTGGCAAAACTGACAAATGTGTCCTTGACAAAAACAGACAGTGCTGATGGATCCAGATACACACCAAGGCATGTAGATGGACACATGAAAACCAAAGTCACAGGCTGATTATCTGTCAAGTCCTGTTAAAACCAAAACCAGATAATCCAACTGCAATAAATTAAGGTAAACAATGTGGAAAGGTAGTCAATATATCTTTTAATATTCATGATTATCACTGGATTTCATGGCACATACTGCAAGAAAATTGAGATTAAAATCAGGTGCTTATGTTTGAAATTACAGCTATTAACAGCAATGCACTAGTGATCAGAAAGTTTGGGTGTAATTCCAAATTCCACCTCAAGTTTCCTGTGTCATTTAGGCAATTTTCTTTTAAAGGTATTTCAACGCAAAACCCATTTTAAAAAGGGGAAAAAGACCCAAACAATGGAAGAGGAGACAATGTAAAGCACACCAAATATTTTCCCCTTGTTTCCCTTCTTTATTTTTAATTCAGTATAGTGTTATGTTTCTCCCAACTTTCTACCACTTTTTAATTTAACATAAAAATTCATTAGTGCTAGACTTTATCTTATCTACATGGTTTTGGATGCTACTCTAACACTAAAACAATCTACAAATACTTCCAACTGCACTAGTTTGTACCTTGACCTTTGTTTCTATTTCCTGTGAAGGGAAAATAAGCAAGTATCTAGGAACTACAACTTACTGTATTTAAAACATGCATGGATTAAATTGTATGGCTTACCTTTATGTACTTTTCTTTTAAGGCTATGGCAAGGCATTAAACTTAATTATCTACTTTCTTGCTTTAAAAAAGTTGCTAATTGTAATCCACAGTAAGATAAAACCAGCTCTCTTCGGAATGAAACTATGATCTGTTACGCAAGATGGAATAATATTCTTTTTTAACAAAACCTCAAACTTTTTTTTTTAAATGACAAAAAGCTGTTAATACTTCTATTGGCAACCATATTTGGAGAGGAACAGTGAGAGTTGATTTAGGGCTTATGCTCTTATCCAATCCATTTTGCTCCACTTAACCCAACTCTTCAGGCAGAAACTTAAAAACCATCAGTTTAAAGGGATTTCTTGGATGTAAAGAACCTCTGAACAACCTGATGACAAGCTCGTGACTACAGGCTCCTCAGAACAAGGTAGACATTGAGCATGAGGTTTTTTTAATGCTTATTCTGGTTTACACACATCACACAACCTTTTTGCTGGGAGTAAGTGATAACTAATGCAACATTTCAAAGGAATTACTTACGTTCTAAGCCCGGCATTCTCTAATACCAGTTCCTCCAATCGATTGGACCTACTCACCACTCGCAGTATCTGCTCACAAACATCAGTGGACTGCCACAGAAAAGACAGAACAGCGTTAAAGAACACAAACATGGAACAGACGGTTATTGAGCTATAAGCTGTGTATTGTAATGGGATCCAGGCCGTCATCAGCTTTTTGTCATACATAAATAGTAAGTAAGAATACCAGGAGCATCCCAGAGAAAGTCAGATGGCAATAGAGGACTCCTGGAAAAGACTCAGGGAAGCGAGAGGCAGACTAAAAGTGAGTCATTTATGCAGTAGGCCACCTAATCATAGGGAGCAGAATTTTTATAATGATAGTAAAAAACCCAAACCCTGTGATTCAGAAAAAAAGCTCACTTAATTTTTAAAGAAATCTTATTCTTATGCATGCTAATCCTTCAGAAGAAAGTGGCAACTAGTGCAAAGGAGAAAAAAGCCTGACCAGGAATGACAACTAAACACAAAGAAAGGTGTTATAAGGCAGACAAACCCACCCCCCCACCCCCCAAAAAAAAAACTCAAGACCAAAAGCACCCTAGCTAGAGGTCCTCCAACGACTGCTAAGGACTAGTGCTTAAGGATCAGTGTACTTCAGTATGAGTTCTCCCAAGTAAATCCCATCTCATAATCTTACTGTTGCTGGATTCTAGAATTTGCATGGACATTTGCAAGTACCATGAACAAAATGTGATAACAAAAGAGTTTGTTTGCTGTGCTCATTCAAATAGAGAGATAAAACCTTAATGATTAAAAAGCCATACAGTGACCTCTGTATCTCATCACCTTTTACTATAATATTTTATTTTGCTTCTGGATTTGCCTTTTTTTTTTTTCACAGCACCTACTACCCAACATTCATATGAAGTCCAAAGCTGAATTTCAGTTATGATCATGAAGTGCTGAAACTAGTCTGTTACCCGCCTTTAAAAACAATGGGACATTCATACCTGGGACATGTGTGTCTCTAATGACAGTCTGTCATTTTCTAAGATTTTTTAAAATTTTAAACTGACTCTCCTAAAAAGAAAAAAACATGTTCTACCACACACATAAAATCTTATTAATCCTTTACACAGTAAAGGTGACAATTTTTTCTAAAGACATTCAACTCAGTCATCTTCACAATTCTGTATTTGCCTTCCATATTTCAATAATTCAGAATATTATCACAACGCTTCTACTGCAGTGTGATTGCAAGTGGAAAGTTTCATTCATGTACTATAAAAACACTGTGGATACCATCTATCAAAGACAATGTCAGAGCGGGACTCATGAAGCACAAAGCATTCAGTGGCCTCCAGATATGTCTGACCTCATACTGACCCTCAGCAGTGCTCCTATGGCACAGACTTATTGTCCAACAATTTATATTTTCCTGGTGTTTCTGACTGAAAATGGACTGTGTGGAAGATAAAGTTTTTTGGTTGTGTTTGTTTGTTTGTTAAGGAATTGGTGCGTTTTCAAGGTTGACAAAGTTTATTTGTTTTCCACAGAAAAGTTGCTAAGAATTCCAAAAAGCTTTCATGTAAAAATATCTCAGACAGATAATACAGTCAGTTCTTGTTCTAAGCAAACTACACCGGCCAGTCTTCTAACTAAGCAAACTAATTCATTTCATTGAAGCAGAAACTGATGAATTGCATTGTACCTATTAACAATGGTGACTTTAACAGCGAACTACAACAGGATTAAAAATATCCCCAGTTTCATTCCGTGCATAATTTTGATTATGATAAGATGTCCCAGCAAGAAAGAAAAGTTTTTTGCCTACTCTTCTGCCAAGAATCACATAAGCTAGTTTCTACAGAGTTTTCATGGAAAATGATAGCTTAGGAATGCAGTAAGAGCATTTTCAGATCAATAAAATTGCATCAATTCACCTTAATTTTTAAGGACAAAAGCTTATGGATGTAAGTGTGAAAGCAATTTCTTAAACCACTAACTCCACCTGTGACTACAAACTTTAAAGTTTAGAAGAAATACTATATTTTGATATATTTAAAAGTCACATAACTACTGATTTTCCTTGCCTTTTCTTCAGTAGTCCAACTTGTTTAGATTTGGCCTCTTTTTTGCTTTTCAGAAAGAAAACTGATGTGGAAGAATATCAGTGTCACACATCACTACATACTTATTATTACACAGGGTTAGCTTCAGACAACTGGGAGAAAAAAATCATCAAGTTGCAATGAAAATTAAGAGGAAAAACCTGCTTTATATGTGAGAAAAAAACCAGAATCCTGATATTTTCTTTCCAACTCCAAAAAGCAACTGGGATTTCTGGCTGCTTTAGAGTTAGTTTCCTATTTAGTCACCCAACACTGTTTGAGGGAGCTAGCAACACTTAATGACGTAGTTTTATGGGCTACTGTTATCACCCAAGAAAGTTTTCAAACTTTATTCACTTGAAATTTTGACAAGACCTGACACTCAGCAGTGTTTCTATGGCATGAATTAACTATCCAACAATTTATATTTTCCTGATATGATTAAGAGAAAAAAAAATTCAATAGATTGCCTGGTTGTACTTGCCTAAAAAAGTTAATCTTTAAAAATGTTATAGCATCCTCTAAAACACAGCACAGTCTGTTAGGAGCAGGTATACTGTTTCAATTTATTACTTACTAATTTCAGATCCTTGGAGGACAGCTTTGTAAACCACTGATTATACTCCAGAGCAGCAACTATAGGTATTAAGTCTCTAGAAAAAGAAAAACACTTTTACACACATTTCATGTAACTGTCAGCTTTGGTCATTTGAAACAATCTCTTAAGTGTTCTTCCATATCTAATTCCCCATGCTTTTGCAATGCTAATTGCCCACCATCCCCATTACAGAAAGCTCTGCTTTCTAGAAAATGAGCATCACCAGCAGCTGTGTCTCTTTCTCATATTTTAATACAAATTTTTCACTGGCCAACTGACATCCATTCTAGCATGAATTTTTAAACCAGGAATTTGTCTAGGCTGCCATTCCTACTTTCAGCATTACTTTTTCTTCAGCCTGTGACATATTTAAGCTTCTTAATCACCTCTAATTATAATTGAGCTTGACGCTAAAAAGCTTTTTGGCAGGCTGATGATTTAATATCAGTCCATGACTGAATGCTTCTAGAGAACACCTCCTTGTCTCATCTCTATAGTTAAATTCCCCCAGGAAGCAGGAGACCTGCAAAAGGATAATGCGACTTTCAGCACAAACCCTCCTTAATTGTAAAAGGGATTTCGCAAATGAAATTCTAAATTATTCCCTTCTTCATTCCAAGCCTCTTAATGTGATCCGCTCTCCCTCTGTTAAGTTTCTCCAATAACAGACGTTGATAAATGTCATGTCCAAACGCTACCCCCCAGCAGAATCATCCATCAAGCACTAGCATACTATTTAGCAGTGCAGCACTTAGATCATTTTGACACAATATTTTAAATACATATATACACTTGGACTGTGCTTTAAAACCCCGTCTTTATAGAAGAGCTGTAACATAGAGGAACTTATCCGACCAGCAAAACAGTGCCATCCGAGCCTCAGTTTTTGCAGGAAGAAATGAAAAAGTATTGTTTTTATAAGATAGTCTCCACCTCCTCCCCGCCTCCCCCAGTTTTCATTCAGGACGTATGCAGGTAGGCACAGATCTGCACTAAACATGCAGCACCTTTCTCACATCTTCTTTTCCTTCTCTCTCTCCTTCACTTTTCCTCCACGAACATTTAGACACTTCAGGATGGTTGTTAAACACGTAGGAAAGCCAGGAGACAAGGCAACATCATATGGACAAGCCTTCAGCCGGCTATATTGGGAACTGCAGTTGCTAGATTTGGAAGTACAAGCCCATCACTAAGGTAACGATAAGAAGGTGTGGCATTTTGCAGCAAAAGACTGTAGCCCACCAACTGCGAAGCTCATGCAAATAGACGGTTTTCACACTCCTGCAGAGGAACTAGTGTGTGGTGCCCTTCAAGGATTAAGCCTGTTTTCCACCTTGTTCACAGCACACATCAAGTCTTATGGTGAATTCATTTCCACTGGCACAGTAGAGTCTTAGCTTCATGAAGTGCATAGATTTATTTCTGTCCACCACGTTGTTTTTGTTCCTACACACACACACACGCTTTATCTCCATGGAAAGCAGTAACTGACTAGTGAAATGTTAGTGGGGGGGAGAAACCAACCCAGAGTTATATTCCCCTTAGGCTGGGCAGGCAGGAACTGTGCTGTGGAGTAAGGAATGTCCACATAGAGGTTTGTCACTCCTTTGCCTTCCCCTGGAGCAATCGGTAAGAAGGTAATGAATTAGCAGCTTTGATGTCCCTCTTGCCAGTGCCTTTGCCTTTGCCTTGGAAGTGGAATGAACACAACAGTCATTTTCCAGGTGTAATTTTGGTTTATCCACCCAGTGGTAACCAGCCAGCCACAGCTGGTGGTGAATGCTGCAGGGCAAACGTTGGACAGGCTGATGGCACCACCATCACACTGATGGAGCAGAGCTGTTCACGCTGTGGACCACCATCCCCACAAGAGGCAGAAGGCACCACCAGCAGATGTATTTCAACTGTCAGCAGCAGCACCAGCTCCTCCAAAGGAACAGAGGGACAACAATCGGGGATCACTGGCTGTAGGTGTTTACACTACCAGGGAGCTGGTAAGCTGGTTTGGAGGGCTGGCAAGAGCTCAGTACCTTCTGGGCAGGAAAGTGGCTGCTGGCAGAACTTGCCTGAGGCCATCCCTTTCTCCCCTCTCCTCCCCAGGCCTCGGAAGGAAACCGGCTGAAGGACAGGGGGTGCTCAGAGTTAGTGGGAAAACCATCACACTTTCAAGAAGTTAAAGAAACATTGCTGCAGCAGGACAGAAATATTTTAAAACAAATCGACCCAGCTGATTTGCAAATTCTCATATTGAAATAGTTTAGTCTTCCGCAGTATTCAAGGCCTGTTTGTTCAAACGCTAGACAAGTGCAGATACCCGCACACTTCAGTAACAAAAACTGCTCACCTCCCCCCCGCCACACACACACACACGCCCCTTCCTCCTCACGTGCCTCAAGACAGTGGAACCTCTGCCTGTTCTGCAGTAGCCTTACTGTCTAGAAGCTTTCTCAGAGTCTGCCATCTGATTTTAAGGAGAAACTATAGAGTTTAGTCTTTTTTTCATTTTTTTCAAATTTTTGAAGGTGCTTCTGACCAGTGAGGGTCCCTTAGGAATTTATCTCTAGTCCATCGCTTGCTTTGAGCTTGCCTAACCTCATTGCACCTGTTATTGAGTTTTCATTGCACTTGTTACTGAGTTTTCCTTTTCAAAATTATATACTGCTTTATTCACTTTATTCTATTAAATTCTAGATGTGGTACTAACAATCATCTGAATTCTTTTGCAACACGCTATGAAAGAATGCTAATGGCCATTTCCAATTGAGTTGCTTGTATTTATTAGTTTGTTTACTAGACTACCATCCAGAATAAAGTAAGATCTACAAAATGTAAATTTGTGCCATCTTAAAATGGAAACAGATTTTATTCTTCTGGAATGCAGAAAATCTCTCCAAGGTTCAACAACATTCAACCTTCACTAATGCCTTCACATTTTTTTCAACATCTCTGTCCCCTAGTGTATTTAAGATAGGAAGTCTTAACAGCACAAAGAGAAAAATCTACCCGATCATACTTTTCTGACAATTTTTTGAATGTCCAAATATGCTAAAACATAGGCTACACAGATGAAAATTATGCTACTGAGTTAAATAAGCCCTGTTCACTTTGAGTCTTTTTTTTTCCTTGTTAAACAATTATATGGTTCGCAGCACAACATAAGGTAAATGAGGTAAAACCTCAGAAGTCATGTTCCCATGTGGCAAGCCATGCCATGCACTCTAAGTGTCAGACAGTCTGGGAACTTAAATTCATCTATAATTCATGCCATCTTATGCTGACCTCTAATGGAAATGCTTTACTAGGAAAAACACTAATTGTTTATTTTTGCAATGCATAGCCCCTGTATCTAGAGAACTGGTGTACCCATCCCACCTGGCTTCAGAGCTACTCCACAACATGATGTACAGTTTCAGCAATCCCAAAAATTAGGTGGACAAGACATACAACAGTCGTCAAAATACAAAGCATGATGGCATATTGTTAATTTACAGCATTCCCACTGTGCTAAATACATCACAAACCACACACATACATTCTTGGATTGACTCAGATCTCAGATCCTAATTTGTATTTTTAATGAATAACATCAGGTTTTGGCTTCCTAAAAAATTTATTTTTCTTGAAATTTCAATCCAAAGCCTTTTTCTCAGTTCAGTCCTCAACACGTAGAAACTCTCAAAACAAGATGGATTCCACAGCATGTAAATGGCTCCAAAATTGTTTTGAATCTTTGGACTTACACAATCATAAGACACTTAATAAAGACTTTTATTAACAAATATATTTCCTCAGTGACATCAATTCTGTAAGGTATACTTCAACGAAAAGCTTCTGTGAAGCAACAAACCCATTATTCCATTTTCTGAAAGCCAACTCATTTGAACCAGCTGAGATATTCTAAATACTTAAAACACTTCTTCTGTCTACTCTTTCCTAATAAGTAGTATTCTTCACTCCCAATAAATTGTTCAAACATTTAACTTCTATTGAAGCTGGGTATCTCTAAGTCACTTTCTCAAGAAAGCCCCATGGTCTCCTCAGCACTTCCACCTTGCAATAGGTTTAAAGCATCCTTATGTTCTTGCCCCACATTTGCCTGTGCTGAATAGTATTCCTTTCCTTCTCTCAGCATGGCTTAACCAGCCAAACAGTCTTTGGCTACATCCGTCATGCACCAGTTGCAGCCCTGTAGTCTTGTTTGTTACTTCTGAATTAGCCAACACAGGTACAGCTTAGTAACTTTGCCATGGGATTCAGCACAGACTGTGAAAACTCATCACAGAAGCTGAGTAAGTATTTGAGTGTGGTTTTTTGCGAGTTTACATACTAGATAGCTTAAAACTGCAAAGAATGCTGTGGCATAATACTCTTATTTACCCACCTCCAAGTTCAGCCTTCCTGTTAGAATATTTTAACATTGTACCGCTGACAGATTCTTAATTCTTCCACTGGGCTTTCCCAAAGAAACAAATGTTTTCTCTTTCTTATTTACAGTTTCTTAAATTGTCATTTTCCTTGTATAATGACATATTTTAGTTAAGACTTCCTCCCATTTCCTCTTCAATTTTCTTAGAATCCAATTTTCTCAGCCAGCTAAATTCAGTAAACCAAATACAACACAGCTAAGTTTCAGCATCTCATAGTAAAATTACCGTCAATTAGTTCCTTTCTGGAAGTACACATTTTTGATAGCATCTATTGTAAGTGGAGAAACTACTGGCTGGGATTCAGCTGAACAACTTAAACCTTCTGCTGACTTGCTGACAAAAATAATTTCCTTTACTGCATACACCATGAGAAAAAGATTCTGCATAAATACAGACTGCATAATTTCCTTTTTTGCTTTGCCCACCAGATATAGTTGCATGTTTGCTCTGCTGAATTTGAGCGCCTATATCAGCCATCACAGGAAAAGTATCTATCTGTTAACTTTTTGGAGTGCTTCCAATAGCAAAATATATTTATCTTCTCAGGCTCCTCAGTGAAATGTGCTCTTCATGGGGCTTTCATGCAAAAACAGCAGCTTTGTGCTGAAAACTAAAAATGCTACAGATGGTTATTTCAGAGGTCTACATATTCAAGTAATAGCTATGGGACCATCCCTGCTTTAGTATGGGAAGGCAAACCCTATTGCGAGGGGAAGCAAGGAAATTTTGCAAAATAATAGGATGATTACTGCATATTGTTTACCTGTGGTCAAGGTGGCTGAAGTCTTGCAAATTCAGCTCTCTGGTATCTTGTGTCAGATAAATCGTATCGACATCCTGTTAAAAATACATAACCAAATACATCTTTACAGAACTGTTGGGTTTTTCCAAGTACTATGATTTACCTGTTCTTTCATCATTTGTACAGTTAGCTGAAAAGAGCTCCAGAACAAGATGTGTACTTACCCACTGTACTTCTTCTCTATAGGGAAATCCAAGCCAATCACAAACACAGGCATACATCTGTGAAAAGCCTCCTAAAAACAAGCCATGAGAGTATTTAACATAATAGTAAAACAAGCAAGCAAACAAACATCTAAAAGGATATTTTAATACTTATACTTAAAGATCCAGTCTTTCAAAACTCACTCTCTTTTTCTCTCAGAAGGCTGTCCATTGTGCTGCTGAAAGAAACTGAGACTATCCTATCTTTGCCCAGCAGGTTGCGAGAAAGCTTAAAATAGTGCCTTCACCTACCAATCAGAAGCCTGCTCCATAGTAATTACACCTTAAAACTAATTACACCTTTACAAGTTTCTGCCAGAAATAGAATTAAACTTCCTGACACTGCAATTCCAGCCTTTTTATATTTGAGCCTTTAAAACCATTCTCACCACAAGGTCCAAGTTCTGCCACTGTCTGACTGTCCCACAGGGCCTGGAGATTAGCCAGTCTTTCTGAAGGCTCCATATTTACTTTTTTCAGAATCCTCCTAGATGCGAAAGGGTGGGAAAAAAAAAATATACATGACTTTGAAATTATTTTTAAATTCATAAATCTTCTTTATTTCAAGTACAATTTTAAATGAGCATATAGGAAGAATTATCATCTTTAATACAACTCACTTCTCTGCCTAAAAGTCACATGCATCGTGATGCCACCCAGCAGGAGTAACATTTATTTTCTCTTCCTTCTTTCTAATGATTAACCCTGTGACTATTGGAGCAACTGAGCCCTTTTCTATGACAGGATCACTCAAGCTAAGGACACTTGTGGCCCTTGACTAACACAAGGATGCCCCAAATCGGGAAGAGACATGGTATTACTGGTTACCCTGAAACTACTGCTCTTTATACAGTGCTTTTATGCAGTAAAAGCACTATGGTGCAAAGAGCCACAGAGCATGCCGAGTAGCTACATGTGGCCTCTAGGCTGCACTCTAGATACCCAGCTCCAATCTTTGGTAGTGTTATTTCTCCCCTAAACAAAAACACAACCCCTTCCTACCTTTTAAGAAATGAAACTGTTTTTCCAAATGACAGGACTGCCTCATAAACTGCAGAATTCCATAAAACAGAGGGAAAGAATTAATAGCAGATATTAATGGGAGAAACCTCTTTCCCCCTTTTTCCTTGTTCTGGTCTTATGTGATCTGCATAACTCCCATGCCTTCATTTTGGAAAGTAATGCCATCTGAGAGGAGAGCAAGAAATTTGCTTTTTTCCATGAACCAAGCTCTCCATACAGCTACACCAAAAGCTCCAGCAATGTTCTGAAGAAAGCCCAGAGAAAACATGTATAGGTCTCAAGGCCTTCACAGACACCATGACAAACATGCACAGCTTTGCAGCCCTCTTCAGTCTAATCTTTTTGCCTACATTTCTGCTCACAAATATTCACTTTTACCTGTGGTTTTTGAAGGAAGAGCTTGATCTCCATTAAGGCAGTTAATGATACTGCCACAGAGATAAACTGGAAGTTAAAAAAAGAAACTGCCAGCCAGAGTTTATTAACTTGATTTCCTACTCCACCTACAGGAAAGGTGAATAATAAAGACATGCACCCAAAATAAAACATGTCAATTTAGCCTGACCATTCACATCTAACGTCTGTTGCAAAAGCTCACTTAGAAAGGTCAATATGTCCTGGAAAATTCTTTTACACAGTCCACTTTCTCTAATATTGCTGAAAACTAGAAGCTGAAGAGAGCAGTGGTAGAGCTGCATGATCTGGCAGGCAAGATGAGGCAAGGACAGAGAGAAGACATAAAATAAAATGAAGAAAAACTACTGAGAATTGCCACAAGATGATAAAATTCAGAGGCACAGATACAAGGAAAAAAAAAATCCAAAGGCAAGAACAATGCATAAAGAAACAGAGCGAAAAACCTAGAGGAGCTATATGATCCAAGGAGCCAGTTACACCACGCAAAGTATATGACAAGACTGCCCAGGGCTCAATTTTGAAGAACAAGGCTCCCAGCTCAGATTTTACTTCTAGAGAAAAAAACAAACCAAACCGAAACAAAAAACCCCACTGAATATCGCAGTTGGGAAAGGAGTTAACTACAACAAAAGCCAGAACCTGAGCTATACCTGAGGTTGGAGAGGCAATAAGGTAAAATGAAAACTTAATGCTCCAAATATCTGCCCCTTCAAAACAAAGGCTCTTTTGACCCTGCAGAGCATGCACAGCCTACCTATGCTCTGCACTGCCTCTGGGTTCTGTCACACACCTGCATAAAAGCTTACTGCTTGCCTGAAGGTGTTTCTCATACCCTCAGTGCATTTCTGAGGTCAGCGTGGGGAGACCCATGGACAGAAAGTGGTGGCTTGTCACCCTTTCCACATAATCTGTTGCCACTAGAGGTGCCCTAAAAGATGCTTACACTGGTGATAGTCCAGGGAATATCTTCCTGAGGCAGGTCCCAATGTGCGCCAGCACCTCGTTCACATCCTCCGAGGATGCCATCTTCATGGAGATGCTGCATTTCTCAGTTTCCATAATCAACTGTAAATAAAAGGGCATGAGGGCAGGAACTGGTTATCATATAATTCATGTCCATTTAAAAAAGGAGAGCATTTTGAATGTCAGCCGAATGCTTTGCATGCCAGTAGGAATCTGTTATTCTTTAAGACACGGCACGACAATGCTCCAGGTAAAGTTTCTGAAAGTTATTCTTGAATGTACAAGACCCCTGTACTCAAACTTTGCTTTTCCTAACAGGGCCCTGCTTCCCACGGGAATAAAAGTTTCAAAGGATCTTGACCTCAGCTGACACTCTGAAAAACAAGAACTTTTCATAGCATTGTCCTCTTTTGAAACACGTCCCAGAACACCAGGAAAAGCAAGCGCAGCCTGACAGGAAACTATTGGACGAGCAGGGCCTGCTTCCTCCAGCAAAAAGTAAAAGTCTTTAATGGCTGTGATCCTCTGGAAAAGCTCTAATGCCTTGATCTATGCTGTTTAAGAAAATGTTACGGTAATATATTGTCTTGGTTCAGATGAAGCAGTAACTCAGCTAACATAACTATCCTGCTGTCTGGGAGAAGTGCTTCAGCGAGGGGGAAAAATAAGGCCTTTTGCAACCCATCTCTGTTATATATTGAGTGTTTAGAATCAGATCAGATTACTGTATGACTGACACATCAGGTCTGCTACTGCTTTCAGCTGCATCACAGGAAGCAATGTAACGTTTCTGTCTTTTCCAATGTGAATATTTAGCACAGCCCAAGTCATAAACTCTTTCAAATGAGGAGCTGTGCATACACAGTAAGAAGCTAACATCAGGAATAAATAAGAAGTGTAGATGGACAGTACGAAAGGGGACACTGCATAGTACGCTACAGACGATTGTTTTTTATTGAAACTGGTTGCCAGGGCTCTTTGGGTTCCCAGATCATGTCTAGGGTCATCACCAAGATAACCCTTGAAGAGGCTGTATTATCCGAAAAGCACACCGAGAATCTTCACACCTTTTCCCACCAAGTCAACTCCTTTCTGAACCTGTTGCTGTCACTCCCTGAAGACGAATGAGTGGGCAAGTTACTACTGTTTTCCACGTCACCAATATTAACATGACATTTCCCTATAATTACTCTGTCATTTTGTTCACTTATCTTACAGTGGGGAAGCTATTCGTGGCTTTCTGCGAGATGCCTAGCACAAGACTATGTCCTTCAGGCATCATGGATATAACATGCTCTTTGCAGGAAAACTGCAGCAAAACCATTCGCCCCGCAAGCAATAACCTAGGATTCTGCCTGCCTTCAGCTATAAGACTTACATATTTAAAAAACAAATTAACATAGACATGCAAAACCTTAAAAAATATTTTAGGAAAATGGTATGCTAAGTGAAGCTACTGAAAATCCCTTGTAAACCCTGCTACAAACAGTGATTGTCTATGCTTCCAGGAATAATTAGCATTAGCTACCATGGCATTTTAGTACCTTAAATAAATAAATCCACAAAAACATACACAAAATTTATGAAATGTCTCCCCATTAAAATAGTAAACATCTGGACTTTTTTTTTTTCCCCCTCCTTTAAGCAAAGCTTCAAAAGCCAGGTTAAAAAGATGACATGTTAAACACAATGAGAGCTTTTCAGGGTTCAAATAAAGTGTCAGATGCTCCTATTTTTAAAAAAGCTCTTTAGAAGCCAAACACACTTGAAACACCTGAAGACTTTGATACAATTGAATTGTCAAATCATGTCAACACTTTCATCTTATGAATGAAAAACGTATTAAAGGCATTCTTCTTTTCAGCACCTTTTCTTTTACTTTCACTTTTTTGGGCACATAACTTGCTGTCAAATATATTTTCTGTTGTATACAATAATGGCACCAAGAATAGCTGGAAGCAAACCATTTCTGCCTGCAATGTAAGCAGTAGCTTTTGGCCTCACCATAAAGGTATACACCACAGCGGCCATTCAAGCCTGTGTGGTGATGGTTATATACCAGCCCCCATTGTTTTATCATCTCTCAGAAAAATATTCTTACGACAAATGAAAACTTGAACCATACTGAACTAGGAAAAAAAATGTATTTCTTATCGTCATCCCACCTGCACAACACATTCCTATAATTGACTCTCTAAATTCTTATAATTAGTGTTAAGACTTTAAAGTATAATGAATGTAAGAATGCAAACGTACAGTGTACTCACTGGATGAGGACACCTGCATGTTAGAGCATTACCTCCTTGACTGGAACGGATTTAGCAATGAGTAAATAAGTATCTTTTATCAAGAATACACTCACCTGACCCGGTTTACTGGAAGTTACTCCTTGGATTTCCAAGTAGCTGAAAGTTAGTTCTAACTGTAGTTAAAATAGAAAATACCACATCAGTGCAAACATCATCTTATTTTAAAGAGCACTTACCCTTTTCAACGAGGTTAAGAAAACCCCGAGTGAGGCTACTGTTATTTTACATCAATTTCTGTAAGTGACGCCAAGTATTTGTTAATATCTTATCTGATTGCATTTTAGACTAAAAGAATGCTTATATTTGCTTGTTACAGGTTCAAATGGTTATTAGAGGTTATGGGAATACCACATCGCACCTTTTACTGCAAGCTATAAGCACATAAACTTACAATAAATTTTTTGACAAAATTTTACTATAAAAAGCATCGTTTATACAGTACTCTACTGATGTGTACTCTTGTGACTGAATAATCATTAATTACAATACAGCATCGCATATTACTTTTTCATTAGTTACACTGATCACAGATGTGAAAAATTTTACTGCACAGAAGCTGAAGGGACATGCACACAGTTTTTTATATACACATATATAAATTAAAATACCATAGATAGATAGATAGATAGACAGACAGACAGATAGATAGATAGATAGATAGAAAGATAGAAAGATACAGATAGAGATACATAAATGCTCAAGACTGCTTTAGCATGTCTAAAAGTATGAGAAGAAATAATACGTTAGCTTTGCCTGAGTGGGTTATCTGGACGACAGTCAGAACAAGCAGGGAAGATGGGTGAACATACTGAATCCAAATGGAAGCTTAGGAGAAGACAGGAAAGTCCTTTTCTCCAAGGACAAATCTAGGGCTACAGGGAGTATGCTAAGATCTGAATTCACAACTACGCAGACAAACATCCTCACAGCTGAGATATGCAGAAAGAAACAAACCTCTTGGACTGAATCATAACTACAGGGCAAGACATTAGCATGGTCATTTCCTTTTATTTATCATTAAAACCATTGTAACTCAGCAGTCTGTTTGAATTGCACAAAGTTTCCTGTACTTTATCTTATCCTAGGTTCACAGTCAGGGTGCTCCCAGGCTAACTGGCAAACACCGTATTATTCCATTTCTGTATTTGTGGCAGTCTTTTTAAAAGATGACCCTGAACAACTCCTGGGGTGCTCAGAACCCAGATGCAGCTCTCAACACTCCCTCTTCGCAAAGGCTGCAACAGCACAGAAGTCGGGAACGTACCAGTTTCCAACCATAACAACCAGCTAAAAGTTTTCCAGCAAGCAGCAAGTTTGTAGGGAGAGCGCCTAAATGCCGAGGTCTCACTGGCAAATCTATAAGTAGTCATGAACAGTGTTACCGCAGGATGAAACTGCCCAAAAAATTCCAGTTAAAAGTTATGGTTTAGAATACACTGAAATTTAGGGGCATTTAATGAAATAGAAGACCTTTTTTAAGCACTTAGCTACATTACCCACTCACAGCTGCAGAGACTCAAGATGATATTACTGTCTGGTTTTTTTTTTTTGCTGCCTGTTTTCTGAATCCTTTTCCCTTCAGTTGCTTTCCTGATCTGACAACATCACAAGATATAAGCACCCCTCAGCCATTTCTGTTCGAAGTTCACCTTCCACCAAAGACCTAACTTAGCAACCAAGCTTTACTCTGAAGTTTTTGGAGTCTTCACGTGCTTTGTTTCACTTGTTCTGCTGCAGGGGCAGCATCCTACAGCAAACAGGCAGTTTCAGACCACAGGGGTGCTGTCGCAGCTCTTTACGAAGCGAGCATGCACAGGGAACCTGTGCATGGCAGGAGAGGCAGAACAGGCGCAAGCATCTTCCCAGCGCCCACACCGGTGCCTTGCATTTTTCCAGGGGTAAGACATTCACTCCTCTTCAGGCCTCTTCAGTGACTTATTTCTAAGCTAAGACTGGCGATCTTTTGTGATGACAGGACATGGCCCCGTTCAGCTAATTCAGGCCAGAAAGAAAAAAAAAAAATTCCATAGCAGCTCTTGTTGTTGGCTACTGGTGTAAGCCAGACTGCATGTATAGAAGTGAAAGGCTCTTTTTCTCCAGTGCTAGTCAAATTAAACAAACCTATGAGACTATCTAACATTTGTTTACACAAATCAAAATGAAATTCTAGGGAAGTTTCTATGATTGAAATCCTTCCCATTTTGCAAATTATTTACCTACCAGATTGAAGGTTCTGCTTTTGCTAACATACTTTGTATGTGCAAACATATATATATATGTGTACACACTATCAAAAATACCTTTCTACTCCTGAGAAAAGTTTACACAGAACTAGACTCAAGCATTCATTCCGCAAAAATCCTCTTGACTAGAATTAACAAATACCAGGAAATGTGGCAACATCTTTATAGTTCATCTTTAGTTCCTTTTTCTACTTAAAAACATGGATTTACAGTCCTTGCTTTGCAGCAAAAATACAGAACACATTTTAAACATCATCTACCTGCAGCTATGAAATAATTTTTACAAGGTTTTAAAAAGCATAATCTCATTTATTACCTAAAATTATATTTTTTTAAAATCCTCTTAGAAGTCTTTGAGGGACCGTGCAGTTACCAAGCCAGCTAATTTCACAGTTTCCAATTTTTTCAATGAAACTTACTGAAAGCTGGCACTAGAAATATGTTCACAAACCTGAATTACACTCCCACAAATATTTCATACACTTAGATGCGTCGTCAAGCCCACAGATAACATTTACTAATGTTGCAACTACTTTTTATATAGACTGCAGCAAGAATTGACTGTAGCTTTAAGTATGGCACTTCTCTCCTATCAGTCCATCTAGATTAGTGGAAGTGAACTGATTGGACCTGAGTGCAAAGTTATGAGGTGGCCATTGTAATATCCTTGCTCTAAGGATATCTGTGTGAGTTAATATTAATCAACCTTTATTCCTCTTAACTTTGATCCTTGTTTAGTAGATACATCTCAACAGCACTGTTTAAGGAAAAGTGAAGCCTGGAATCAGACGTAGTAATAACAGTCACTCAGAACTGGCCATCTCTCCGCATACTCAATTTTGTGAGAGGTCCCTGGAGGAATAAAGTATCTTTGCTGCATGTTCTCAGCTGTCTTGCTAGTAGTTACTGCGCGCCAGTTATATTGAAGTTTTCAGGCTCAAAAAACTTCTGAGCAGTTTTTGAAAATAGTAAAGACTTTAGAAAATTCAGTTTCACTAATACTGCTAGAAAAGAAATGCATTTTCAACCATCCTAATAATTCTTCAGATATACAAAGTTTAATTTTGACATAAAGCATGAGCAGAGTGTCTTCTGACCACCTTTCTTCCATTTGTTATCACTGAAGTAAAAATTTTGTTAGTACACCATACGTATTCTAGATTTCCATGAAAACAGAAAAAAGTTTTTCAATTAAGTAAATCCATTTAATAAAAGGAGTTTTGAGAAGTGTCTGTAATGCTAAACTAGAAGTACAGCTATTCCTTAGTACACCGAATCAAGAGCTTTTGATGAATTACAATGGCTTTGCCATTATTTAACAAGATCACCATCACCACCTGTCCATCATACTGCCATTGCACTTATGTCTAAGCTGTTCATCAACTGGCTCTATGTTTTCATGCCACGAGTCACCAAACCCTGTCTTAAAAACAGGCTGCAAACTGCTGTGATTCAAAAGCCAACAGACAACCAGCCAAAGATATCTGTGCTGCAGGGACACGGTGATTAACTGAGGGAAATAAATTTAAGCAGAAATTCAGACTAGTCATCCTACCTGTCAGTCAGCATCTTCAAATTATAGGTAAGGGACAGTCACATTTACCAGTGACCATAACTGCAAACCTGATATCAATCATTCCATTTATTGATCCTGTTTTTTCTCTAAAGCATATATATATATACACACATGCACACACACAAATTTACACACACACACACACGTATGTGTAAAACACAACAAAACAGAACATACACTAAATTCCCAGTCACTGATTCCAAGCTGGATAAGAGATGTTCTTCCACATCAGTCATTTTCATTCACGTGGAAATTATCTTCCTCTGCTACAACAATCATTACAAATTGTCATGGGAATAGAAAAAATAATTCACCTGCATTTTTGCAAGGCAGGTTGGCAAGATGCTTTTCAAAATGAACCACAGAAATCATCAGAAAGCAGCAGAATTTAATAAAACTCAACATAATTTCTGTCTCCAAATCACATATATTCCTATTTGACACTACAAACACTAGAGGAAATAGTGCCATCAGCTTGTTTGGACATAAACTGTCCCACCAGAAAGGTCATCAGCCTCATCTCACAGTTCTTCAAATTGGTGTTTCACAATTCTTCACCCACCTGCATTTCTTTAAGTTAAAATTCCTCTGAAACAGTATATATAAATTGACAAATCCATTTAAGACAGACACTTATAGAAGCACCACTCTAACTCAACACCGTGCATACCATTCCTCAATTATTATTTTTTAAACACATGCACAAGTATAAAATATGCTAAGTTTATGCAACTTTGTTTATGCAACTTACATTTGTATCTAAAGAAACAGAATATTTTTAGAAACACAATGGCTTTACCTTGGTGGGAATCCGAGCTGTTAAAAGAAATGCGCGACATGATGCCAATACCTATTGAAAAAAAAGAACAGAATTCATAAGAAATATTTATCGGGAATATTATTAAAGATTCTTTTCCAGGAAAATCTTGAAACCAGAGCGAAAAAGCCTCTAGCAGAGTGACTGTCGATTCTCTTTGCTGTCATACACTGAAGGAAGCAAAACTGGGCTCAGATCCAGTAGAGGCTAGTGAAAAGACTGCTGCAATCTCATCAGCTATAAGCTAGTTAGTACAGCATCGAACTGAAGAAATTTATTGAATCAATCTCTCAAGAACATCTAATAGCAATCTTAATGACATTTTAAAAAGAAGCAAGGATAAGAAGTCCTACACCAGGAGAATATGATGTACTTAAATGTGACAAAAATATGGAAGATAAACATGATATTATTAGTAATATAGGAGACCATAAGCAAACATTTTCTTTTGGACACATTCAGTGCATTTCTACAGTAACAATGCAAAGATTTCTCATTGACACCACCTGCATTTCTTCTCCAGCAAGGATAATGGAAAAACGCAATTAGATTAGTGAGACCAGTGACTCTGGGGAGAAAACACAATGAAACAAATATTTTTGAAGTTATTGCCAATCAAAATATAATGATATATAAAAGTATCACTCCAATCTCCAGTAGCAAAACTAGAGTATAGCTTTTTGATTTATCTGCCTATGAAATTAGCTACTGCTTGGCTCCATTTTTTTTCCAGACAAAAAAACTGAAGCAAACTTAATTCAAACATCTGGATCAAAATCCCGCAGCACGTGCAGAGCTCTTCACACAACTGGAACATCCCGAACCCAGTTCTGCTCAGTAAGTATCCATCTCCAGGTGCACAGGTTGACACAAAACATGTTCCTTGCTCGGAGAGGGAGAACCTGCCTGAGAAGGCAACCTAGCACCCAGCTCCAAACAGCATTCAAACTCTTTGGGGATTGGATTTCAGCTTCAGTATCTCAGCTGAACCACATCTTGCTAAAACCTAAGAGCATGATTGCTGTACTAGTGTTGGATATTAGCAGACTGTTTCAGGGTTGACGTGATCAGACCTAGTGCTCTGGTTATCACGGATGTAGAGCCTAGCCATTGTGAAATAGTAACCATTGCCTCCTGCAGGGCTCACCCCTTCACTGAAGGCCCGTTACGCTGGCTGGCACACCACCGCTGCTGCTCGGCTGGCACGTCCAGGCCCTGTCTGACAGACCCGCCTCATCCTCTTGCACTCATGCATGGGAGAGATAGTCTCTCCTGCTCCTCTCCCAGCTGCACCTAGCACAAGTGCACCTTCTGCAATCTGGTGTGCAAAGGAAGGGGAAAAGTCAACCCAAGGGGTTTTACCACTGCAGAACCACAGCTTCCCCAGCCCAGCAGCAGCTCTCTCACGCAGTAATACAACCTTGATTCTTTCCCCTCCCTCACCCACCTCCTCAGGGCAGCCGCCCACAGTAGGCAGTGCATCACTTTGAGAGCCTCTGGGGAGGATCACACCCTCCGTCACACCCCTGCCTGCTCACAAGAAAAGCTTTGCTGTCAGTAAGAAGAGTGCCCCTCTTACCCATCATCCCACTCACAAACAAGCTGCCCAGCTCTGAAGAGGGGTAGGTGACCAGGCACCCTCCCTGCACCAGCACCACCAGCAAAATGCCTCCAGAGCAGTAGGTAGGGCAGCTGCAACAGCTTCTCCTGATCTGCTTCTGGTCACCACATCTCAGGTGCAGGAGTGAGACAGTCAGGGGAAAGGGCAGCTTTTGAAGAGCTGCTTTCCATATCTACCTTATACATAGTGGCCTACAACATTAGAGAGATCAGTGTTCCTGTGTATGCCACCACAGTTATAGACAGCTGGTTACAGGAAAATCATGTCACAGTCCTATTATAAAATATGTGCCTGCATATATGGGTTCAAGCTACTTTATGAGCACTGTCAGGGTCCCTTTAACAGGATGAAAGTACACATGAGCAGTCCAAATAACAAAGTTAAATGCAAACCAGGTAACCAGAAGGCTGTAACACAATTATGTTGGAAAAGGATGTTCCAGCAGAGCGCGTGTCAGTGTATATATTCATTCTGCTGGTAGATGTACCAATGCTCCCAAAGTGATCTTGCTAAAACCAACAAAGCTGAAAAACCCACTTACTTTAAGAAGATACAAAGGAGAGGACTGCTGTAAGATGATACTCCCCACTCAGCTGGTAAAGAAACTACTCTTGAGCAATAAGATGGTACAAAAAAGCCTGAGCCCTCTAATCCAATAACACTGAGGTTTCTACCGGTTTCACAGTTGAGACTGCCACAAACAAGTATGAGTTTGATTTTTACATAAAGTCAATTGAAGGCAGGGTCAACTATTACTGCAAAATTAATGTCCCAACTTGACAGCAGCAGGACTAGATTTCTTTTTTTGACAATGGCAAAACTGGCCAAGGGGAGGCTTGGCATTTATCACAGTTTTAGCTGCTAAAATCCATGAGTATGCATCATGACCTTTGACAGGATCAGCTTTAGTTTACTGCCTTCTGATTTTTTTTTCAATCTTTTCAAAATTTTATGTGACGTCTGCATTTTAACTTCACCGTTTTTGTTCATGTTTAGCAACACAGTAACCTCTACCCCAAATCAGCTTGAGACTTGCTGGATAAGCTGTGAAACATGAACAATTTTCAGTGACCTCCTTCTCCTCGATAAGGCTGCAGCGCATAAACAAATAATGGCTATTAAGATAGCGGCTCACCCATGTCTCTGTCAACAGGATTCTGCATGGTTGTTAGTACTTGCAAGGGCAACAGAACACACATTATAGACTGCTTAAAATGATGTATCGCTCTGTTCCTTCCCTGGCGAAATATGATGCTGGCGCCAAAGGCAGAGGCACCAGAGATGTTTTGTTCAAGTCCCCTTTTAAGTACCGAGCTATTTTTGTGAAGGAGGTCCCAGGTCTCTGTTGCACTCCTCTGACATGAATAACGAGTATGTGCTTAATTGCACAATTGTATAGAGCTTTCAGAAGTATCCAGGAGTGCTGGGTTTTATGAACAGGCAGATTCTAGATTTCCTGGAGTTTTTCATTTCTTCATAGAAAGAAACTAAAAAGCAAAGTAGCCACCAGTTACTCTCGAGCAGTTCTCAAGCATCTTACGGAGAAGATTCTGCCACTGTTACACTGATTTTGCACCCAGGGAACCCTGAGTACAGGAGGAGTGTCATGGTCAAAGTCACTTTGAAAACGAGAGACTCGGAGGAGCAGACCCCTATCCAGGGACAACTCTGAACAAAGAGCTCCCTCGCTCACAACCCATCAGGGATGTCAGCTGGGCACGGTGTATAACCTGCTTTATCTTCTGATAATAAAGTGTTCACGTGTTCAGTTCAACAAGTCACAATCCCATTCCTCCGTAACCATTTTGTTTGATCACAAGTGGTATTCAATCATTAATAAAGTCAAAAAATCCTGTCAAAAGATCCCATCAAAAGATAAGCACATGCAGGGTAAAGAAAAAGACTCAGGAGCGGATTCATGCTTTAACACACCTGTAAGCCAAAAAGGTTTGCAAGTGACTGACATGAAGGCAGCAAGTACATCCAGGCGAATTTTATACAAAGTACATAACCTGGCTGCCACTGCATGGAAGGGACAATAAAGGCGAATTATATTTAGTTTACATTAGCTTCAGTCTGTCTTCCTACTCTGCCTTTTTTCAAACACAAAATGGAATTATCATTTGAATGTTAAATGACTCCTACTCACACACAGACACCCAAGTTGATGATTTCTTAACGTTTTTATCATTCTAAATTCCCTGACACTCTCTACACAGCTCACAATGTATGTGAAACAAGTTAAAATTTGGAAATTAATTTGGAAACATTCACCAAAAACATACCCTGCAAATTATTTCTCCAGAGACTCATGGCTTACAAGGTCATCTTCTATTTACCAGAATAAATAATTTGTTTCAGTAAGTAAAATTAATGTGAACACAGATCCTCAGTGAGTATATCAACAAAACATAAATATACAGATGCATTTCATGATTTATTGTCAAATCCTAGCCTTATTACCCACTTTAGCACTGCAAGTTAAATTAACAGGGCTGCACTGGCTTAACCCAGCCACCCTACATGGCAGTCAGTCTTGGGAAGATCATTTGAGCAACACAGCTCTGTGCTAATTGCATCTATTTTGCCAGGCAGACATCAACCCAAGTCACTTCACCTATATTTAAAGCGGTTTCAAATTCACAAGCAAATGAAAGAAATCTTTTTAAAATCCCTACTCTTTTTTAAAATGCTCAGGAATAAAGAATTCTGGAAAACACAGTGAGCATACACGTCTTCTTGACAAAATAAAACAAAATGAAACCACCCTAGCACTTCATGGGCCCCGGGAATTTACATGATGCTCGCTCCACTCCCTAGCACAGATGTTTTGTAACTCCCCTCTGCTGAAATCTCAAAATAATGATGGATTAGCCAAATGTTTTTCTCTTGCTGAAAACTGACTGACACAGATATATATATATAAAAGCTTAGTACTTTTTTGATCAACTGTTGCAGTTTTACCTCTTAAAAATATATTTTCTGAACCCTTCCTTCCACAACAGTTTCTTTTCCTCCCAACATTTATCGTTTTGTCAGCCTCAAACTGCTACAAGCATTTGCGACAGGTTTTCTTATTTATATGTTCATCATTCTGAGAATTCTTTGAAGTCCAGAAGACACTGCTTTTCTTCATATACCTCGTAGTTATACAATCCCTATTTTTATCATTATTCATTACCATTATTATTCCAAATACCATCATTATTTTTTGGGTTTTCATACTTATTAGTTGCTTTACAATTTCTATCATAAGCTTTCCATTACTACTACTGATTCAATATCTAATGTACACATAATACCGTGAGATAAAGCAGAAGCACTAATACAGTTTTTGTTTCGTTAAAATACAGTTGAATCAATATATGTTAGAGCATCCATTCTGTCTCACAGGGTCGACGGTTCATTTCCTGGGTTGCATGCCTGATGTAAATGCTCCATCCTGAAGCTACTGGAGTTCGATTAGATAAAAGGCCCCTTTCAGCACCATGTTAGAGATATTAGAGCTGGTTTCGAGCAAGACAGTCTGTTAAAAGCACTGAGCCTCCCTACACAATGAGGCTAGCTGACATCCTGGAGGTCTTTTTGGAGGGCTAATTAGCTCAGGGACAACATGAACACGTATGCTGCTTCTGAAAAGGTGGTATCACTTGGCATACGGTGAGTTTCTCTGCAGAGTGCTGACACCAGCAAAGTGGCTTGGTTCAGCCCAAACCTAAGAGCTCACAGCACTACCACCTTCACCCACAGCCCTCTCAGTTGCCTGAGGCCAAATTTGCCTCTGATCATTTGGTCTCAGCTACTGTAGAAGTGTCATCTATGATAAAACCATTGACAAACCTTATTCACTTTTGTTCCAAATGCCTACTTTTTTATCCACCAGCAGTAAAGCAGTCTTTTGTAGCTGGGGAAGATCCTTCAGTACAGGGTTAGTGCCATTCAATTCTCGGCATTCACACACAAAAACCACAATTTCTCCCTCCTTCAGCTGACTTTAGCCAAGCCGAACACGTTCCCAGGCTTGCCTAAAGTTATCAGTGCCTGTGTGGCCAGCCAAAGACCTACACAAAACACACCCCAGAGCAGACCCTCATCAGTAAGGGAAGCTGTTATTTGCATCAGTATGATTCCCTCCTGCCCAAGACGGGGACAAGCTCTGCAGCGCAAGTAACGACCTCAGCCATCCCCACGGAGGACTGCTCTGCTACACGTTTCTCTATGATCATTCCTGAAGTCAACCACAGCTTCCTCAACAAGGTCCCCTCGCTGGAGCAGCGGACAGAGAGCCTGCCTGCCTGCCCTCTGCCCTGCCACAAGCACGCTGTATGGAGCACAGGTTTTCACTGGTCCTTACTACCATTGTATTGCATTAAAACTGAAGCCTGATCTGTATGGCCCACCATGTTCCATATTTTTGGACAGCAAAGAATGGTATGGAGAACAGTTTTTAGTTGAAATGGGTTTTTACAAAAGAAGTGGGATCAGATATCAGAACTGCTGGCAATAAATCTGCTCAGAGGAGAGGAGAGAGGAGGGAAGAGGAGAGGGGAGGAGAGGAAAACCTTTCAAATTAATTTACTGAACATGACAGGAGACACCACAAGATGGCACAACGGAGTGCTTCGTTCAAATTTCCCTTTCAGTCTAAGTTAGAGAGGACCCTTTTAATAGAAACACTTATTTAGCCCTTGGAGAGCTGTTCCAATATGCAGAGCAGTTCCTACTTCAGAGGCAACAATGAACAAGTCCTCCCTGGAAGACAGTTAAGAAAAAGTAACCTCATTTTAAAACTGACAAAGACAGAGGCATGGACACGCCAAGAGATTTGCCTAAAACAAAAGGGCAAAATTAAGTTGCAAAGCTTGAAAGAGAGGCTTGGAGTAAATGGCTCTTAATTCTGGAGTAAGAGAGGAAACAATTTAGCTTGGAGGTTTAGCAGCAAATTAAAACAAAATCTCCTGCCTAAAACCAAATCTGTTCATTAGCTCCTCCGAAAGTTATAACAACAGTACTACTATCACCTTTAGGAAGTGTCCTAGCCCTGTAAACTGTTCGTAAAGGACACATGAATCAAATTGTACTTCTTTAACACCTGGAACACAAATAAATATAAACATTTGCTATAGTCCTGTCTACAATGTGCAAATGACCCAGCTATTCCAGTAAAGGTGGGATTTCAGAAGGTGCTGAAACAGGGGTTCAGCTTTGGCCGGACACCGCCGATGGTAGCAACAGGAGCCACGGGCACCGCAACTGCCAGCCCCTGCCACTTGAAGCAGCTTGTGATGCAGTGGTGCAGGCTGGGACTCCCCTGATTCAGACCGTACTCACACTCAATTTTGCCTCGTAACCTCGTTTCCATTAACCACAGAGCTGCTTGTGGAGGGTCAGCCATCTATTGCGTACGTGCACAGGGCTCCCTTGTTCTTCCCACCAGTCAGGCATGGAACGGATTTTCATGGCGTTGTGAGAGATGTCCAACATAGAGTGCTTAAGCCGAGGCAACCCCCAGCAGACTGCAAAACTTCCTCACCGCTCCTCTCATCACCGCCCAATTCCCAACAACAAAAATCCCTAGTGCTATAAAGCACTAAATACCAGAAAACCTAACTACTGTGTTATTTAAGCCTGCCCTGAGCCATAAAAATAGGAAACAGATAGCAGCTGCTTTTCACTGATACAAAGTGCCCTCCATGGCACTGGACCCAGCCTGGGCTGACCCCAACGGGGTAGAAGAAGGGAGCAGGAGGCGTGCAGGCTGAACCACATACATTCATTTGTAACTCATCAACGACGCATATAACCCCAAAGGAGTTTTTCCTTCTTTGCATCTACGTTACACATAAATAGGTCACTAGCACATTAGTGCTAATACACCTTTATTTCAGATTTTTTTCCCAGTTTCCTCTGTATACAGCCATTACATAGATTCACTGCTCTGATTCAGGTTACGAAGCACCACAGCAGGATACCTTCCCCACACACCAGCCTTTTACAATGTTCTAGCCCTCAATACTTGGCTAAATAATAGGTTGAGAACATTCCGTTGACTTGTAATTTGAAAGGCCCTGGGCTCCAGCACCTTCTGTGCAACAGTTTTATGCTTTTGCATTACTTCTCTCCATCATAAAGACAGTGTACAGGCACCCTTTAGAAAAACCCTCCCACTACCCATCCCTGGTGTTAACAGTAAGAAAGATCCATACATCTTCCCTCTTCCTACATGGAGCCTCTTCCTGGGTTTACGGGTAGCAGGTAGGACTGGAAGCATTTTGGTGTGCTGTCTGTGACGCTGTTTCTATGCGGAAGCAGCTGGAAATAGATTTTGCTATTGCAGTGCTTTTATTCTTATCTTCTTTAATTTCATCACTTAGAAATGCCATATTAAACATTTCACAGCGTTCCTTCGTGACAGGGTTGTTCTCTCTGTGTGTCACATGCAACCACAACGCAAAACGTTAAAGACCAGGAAACAAAATGAAAACTTCAGGGACAGAGGAAATGCAATTTGATCCGTAATGCAAGTGTTTTATAAGAAACTCTTCTACAACCATTCATATTTGCTTTTAGTTATCAACAATTAAATGAAGATTCAATTAGTAAAGTCCACTTAGCTCCACTTAATATTAAAATAAAATAAATAAGGATGGTAAAACAATTTCCCTCAATACCCACTGCCATAAACCACAGTCTCAATAACACGGACTGCCCTGAGAGCTAAGGGCCAGAGAAAGATGTCAGTTTAATAAATCTGCAGAATTAAGTCTTTTTCATCCTCTCCATGGCATATACAAATTGAAACACAAAACCAAATTGATGGGTGGAGAGTTATGAAAACCTCCAAGCCAAGGCAGCTCTTTCCCAAGGAAACCACTGCTACAGCTGCAAGACAAAACCCTCTTCCCCATAAGGTCCAGAGGGGATTACCCAAGATCTGCTCCCCTACATCACTTCAGGAGCCTCACTGCAGTCCTGAGGTGCACTCAAATTTCCTTTTCCCCCTTTTGCTTCCCCACAGAACCCCTTTTCCCTCTCTATCACCTGTAAAATACAAAGCACCCACTGGAACTAACATGACTGCGACAGCCACTCCATCCTTAATCACCTGAGGTATGCTGCAAGCCTTAATCTTTTTATATTTTGATATCATAGGGCCATCAATCTTTCAAGAGAGTAACGGTGCTTAAGTGCTGGAACCAGCCACTTGGTCATTTAAAATCCTTAAAAGCCACCACTATACTCCCAACCCCCAAACTCAGATTTTTTGTTATACTGTTTTACATTTTATAAGATTATCTCTTTTACAGCTATTTTATTTCTAGTATATCACGTTTCCCCCTCAGCTAAAGAAATATTTTCTTTCAGAGCTTTAAAGCACCTTCCAGAAATGGGAAAAAGAGAACAAACTACTCCCTTATCCCTGCACTGGAAGGGACCTCCCTTTCACTACCCACTGCCATCTCCGCATGCAACTCCCTTCCCATAGCTCCCATACTTTATTATTTAAGCAGTGGAAGCTGACGATGGCTGAGGCATCCTCTGTTGGCTCACCCAGTGCCGACCACCAGCTCTAAGTCCCTCCCCCTGCTCCTACTCTGTACGTAGCGCAGGGAGAGCTGTAGGCAGGAAACCCAGAGGCGAGGCCTGCTTCGGGCAGTGACACAGCTGATTGCATCTGGCTTCCCCTTAGACAGAAATTCAGGAATTGCCACATTCCAGGAAAGTAATTTTGCCTCCGACATCCTGCAGAAAAATACTTGCAGTTTCACCCCACTCCCATCATGCAGGCTGCGTTGCCTACCTAAGAAGTACAAGCTGCAGGCACTGGGCAAAAACTACTAAGCAATCGTTGATGGAGGGTTATTCTTTGTGCCGATTTTTAAAAGTCATACGATGTCAATTATCTAATGCTGTTCATTATTAAAAATTAATATGCTCCTGTCCAATAAAAAAGACTATTTTAATACTTTCTGGTTTTGTGAGGCTTCTTACTTAAATGTATCACCATAATATTGCCTGTGTTTTACTTGTACAGCTTCTTATACAGTATATTACCTGACAAAATACACGTAATAACGAACTATCCCTATTTACCTGACAAGAACATCAATTTCTAACAGCAGAAATCATGCTAATAAATGGAAATGACAATCCACTGAATGCAAAACCAACAAATAATTCTGCTCTTCAAAATTAGAAGTCAAGTACAACAACTGTTACACTTGTTACTGAACACTCAGTAGGGAGTCAGCTCCTAGCTATGCAGAAGATTCCAAGAGTTTGTAAACTACCTTTGCCTCTGAAAAAATGGGAAAAAACCCCAGCCTGTTTCTCCAAAAAACCTTCATGAGATTCTGATGCAAAGGTCTTCTAAGCCAAACTGTTTCTCAAAACAATTCTGTGGGTGAATTGTGGTTTTGTAAGCAGATCCACATGCTTGATGCTCCTTAATCATTGTTCATTTCAGAACACAAGAGTCTCAGAGAAGAGGAGAGCTTTTAAAAGGTCACTTCACTACTGTGAACTTGAACAACTGATTCGGCTTGCCAGTGCAAGTTACAAAAGAGTAATACTAACGATATCCTTCTAGGCTTTACCATTTTATCTAGAATGACAATTTACAAGCTCTTCAATTTACAGACTCTCTTAATTTTCACTATGGAGGGACAGTCTGCCAAAAAGGAAAGTAAACCTGAGAACAGCCTTTGCTCTGTTTAGATGGTGGGTTTGCAGGCAACTCTCTGCCTCATTCTCCAGCCAGCTAAACCTTTGGTTCCTCCTACTGCCTCCTGAGTGCCATCATGCGGCCCCTACAGGACAACCAGGTGATCAGGCCCAGCCAGCATGGGTTTATGAAAGACAGGTCCTGCTTGACTAACCTCATCTCCTTCTGTGACAAGGTGACCTGCTTAGTAGATGAGAGAAAGGCTGTGGATGTTATCTACCTAGACTTTAGTAAAGCCTTTGACACTACTTGCCACAGCATTCTCCTGGAGAAACTGGCTGCTCAGGGCTTGGACGGGCATACCCTTCGCTAGGTAAAACACTGGCTGGATGGCTGGGCCCAGAGAGTTGTGGTGAACGGAGCTAAATCCAGTTGGTGGCTGGTCACAAGCGGTGCTCCCCAGGGCTCAGTGGTGGGGCCAGTCTTGTTTAATGTCTTTATCAATCACCTGGACGAGGAGATGGAGCGCAACCTCAGTAAGTTTGCAGACAACACCAAGTTTGGTGGGAGTGTTGATCTGCTCGAGGGTAGGAAGGCTCTGCAGAGGGGTCTGGACAGGCTGGATCGATGGGCCAAGGCCAACTGTATGGGGTTCAACAAGGCCAAGTGCCAGGTCCTGCACTTGGGTCTCAACAATCCCATGCAACACTACAGGCTTGGGGAAGAGTGGCTGGAGAGCTGCCTGGCAGAATAGGACTTGGGGGTGCTGGTGGACAGCCAGCTCAATATGAGCCAGCAGTGTGTCCAGCTGGCCAAGAAGGCCAACAGCATCCTGGCTTGTACCAGGACCAGTGTGGCCAGCAGGAGCAGGGCAGTGATCATCCCCCTGTACTCGGCACTGGTGAGGCCGCACCTTGAACACTGTGTTCAGTTTTGGGCCCCTCACGACAAGAAGGACATTGAGGTGCTGGAGTGTGTCCAGAGAAGGGCAACGAAGCTGGTGAAGGGTCTGGAGAGCAGGTCTTATGAGGAGTGGCTGAGGGAACTGGGCTTGTTTAGCCTGGAGAAGAGGAGGCTGAGGGGAGACCTTATCGCTCTCTACAGCTACCTGAAAGGAGGCTGTAGCTAGGCGAGGTGGCTGCAGTCTCTTCTCCCAAGTAACAAGTGATAGGATGAGAGGAAATGGCCTCAAGTTGCAACAGGGGAGGTTTAGATTGGATATTAAGAAAAATTTGTTCACCGAAAGGGTTGTCAAGCACTGGAACAGGCTGCCCAGGAAAGTGGTTGAGTCACCATCCGTGAAGGTATTTAAAAGATGTGTATACATGGTGCTTAGGGACATGGTTTAGTGATGGACTTGGCAGTCTTAGGTTTATGGTTCGACTTGATGATCTTAAAGTTCTTTTCCAACCTAAACAATTGTATTCTATTCTAAAGTCTTTTAAAAGTCTATCCTATTCTATTCTAAGACAAGACAAGTTAGAAGGTATCCTGACTGCAGCATGGATGCAGTTTATAGTATGCCCTCTCTAGGCTTCCATTTTGCCCAAGCAGCACCATGTTCTTGCCATCAACACAGCTCCACTAGTGATGAAAACAGAGAGAAAAACTAATACAGACAAAACTTTAAGAAGCCAGGATGCCTTTAAGCCCAGAATCCCCAGGCCTGTTATCTCTACCTATTCAACAGCATGGCTGAAAACCCACTTGCTCTCCTACCACTGGATGTGTACTGCTTTTAATAAAGCTGGGAAGCCTTCAGCTGAAATTTGACATATCATAGGCAAAATTTTTCATGCTGTATCTTTTCAATGCGTTACCTTTTTGACTCTGACACAGGGTGTTTAAACACACAGTTTGTGTCTTTATTATATTCTTAATATAGGTGGTTCCTAAAAAAAGAAAACCCCAAAGGCCTTCAGCCTACTACAGAGAGACCCTTAAACACAACTTTAACCCCAACACATTATGATCACAGCTTCAAAGCCAATATAAGTGAGACAAAACCCATGCTAAAATCGTCTTGAAACATCTCAAAGAAGTATTGCTGTTATTTTCTTTTTTTTAAGTTGTGGCTTCTTTGATTCTTAATGCTGGTGAATGGGGTTTTTTTAACTGCAAAACCAAAACCAAATGTTGGTAACTATATTTCACAATAATGTACAAGTGCTTATGCTTCAAAAAACTGCTACAAATGTTCAGTTTCCAGGGGTGGGCTCCATCCAGTTGCTACTGTTGCTTTTCCTTGTCACCTATTAACTTCAGGTGGGATTTTAACACTTACTTTAGACAGTACAAGATCTCACAAGCAAAGTTTTAATTTAGTTAAAGGACAGTCCATCTAAGTTTAGTTTGTAAGAGTAAGGCTTGCGCCCTGGTTTCGGCTAGGACAGAGTTAATTTTCTTTGTAGTAGCTAGTATGGGGCTGTGTTTTGGATTTGTGCTAAAACCAGTGTTGATAATGTGGAGATGTTTTAGTTGTTGCTAAGCAGTGCTGACACTTGCCAAGGACTTTTTCAGCTTCCCATGCTCTGCCAGGTACACAAGAAGCTCAGAGGGGACACAGCCAGGACAGCTGACCCCAACTGACCCAAGGGGTATCCCATACCATATGACATCATGCTCAGCATATAAAGCTGAGGGAAGAAGAAGGGGGGGACGGGGGGGGACGACGGACACACACGTTCAGAGTGATGGCGTTTGTCTTCCCAAGTAACCGTTACAGGTGATGGAGCCCTGCTTTCCTGGGGATGGCTGAACACCTGCCTGCCGATGGGAAGCAGTGAATGAATTCCTTGTTTTGCTTTGCTTGTGTGCGTGGCTTTTGCTTTACCTATTAAACTGTCTTTATCTCAATCCATGAGTTTTCTCACTTTTATTCTTCTGGCTCTCTCCCCCATCCCACCAGGGGGGAGTGAGCAAGCAGCTGTGTGGGGCTTAGTTGCTGGCTGGGGCTAAACCACGACAGCTTGCAAGTGCAATTTTAAGTTTATGCCAGTTATAAAGTATGGTGTGAATATACATGCACCAGTTTAGCTAAATTTGCTTCTAATATGACTATCAGCCTAATTAAGTTCACACTAATATTGACTAACTATTGCTAGTTATACATCATCCATCAACTACTTAAATAAACTCACCTGGATTAAGTGAATTTTGCTGATGTTCTCACACAAGCCAGAAAGGAATACATCATTTAACTGTGCTGCCTAAATGGCTGATCAATGTATATAATCATGGCTTTTCAACCCACTTATTGTTTATAATCTCTTCTCAAGATCTTCCATTGCTTAAAGTTCTAAATGTTTCCTTTTCCTCTTGTTGAGCTTTGATACATACATCAACACACAAGTTTTGTCCAAGTAAAATTAGAACTTTTAAAAAAATCACTATGAAGTTTTTGAATTACACTGATAAGCTCCCAAATGCACCATAAATGAACAATCACTGTCTTGTTAGCAGGTTTGCAGAAAATTGCACTCACAGATACCCTGAAGATCTCCGCCCACACACAAACACTAGTATTATTGGACTATTAACTTCATTATTCAGATGAGAGCATTAATGATGTCAGTAAAGCACAGCCATCAAAACCCAAAAACCTCCCACCACAACTGCAACACTGAAACAACCCTCCCAGCCTTGCTTTATTTTCCATTTCTTCTATGTCATGGTCCTGTGATCACTTAATTTGGCTACACTATCATTTTTTATTTTCTTGCAGACTGGATACTGATGTCTCCTATTTCCCTTTCCTAAATCCCAGCATTTCTCACACAGCAAGTACACCAAGAAATTAAGATAAGGAGAAGAAAGCATCCATGTCAACATGTCTGTAGTAGAATTTTGACTTTTCAAATTCAGTTGCATTTCAGAGCTCCCACCAATTCTGAAAGGGCCCGTACTTCCCCCTCGGTCATAAATGAGATAAGAAATTAAGAGATCTTCTGTCCACAGGTATAGATTTCTCCTAAAGTAGCAGTCAAAGGAGTCAGAAACAACAGGACACTCTATTGACATCTACTCCAGGCTGAGTAAAGAAGCTCCAGAAGACATTACTTTGCTCAAGCTAAAAAAGCAAGGACACTCACTACCCAATGCATTTAAAAGAAAAAATAAAAACTGGCTTTTCACCTCAAATGATCACATTATCATGACCATAGAGTACATTTTTAATGAGGCCACTCCCACCCTAGAAGCTATTACCCTATACAGACATGTGATTAAGGCCCTAATTTAAAAATGCAGGTGGCAGAAGCAAGTAGGTGTAACCCTTTCAAGAAAAGATGCTAAATACCAGGGTTTTAAATTAATATTAATCTATCCTTACACCCACTCTTTGCATGACAAAGACCACAGTGCTTCATCCAACAGTATCGGCATGGGGCCTGTAACTTCAGCTCCTCAGTTTGACACCTCAAAGCAATTTCAGATGCTGAGCATCTGTTGTGGTTGTTAATAAAAAGTCTGAAGAATATTGCTTTAAAATACGCAACAGGGGTAGGGGGGCCAGTTTCACTTTTCCTGGAGCCACATGAAAATCCATAAGAGCTTTCAAAGTACATCATTGACCCATTTGTGGCACAAATCAATTAATTCTATGAAGTTTCTGACTCCCAGTAAATTAGCTAGGAAAACACAACCTTCTCCTCCTCCTCAAGGTTCACAATTTATGATCTGATCCTGGTTGCAACGATCGTGGCACTATAAACACATGCTGAATGAACCACAGCTGTCTGGAAACACCGGTACTCAAATAATGTTCCTTCCAAAGGTGTCAAAGCCTGTAGACCACGGGGTTCCAGAAGCCCTGCGCAAGGCCAGTGCTGCAACAGCCTAGCAGGGCCACCACAAATGAACAGGCTTAGCAACCTTGAAAAAGTGAGGTCTCCAAACGGAGACACAACCAGACAGGGCCAAGCCTTGGCTCTCACAATCTGGGTATCATTCCTGGCAAGGAGAACGTGAAATGGATACCTCCCTGCAATCAAACTGGAAAGAGGTTTTAATGTAAAGCAAAAACACTACAGAAGGGACAAATGTCAAGGTAATCCAAATTTGAGAACTAACGTGAATTTTTCCTCTGCACTCAATGTCCAGTCTTTGCCACTTTTTTGCTTCTGGAAGGCTGCATTACCAGTCCAAAGACTGCAACATCCCACACAAAACTTCACTGGAAAGGACCGTGATTTTTATTTATACTGTCTGAAGTTGCAACTTGTTGGCAACAAGCAGATACTGAAGAAGAACTTGGAAGAAGAAAAATTAGGCTAAGGCTGACCAAACTCTTCAACTGTGGCTCTGGAAGATTTGTTCTATGTAGAAACAAGAAAGATGAAACTTATACACAGCAAGTCCAATGCTTCTGGAAAGCCTGGGCTGCTCTACTGGCTACAAATGATAGCTGCTCTGCTCATGCTCGGTAAGCCAACGCGCTTGAGACACGTTAGGCTTCCTGACAGCAAACATGCAACTCGTGCAAGCCAAGTTTGACTCCAGCTATTGAGTTTATGTATACCTAGAGTAGATATGACCATGATCTCCAAATGTCCAGCATCCTCTTCAGAGCCACGGTTTCATCTGGACCACCACAGGTCTGGAAATTCAGGAGAAATGCACCACGCCTTCCATATTTCACCCACAATTTTTTTTTTTTCAAGCGGAAACAGATAACATGACCAGAGAAACTCAAATGTATATGGGTTGCAGAGACTGAAGATAAAGGTTCACAAAAGGGTTAATCTGTGCGAAGTCAAGTGATCCTGATTTAAAAGCTGTGAACACCTGACACTTACTAGAGACTGAGCTCTCTCCCAAAAGCAAGTTTACCCTGGGCTAAATTTGTCACCTTTCATATGCCTACTTTTCAATCCCAGTGCACTCAATTCTTATGTTATCAAATGCACAGCCTGCCCTTTTGTCTGCAGCTGCTTCAGTGCTATTTCCACCAGGTTTCTGCCTGAAGGTTCGCCCCTCTGCTCCTGTGGCAATAGCTTGAGCAGCTCATAATTGGCAGATCTGGGACACTAAATAATTCTTACAGAAAAGCCAGGAAGCTTCTGAAACCAACAAACAAGACAAAAGAACATGTCAGCCAAGGATATGTGTGTGTGTGTAATGAATGAAAAACAATGACAACATAAAACCATATGAAAAAGTTTCTTTCCAGGTCACTTTTACTGTGGAACATGTTTTGATCCTCTGAATCCACTCTGGCAATGTTATATACATACCTCTCTTCAGCAGCAAAGGTATAGACAGCTGCAGAGCCACGCTTCCTTTAAACAAGACGGTGCTGTTCTATTCCAGATTATTAGTTCAAAACACCACCCCTTGCAATGCATATACTCCTGTGATTTATTTCCCTAACTTAGTACTGCCTTTGTAATGGAACATTAATTCAAGTATTATTTTCTGTTTCCTTGTAATAAATAAATACAGAGAGACTACAAATACAAGGTAACTAACAATTGTGGAGAAATAACAAACCCATACTGTTTTCTTTTGTGTTTAATTTGCTAATTCCTAGAAAAGAGAGAAATCTTTTGGAACTACAAACAAATTAGGTTCTCTGAAAACTATGAAGGAAAGGATAAAAGCTAATGTCTTTTAAAAAACAAACAAAAATAAAAATTACAGTTAATGTTATCTCACCAGTCCATAGAACTGGTATATTTCTGGTATAGCTTCAGAAGTCAATTCTGTTGTCAAAATACAGCCAGCAAATCTATATAACACAAAAAAAAAAAGTCTGGAGTTGCACAGTCCTTTCTCATCTTACCCTAGTTATTAAGTAAAGAAGATGGGGGTGGGGGGATGGGTGGGAAATAGCTACACACAATTTGAGATACTAAAAGACAGCAAGCCTTACAACAGTCACACAAATACAAGGTGCCTTTTTTTCTAACCACATAGTCATGCAGAAATATCTGAAGATGATCCACCAGCACTAGAAGCAGGATCCACCTCCTCTTTCTTCCTTGTTTAAGTGTATGAACCGGTCTCTTCCAAGATCCAACTACATCCACTAAACCATTGATAAGCAGCAGGAAATCGAAATCACTCAACCCAAGATGAAAAAATCTCATAATTAAAAGAAGGGAACTGAAGTCATACCCTGTAATAATACGTAAAACTGCTTGCAGTGAAAGGAGCACTGCATCAGCCTTGGCACTCCATGTTCTAGGTCACACTTATATGAAGCAGGCAAGAAAGTGAGGGAAATCAATTAGAATTCCAAAGCCTCTGTGCACGTGCCAAAATGCAATCTTAGGATGCAGCTGCATACTACGGCTAATCCACCGTAACCACAAGGCTATCCCTGAGATGCTGAGCCCACTCTCTCCCTGATTCCGCCACGCTGCACAGCACTGGCAATGCCACACAGCTGCTCAGGTCGCTCATCCAGGAGGGGAGCTAACACGTGCACGCACACCGAATCAGTTCTCCAGCACCCGATCCAGGCATGCATGCCCATGCCAACGCCGCCAACCCGGCCAGGGGAGCAGTAACCTCTGCCAAAGGGGCAGGCGGCAAACAAAAGTGGAAACTTCCTAAAATTGGCACAGCTGGATCAGCCAGAGCTTGCTGGTCATCTCATATTGCAAGGAGGGCCTTCCCTCTGAGCTGAACAAGTTCCACTATTTCAATTGCCACCCTTCGCTTTCCATCAACAGGACAAACCCCCAAAGAGAGAAGATAATCCTAGCCTAAATTTTCTTTAGAAAGGATCAGACAGAAGATGTGTATTATTGTTGTAGGAAAGAGCAGAAGGAGGGCAATGCAATTAAGCATCCAAACAAGCCAGTGATGCATCACAGCTGGATGACTTTGAGTCATTCTGTATATAGCCCAAGCCCTGGCAGCCCTCGGCTCTGGTAATTGCCACCTGGCAGTTCATCCCCCAGCATCCTACCAGACACAGACACCTCATTTGGAGATGCTTCTGCTGAAAACCTGGCAAAGCTGCTCCATGTTCAAAGGGCAGCAGCACAGGCATGGTGGAGGTCCCTGAAGGAAGAACAGATGCTGGAAGCTGGTAGAGCAGATCACAGGGGCACCGAGCAGCACAGTAACAAGCCCACACATGAGGGTTCATGTACATGTTTAACCACTACACTAGAACAATCAGTGCCATTTGGCCTGATTAACCTTAAATAAATTAAAAAAAATTCACCACTTCCTACAATGGATGAAAGATGAAAATGCTACATGAATTTGCATTCAACATTTCAGAAGCATCAGACCAAAATCCTGACACCATGCTGGCACACAGCATCCACTCCTTGATAGCTAGCAGCCTCTCGTCCTCATTTATCAGCGACCTGTTCAGCATGTCTGTAGCCTGAGCTCTGAATTTCAGTTCAAGAGTTAACTTGTGCGTAGAAGCAAATACTTGTCCTGTCTTGCCCACTCTTAGGAAAAAGGAAGCAACTCAGACATGTTGCATAACTGCTCATCAGCACAGTCAAAGAGCTTGAACAGTAATTGGAAGACTAATAACACTGCTTCAAATAGGTGCAAAAATACACAGTGAAAAGCCCATTAACAGGATAAATGAGGAGACAGACATTCAACTCGTCTCACTGTCAGGGCTTCTACACAGTTCAGAATAATTTAATGTGGAATCTGAAGAAAATGTCCTCCCACGTGTATTGATGCTAATTCACAGAATTAATAAGCAAACTCAGGAAGACTGAAGCAAAGAAATGAGTTAACTGTAAAATCAGCGCCCAGTTTGGCCACATTAACCTGGTAGCATGCTTCGTTCATGTGCCCTAACATACATAAAGCATGTCATTTTCTCAAGTTGGCTGTAATTCCGGCACTACTGCTATCTACAGATATACAAGCGGTTTCCAAAGAGCCCTTTCAGCTTCCATTTAGCTATCACATCAGCCAAGATAAGTACATTCATACTTAAGGCAGTTTTCTAACTTGTTCATGCTGTTTTTTTTTTTCAAAAAATAAACCAGAATCAGAAAAAAAACTTATGCTTGACTATGCTCACACAAAGTTTGTTTTGCTTGCAAATTAGAAAGCATGGGTCACCTACACAGTAACCTCCACAGCACCATGGAAGATGACAGTGTCTACTTAGAGTAAAAGGAGAAAAAACCTCTAATACAAAGAGAAGTACAGATCAATTATTCAGCTGGTGAAACAGAAAGGAAAAAACATGAAAACATAAGACCTGATAGTCCTCTTACTTCTGAAGTAATGAGCAATTAAACAGAGGAAAATGAAATAAAGGTATTTTTCAGGGTTTTTTTTTTTCCCCCCTCATAGAGATATATGCATATGGGTATACAGTGGAGGGAGAAAATACACAAGAAGGGTACATGGGCAGTTTTCCACAGTTTCTTTGGTACTAGAACAGAAAACATTATCAAGATTTTCTTACAATATTCTTCAAAATACTGCAGGTAGCAATCCATTTGTCACGTACACTTAGCAACCCCTTGCAGATTACTAAAATAAAATCGTAGCAAATGTTCCTTCAGCAGAAGATAACATGCTTGGCTGCATAAAATCTGAAACAGTATGTAATAGAGTATCTTAGGTTAGTCACAGCATTTAACACTGCTGTAGCTATATTTATGTTTGCTTTCCAATGAGAGCAACATGGCAACATATAGCATCTGTCCCAGAACTGTACACAGTAATAAGGTTTGATTTTATAAAAGAATTTTCTCTTTCACAGTCCCAAATAAACCAGACACCTGAAAAAAACAAGACTCTTCAGAAAAATACTCTAATAAATTACAACCTAAAACTAGACATTTTAGTAATCAACATTCTCCAGAGTCTTTTTTATACATTCACAAAGCACCACTTGTGATTTTAATAAAAATAGCAAAGGCAGCCACAGCATCACTGTTCAGAGTCTGCACATTTGGGTTGCACTCCAGCCCTTGCCAGCAGACCCCTCTGAGCTCCCAAGCTTATCGCTGGGTCCTTGCCTGCTCCTGCTCAGACCCGGTCCAAGCCCGTGATGCACACAGCTCCCCAGCCCCTCTCCCAGGACCCTGTACTCGCTCCTGGAAGGCTGTGGCCATACTAAATCAAGTGGCTAAGCAGCCTTCTGCACCCAGCATTGAATCTTATCAGTATAAAAAAGAACGAGACGAATATGGGTTTGAAACAACAAATACTGCAAACCCTGCTTACCTAAGTGACTATCAAACTCCTGTGCTGGAGGCCCAGGAGAAACCATACCTCCTTCATACTCTCTCAACAGCTTTCCAGAAACAAGGGCCCGTACTCTCTCAGAAAGGATTTTTTTTAACTGTTCATAACCCCTTGGCTCACTGATCCATACTACTGCCAGACAAAACATGTTTTGTAACCTGGCTGGAGCTCAGAGGAGGCAGCTAAAAGCTCAGGAATTGGCTATTAACCACCCCTGAGATGCCTCCAGAAAGTATCTTATTTCAAGCTATTGTTTTGCTACCTGCTTTTCCAACAGCCCGTTGTTACTACAGCACATTAAGGGGGTAATGCCTCAATAGGTAACTGAATGGCACAATGCAAGTTAAGCAAACCTCCCTGCCGAATGAATAGGGCATTTTCTTACTTGATGACAGAGCAGCTGTAGATCAGCACATGCATCAAAAGACCCACCTCCAGAGTCTACAATCATCAGAGAGCAGCCTTATGTAAATACACCAGAAATACACAAATACGCTACTCACTACTGCCCTGAACAGACCGTAGATACATAATATTAACGGTAATATACCTGACAAAGCAAAGATGGAAAACTGCAAGGTTTTCATGGCTGGTTAATGAGGTAAGTCATTAGGCAAGGCAATAGCCTCTACCAAATACAGTAAGACTACATTACCAGCTTATTTTTAACAATCCAGTTTTTTTTCCTAAGAGATATAAATAACTATACTAGCTGTATTATGTAGGATGCTAAGAGTACACGAAACAAACAAGACAAATAGTTATATTACTATTTATCACTGTAAAGGAGTTAGAAATTCAATAGTGAACATCCACACAGGTAAATGAAATAGTTAAGGAAGAACTTCAGGAATTAATCCTACTCTGCTCTCTAGGCAGCTGTCAGACTGCAATGATGAGCAATTTATCTTCCATCTACAACAATGTCAGCAGACAAGCAGAGTCACTGAGGACGTCAGCTGCAGTCCACACCCTTCACAACATCAAATCCATGCCTCTGAGGAAGGAGACACCAAGGAACTTAGTCATTTGCAGAGCTGCCCCACAAACACTGAAATACTTGCAATCCAGAGGCCAGGTAACTTCCACCCTTTTGCTTGTTTAATGCCTGCTGCCCTTAGCAAAGAAGAGCTGACCCCAAGGGAGAAGTTACAAAGAAATGCCAGCTATCAGCTATGCTCTTCCACCCCTGACTTGGAATCAGCTGTGAAATCCCCACACCTTTGCACCTAGACACTACCAAAAACAGAGAAACCCGGTGCACGGCAGCTTGGGAAGCTGAAATGCCCTACTCACCTCTGAGGGTAGCGCAGAGAGGCAGTCGCACATGTGCAGCCAGAATACCTGACCCTGAGCTTAAAACTCACTCCAGCACAGGAAGAAACAACTTCAGACCTGCAGGCGGGCAAGGCAGCTCGAGTCAATGACTGCCACTGCCAACTATGCACAGGCAGAATGTTTCACCTGGAAGAGCAGGTGAGAACAATGCTTCCCTCCCACATCCACAGCTACTGCACCAGAGTAAGCGCTGCCACCCCCTTCCTTACTGCCAGGGAAATAGGTCTTTTTATTTTTTAAAAACATCTGTAATTTCATAAGGCTGAGCTGTTCTCAGGTTAACTCGCAGTGAAGGCAATGCACTTTCATTTTACCTTAAATGCAACGAGAAGTCAGAAAGCACACGACGCTAATTGATAGCATGGATCCTGAGCTAGCCTGCTGGAGACGTTGGACAGCCCTCACCCCACAAGACTGTACGACAGAGCACTTTGGAGGCAATAGTGGCCTGCATGTTTTGCAAATCCTGGTATGGGCACATCAGGAGAGCATGCTGAAACAGGCCAGGCCTTATCAGCTCATTGCACAATCCCATGCCTCATAAAATCATAACCATCAACAGTCTTAGCTATCTGTAACCAGTACCGAACTGTGGAAGCTCACAGCTCTTTGTCACCAATGACTCCAGAGGAGGTCAAAGACACAAGCAGAATAAACCTTATGAACCACTTGGTCATCTTTTACGACTAAATACCATGTAATGAGTATTGTGTTATGATGATGAGTAAATATCAAAAATCCACGACAACAAACCATCCCCACAAATAACTAGTGGTGCCTGAACTCCAGATGTTGCCTACAGAATCATTGTATCCATTTTACCTTTAGAAGCACTACTGACATGCTTTTTAGCCATGACTCACTACCCAAAATATAAAAGATATTGGTTTTTTACCCTTAGGAACAAAACACTTCCAGTTGGTGGCCATGAGTCATGGGTATTTGAAGTTTTGTCTGAAACAAGGCATCTGCTAAAACTGAAAACTTCAGGAATGGGCTTGTTTCGAAGTTGTTTGCCTTGGGTCATGGAAGTATTAACTTCCCAATTTTCATCAGCAACAATTACATTTTTGCCACTGTGCATTACAGAATCCAAAA